>CM028131.1:1081832500-1082575000 GCA_016271365.2 Neoceratodus forsteri | reverse complement strand
TCACCTATTGTCTAGCCAATTAGTCTAGAATTCTTTAGCAAGCGAGGCATTGGCCCTTCCCTAGAGAAAATTTAACTAAAACTGCTGCTGAAAGCTCTTCTAGAGCCAGGGACTACTCTGTAACTGACCACCAAGATTAATAGGTGGGAGCTGAGCCCCCAGATAAACCAAAAAGCAACTAGACTCGTACCACCCTACTCCAGTTGACCCGTATCAAGAGCATACAGCTGTGCCTTACCAAGCACATGCTCCCCCCAGCACCCTGATGTGCATGAAATCAAAGCACCCCTCTCCCAAACAGGGGGTACTTCTTGCTATAATCTACTCCCTGACTCTTTGGGTGGACAGGCTCACTGACCCAGGTCACCTTGAATCAGGGGGCCATCGGCATGACGACCCCCCATGATTTCCACAATGGAAACCCCATCTCAAGCACGCTTGCTCTCATCGGCTCACGAGATGGTAAAAAAGGTATATGCTACGACCTGTTCTACTTTGTGAACAGGATGCGTCGACAGAACCTAGTCTCCTCACCCAGTCCTAAACTACTCTGCCTACTAGTAGTGCTACTACTCCTGGCAGGAGATATTCAACCCAACCCTGGCCCTAATACCACCAATCTCTCTCTGTGGCATCCTCTCAGGACCCTAGCTGGGTATCTGCAAAGGGTCTGATGATAGCACACATGAATGTGTGTAGCCTCAGACCCAAAATACATGAAGTCCAAGCCTGGCTAGACCCCTAAAAGCCTGATGTCCTAACCATCTCAGAAACCTGGCTAAAAACCCACAGCCTTGATTGAGATATAGGCACTGGGCTGTAGCACCTACCATAAGGACAGAGTCCAAAAAGAGGTGTGGGGTGCTAATCTATACAAAGACTGACCTCGGTGTCACTCCTAAGCCTGCAGCAAAGTCCCCTCGCTAAGGGTGAAGCAATATTCATCCATATTACCCTTGGACAAACCAAGCGACTAACTGTAGGCTGCATCTACCATCCAACAAAGACTGCCCTCCAATCCCTCAAAGCCATCACAAATGCTCTGGCCGTAGAAGTATCTATGGAGCTTCTCATTTTGGGCGACCTCCAACCTCAACTGGGCCCAGGACCCTGGCCATGCCTTGATGTCACTGACCCAAAAAGCAGGTCTGATGCAGGTCATCTCTGAGCCGACCAGACTGAATTACAAAATGGGAATCGCACCACCCTTGACTGGGCTCTGGTGTCCAATCCAACCAACATCCAGAGTGCGGGCACAATGGCAGACTCCTTGAGTGACCATTCCCCAATATTTTGTATGTGGAAGAATAGAGCACCCAAGGTCCAGCCCAGAATCCTTACTGCTCGAGACTACACCAAATTCTCCGAAGTGCAATTCAATAAGTACCTAAGCAGCTGGGACTGGAGCCCCATAACACTCCTCCCTACTCTGACTGAGGCCTTGGAATGCTTCCAGGATGAACTAAGTGCAGCGATGAACCTCTTTGCTCCTCTGAAAAAAAAACTGAGCGAAAGGCAGCTGTTACAGGTGGATATCTCCATCCCTCAAATCTCTAATGATTACTTGGGACAAAGCCTGGAAGAAGTTCAAGCTCTCCTCCCTTCCGGCAGACCTGGTGGCATACAAAGCCCTAAGAAATAAAGCCAAGAGTGCCATTAAACTGGTTAAGAGTACATCACATACCTCCAGAAAACTAGCTTGGGTAACACTAAGCAGTTTTTGGAATTGTGTTAATAACCTGATGAAGGGCAACAGACTGAACCCAGCCCCATGGAGATCAATGGTCAGCTCATTAGTGACTCTTCTCTAATAGCGGCTGCCCTTAACCACTTCACAGACCTTGAGGCCTACAAGGCTAGCCAGTCCTCCCAGACTTCGGCCCCAAACATTAGTGAAGTAACACTTTGAATGACCCTCTTTCCACCTGAGACTGGTAAAGTGCACTGAGGTCCTAACCCTCCTAAAGGCGATGAAACCTAAAGGCTCAGGGGGACCAGATGGGATCAACCCTTGGCTACTTAAGGCTGAGAGCTGCCTCCTTATCCAGGCCCGTGACATTGCTCCTTAACAGATCACTGCGGGAAGGAACTGTTCCTAACCAGTGGAAACGGGTCAGTGTGGTCCCTATCCACAAAGGTGGTCTCAGGGAAAACCTAACAAATTATAGGCCGATCTCCCTGCTCTGCACACTTGCCAAGCTGCAAGAAAGGCTAGTCTACAACCAACTTTGGGACTACCTGGAAGCTCGTCGGCTCCTTGCTGACACTCAGCATGGATTCGGACCAAACCACGGGACTGACACTGCCCTTATTAACTTCTTGGATAAAGTGCTCAGGGCAATGGACAAAGGCATACCCACGGGCGTGGTCTTTATAGACATGTCCAAGGCATTTGACCTTGTTAAACATTATCTTTTGCTACAGAAGCTGAACAGTGTGGGATTAGACCCCCATGCCTTCAAGTGGTTTGGGAGCTACTTATCAGGCCGGACACACAGGGTCTCCTGGAAGGGAGCCAAATTTGGTCCACTATCTCTAAACCGGGGAGTACCTCGGGGCTCAATCCTTGGCCCCCTCCTATTCTCCCTATTTAACAACGAACTAAATACCTACTGTGGGGAAAGCTCAGTTGTACAGTATGCTGACGACACTCATCTACCGGCCCTTGGGCGATGTGGTCACTCTTGGTCCCCTCCTCCAAAAGGACCTCTCATCCCTAGAGACATGGCTCTGTGAACAGAATGGTACTTAACGCAGACAAAACCAAGGCAATGCTATTTGGGCCTTGACAGGACCGTATCCCTGCAACTTATCACACACTCTGGCAAGAGCATCAAAGTAGTTCCCTCCCTAAAATACTTGGGCCTAACTCTTGACCAGTCAGTCACCTTTAAGGACCACGTGGACCAGGTCACCAAGACCCTACACCGCAAACTCTGAACCTTGTACAGACTCAAGGACCAGCTCATCCCTGAAGCCAGGCTCTCCATTGCTACAAGTGTCTTGCTCCCAACCCTGACCTGTGTGGCCCCAATTATACTGGCATGGCAAAACCAGAGTTATCCAGGATGCAAATCCTGTACAACAAGATGGCTCAGTTCGCTACCCAAGACCACCTGCGACTCCTCCACTGTGACACTCTGGCCCAGCTCTAGTGGCCCTCATTGGCCACTCACCTTCAATACCCCTTGCTTGTCCAGGCCTACAAGCTACTCAAACCCCTTTCTCCACCAAGCATAGCTAGAACCATAGCAGTTAAACACAACCCCAGGAATCTACAGATGTCTGAACATACACTGCTGAAAGTCCCCAGAGTAAGGATCAGTGCTGGCGGCAGATCTTTCTCTTGCCTAGCCTGCAGAGCAGGCTCCCTCCTCTTGTCCAGGACGCCGCCTCATTTATGAACTTCTGCGCCAGGCTTAAGTCCCACATGCTGGACACAGGCACTTGCCACTGCTCATAAGGTATCCCACTCTCTTGTATCAAACCCTCCCAAAAGTGAGCCATCCTATGAACCTCCAGCTAGATTCTGGACACCTAGGGACCAGTGCTACTTCATGTATAATACTATGCCATGTAGTACCAAGGCAAAACCTTATAACCATGTCTGTAACCACCATATGCTCGTATAAACTTTGTGATCAAAAGTTGTTCTTCACTGTATTATACCTTGTATTGTTATCACGGGTCGCCCCTGAAAAAGGGACCTCCGGGGCTCAGTGGGCCTACCTGGTCACCAAAATTTAGTAAATAAAAATTGTGGTCATTTCATCGGGATGCCTCTCGGCCTGTTGTGTGCCAGACCCTCGTGTCCCTCCCATGAACAGAGCCTGCTACTACTCATGCTGAGAAACTATCGATATAGCCTGATATTGTATTCTAGGATCGTGGCTGTTTTTCATCCACACTGTTTGGTACGTCCCTTTCCCCTTTAAATCTTGCTGAAAGTCTTCAAGCTGGCTCCTCCCACCCACTCGGGTAGTAAATACCTTGGCTCTGCCCCATGACGCCAGATCTTCCTTTCTGCTGGAAGATGCAGGTTCCCTCATGCTTCACAGCAATTCGTTGGCCCTGGTTTCAAAGCATCTTTTACCGCAACTTACCTTAAAACTCGTTTGAGTTAACTATTCTGATAGTAGCACATCAGACATGGAGGATAAATCTTCTCCCAGATTTCTCTGGTGCTCCTGCGGCCAGAAGATGTCGCGCACTGATCCCTAACTAACGTGTGTCTATTGCCTAGGTGTCGGACATAACACCTGCACGTTCTGCCTGGCCTTTCATCCCAGCGTCCTGAGTGACTGCTTGGCACACCTAAAATTGGGGAGAACGGGAACCCGCCAGTGAAATCTAAGGAGGCGAGGTGGTCAGTTTCTGCTGTTGCGGGACCAGCCGAGCAGTTGAGCAAATGAAGGCTTTCAAGGAGGAAGTGGCTCAAGCTTTGGCAACCTGAAATTCCTTCCTAAGATGGTATCAGTTTCACCTCAACCAGATGTTGATTTCTGCCAGTATATTACACCTCGGACGCAGAGTACAGGCTCCATACTCTGGACCTGAGGTGTGCTCTCCTATTATAAGGAGAGAACGGCAGAAATTCATGAAGAGGTTCGCCAGCTGTTTGTCACCTACACTGAAGCCGCTTCTGGCAGACCTGCAGTCAAACAGACCATAGCAAGATGGATTACATCATGCATAGGTCTGTGTTATGAGTTGGCGGGCATGGAGTCTCCCAAGAGGGATAAGAACTCATTCTACCCACCATACTGCTGCATCAGTGGCTGCTTCCAGGGACATCCCTGTCCAGGAAATCTGTCGGCTGCTACCTGGAAGTCAGCAAACACCTTCATTACCCACTACCACATAGACCTTGAGTCTGCTGGGATGCTGGTTTTGGCGCCTCGGTTCTCCAATCTCTGTTCCCCAAGTAGGGGGTGTGCGCCCCCTTGCAAATGAGATTACTAAATGCATGATGGAACTGACTACATCATTCTGGCATTCCATGTCTTTACCCTAAAACGGTTACAGTATTGACTAACAATACTACTGACTCCAAGAGCCACTGGATTCCATTATGAAATACGAGGCATTGTTTCATTTCACATCATTGTGTGCTACTTATGTAGCCCATTCCAAAAATGAATGCGTTTCTCTAATGACCTGACAGACGTGGCAAAAAAAAAACTGTACTAACTTGCTAGGTTGTAGCACTACAAAATAACATTGCATTTGGTTCCTGTTCAAAACTCAGAACCCAGTAGGCTTTGACATGTACTGTCTTTTCCAGTGCATGCCACTGAGACCTACCAATTACTCCATTATATGGCTGAATTTCTTCTGATTTATTACAGTATCTGATATGCCATACCCTGATCAGGTTTACATCTGCTTAACTCATCTGGCAATGCCCAGTAATAGCCAGTCTGGCCTTTTTTTAGCCATAGCTCTAATGAAAACTATAATGGACTACTTACAGATGGAACACGAAATTCTCTTTATATGCTCCTAAAGCTGGCAGCCCTTACACTGCAGCTCCCCTTGCAAAGATTTTAACCCTCTTTCTGTGTTATTGCACAGTACTGGAAAACTGCTAGGATTACACCACTGTCTAAAAAAGGTGACCCGCTTGATTCATCTAATTACAGACCCATTGCCATGCTATCTGTTCTCCGTAAAATTCTTGAGAAACTTGTCGGCACCCAAATTGCGTCTTTTCTCCTGAAACACTACCTACTAACTGACACTCAACATGGTTTCCGCAAGGGCCATAGTACCTCTACTGCCCTACTAAAATTGTTTGACATCCTAGTGGCCATGGACTCTGGTAGACTAACTGGGGCCATCTTTATTGACATGACCAAAGCTTTCAGTTTAGTTGACCGCTCCATTCTAGCTGCTACCCTTAGCTCTCTAGGTTTAGCACCTAGTATAGTAAAATGGTTTGATAGCTATCTTAACGATAGGTCCCAATGCGTGAAACTTAATTCTACCTACTCTGACAATGCCTACATTAATATTGGGGTACCTCAAGGGTCGATCTTGGGCCCTCTACTTTTTTCCATCTTTATCAATAGCATTATCACCAATCTCCTTAGTTCTTTTTCACTCTATGCTGATGACATCGTTCTGTATTACTACTCGAATAGTATTGAGCACATAAACTCTGAACTCTCCCGTGATCGGCTCCAACTCTGGCTAACTACTCACAAACTATTTCCAAATAAATCTAAGACACAAACTATGCTATTTGGCTCTTGTACCAAACTCTGACACTCCCAAACTCAACTTAATGTCTCCTCATTTGATGGTACGTCTGTTGGGGTGGTAATGTCTTTCAAATATCTGGGGGTCACTACTGACCCATCCCCGAGTTTTGACCCCCATAATCGATCTACCTGTAAGCAAGTAAACTCTAAGCTTGGGATAGCCTACCGGACAAGCTGTGCTCTCACTCCTGCTGCCAGACTTGCAATTGCCCGAGGTATATTACTTCCCTCTGTCACCTATGTGGTGGCTACTTATGTGTCTGCCAGCAATTAGTTTTCAAAAGAGGGATGTTAACTTACAGTAACATCTGTCGTTCTGCCTCCAGCTGTCCACGGCTTAAACATCACTGCCTTCTATATTCAGATCTCTGGCTCCCACCTAATGAACTACAGTCCTATGCTCTTGGATCACTCACCAATGACATCAGATCTCAAACACCTAAATCTCTGGCCTGTTTCCTTCCCTACCAAAAATACAAATCTGCACTACGCTCTGAAAATGGCCCAGTCCTTATTCCGAGACACCGTACCCTAAAAGATGGTCATGCTTTTTTTTTTTAACCCTTTTTCCTGGCAGAACCACCGGCTACATCCTCCGCCCTGGTCACGGCCCCCGGAGACCTCTACCACCGCCTATAGCTGCAGAGGACCCTGTCACCCCCGGCTTGCCCCCAGAGGGTGGGGCCGTGGGCCACCTTCGGACCCCTGAACTGTGACTGGTTGGGGGTCCCAGACAGGCGTGGCAATATGAGGCTCTCCAGGAGGGCTTCATCCATTGGTGGTCCTGCCCCGCCATCTTTTTCCTCCTTATTTTCTCCCCAGAGGAGGCAGGGACGTGCAATGACGCCAGCGTCTGCCCCGCCTCCCCCCCACGTCGAGCGTCGGCTACGTAAGAACTCCCGGCCTCTGCCAGGAGTCCCCAGCGCTCAGAGTGCTACCCACACCTTCCCCCTGGAGAAGGAGAGCTGTCCAGCGGACGCTCGATCCTACTCCCCCGCACGCCGACGGGCCAGCAAGGCGATGGTCGTGCTTTTGCCTGTCACGGCCCCCTTCTCTGGAATTCTCTCCCCCTAACACTCAGTCTGCTTCCCACATCTCCTTTAAGAGAATTTGGGCACAATCTCATCTTATCCCATACATGCTCCTGTTTTAAACCCCCTTAATGCTTACATTTGCCCACTCGCCGCCTCCTAGCTGTCTCTGTGGGATGGGAATCTACCCTACTCTTGACGCGCTTCCTCTTCATTATCTCTACTTTCCCATCCTCTATTTTTCCCTTACCACAGCTAGCAAATCTACCCCTTCTCTCTAACTTTTTTCTGATCTCCTTTACCTCTGGCACTGCTGTCCCTCTACTCTTCTCGCCTCTCTCGCTCCTCCCCTCACTGATTTCCACCAAACCTGTATTTGCTCTCATTGCCCTTTATCCCTCTCTACCATGATGTCAGGATGCCTTATTTTGCCTGATTGTACTTTGCCTTATGTTTCCTAAATTTTGTATCTCCATGCATTTCGGTTTAGCTGCCTAAAATTCCTTGTATAATCACCACTGTAATGCTTTCATTTGTGCTTTGTTTCCATTAGTGTTTCACTTGAAAGTTTTGTCTCTGTACTCTCCCGGGTCGTGCTTGAAAATAGTCTCTTCTGGTTAGAGCACTTACCTGGTAAACTAAATAAAATAAAAAATAAAAATACTACACTCAGCACCTACTGTTTGAAATTTGATTTTACTTGTTTTATTGTAAAAGCGCCCTGAGCTTGGGAAGGGCGCTTAATATAAATAAAATTTTACTTACTGGTCCCAAGACCACACTATAGGTACGGCAGAATGCCATATAACTGCTTGGGAATCTTGCAGTAGTAATAACTTGCTGCAAAAGCCCATTCTGTGGAAGATAGATCAGTTACGTACAGACTTTTGCCGTATAAGTAGATCTTCTAGGAAAGTCTCTTGCAGTAAGTAGCTTCCCTCCCTCCAACCCCCTGCCATTCTGTAACAGGG
This sequence comes from Neoceratodus forsteri, assembly GCA_016271365.2. Lineage (NCBI taxonomy): Eukaryota > Metazoa > Chordata > Ceratodontiformes > Ceratodontidae > Neoceratodus > Neoceratodus forsteri. Next base: position 1,082,566,735 of record CM028131.1, on the reverse strand, counting down.
AAAACGATGTAGGGTCGGGAGGCTTTGCTACCTCTGTTCCCCCTCGGTCCCTCGTCTTCACAAGCTAAAACTGGCGGGGAATGGAGACTACCAGGGACCACCCACTTTTATAGGCACAGCCAGGAAGTGAGGTTGTGTGGGTGGTCCCTGTTGTGGAGACTGCTAGAAGAAAACTGCCATTAGAGCGCCACCTATCGGGAACTCCCAGAAATAATGACTTACTGCAGGAGACATTCCTAGATTTACTGTTACGGTAAAAGTCTTTGCGTAACTGATCTTTCTAGGAGTGGTATGTTGTTCATCCACACGGACCCACCCGACCTCCGCGGCTGTGGACGCACACAACCTGGCTTCCAGCGGGTGAAGATCTGACGTCATGAGGCGGAGCCAAGGTATATACCACCTGGGTGGGTGGGAGGAGCCAGCTTGAAGACTTCCGGTGATCCTTAAAGGGGAAAGGGACATGCCAAGGAGGTGATGAACATATACCACTCCTAGAACATTTTATTTGCACAGCAATCTATTTCTTTGCGCTTCTCATCTCTTAAGACTGTTATAACATGTTTTGGGTTGAGTAGAATAAATGCTGCTTTTACACAGATTACACACATCCTCCTTTCAGCAACTGGAAAAAGAGTTAAATAACTGTTTAAAAGGTGTATTTTTTTACATATGCTCCTTAAACCACAGTTGCTGACTGGACGTACCAAGACAGGGAATGAATGACATGGGAGGAGTGAGGTAAGCAAATACATGGCACTGCGAACGCAAGACTTCTTTAAAATTACTATAATTCCTGTTCATCAGGAGAGAAAGTACAGGTCTGCCTCGCCCATCCAGCCAAACTGGGTTCCTAGTGTCTCACTGAAACTTACCACCTTGCACGATACAAGCAATAGTGTTAAAAAAGGAACCACCTTCTAGTACTGTCCCCTGTTAAGCTTTCAGTTTGCCATGGCAGCCAATAGGTGCCGAAACTGCAGTGCTACATCATGTGGGTGAGAGGGTGTAATGGGAGCCAATGTTTGTAGGGCAGCTTAGAAAATGTTTTCCCCCTTATAAACATGCACTTAACCCATTTTTATAAGCAGAGTAAGCCCTGTAAGGTGCATCTTGTGCACTTATTTCAGGAACAGGAACCCACACCCTATTTTATTGCTAACCTAACCTGTGGGGTGAGTATTGGTTTACCATAGGTTTGTGCTGAATATGTATTCTGGTTTACTGGCAACTGAAGCAGTGTCTAACTCATGGGTTTTCCAGGGTGCCAGATCGATTGGAAGAAGGGCAAGAATGTCACGATGAAAACTATTAAGAAAAAGCAGAAGCACAAGGGCCGTGGCACTGTCAGAACAGTCACAAAAACAGTCCCCACTGATTCATTCTTCAATTTCTTTAGTCCCCCTGAAGGTAAGATGTTGACTACCATTAGTGCTGAGGTACAGCGTCTGAACCCCCATGGTAGGGATCCTGCAACCTCTGACACACTTGTTCAGTATGGCAGGGATCCAGTGATGTACCGTTATATACACCCCAGATTTTGAAATATATTGTTGCTCTTAATTTTTCAATAAGAATAATTTTGCTGAGGCCCAGTGGCATGAAGAAGCATTGCATTGTGCTATTGCCTCTTGAGGTTTTGCTCTGGGGCCTTGGAATCCTACACAGGGGCTGGGTTATTACTAGAGGGGAGGGGTTTAACTGCTGGTGAAGTTTGCATATACCCCATTACCAGTAAGTCGCACAGCATTGTTTTCTGCTGTGAAGGCAGCTGACTACCAGATCTTCCAAGACTATCTTCACCATTGATTTCATACTAATGGAACGGGGGCCGGAGGTATTAGGACTGCACATGAGCAGATTGTGAGGGAGCCAAGATCAGTGTGACTGTGCCAGCGAACCTCTCATGGTGTTGCACGCGCCAGCCAGTAACTGTAGTCTGCTCTCATGCACCCCAGTTCCGTTCCTGCCGTTAAGTGCATACAGAGAGCAAGAGTGCCTCAGTTTTACAGTAATCACTGAAGATCTTTCTTCGAGGGTGCCCTTGCAGCTGACAGGACCCACAGAGAACTTCTAGCTAGAAGTATATAGTGGGGGACCGCCCCAATGTCTCACATGATATAACTGGTCAGTCCACCCATCCCATCCCCAATTCTTTTCTCGCCGTTGACTGCACAAGTCGGATCTCCGCAGACTTCTTCAGCTAGTCGACTGCCATTTTTTCCCTAAAAAGAATCCAAGTTCTATTTGTATGTCTCTGAGACGCAGCGATTGAAGTGCACGTACAGCAAGCAGATCCCTCATAAGGATGGCCATTCAACTTGCCTATTCTGCCTAGGCCCAGACCACTGCCAGCATTGCCAAGATTTGAATCTGCACACTCTGCTCCACCACCAAAAGACCCTCAAAGTCTTCTTGCTTGCCAGAAAGCTATCTAAGAAGGAGCTTCACTGAAAGTTAATTCTCTTCATGGCCTCTGAGGCCTCCACCTCCTCTTCTCACAAGGAGAGGAAATGGTGGCAAACACTAGCACTGGGAGAAGCACAAGGAGAAACCCCGTTCAGATTCCCGCTCGCAGTCCCCAACTAAGTTGGCAACCACTTCAGGGTCCCCCCTTCGCTGTGGTTGTCTCATTCCACCATGGCAGCCCCCCAGCCTACCAGTGGCTGAACCTCCTCCCTTATTGCTGTTGTGGGAGAAGGTTGTTTGGACCGTGGGACTTTGTCTCAAGCTTAAGCCCATAGTCCCTGCAGACTCTAAACAGTGGCTTGGCCAGTGGATCTTTAGGTGGCAGGCCTTTGCCTGTTGCTCTCCCGGCTAGGGTGTCAGTAGAGTCTTCCCCGATGTCTGGGGCAGACTCCCAACAGGCGACTCCCTGGAAAGACACCCTACTCCAGGAAATGGGGACCTCGCTCCAACTTAGGAGCCAGCTCCCCGATTCTTGTGGCACCTCCTAGGTGGACACTAGCTGAATCACCAGTCCGGCCCCAGCTTACACAGATACCTTAGATACCGGCTTCCCAGACGACACTTCGGGTGACCCATTCGCCACCTAACCCTCCTAATTCGCCGGTTGACAGGACTCCCACCCTCCGCTGACACCAGTGGGCCCGACTACAGATGGCTGGACATCTGTTCCAGACTGACGCCAGATGGCTCTGTTCCTCTGGGTCCTGGATCCAACACCCGGTAACTTGGATCAGCCCTCTCCAATGCTAGAGTTGCTCCAACCTGACGACCAGATGCTGGGGCCCTCTAAACCTAATCCCTCAACACCAGATGCACTAGCCCTTCCGCCCAATCCTCCAGACTCTGAATGAGCTTTTTGCAGCCTGCTTGGCTTATTTTAAAGCCAGAGGCTTCTAGGGAACTCACAAAGTCAACTACTCAGGGGCCACCTCCTGACAAGCCTCTGATTTGCCCACCTATTCTCCACCAAGGGGGACCACTCCGTCACTGTAGGGGGTGTTACCCCCTTCCTGAAAGATGGCTGTGAAAGTAACCCAGTTTGCCATCGCCTTCCCTGAATTCAGGGTATTCAGATGTTGACTCCTTCTCTTCCTCGAGCTGTGACGACTCTGACTTTCCTTCAAGCCCAAGGGTGGTAAGGATACCCCTAGTTTCCCTGCCTGATGACCCATCCTTTATGGATGTAATGTGGCACATCCAGCAGCTGAATGGCTTGGACACAGGAGCTGGATCTGTAGCGATGTCGGCTGGCCTCCTTTCTTAGGGGGAAAGACACCAACCCATAGTGGTCCCCCTGCATATAGAGTCCTATAAGGACGTCAACAGAGCAGCATGGAAGCGCCCCTTTTCTATGACTAACATCTAGGAAGTCAGACCGGCTATATTGTGCTCCGAGAGGACACCTTTTACAGGGAGCACCCATAGGCAGACTCTGTTGTGATCAGTGCTGCCTATGATCGTTCCAGGTGCCCTAGACACCGGAGTACACAGCCTTCAGAAAAGGACTCCAAGCAGTTTGACCAGTTGGTCAAAAACGTTTACTGCTCTGCGACATATACTATAAGAACGCAGAATTTCCTTGCTCACATGGTTCAGTAACAGAACGCCCTGTGGGACGTGGTGGTGGTGGCTCAAGCCATTCCAAATTGCCCAGGTAGGGTGGAATTGATGGGCATCTTAAAATCTGACTAGGATGTAGGCAACCACATTCACTGAGCCTCTTAAAATATGGTGGACTCGGTGGGCAAGGCCATGGCCTCCAGTCGTATCTGCTGTTACTCATGGCAGTGTCTGGCTTCACTCCAGAAGTGCAATCTAAAATCCTGGATGCAGGGCTCAGTTCTGTTAGAGGATTCTCAAAACATTACTGTCCTGCTGGAATCAAGAATGGCCATTAGATCTGTACACACCATGTACAGATCCCAACTCAAACAGCATACTAATCGGTCTCAGCCTGACTCGTTGCCAGACTCCCTCCCAAGGCAGTGGGGGGTCTATTTCCCTTGTACATGGAAGGATGGCGTCGGATGACCACAGATCAGTGGGTCCTGCAACTCATCGAAAAGGGGCATACTCTGGAGTTCAGAGATGCCCCCAGACAACCCTCCAGTCCCCTCCCATTACTCAAGGCTCACAGCAATCTCATCGCAGAGGAGATCCAGGCCCTTCTGCAAAACTGGGCCATGGTGCCAGATCTTACTTCGAGAGGGCTCTTGCAGTAGGTAATTACATATAGGACTGATGCTGGCTGGCGGCAGGACCCCATGGAAAAATTTCTAGCTAGCAGTCCCTGGCGAGGGACCGCCCCCACGTCGGGTGACCGGCGTCGGAGACGTCTGTATAAAGTGATGGTCCTGGACGCCTGCCTTCAAGTTCTTTCACGCCGTTAACTCGTGCAGCGCCTCGCAGTAAAGTTCGTGCTTCGTCAGCCCTGCCTTTCGTTGGTTTTTACCGAAAAATAGTTATTCTTTTTTCAACTGGAGGTCTCTTAAGACCTTTCTCAGAGGGGTCCTTCATCTAAGGCCCCCCCTTGGGACTTGAATTTTGTGTTCTAGAAACTTACTTCTCCTCCTTCGAACCTGCAGCTTCTGCAGATCTGAAGTTTCTTTCATGGAAGATGCTCTTCTTGGTGGCCATTACTTCAGCTCGAAGAATTTCTGAGCTCCAGGCCCTTATGTGTAAAAATCCTCTACTTGCTGCCAGGGTTTTCACCAAATGCTTCGCAGTAGTGGTTGCTGCTCTAAGGTGACGGGGACATTGTCTTCCCTTACCTGGACGACTGGCTGCTGATTACCACCAGGAACCAGCTACTCCATACCATGTAGGCCACCTTCGCTTTATTTCAGGACGTAGGAGTTGGTTACCTTAAACCTCTCAAAGTCCTCCCCCTGGCCAAGCCAACGGCTGCAATACATAGGGGCAGTTGTGGACATGGCACAAGGCAAAGCTTTCCTCCCTCAAGACAAAGCAGAGCACCTTCAGACACACTAAGCAGATCTCCTCCTTCTCACCTGGTACCGGCCAGGTCTGTCCCAAGACTCTTGGGACTCATGGCAGCTGCCATCACTAGTCACCCTGGCTAGGCTGTACATGAGTGATTCAGTGGAACCAGAGTTAAATGGGATCAGTGTTCAGATGACCTAGAGCAACTGGTCTTGGTGTCAAACCCTGTATAACAGGCATTGGCATGGTGGTTGAATTCCTCCAACCTTTCCAGAGGGGTTTGCCTTTGGAAGGAATCCCCCAGTCTGATCCTAACCAGACGCATCTGGCCAAGGCTGGGGAGCCCACTTGGGAGGCTGTCGGACACCAGGGACATGGTCCCAACACAATTGCCATCTCCATATCATCTTGGAGACGTGGACGATCCTATATGCCCTCCAGGCCTTCCAGACAGTCTTGCTATCTGGCCCCCTTAGTCCAGACAGACCTGTCGGTGGTCTTTACCATAAACAAGTGGGGGGTCTCATTCTTATCCCCTCTGCAGGGAGGCCATGTGAGCCTGGTAACTGGTGGTGGACCACCACCTGGACTTGACAGCAGTGCATGTTTCAGGTGTGCAAAATACCTTTGCCCCCAGTCTAAGCAGGTCCTGGTCCAGTGCACACGAGTGGGAGCTTCATCTCTATGTAGTTGAAAAACTCTTCAACCGATGGGGACTTCCAGATCTAGATCTATTTGCCTCCCCATCCAACGCAAAACTGCCCAGTTTTTACTCTCTAGACCCAGGGTGTGGAGTTTCCTGCCGTGACACATTGTCCCTCTCCTGGATGGGAAGGTTCCTTTTCGAGTTTCCCTCCCTTTCCCCTTACTGCAGAGTTGTTTTCAAGCTGCTGTCTGAGAGAGAGCAGAGATGATTCTGGTGGCACCTTTCTGGTCGTGCCAGATTTGGTTTCTGCTTCATAAACGGCTTGCAGTGCACCCTCCAATTTTCCTGCCCCTAATGGGTCAGACTTGCTCTCCCAGGAGCAGGGAACCCTCATCCATCAGGATCTCAAATTTTTGCATCTCCATGCATGACTCCTGCAGACATACAGTAGCTATGTTCAGATTTGGAGTTTTCCCCCCAAGGTAATGGACACCCTGGTGGCCACTAGGAAGCCTTCCACTAGGGCCACTTGTGCTGTGAAATGGAAGCAGTTCTGCATCTGGGCCACCACCCAACGTTTAGACCCCTTCACCTGCCTGGTAAATTCAGTTCTGGAGTATCTCCTCTCCCTGTCTGACGCGGGACTAAGCTACTCCTCGCTCAAGGTGCGCCTGTCTGCCATTCAGACTACCATGCACCTGTTGAGGTCAAAACACTTGCCCATACGGATCTTCCTGTACATTCTTATGGGGCATTCTGCAGTTGAAGCCCCCAATCCGGGACCCCATCCCACCATGGAATCTTTTGTTTTAGAAAAACTTACCTCACCTCCCTTTGAACTTGCCACAAGTCACAAGCTACGCTTTCTGTCGTGGAAAGAATTCTTTTTAGTTGCCATTATATTTTTGCTTGAAGCATTTCCAAGCTTCGGGCCCTGATGTGTAAGAAGCCTTTTTTCCACACGGACAGGGTGTCCTTGCACACTAATTCTAAGTTTTAGGAACATAGATATGTTCATCCACACTTCTTGGCATGTCCCCTTCCACTTTAATTCTTGCTGGAAGTCTTCAAGCTGGCTCCTCCCATCCATCCGAGTGGTGTATATCTCTGCTCTGCCCCATGATGCCAGATCTTCCTTCCGCTGGAAAATAAGTAGGCCCTGGATTCTAACGCTGTTTTTACCGAAAAGTAAACTTGTTCAAGTTGGTGATTCGCTTTTATACTTTCCTACCATGGAAAAATCCCCCCAAGGATTTCACCGGTGCATCTACTGCCTAGGTGTCGGCCATGACACCTCGTCATGCAGTTTTTGCCTGGCTTTCTTTCCTAGTGTCCTAGGTGACCACAAGGCACGCTTGAAGCTGGGGAGACCGGAGAAAAGGAACCCACCAGTGAAATCAAAGGAGGCGAGGTGGACTGTTTCTATGGCTGCGGGATCCGTCTAACAGCTGGAACAGATGGTGTTCGAGGAGGAAGCAGCTCACGCTTCGGCCAGTCAAAGCCTTTCTGTTCCTCTGAACCTTGGCTCCACCTTTTTGGGATCCTTCAAGGAGCTGTGGCAGTCTCTTCCCACATGTGGTGAAGCACCCTCTGGCTCTCACTCCTCCCACTCTCGGAAGAGAGAAGGACCCCGTGTCTTCGTCTCGGCAAAGACATTCCTGGGACCAAGAGAGGTCAGCCCCAGGAACACATGGTCTCTACTTCTGTCAATCGCAACCTCAGCCGCCGGCTTCACGGATCTTCTGTCTAGCCAGGGGACCGAGGAAGTGGCAGACGAGGTTGAAATAATCCTCTGCCCGATAGACCTTTGTCGCCTGCCGTGGCCTACAACTCTCTGGAAAGAACTCCGGTCCTTGTCTTCCCTAATGAGGAGACCCAGCCTGATGGTGTCCCCATAAAGGACCCAGTTCCGGACCCTCTATTTTCACTGAGTTGGCCTCCCAGATATCAGATGATGTCCAGAACCCCCTCGGCCGAATGGCCGAGAAACGGCCATGAGCGCTCTGAGACTTTGCCACAGGTACTTATCCTCCTTGAATGAGGAGAGGCTCCAGCGGAAGCTCTGTCGGTGTTGTGAAGAACTCGTGTGGCAACAGCTGATTCTGACTGAGCAAGCCAGCTCCGCCATCCACCCCAACCCGTAACTTGGCTGCATCTCTAAACGCCCGCCGACCCCCCCAGATCGAGAAGCCACTAGATCTTACTTCGAGATACAGCTCTCGCAGCAGGTTACACCATTAGGACTGAAGCCAGCAGGTGCCAGGACCCAACGGAAACTTTCTAGCTAGCAGTCTTCAGCAGGGACTGCCTCAGACGTCGGTCCTGCCCCATCAGGCGTAGTACATAAGGAGGTGGTCCCCCATAATCCTCGGTTCCTTTCCTGCCGTCGACGCGCCAGTATCGGTCTCCCTTTCTAGCGTGCGATGACCATTGGAACTACGATGATTTTCGTCCATTTTTCGACTTTCGATCAACTGATGTTCTCTCCAACCACTTCGTTAGAGGGTCACCATATGAAGTGCGCCTGTGGCAAGCAGATCCCCTTCAAGGATCCCCATTCAGCCTGTGTGTGCTGCCTAGGCCCAGAACACAAGGCCTGCTCCTTCTGCCAGGGCTTCAACAGTCTCACCAGGATCCGCCGCCAGAAAGCACTTCAAGCTTTTCTCCTGGAGGAGAAACTTAACCATGGATAAGGAACCTTCCTCCCAGGGAGAACCTTCGGGCAAAACCCACAAGCGCCGGGAAAATGAAAGATCCAGGTCTCCTGTGAGGGTCTCTGACTCCCGAAGCTCTCCCTCGAAATCGGATTGCTCTCCCTCCAGGTCTCTGTCACAACCTCCCCCGGTCCAGGTCAGGTGGTCCAGCAGCTCCTCTTCTTTTCTGCCTCTAAAGACTTCCAGGCTGTCTGCCTCTTCCACTCCTTCCAGGGCCTCATCGAGGTCCAGGGAGCGCCATAAATCTTCTTCCCATCGGCGGGACACCGACACCTGGTCAGTTTCCCATCCTCCACGTGGTTTGGATCCGGTTCCTCAAAAAACCAAGGACCTGACGTCCCTTAAACAGATGTCGGACCCGACGTCGGCCAAACGCCACTGGCGCTCCCAAGAGCAGATGACGCCTAGATGCCCGTCGCCAGCCAGGCGTCCGCCTTTGAAGATGTCTGCCAGGGGACCGACGTTGGCTACTCCCGAGAAGAGGACCGCACCACCATCGCCGGTCAGAAGGAATCATCCGAGGAGGACGCCACACAGCCAGAGGACCAGGTGGGCGACACTGGAGACTCTGGGCTCCCACGGGAACCTCCCCCAGAGCGGGAGACCCCAGAGGACCCGATGCCCAACCCTGGCGACAGGACACTGGCACCTGGCCCGTCTGGTATGAATCTGGCAGAGGTAAAAACTTTTTACCTTCTGGTGGGACACTATCAAAAAAGACGTCACCACGCATCCTCCTCCTACTCTGCCTCCACCCACTCCTTCACCGCCTACGCCGCCTCCTCCACCTAGGGGGCCTCGGGATGACCACCGACCCCCAAGGAGCAGACGCCACCTCCTGGGGCAGATCTTCCGAAAGGAGAAGGCCTCCCTCCAAATCCTCATCGGGGTCACCCAGACGACACCAGTACACAGTCATGGGAGGATTCCAGATCTGACACTTCGGAGTGCTCCAGATCACCTATCAGCATTCCCTCTCCAGACCCACACGACCTACCCAGGTCTCCTCCAAATGATCCCTCCTTCGCAGAGATCGTGAGGCACATCCAGGAGAACATGGGGTGGGATGCTGAGGAGCTTGACCTCGAGAGAACGCCTTGCCCTCTACCTTCGTCAAAAAGACCCGAAGCCTGTGGTAGTGCTGCCCTTAGTGGACACCTTCGCAGATGTCACCCAGGCTGCCTGGAAACGTCCGCATTCTACTCCCGTGGTGCTGAAGAAGGCTGACCGCCTATACAAGGCCCCTAGGGAGGACCAGTATCTGGTGAACCATCCTCTGGCTGACTCCGTGATCATCACTGCTTCTCATGACCGGTCTGATACCTCAGCATTTGAGCATCCAGCCACCAGACCAGGAATCCAAGCAATTGGATGTCCTGGGAAGGCGCACATGCGCGCGCCCGTGACCTGCGCCATCAGGTCCCTCAACTTCCTCACCAACATGGTTCAGTTCCAGAACACACTGTGGGAACAGGGACAGGACCTGGTCGAGAAGATGCCCGATGGTGACCACAAGGAAGAGCTCTTGAACCTACTCCGCACGGGGTCAGATGTGGGGACCCAAGTGCTCAGAGCCGCATACGATTCTGCAGACTCTTCAGCCAGAGCTGCAGCCTCAGGCGTGTCTCCAGAGACGCTCTTGACTCAGTGTCTCCTGCTTTACCCCGGACATCCAGAAGAACATTCTAGACGTCCTTTGTAACTGCGAGGTCCTGTTTGGTGACGCCTCCGAGAGAGTAATCACCAAACTACAGGACACAGAGAAGGCAGTCCGATCTATACAAGCTATGTACTGGTCTCTGCCTAGTTCCTTTCGTAGGAACCAGACGTTTTCGTGGCTGGCTACAAAGGCAACAGCAACGTTCCGGTCAGCAGTAGAGGGGCACTTTCACCCGCAAGGCCCAGGCGAAGTCATCCCCAGGCAGAGGCAAACGATTTTCAAAGTCTGCCAAGCCTGCCGGATCTAATGCTGCTACAGCATGACTCCTTCCCGGCCCCCACCCCTCCACAGGATCAACGGGAAAAGAAAGTCGGGGGTCGCATCGCACGCCACTTCCCAGGGTGGCAATCTATCACCAGACAGGTGGGTTCTGCAGCTGATCAAAAAAGGCCATTATATAGAATTTGTAGGCAGCCCACCTACAAGACCTCCCCTGATATTCGGGTCAGCATGCCCTGCTCATACAGCAGGAAGTGCTCGCACTTCTGGAAAAGGAAGCCTTGGAGCATGTCCCAGAGAACCAGAGAGGACTAGGCTACTATGCTCACTTCTTCCTGGTTCCAAAGAAAACGGGGGACCTCTGTCCAATACTGGACCTCAGCGACCTCAACCTTTCGGTCGTTTACAAGCACTTCCGCATGGTGAGCCTTCCGGGCCTAATTCCCATGCTGAAGCAAGAAGTCTTTCTTGTGTCTCTCGGCGTGCAGGATGCCTACCTGCACATTCGGATTGCTCAAGCGCACCGGAGGTTCCTGTGCTTAGAGTTTCAGAGCCACCATTATCAGTTCCGAGCTCTTCCCTATGGGCTGTCATCGGCACCTCGCGAATTCACGAAGTGCATAGCGGTCGTAGTGGCATCTGAGGAGACAAGGCCACTACATGTTCCCATACCTGGAAGACTGGCCTCTCATGGCGCCCTCCAGGGAGGCCTTGATGATGGCTATTCACTGTACCCAGTCACTTTTTCAATCACTGGGTATTCTCATCAACTATGAGAAGTCACTCCTAGTGCCGTCCCAGAAACTGCAGTTTATAGGAGCAGTTCTGGACACCGTCTGAGGGAAAGCTTTTCTTCCCTCTGAGAGAGCGGAACACATCAGATCACTCATCAGGGAGTTGTCAACGAAGACCGTCCCAGCCAGACTGGTCCTTTGCCTGCTCGGACACATGGCTGTGGCCATTGCAACAGTCCCCTTAGCCCGTCTCCACATGCGGGTAACCTAGTGGATGCTATGGGTGCAGTGGGACCAAAAGCAAGACCATCTGCAGCATCCAATCTGGATCACGAAGACCATAATTCGAGATTGGCAATGGTGGCTAAATCCAGGGAACCTCTCCGCGGGGGTTCCCTTCACAGCGCCGTCTGACTGTGACCCTCTCCACAGACGCCTCGGGGCTAGAGTGGGGAGCACACCTAGACTGTGTTCAGTCTCTGGGCCTGTGGACAGCCCAGGAGTCTCATCTCCACATCAACATATTGGAAATGAGGGCAGTACTTTATGCTCTGCAATCCTTCCAGTCGGAGATTCCATCGGGTACACTTCTGTTACAGAAATACCGTGGTGATGTATTACCTCAACAAACAAGAAGGCACGCACTCCTACCCACTTTGCAGGGAGGCCAGGAGTGTGGGAGTGGGTATTGCAACACGGCACAAACCTAATTGTAGTACATGTCCCAGGAGTGGACAACACTGTCGCAGACAGCCTGAGCCACACTCAGGCAGGAGTCCCCGAGTGGGAACTTCTATGGGAGGTCGCAGAGGATCTGTATCACAGATGGGGCACTCCAGAGGTGGGACCTTTTCGCGTCCCCATGCAACACAAAACTGCCCAATTTTTGCTCACTAGATCCAGGACCTGGTGTTTTCTGGTGAGACACATTGTCCCTTTCTTGGGTGGGCAGATTCCTCTCTGCCTTCCCTCCTTTCCAGTTGATCCTGAGAGTTCTCTTAAAACTTCACAGGGAGCAAGCGACGTTCATTCTCATCGCACCCTTCTGGCCCAGACAAATTTGGTTACCTCTTTTGCACCAGCTATCCCGGGAACCTCCAGTTCCTTTGCCAATCCGCTCCCATCTATTGTCTAAGGAGGCGGGTTCATTAGTCCATCCGGACCTATGCTCATTGAACCTGCACGCTTGGCTCCTAGAGACATAGCCATGATGCGATACTGGGTCTCGCAAGAAGTGGCAGACATACTCTGTGCCGCCAGAAAAGTCTACCCATGCAACTTGCGCCATGAAGTGGCGTAGATTCTGTTTATGGGCTCAAGCGCGCGACTTCCTGCCGTTAGATTGTCCAGAAAAGCTGTGCTGGGCTACCTGCTTTCCCTCTTCCACTCTGGACTGGCTTACTCCTCGATTTAAAGTGCACCTTTGTGACATTTCTGCTTACCATGCCCCCATAGGCCATCGGACGGTGGCCCAGCTGGACATTACTCGTGCCTTTCTAAGGGGCGTCCTTCAACTTAGGCCTCCCATTAAAGATCCAATCCCTCCTTGGGACTTGGCCTTTGTCCTGGAGCAGCTCACGCTGCCACCCTTTGAACCAGCCGTGGATTGTGAGCTACGTTTTCTCTCTTGAAAAATGTTTTTAGTTGCAGTTACTTCTGCCAGAAGGATTTTGGAATTGCATGCTCATGTGCAAAGAGCTTTATTTGGTTTTCCACCAGGACAGGGTATCCCTAAGGACAAACCCAAAGTTTTTGCCTAAGGTGGTCTCAGCTCTCACCCTCAATCAGGATATCTACCAGTGTATTTTCCAAGGTACTCTAATCGAGGAGAAGCCCTTCTGCACACCCTGGATGTGCACAGGTGCCTCGTACTACCTGACCAGAACCAAACCGCTCCGAAAGTCGGACCAACTTTTCGTCTCCTTTGCTCACAGGATGAACGGAGCTCCTGTCTCCAGTCACTTTCCTGGTGGCTCATCCAGTGCATCACTTTCTGTTATGAGAAGCACAGTAAACCCTTACTGGGCGCAGTCGAGGGTTATTCAACAAGAGGGGTGGCTACTTCCTTTGTGGCGTTAAAGAACCTCTCCACCTCAGCTGTTTGCGCTGCAGCTACCTGGAGCTCTGTGCATACCTTTATCTGGCATTACAGTCTGGACATTGCATCAAGGTGAAGAGCGGGGTTCAATCTAGCTGTCCTTCTGGGACTTCTGTCCTAGACTCGTTTTCTTGGTCTCTAACTTTCCTCCTCCCGATAGTGCATGATTGCCACTACTGCTTGGAAATCTGTCCTAATGGTGTAACCTGCTGCAAGAGCTGTATCTCGAAGTAAGATAGTACAGTTACGTAAGAACTTACCATAAAAGTAGATCTTCGAGAACAGCTTTTGCAGCAGGTATCTTCCCTCCCACCATTCCTGCTGGAGGTAGGTTGGAGTCAAACATCCATGTTATCAGATGGGATATGCCTTTTGCTTGTTTTTGCCATCTGGTGGCAGATCCTCGGTTTCCTCTTCTGATGTCATCCAGCGCCCAGGAGTCTTTGGCGGGAGAACTGAGGATTATGGGGGGACTGCCTCCTTGTGTACTACACCTGACGTCGGGTGCGGGACCGATGTCTGAGGCGGTCCCCGCTGAAGACTGCTAGCTAGAAAATATTCCATGGGGTCCTGGCGCCTGCCAGCTTCAGTCCTAATGGTGTACCTGCTGCAAGAGCTGTTCTCTAAGATCTACTGTTATGGTAAGTTCTTGCGTAACTGTACTTTCCTCCGCCCATAGGGCCAGCCAGTCTCCCGGTTCGGCCTGTTCTGGTCTCTCCACTGATCCTGTTGGAACAGTCACCTAAACTGCCCGAGGGAGGGGAGCCCTCAAAGAGGACAGACAAGATACCGGGCTTCCCAGAGGTCTGTCTTAAGTCACCCCGGACCGCCATCGGCACATAGAGGGTGACTTGGGTAGTAGACTGCTCTACCATGACTCCTCGGACTCTGTCATCGGCCTGCACTCACATCCCAGGGATGATGAGGAGACTTCGGTGCAGGGTTGGAGGAAAGCCCTTCCTCCTTCCAGGGCATTATCTGCCTCATCTCGGACTCCACTGGAGTGCCCCTGGAGCCCATCCAGAAAAAGGCAGAGTACTCTTTCACTGACATCCTCAAGAGAGGGTGTACCCCGACAGAAGCCTTTCCAGTGGCTGAGGCAATCTTTGGCCTGGCCCTTGAACTTTGGCAGCGTCCTGCCTCCTGCCCAGCACAATCTGCCTGCATGGCCCGCAAGTACACGGTGCCCATGGGGGTCCCTTGCAGGATTCGCTAAACACCCTTCAGCCAAGAGCCTGGTGACCGCCTTGGTGTCCAGGCGCACAGGTAGTTCAGCCGATACCTAGACTCCCAGACAAGGAGTGCAAAAATATGGACCACTCTGCCCGTAAGGTCTACACTGCCTCCGTTTTGGGCCTTCATCAGGCCAGCTTGGTAGTTATTATGGCACTTCTCCCGTGCCCTCCTGGGGTCATTGGACAAGGTCCTATCATCTCCCACTGGACATGCAGATTATAGTGAAGCAGGTCCATGACCAAGGTCGTGCTGTCGCAGAACAGCAGCCTCAGACAGCCTTGGCTATAGGATATTCTTGTGCCTGCACACTGGCAGCCACTCTCCGCAGGGCTTGTCTGAGGCTTTCCTTCTTCCTGGCGGATACTCCGCATAAGCTTGCTGACGTGCCCTTCCTGGGGATCTACTTGTTTGGTCCAGGAGTGGCTGGTCACCTTCAGCATATCGAGCAGTCTGCCACCTTGGACACTACTTCTGCCAAGGGTTCTTCGGGCAAGAACCTGCAGAAGACAAGCCATTTTGGACCTCTTCCCCTGAGGTCAGGCAGCCCTCCTATCAAGGTCGTCTGCAACAGCAGCAGCTGCAGGCTCAAGCTTGGCACCTGCAGCCCAAGCCGCAGTGTCCTCTACAGCCCTGTAAAGGAGGCCGAGGCGCAGGTCCTGGAGCATCTTCCTCCTCTCCCAAGCCTGCTCAGTGACTGGTTGGGGGTTGCCACCCTGCACCCCTCACGCCAGCTCTGGGTCTTCCTGGGGGTCGGCTCCGTCGCTTCCTTTCCACCTAGTCCAGTATCACTTTGGACAGGTGGGTCCTCAGTGGTCGGTCAGGGACTGCCTCTGGAATTTGAGCAGTACCCTCCCAGCCGAGCCCACGCCCTTCGGGAGGAAAGGATCTCTGCATGCACCAAGTCGGCTCTTGGAGACTACGTGGCTCAGCTCCTCTGCAGGGAGGCAGTAGCCCCAGTGCAGGATATTCCGACAGACCCGGGCTTTGTTTCCAGGTACTTCCTGGTGCCCAAGCGGACTGGAGGGGGTTTGGCACCCCATTCTAGATCTCCACGACCTGGATCCATATCTCGGGTCCCGCAATTTTCAGATGGTCGCTCTGAACCAGATCATAGCATCCCTGGAGCGAAACGTGGTTCTGTTCACTGGAGGGTGGTAGCAAAATGGAACACCCTACCAGAATGGGTAGTATAGTGTAAATCTGAACAGCTCGAAGGGCATGTGGCAGGGAACAGGGGAGAGTGAGGGTGGGGGTGGCAGTGGGATATGACAAAAGGGAGGGGGTTGGGGCAGCTGCACACTCAGACTTGGGTAGAACGGGTGGTCTGTTTCTGCTGGCACATTCGCATGTTCGTATCTACAGGACGCGTTCTTTCACATCCCTATCAGTCTGTCCCATCAGCTGTTCCTCCACTTCAGGGTTGCAGGGACCCTGTACAAGTTCCAAGCCATGCTGTTTGGCCTGTCATTGGCCCCTCTGGTCCTCACCAGATGCATTGCAGTGATGGCAGCCCACCTTTGGCGTCTGAGTCAGAATCTACCCTTATCTCGACAACTGGCTCTTGGCAGGTTCCTCCCTTCAGGAGGTGGAGAGGTCCAGGGATCTGGCCCTCCAAATCTGCTCCCAACTCTGCCTTCTGATCAGCGAGGCCAAGTAGGAACTTGTGCCCTCTCAGGTGATGGGCTTCATCGGGGCAGAGCTCTACTGTCATCAAGCCAGAGCTCGACTCCGGCAGACAGGGCAGAGGTTCTCCCTTCCTTTGCTTAATTTCTGGCTGGGCACTTGCGCCCTGCCCAGGATTTTATGCGCCTTCTGGGTTCCATGGTGGCATGCACCTCGGTGGTCCATTGGGCCTGGTGGCACATGCGCCCCTCCAGTGGGAGCTGGCCGGCCAGTGGACTTTGCGATATGGTCACTTCAACCAGCTGATAAATGTAACCCAGTATATGTGGGGCGCTCTCCAATGGTGGACTGCCCCAGACTGGTTGCAGGAAGGAATCCAGTTTGTCCACCTGAGTCGACGGTCGTCCTTACGACCGATGCCTCTCTCTCATGGGCTCTGGACACCCCCCCCCGGAGTCCTGATGCCACATCAACCTGTGTGAGCTCAGAGCAGTCAGACTGGCACCGTCGGCTTTCACTCCTGCACCAGGGTCAAGTGGTTCAAGTCTAGACAGTCAATACTACGACTGTGTACTATCTCAACAAACAGGGCGGCACGCACTCCCATCTGCTGTGCTTGGAGGTGCTCTGCATCTGGACCCTCATAAGCCAGTTGGAGATGGATCTCCTAGCCATCCATGTGACAGGAGCCTCTAACCAACTGGCAGATGCGCTCAGCCGCATAGGCCAGACATACCACGACTGGTCTCTCCATCCAGAGGTAGCTTAGTCTGTTCTCCTGTTGGGGCAAACCAGTGGTGGACCCGTTTGCCTCCAGGGAGAACAAGCTGAGGCTGTTTCATGCCTGACCCCATCAGCGAGGCTCGCTGCAGGGGATGCCTTCTTGAAGCTGTGGACACCAGGCCTCCCCTGTGCCTTCCCTCCATTTCCCTTGATCCACAAGGTGTTACTCAAGGTGAGGAGGGACAAGGCAAAGGTGATCCTGTAGCCCCAGATTGGCCATGTCAGTTCAGGTACCCAGATCTCCTCCTCTCTGCCTCAGCTGCAGGCCCCTGTGGCAGCTTTGTACACTCCTGGACCTAATATCTCTGAACCAGGGGAAGGCATTCTATCCAGACCTTCAATCCCTGCACCTCACAGCCTGGTACCTGAGCGGGCTAGAGTTCCAGGCTGTCTTTCCAAAGATGTCGACACTGTGGTGGAGGCATCAAGAAAGGAATCGACCAGGAAATGTTATGCTTTCAAATGGAAACGTTTTTCCAGTTGGTGTCAGAGTAAGGGTCTGGACCCTTTATCCTGTTCTGTGGCTAACATTCTCTGTTACCTTTGGTCTCTCCAAAGGGGGTCTACGGTCATTGACCCTTAAGGTGCACCTGACAGCCATTTCTGCTTAACAGGTGCTGGCCGATCAACCGACATCGGCATAGGAGACAGTGGTTGGGCGCTTTTTCAAAGGCCTGGATCACATATCCCCCTCCGGTGCTTGAACCTCCACCTCCGTGGGATCCGTTGCCAGTTTTGGCAAAGCTCATGGGCAAGCCATTCGAACCCATGCACAAATGTGAGCTTTCACACTTGTGCTAGACTGCCTTCCTGGTGGCGATCACTTCTGCCAGGACAGGGGAGCTCCAGGTGCTTTCGGTGGACTCCCTTTATGTGGCCTTTCACAGGGACAGAGTTGTCCTGCTCCCCAACCCGAAATTCCTTCCAAAGGTGGTGGCAGTTTTACCTTAACCAGGTATTGACTCTTCGGGTTTACTACCCTAATTACACCTCGGACGCAGAGTACAGGCTCCATACTTTGGACCCGAGACGTGCCCTCTACTACAAGGAGAGGACTGTGAAATTCGTGGAGAGGTTTGCCAGCTGTTGGTCACCTACGCTGAAGCTGCTTCTGGCAGACCTGCAGCCAAACGGACCATTGCAAGGTGGATTACATCATGCATAGGTCTGTGCTATGAGTTGGCGGGCAAGGAGCCTCCCAGAGGGATAAGAGCTCATTCTACCTGCCATACTGCTGCTTCGGTGGCTGCTTCCAGGGACATCCCTATCCAGGAAATCTGCTGGGCTACTACCTGGAAATCTGCAAACACCTTCATTCTAGGGACGTGGATATGTTCAATCCACACTTACTGGCAGGTTCCTTGCCGCTTTAAATCTTGCCAGAACGTCTTCAAGCTGGCTCCTCCCACTCACCCGGGTGGTAAAACTCTGAGGGGATACACTGAGGTCTTTCCTGTGGCTGAGTCCATTGTTGGACCGGCCTTAGAACTTTGGCGGAGTCCTGCCTCTTGTCCAGCTCCATCTGCCCACATGGCCCCCAAGTACGTGGTCCCATGGGGTCTCTGGCGGGGTTCTCCGAGCACCCTTCGGCCAAGAGCCTGGTGACCACCTTTGTGTTCAGGCGTACTGGTAGTTCTGTCAACACTGACCGACGACCTGATAGTCCAAGATCTTGTACCATTCAGCCAGGAAGGTCTGTGGCTTTCTCCTTGGGCCTTTGTCGGACAAGTTCGGTTGTCATCATGGCACACTTCTGACACGCCCTTCTAGGGTCGTTGGACGAAGTCCTCACACATCTCCCCATGGACATGCAAACCATAGTCAAGCCAGTCCAGGATCAGGGCCGAACTGTTGGCAAACGGCAGCTCCAGACAGCCCTAGACCTTGGGGATTCTTGTGCCCATTCGATGGCTGCCAGAATTGCCTCCTGTCACAGGACTTGGCTGAGGCTTTCCTCCTTCCCAGTGGATACCCAGCATAAATTAGATGATGTGCCCTTCCTTGGGACTGACTTGTTTGGCACGAGTGGTCAGTCACCTTCAGCACACTGAACAGTCCAGTGTCACCTTGGACACTACCTCTGCCAAGAGTTCTGTGGGCAAGAACCACCAGAGGAAAAGCCTTTTTGTCATTCTGCTCCTGCGACTCGGCAGTCCTCCTTTTATGGAGCACAGCAACAGCAGCTGGCTCAAGTTTGGAGCCCTTGGCCCAAGCAGGGTCCCCAACAGGCCTGTAAGAGGCAGAGGTTCCGGTCCTGGATCCTCCTCCAAGCCTGCTCAGTGACTGGGCTGGGGCTGCCATCCCAGCTCCAGTCATGCCAGCTCTGGGTCCTCCCATGGGGGGCCGGCTACACCACTTTCTTTCCACCTGGTCCTTTGTTACCACGGACAGGTGGGTTCTGGAAGTGGTTGGTTAGGGACTGCCTCTGGAATTTGAACAGTACCCTCCAAGCCGAGCCCGCGCCCCTCGAGAGGAACGAGTATATGCTCGGACCCAGTCAGCTCTGAGACATCGCTAGACTCCTCCTCAAGAAGGCAGTAGCTCCAGTGTCTGATCCTCCAGCAGACCCAGGCTTTGTCTGCAGGTACTTCCTGGTTCCCAAGCGGGGGGGCCCTGGCACCCCATTCTAGATCTGTATGACCTGAATCAGTATCTCTGTTCCCGCACCTTTCGGATGGTCAGTGTGTCCCAGATCATACCATACTTGGAGTGAAACATGTGGTTCTAGGGACATGGATATGTTGTTCATCCACACTGTCTGGCGGGTATCCTTGCTGCTTTAAATCTTGCCGGAAGGTCTTCAGGCTGGCTCCTCCCACCCACCCAGGTGGTAAAATTCTCGGCTCCGCCCCATGACGCCAGATCTTCCTTACCGCTTGGAAACATAGAAACATAGAAACATAGAACATAGAAACATAGAATTTGACGGCAGATAAGGACCGCTTGCCCACCCAGTCTGCCCATTTCCCTACCTATGGATAAGCTGCAGATCCTAGTTAACCAGCAGCCTACTTCTTTCTACCCCACCCACCAGAATTGCCTTATGACTATCCCATGCATGCTTGAATTCCAACACTGATTTGACTCCACAACCTCCCGGAAGGCCATTCCATGCATCCACAACCCTCTCTGTGAAAAATACTTCCTTAAATTACCTCTGAGCCGCCCCTCTATCTTCAAATTGTGCCCTCTTGTTCTTGACACCTCTTTTTGAAAGATGCTACCTTCTTGGACTTTGTTGATTCCCTTGAGGTACTTGAAAGTTTCTATCATGTCCCCCCTCTCCTCCTTTCCTCAAGGCTATACATATTAAGCTCCTTTAGTCTCTCTTCATATGTCCTCGGTGCAGACCCTGCACCATTTAGATGCCCTCCTCTGGACAGCTTCCATCCTGTCTGTCTTTCGGAGATTGGGTCTCAGAACTGCACACAGTACTCCAGATGGGGTCTCACCAGCTGTCTGTACAGAGGGATAATAACTTCCTGTTTTCTACTGGTGATGCCTCTCCTATGCATCCCAGTATCCCCCAACCCTCCTTGCTGCCTTCTCACATTGCTTGCCCACCTTTAGGTCATCTGATATGACTACCCCAGGTCCCTTTCCATTTTGTTGTTGTTAGTATCTCACCCCCATTGTGTACTCTTCCCCTGGGTTTTTGTTTCCCAGGTGCATTACCTTGCACTTCTTAGCATTGAATCTAAGCTGCCATACATTTGACCATTCCTCTAACCTTGCCAAGTCCCTTCTCATCCTTTCCACCCCACCCTGTGCATCAACTCTGTCGCCCCCAACCTAGTCACCTCACCCCAGGTTCCCCCCGTGGGGGGATGGCTCCGATTCTTCCTTTCTGCCTGGTCTATTACCACAGACCGGTGGGTGTTGGAAGTGGTAGGAAAGGGCCTGCCTCTGGAGTTCGAGCAGGCCCCACCCTTCAGAGCCGTCGCACCTCAGGGGGCCTCTGGGTCCGAAGCCTCTGTCAGCTCGCCGAGCCGACATCGCTCTCCTCCTTGAGAAAGAGGTGATACGAGAGGTGGCGGACCCTCCCTCAAACCCAGGGTTCATGTCCAGGTACTTCTGGTTCCGAAACTGACGGCGGGGCTGGAGCCCCATTCTCGACCTACACGACCTAAACAAGTTCCTAAGGTCTTGAACCTTCAGGATGGTCACTCTGGCTCAGATAATACCATCCTTGGAACACGGCGTGTGGTTCTGCTCTCTGGACCTACAGGACGCATTCTTTCACGTCCCTATCCGTCCGTCCCATCAAAGGTTCCTTCGCTTTCGAGCAGAGGGATCCCTTTTCGAGTTCCAAGCCATGCCCTTTGGCTTATCTCCAGCTCCCAAGGTCTCCACCAAATGCATGGCAGTGGTGACAGCATCCCTGCAGTCCCAAGGGGTCCAGGTCTACCCTTACCTGGACGATTGGCTGATTGCAGCCCCCTCCAGACGGGGTGGAGTGGTCCAGAGATCTGGCCCTCCAGGTTTGCTCTCAGGTTGGCCTCCTCATCAACGAGGCCAAGTCGGAACTTGAGCCGAAGCAGGTGATTTCTTTTCATCGGGGCAGAGCTGGACTCTCTTCGAGCCAGGGCACGGCTCCTGGCGGACAGGGCCGAGGTTCTTTCCTCCTTTGCCCAATCATTTTTGGTTGGGCAATTGCGCCCTGCCTGGGACTTCCTGGGTCTCATGGCGGCCTGTACCAGCGTGGTCCGTTGGGCCCGCTGGAACATGCACCCCTTCAGTGGGGGCTGGCCAGCCAGTGGTCCCAGCGCTACGATCCATTGGACCCAGCTAGTGACGGGTGACCCAGGGATATGGAACACTCTCCAGTGGTGGACCGTTCAGTTCATCTGCAGGAGGGCATCCCGTTTGTCACCCGAGCCGACGGTCTCACGATGATGCCTCTCTGATGGGTTGGGGTGCCCATCTGGGGAACACCAGCGCCGCGGCCTCTGGTCCCGTGGGAGTCCGATGCCACATCAACCTGCTGGAGCTCGGCGGTCCGCCTAGCTGTCCGCTTTGCTCCGTTTCTTCGAGTCAAGTGGTCCGGGTCCAGACGGACAACACCACGGCCATGTACTGTCTAAACCGCCAGGGTGGGGCGTGCTCCATGCTTCTATGCAAGGCTCTCCACATCTGGTCACTGCGTCTGCGCAGCCTGGAGGCGGATCTCCCTAGCCATTCTATGGCAGGGCCTCCAACACCGGGCCGATGCCTAAGCCGGATAGGGGCTGCGTCCCACGAGTGGTCTCTCCTGCGGAGTAGTACAGAATCTATTCTCCCATTGGGGCCACGGCTCAGGTGGACCTGTTTGCCTCCAGGAGAATCTTGAGCCTGAGGCTGTTCCATGCCCGCCTCCCTCAGCAGGGATCGCTGCAGGGGGATGCCTTCTCGAGGCCGTGGACCCTGGGCCTCTTCTACGCCTTTCCCCCGTTCCCCTTGATGCACAAGGTGCTTCTCAAAGCAAGGAGGGACAAGGCGCAGGTAATTCTGATAGCCCCAGACTGGCCCCGCCAGTACTGGTACCCAGATCTCCTCAGCTCCAAGCTCCCGAGGCAGCTTCCAGCTCGCCCGGACCTGCTCTCAGTCAGTCAGGGAAGGTATTCCATCCGGACCTTCAATCCCTGCACCTGGCGCCTGGTTCCTGAACAGCTAGAGTTCCAGGCCTTGGGTCTTTCCGACGAGGTCCTCAGCGTATTAAGGCGTCCCGTAAGAAGTCTACAGAAAATACTCGCCTTCAAATGGAAAAGTTTTCCATTTGGTGTCAGACAAAGGGTCTGGACCCTTCCTCCTGTTCCTTAGCGAGCATATTGGACTACCTTTGGTCCCTTTCTCAGCAAGGGCTTAGGTCGACGACCCTTAGGGTGCACCCTGGCAGCCATCTCTGCTTAGGCGTGGGCAGGGGAAGCCAGTCGATGGCGACAGGAGAAGGTGGTCTGGCGCTTTTCAAGGCCTTGATCACATTTCTTCCGTTCCGAGAACCTCCAACTCCGTGGTATCTACTGCTGGTACTGGCAAAGCTCATGGACAAGTCATTCGAACCAATGCACAGGTGTGAACTCTCTCACCTGTCGTGGAAGAACGCCTTCTTGGTGGCTATTACGTCAGCCAGAAGGATGGGAGAGCTCCAGGCGCTCTGCATCGAGTCTCCTTACCTGGTCTTCCACAGGGACAAGGTTGTCCTGTGCCCCAACCCGAAATTCCTTCTGAAGGTGGTGTCGGAGTTTCACCTTAATCAGGTGTTGACTCTGCCAGTGTTCTACCCCAATCACACCTCAGAGGCCGAATATAGGCTCCATACTCTGGACCCTAGAAGGGTGCTCGCTTACTATAAGGCGCGCACGGCTGAAATTCGGGGAGAGGTTCGCCAGCTGTTTGTCACGCCCGGATGCTGGTTTTGGGTTCTCTGTTCTCCAGTCTCTATTCCCTAAGTAGGGGGTGTGCGCCTTGCCTCCCTCCTCCCGGAGAACTGCTAGGAGTCTGCCAGACAGTGTGGATGAACATATCCATGTCCCTAGAAATACAGGTTACTCACCTGTAACGGGAGTTCTAGGAATGGTGTATGTTCATCCACACGACCCACCCGACCTCCCCGGCTTCGACACACAACCTGAGCTTCCAGCAGGCCAGATCTGGCGTCATGGGGCGGAGCCGTGAGTTTTACCTCCCGGGTGGGTGGGAGGAGCCAGCTTGAAGACCTTCCGGCGAGATTTAAAGCGGCAAGGATACCTGCCAGACAGTGCGGATGAACAACGTATACCATTCCTAGAACTCCTGTTACAGGTGAGTAATCTGTATTTCTGTTCACTGGATCTGAGGATGCATTCTTTCATGTCCCAATCTGTCCATCCCATCAGCGGTTCCTTCACTTCAGGGTCAAAGGGACCCTGTACGTGTTCAGAGCCATGCCGTTTGGCCCGTCGTCAGCCCCTCTGGTCTTCACTAAATGCATTGCAGTGGTGGCAGCCCATCTCTGGCATCGGGGGTCAGAATTTACCCCTACCTCAATGATTGGCTCCTAGCAGGTTCCACCCAGCATGAGGTGAACAGGTCCAGGGACCTTGCTCTCCAGACCTGCTCTCAGCTCGGTCTCCTGATCAACAAGACCAAGTCTAAATTCGTGCCTTCTCAGGTGATAGGCTTCATTGGGGCAGAGCTCGGCTCCCGGTAGGACAGGGCAGAGGTGCTCTCCTCCTTTGCCCAATGATTTCTGGTTGGGCACTTGGGCCCTTCCTCAGACTTTCTGCGCCTTGTGGGTTGCATGGCGACATGCACCTCAGTGGTTCTTTGGTCCCAGTTGCAAATGCACCTCCTCCAGTGGGAGTTGGCCACCCACTGGACTCTGTGCCATGGTCATTTCGACCAGCTGGTCACTAATCCAGAGGATGTGGGACACCCTCCAATGGCGGACTGCCCCAGACCAGTTGCAGGAAGGGTTCCCCTTTGTCCTCCCCGAGCCAGCAGTAGACCTCATGACCAATGCCTTTCATGGGCTGGGGAGCCCACATGGGGGATGAAAAGGCCCACGGGCTCTGGACCCCCGATGAGTCCCGATGCCACATCATGTTGGAGCTCAGAGCAGTCAGACTGGCACTGTCAACTTCCACTCCTCAGCTCCAGGGTCAAGTGGTTCAAGTCCAGATGGATAATACCACGACCATGTACTACCTAAATCGGCGGCATGCACTCCTGTCTGCTGTGCAAGGAGGCTGTCCACATCTGGACCCTCGTGAGCCGGTTGGAGGCGGATCTTAGCCATCCATGTGGCAGGAGCCTCAAACCATCTGGCAGATGCTCTGTTGCTTATGCCAGACATTCCACAAGTGGCCTCTCCATCCAGAGGTAGCCTACAGCCTGTTCTCCCATTGGGGCAAACCAGTGGTGGATCTGTTTGCCTCTGGGGAAACACCAAGCTGAGGCTGTTTCATGCCCGCCCCCCTCAGCAGGGCTCGCTTCAGGGGGATGCCTTCTCGAGGCCATGGACCCCAGGCCTCCTCTAAGCCTTACCTCCATTTCCCTTAATCCACAAGGTGAGGGACAAGGTGAAGGTGCCCCAGACTGGCCGCACCAGTTCCAGGGACATGGATATGTTGTTCATCCACACTGTCTGGCAGGTTCCTTGCTGCTTTAAATCTTGTCGGAAGGTCTTCAAGCTGGCTCCTACCCACCCAGGTGGTAAAACTCTCTGCTCCGCCACATGACACCAGATCTTAACACTCTGTGTGTAGACTGGATCCTAATTCTTCGTTTCGCCGGAAACTTATTCTAAAATTTTCAAGAATTCAGTCAAATTACTCCCTCATGGCTGCGATGGACAAATAGACTCCTGGATTTTGGCGGTGCCCATGTGGGCAGAAAATGTTCAGGACAGATCCGCACTCCATGTGTGTCTACTGCCTCGGCCTAGACCATGACCCACAGGCCTGCGAGTTATGCCATTCGTTTTCGGCCAACATCCTGGAAGTCCTCGCTGCCCGGTTACAGCATGGGCGCCCCGAAAAGCGCTACCTGCCGGTGAAGTCTAAGGAGGCCTGTTGGGCGGTTACTGCGGCTGCTGGCTCGGCTGAGCAACTCTAGCAGATGATCGCCCTCGAGGAGGATGTGGCACAGGCCGCATCATCCTCTTCCTCGGTCGTGGCATTTATCCCGCTCTCTCTGGGTACCTCATATTCAGCTTTGCCATTCCCTTTCCACGAAGGGAGAGGGGCCATCGGGACATTCTTCTTGGTCCAAGAAGGACTCTAAAGGTAAGTACCACTGTCAGCATTCGTGGAAGTGGGAGGGGTCCCCTTCCCCAGACAGCCGACAGTCTAATTCGGTCAAGGTTGCAGCTAAGGCCGCTGGCTTCACGGTGTCCCTGTCAGGTCAGCCAGCAGAGACACCCGTCGACGCGGTCGTGTTTTTTTTTCCCTCTCTCTCTACCCGTCTGACAAGTTGTCGACTGAAGCAGACAACCCTTCTTGACCGGTTTCCCTGGTAGAGACCGAGGACTTGCCTGTGCCTCCGGTGCCAGTCCCCGGTCAAGGCTTCTGAGCCGAGGGACGAGCGGGTGTCGCGCCCCTTCCCAGACCCGTCCTTGGAAACACCAGATGGTCTCGGACATCCTCCTCGGTCCAGCCGATCCCACAGACATCAACAGTCTGTCAGCACAGTAAGCGGCACCGCTGCTCATCCTCGTCGTCTTCCTCGGAAGAGGAGCGGCTTTGGCTCAAATTGCGTCGCCACTACAAGGACCTGATGTGGCAGCAGTTACTTCGAGGAACAAGCTGATGCAGTCGCCTTCCCCGGCCATCAAGTGGCTGTCACCTGAGCAGCCGAAATAACCCCTCACTGTGGTCGGGTTGCCCAAGCCTGGGCCAGTTCGGCCGAAACCAGCTGCCCCACCGATTTGTGGTGGAACCTCCGCCTCCACAACTGAAATCAGGGGCACCAACCAAGGACTCTCGGTCGGGTCAGGGCCTGCCCCACAGGTTGTTGGTTGCCCTCACTCCCGACCGTCCTCGGCAGGTGGAAGGTGGCTGAGGCCCCAGGCAGCTCTTCGTGGACTCCTCGGAGTCAGACTCCCCCTGTTCTCCAGGCCCATTGACCTGGAGTCCTCTGGGGGCCAGTCGATGGACAAAAGCCCATCGTCCTTCATGGGTCTACTTTGGCTCATCTGAGTCTGCCGGGATGCAGCTCGAGCCCATATCCAAGCGGGCCAAGTATCCCCTGACGGAGATACTGGACCGAGGGGGATTCACCCAAGGAGGCCTTTCCAGTGGCTGAAGCCATTGTTGGCACAGCCTTGGAGCTCTGGCAGCGGCCTGCTTCCTGTCCTGCGCCTTTGGCCGGGATGGCCAGAAAGTGTGCAGTCCCTACTAGCTTTGTCTGTTTTTTTTGGAATACCCCTCTGCCGAGGGGTTGGTCACCAATAGTGTGTTCTGGCTTTCTGGGAATGCTAGGGATGTGGATAAGCCCCCCCGACAAGGAGTGCAAAAAGCTGGACTATGCCAGGCGCAAGGTGTATGCTGCGTCCTCCCTTGGTCTCCGCCAGGCCAGCTCTGCCGTGCTGATGGCACACTTCTCCCATGACATCATGGGCTCCCTGGATGAGGTGATCCCTCATCTCCCAGCCAACATGCAGACCACGGTCAGGCAGGTGGCAAAACAGCAGCTCCAAACGGCTCTGGACATTGGAGACTCCTGTGCCAGATCAGTTGCGGCCGCTGTGGCTATGCACCGCAGAGCATGGCTGAGGATATCTACCTTCACAGCGGATACCCAGCATAAACTGGCGGATGTACCCTTCCTGGGGACTGACCTCTTCAGCCCTGGAGTGGAAGGTCACCTCCAGCAGCTCAAAGTCCAGTGCCACTCTGGACTCTGTCACCTCCACCCAGGACATGGGCCGTCTATAACAGCAACATAAGTCCTTTCGACCTTCTGCGCCTGCAGCACGTCCAGCCCACCAGCACCAGGGCCAACAGGCTCACGCTTGGCATCCCAGACCCTAGCCTGCGGCTTCCTCTAATAGGAAGCGGGGAAGAAAAGGCCCAGGAGGTCCCTCAACCAGTCCCTTCTCTAAGCCTGCCCAGTGACGGGTTGAGGGGTGTTGCCCCCAGCCTCGTCACTACCCCCTGGGTTCCCCCCATGGGGGGACAGCTCTGCCACTTCCTTTCTGCCTGGTCTGTTATCACCACGGACTGTTGGGTGTTGGAGGTGGTAGGAAAAGCTGCCCTGGAGTTCGAGCAACCCCGCTGTTCCCGAGCAGTTACCCTCGGGAAACTAGAGTCCACAGCCTCTGTCGGCTCGCCCGAGCTGATATCGCCCTGCTCCTCGAAAAAGAGGTGATCAGGAAGGTGGCGGGTCCTCCTCCAGACCAGGGTTTCTGTCCAGGTACTTCCTGGTCCCAAAACGGACAAGGGGCTGGCGCCCCATTGTCTACCTGCATCACCTGAACAGATTCTTGAGGTCTCGGACCTTCAGGATGGTCACTCTGGCTCAGATAATCCCATCCTTGGAACGAGGCGTGTGGTTCTGTTCTCTGGACCGCCGGGACGCGTTTTTTCACATCCCAATCCGTCCGTCCCACCAGAGATTCCTCCACTTCAGGACAGAGGGATCCCTCTACGAGTTCCGGGCCATGCCCTTCGGCCTTTCCCTAGCCCCCAGGGTCTTCACCAAATGCATGGCAGTGGTGACAGCATTCCTGCGGCGCCGAAGGGTCTGGGTGTAGCCCTACGTGGACTGACTGATTGCAGCCCCCTCCAGAACAGCAGTCCAGAGATCTGGCCCTCCAGGTTTGCTCTCAGGTTGGCTCCTCATCGAGGCCAAGTCGGAACTCGTGCCAAAGCAGGGGATCCAATTCATCGGAGAATAGCTCGACTCTCTACGAGCCAGAGCACAGCTCCTGGCAGACAGGGTCGAGGTTCTTTCCTCCTTTGCCCAGTCATTTCAGGTTGGGCAATTGCGCCCTGCCCAGGACTTCCTGGACCTCCTGGGACTCATGGCAGCCTGCACCAGCGTGGTCCGTTGGGCCTGTTGGTACATGTGTCCCCTTCAGTGGGGGCTGGCCAGCCAATGGTCACAGCACTTATATCTGCTGGATCAGCTAGTGACAGTGACCCAGGGGATGTGGAACGCTCTCCAGTGGTGGACCGTTCTGGCACATCTGCAGGAGGGCATCCCATTTGTCTGCCCTGAGCCGACGGTCTCTCTATTGACTGATGCATCTTTGATAGGTTGGGATGCCCATCTGGGAGAGCACAGAGCGCACGGCCTCTGGTCCCCTCGCCACATCAACCTGCTGGAGCTTCGAGCGGTTCGTCTAGCCCTCACCGCTTTCTCTCAGTTTCTACATGGTCAAGTGGTTCAGGTCCAGACGGACAATACCACTACCATGTACTACCTAAACCGCCGGGCCGGGATGCACTCCATGCCTCTGTGCAGGGAAGCTCTCCATATTTGGTCACTCGTGCGCAGCCTGGAGGCAGATCTCCTTGCCATCCATGTGGCAGGAGCCTCCAACACCGGGCCGATGCCCCTAAGCCAGATAGGGGCTGCGTCCCCACGGTGGTCTCTCCGGCCGGAGGTAGTACAAGATTATTCTCCCATTGGGGCACGCCTCAGGTGGACCGGTTTGCCTCAGGAGAATGTGAAGGCTGAGCTGTTCCATGCCGCCCCCTCAGCAGGGATCGCTGCAGGGGATGCCTTCTCGGGCCGTGGACCTGGGCCTCTTCTCGCCTTTTCCCGTTCCCCTTGATGCACAAGGTGCTTCTCCAA
The DNA here is from genome assembly GCA_016271365.2 of Neoceratodus forsteri. Lineage (NCBI taxonomy): Eukaryota > Metazoa > Chordata > Ceratodontiformes > Ceratodontidae > Neoceratodus > Neoceratodus forsteri. Next base: position 1,082,537,292 of record CM028131.1, on the reverse strand, counting down.
ACAGGAGGGACAAGCGCAGGTAATTTGATAGGCCCCAGACTGGCCCCGCCAGTACTGGTACCCAGATCTCCTCCGCCTCAGCTCCAAGCTCCCGAGGCAGCTTCCAGCTCGCCCAGACCTGCTCTGTCAGTCAGGGGAAGGTATTCCACCCAGACCTTCAATCCCTGCAACTGACGACCTGGTTCCTGAGCGGCTAGAGTTCCAGGCTTTGGGTCTTTCCGACGAGGTCCTCAACTTCGTTGAGGCGTCCCGTAAGGAGTCAAACAGAAAATGCTATGCCTTCAAATGGTAGTGATTCTCCATTTGGTGTCAAGGCAAGGGCCAGGACCCTTCCTCCTGTTCCTTGGCAAGCATTCTGGACTACCTGTGGTCCCTTTTTTCAGCAAGGAGAAAACCCGGTCGTGACCCTTAAGGTGCTCCTAGCAGACCATCTCTGCTTTTCAGGCGGGCGGCTGGAAGCAGTCTGTGGCACAGAGAGAAGGTGGTTGGGGCGCTTTTTTCAAAGGCCTTGATCACATATCCCCTCAATGCAAGAACCTCCACCTCCGTGGGATCTACTGCTGGGATTGGCTAAGCTCATGGGCAAGCCATTTGAACCAATGCACAGGTGACATCTCTCACCTGTCGTGGAAGACGGCCTTCTTGGTGGCTGTCGCATCAGCCAGACGGATGGGAGATCTCCAGGCGCTTTCCATCGAGTCTCCCTATCTGGTCTTCCACAGGAACAAGGTTGTCCTGTGCCCCCACCCGAAGTTCCTTCCAAAGGTGGTGTCTGAGTTTCACCTTAACCAGGTGTTGACTCTGCCAGTGTTCTACTCCAATCACACCTCGGAGGCCGAACATAAGCTCCATGCTTTGGACCCTAGAAGAGCGCTCGCTTATTACAAGGGGCGGATGGCTGAAGTTCGGGGAGAGGTTCGCCAGCTGTTTGTCACCTGCGCTGAAGCTGCACCTGGCAGACCTGCAGCCAAGCGGACGATAGGCAGGTGGGTAGTGACCTGCATAGATCTCCACTGTAGGTTAACTGGCATTGAGCCTCCCAGAGGGATAAGAGCTCATTCTACCTGCCATACCGCTGCATCAGTGGCTGCTTCCAGGGACGTCCCTATCCAGGAAATCTGCAGGGCTGCTATTTGGAAGTCAGCGCACACACCATCACCCACTACCACATCGACCTTGAGTCATGCTGGGATGCTAGTTTTGGGGCCTCGGTTCTCCAGTCTTTATTTCCCAAGTAGGGGGTGTGCGCCTTGCCTCCCTCCTCCTGGAGAACTGCTAGGTGTCTGCCAGACAGTGTGGATGAACAACATATCCATGTCCCTAGAAATACAGGATCTTACTTCGAGACACAGCTCTTGCTGCAGGTTACACCATCAGGACTGAAGCCGCGAGCATCCGGACCCCACCGGAAAATTCCCTGGCTCGCTATCTTCAGCGGGACCGCCACGACATCGGGTCCGCCTCCATCAGGCGTAGTATACAAGGGGCGGTCCCGTCAAATTCCCCAAGTTCTTTCCCGCTGTCGACTTGCATGTCGGACCCTTCGGTTCAGTTTAGCGGCAAAGCGGCGCAGTAGTATTTACCTACCGGGAAATTGCCTTCACATTCAGCTTTTTCTCTGTCCTCTCCGACCTCCGGTCACTCCTCGAAGTGCGCCTTGGGAAGCAGATCCCATTCAAGGATCCGCACTCTGCCTGTGTCGGTGCCTAGGCCCAGACCACGACGCCAGTCCTGCACCTTTTGCCAGGGTTTCAACAGCAGAACCCCGGATCAGTCACCCAGAAGGCCCTACAGGCATTCCTGCTGGAGGAACAACTCAAGACCATGGCTTCCAAGGATTATTAAGAAGGCCCATAAACATGCTAGAAGCATGGGAGAAGGCCCTTCAGGTCCCCGTCTAGAACTCCGACTCGCAGGCTCTGGCTCAGGTCTGACTGCTCTCCTTCACGGGCTGCAGCCTCGGCCTCCCCCACTGCGGTGAGAAAGTCTTCAGGCTCTTCTTCTCAGGCCAAGACTCCCAGGCCTTCCTCATCCTCCAAGGCCCTGGCTAAGTCGGGGGATCGCCACCATCACAAGTCGGATTCCCGCCATTCTGAACCTGATGTCGGGTCTGCTTCCTTGCCTCCTCCTCTCCACCGGAAAACCAAGGAGCTCACCTCACTTAAGAGGCCGCTGGACCCGACGTCGGTCTCTCGCCACAGGTCCCCAGAGCCGTCTTCCATCAGACCGTCGCCGGCCAGGCCAACTCATCACCGGACGCCGGTAGGGGGACCGCGCCTCCAATTGGAGAAGAGGACCCCTCCACTGGACGTCAGTCAGGAGACCATCACTGAGGAGGAGTTAACTCAGCCCGAGACCAGACGCCCATGCACTCCCGGTCCTGTTGGAGACTCTCAGGAACCCTCGCCGCAACCCAAGCCCCTGTGGAGCCGATGCCGGGACCAGACGACCGTCCACCGGCGCCCGGACCGTCGTCGGGCCTTTCTTTTTCAGAGGTGAAGGAGCTTTTCACTTACTGGTGGGATACCATCAAAAAGGACATGGTCCCCACTCCATCTCCACTTCCTCCTCCGGTGCCTACGCCCCTTGTCCATCTGGGTCTGCAGGCCGGTTACCTCCTCCCCGGGAGCCCAGGACCCTCAAGGGGGAGACCAGACAGAAGTCTCTGTCCAGATCCTCTCTAGGTCACACCCAGTCCCAAGAGACCCAGAAGACGCCGCCCGTTCGCCTTCAACGGAGGACACAGGATCAGACTTCTCAACATCCAGATCGCCATCTCCTCTCCATCCTTCTCTCGGACCCACGGATTGCCAAGTCTCCTCCGATGACCCTTCATTCACGGATATCATGGAACACATCCAAGAAGGCGATGGGATGGGATCTAGAAGTTAGACCCGAAACTACGCCTTCTGCAGTATCTTGACAGGAGACTGAGCCTGTGGTGGTGCCACCCTTGGTGAACACTTTCGTGGGACGTCACCAAGGCAGCATGGAAGCGTCCTCATTCACTCCTAGCGATGCCGAAGAAAGCTGACCGCTTGTACAAGGCTCCAAGAGAAGACCAGTACTTGACTCAGCACCCTCAGGCCGACTTTCTGGTCATAACAGCCTCTCATGACCGGTCCCAGAGACCGCAATATTTGAGCACCCTGCCACCGGACCCAGAGTCCAAGCAGCTGGACGCCATGGGTGGCGCGACGTATGCTTCCGCTACCTGCCATCAGATCCTGAATTATTTGCCCACATGATGCAGTTCCAAATGCCCCGTGGAGCAGGAGGTCTGGATGCGGCTGAAGTTGCGGAAGGTGAGCAGGAGGAGATGTTCAGCTCCTCCGTCTGGGACCCCGAGACATGGGAACCCAAGTACTCCCAGGCAGCGTCACGACTCCAGCGGACTCCTCGGCCCGAGCAGCAGCTTCAGGCGTATGCCTCCGGAGGCACTCTTGGCTCCGTGCCGATTTACCCTGGGCGCCCAGAAAACATGATGGACTCCCATTAGAGGGAAAGTTTTGTTGGTAAGCCTCAGAAGATAATTCCAAACTCCAAGAGGCGGGATGCGGTGAGGTCGGTTTAGCGCATCTATCGACCCAAGCTAGTTCCTTTCAGAGGAACCAAAGCCGTTTAGAGGTGTATGGACCTGAGAGACAACAGTCCGCCCCGTTCCACAACAAAGGGCTCCGGTTTCGCAGAGCCAGGAAAACAACCCGCGGGTGTCGAAGCCAGCGCACTCCTAAGCCGGTCCAGCCAGTGGGACCCTCAGCCGCACAGCCTGACTCCTTCTGGCCCCGCCTCAGGACTGGCAACAGGCTGCATGGTCGGGGTCAGACAGTGAATTCCTGCCAGGATGAGCAGACTATAACCACCGACAGGTGGGTTTTACAGTTGGTCGCGGAGAAGCCACCCTCGAGGCCTCCTTTGCTCTCCCGGTACCCAGGTCAGCACAAGTCATTGATCAGGCAAGAAGTACTCGCGCTTCTGCAAAAGGGAGCAATAGAGTACGTCCCAGAGAACCAGAGATGACACGGATACTATTCCCACTTCTTCCTGGTTCCAAAGAAGACTGGACCTCCATCCGATTCTGGACCTCCGCGACCTCAATTTGTCGGTCGCCTACAAAAGATTCTGCATGGTAACTCTTCCGGGTCTTATTCCCATGCTGAAGCAGGACTCCTTTTAGCGTCTCTAAATATGCAGGGCGCTTACCTGCACATCCTATAGCTCAAAGCGCACAAGAGGTTTCCTGCGCTTCAAATTTCCTCGGCCATCATCTTCAGTTCAAAACCCCTCCATTAAGGCTGTCATCGGCACCCAGGGTCTTACCAAATGCATGGCAGCCGTGGCACGTCTCTAAGAGACGGGGCCATTATGTGTTCCGATACCTGGACGACTGGCTTCTCGGCCGCCTCAGAGAGGGTGTTACTGCGATCCAGAGCACAGGACCTGTTTCCCGATCTCTCGGTATCCTAATCAACCACAGAAGTCTCTCCTGGTACCATCGCAGAACCCGCGCAGTTCATAGGCGCAGTACTGGACACCATTCAGGGAAAAGCATTTCTTCCAGACGACAGAGCGGAGCGATCAGATCCCTCACCAGGAGCTTGGTTGAACAAGACCATCCCGCCAGGCCGGTCCTTCCACTGCTCAGACACATGGCTGCGGCCATTCCTACTGTCCCTTTCGCAAGGCTCCACATGCAGGTAACTCAGTGGATGCTCAAGGTGCAATGGGACCAAAGGCAAGACCACATGCAGCATCTGGTCAGAATCACTAACACCACGATTCGAGACTGGCAGTGGTGGCTAGACCCAGGGACACTCTCTATGGGTGTCCCGTTCATAGCGCCATCCCCGGAGGTAATCCTCACCTGACACCTCGGGTCTAGGGTGGGGAGCACACCTGGACGGGGTGAAGTCCCAGGGAACGTGGACCCCTCTAGAGGCCCACCTCCTTATCAACGTCCTAGAGATGAGGGCGGTCCTTTTTGCCTTGCAGGCATTTCAGTCAGAGATCCCGCCGAGTACTCTCCTGCTTCAGACAGACAACACGGCGGTGATGTATTACTTCAACAAACAAGGAGGCAACCTCTTACCCCTGTGCAGGGAGGCCATGAGGGTGTGGGATTGCTCAATTCGGCCGCGGCGCAAACCTGATCACAGTACATGTTCCTGGGGTGGACAGCACACTGCAGGCGCCTGAGTCGCCTCCCAGGCCAGAGTCACGAATGGGAACTTCTTCAGGAGGGTAGCAGAGGATCTGTTTCTTCGATGGGAACTCAAGAGTTGGACTTGTTAAGCTTCCCCATCAACATAAAACTGCCAATTTTTGCTCAACTAGATCCAGGGCCTGGTGTTTTCTGCGCCACTCGTTGCCCCTCTCCTGGGCGGACAGAGATCCTCCACGCTTTCCCTCCCTTCCCGTTGATCCAGAGAGTTCTTCTCAAACTGCTCAGGGAGCATGCAACAATGATCCTGGTGGCGCTTTCTGGCCCAGACAGATCTGGTTCCCCTTGCTAATACAGCTATCCCGGGAACCTCCGCTCCCGTTGCCATTCAGCTCCCACCTCTTGTCTCAGGAGGAGGGTTCACTGGTCCACCCGGACTTACACTCACTGAACCTGCATGCATGGCTCCTAGAGACTTAGCCATTTTGCGACACGGGTCTCGAAGAGGTTGCGAGATTTCTGCAGCCAGAAAGTCAAGCACGTATGCCATGAAATGGGCGCCGTTGCCTATCTATAGTCCATAAACAGCGACGCTGCCCCTTTTACGTTCTCAGATGAAAGGTGTTAGAGCACTAAGCCTCCTTTCCGCTCGGGTCTCGCCTACTCCTCTATTAAAATTGCACCTCTGTGCCATTTCAGCTTATCACCTCCCGGTGGGACAGCACGCAGTGGCACAACTAGATGCCTGTCGAGAATTCTTCAGGGGAGTTGCATCTTAGGCCACCCATTAAGGACCCAGTGCCTCCATGGGACTTGCTCTTTGTCTTGGAGCAACTCATGCCCCCCCCTTGAGCCTGCCGCGGATTGCGAGCTGCGTTTCCTGTCGTGGAAAACGTTGTTTCTAGGGACATGGATATGTTGTTCATCCACACTGTCTGGCAGGTTCCTTGCCGCTTTAAATCTTGCCGGAAGGTCTTCAAGCTGGCTCCTCCCACCCACCCGGGTGGTAAAACTCTCGGCTCCGCCCATGACGCCAGATCTTTCCCACGCTTGGAAGCTCAGAGTTCCTCATATCAGCTCTCGTATAAGACTAGTTCCTAATTCTTGAAACTTATAGTCAAAGTTTTATAAAAGACTTGGTCTTCTTTCCCTCGGCGGCTGCGATGGACAATCGACTCGGTTTCCGGAGGTGCCCTTCGAACTGAAGATGTCCGGGCCGGATCTGCACTCACGTGTGTGTCTACTTGGGCGCTTGAGCACGACATCAGCCCTGCGACCTGTGCTCTTCCTTCTGAGCCTACGTCTCTTGAAGACCGTATGTCTGCTACAACTGGGGCGCCCCGAGAAAAGATCCTCGGTTAAATCTAAAGAGGCCCGGGTTGGCGGGTGTCCAGCGGGCTCGGCCCGGATCAACTCGAGCAGATGATCGCCCTCGGAAGAAGAGGCGGCGAGGCCGCTTTCTACCGCCACGGCATTTGTCCCGCCTCTCTCGGTGCCTCGACGGCTTCCTTTAAGGAGCTCTGTCTGACCCTCTCACGAAAGGTGAGGTCCAACTTCTCCTGGACCTTTTTCCAGGTCAAAGAGCAAAGTAAGTCTCCGTCGATGCTTTTGGGGAATGGAAAGATCCCCCTCCCCTTCTTGTCGACAGTCGACTTTGGTCGACCCCTCAGCTTCGGCCACTGGCTTCACGGTGTCCCCGTCAGGCCAGTTGACAAACTCCCGTCGACGCGGTCGAGATTTTTCTCGACCTGTTAAACGGGTTGTCGACTGGAGAAGCTAACCTCCTCTCCCCGGTTGCCCCGGTGGGAGTTGAGGATCCCGTCGGCTCGTCTGTGCCTCCGGTTCAGGAGCCTTCGGTGGAATCGTCCCAACCGAGGAGTGCGATTCCGACACCTCCCTGCGCCGCCCTCGGCCTAGCCGAGACTCCTCTGTCTCGGACATCTCCTGCGGGTCCAGCCGATCCCGCCACAGGCGGTGTCTCGCACCAGCAAGCGGCGCCGCGCTCTTCCTCCTCCGATGAGGGGAGGCTGCGACAAAGTTGCGTCGAGGTATGAGGAACTCGTGGCAACAGTCTTGGATCGGGAAAAAGCCGACCCAGTCGCCTTCCCTGGCCATTAAGTGGCAGTCACCAGAGTGGCGAAACAACCCCTACGTTGTAGCCGAGGCCTGTTCCCAGGCGGTTGTTCGGTAATTCCAGCTGCCCCACCCGATTCTGGTGGGAACCTCCGCCTCCACAGCCGGCATAGTTGGGGCTCCGACCAAAAGTTCTCGGTCGGCTCGGGTTTGCCCCATAGGCTGTCTGTCACCTCACTCGATAAACCTCGGCAGGTGGGAGGTGGCTCAGGCCAGGCAGCTCTTTGAGGACTCTTCCAGTCGGAGGATGATTCTCCCTTTCTCCAAGCGTGTGGACTTGGAGTCCTCAGGAGGACAGTCAGTGGACGATAGCTCTTGTCCTTCTTAGGGTTGCTCGGCTCATCTCGAGTCCACGGGATGAAGCTCGAACCAGTTTCTAAATGGGCCAGGTATCCCTCACGGAGATTCTGGACCGAGGGATTCTCCCACGGAGGCTCCTTCCGTGGTCGAGGCTATAGTGGGTCCTGCCTGAGCTTTGGCAGCGCCCTGCTTCCGCCCCAAGCGCCGATGGCCAGGAAGTATGCCCCTACCGTTCCCTGTCCGTTTTTCTGAACATCCTTGCTGAGTGGTTGTCACTCGACAGCGGTTTCGCGCTACTGAACGCTAGGATGGGACAAACCTCCGACAAGGAATCCAAGAAATTGGATTATGCCGGCGAAAAGTCCATGCTACGTCCTCTCTCGGCGCCCTTCAGGCCAGTTCGGCCGTCCTCATGGCACATTTTTCTCATGCCCTGTTGGGCTCCCTGGATGAGGTTGTCCCTCATCTTCCCTCGGATCTGCAGACTACGGTCAGGCAGGTGCGGGACCAGGGCAGTGGCCAAACAGCATCTCCAGACTGCTTTAGACATTGGGGACTCATGTGCCAGGTCTGTGGCGGCTGCAGTGGCCATGCGTCGTCGGGCTTGGCTGAGGATATCCACCTTTACCTCGGATACCCAGCACAAGTTGGCGGATGTTCCCTTTTTGGGGACTGACCTCTTCGGCCCTGGGGTGGAAGGTCACCTGCAGAGGATCGAGAAGTCCAATGCTACCTTGACTTCGGTCTGTTCCGGCAAGAAGGACAAAGGCCGCAAGCCACAGCCTAAGCCCTTTCGTCCTTCTGCGCCCGTGGCGCGCCCGGCCCAGCAACGTCAGGGCCAGCAGGCTCGAGCTTGGCATCCCAAACCCAAGCCGTCGACTTCCTCCAGCAGGAAGCAGGGAGGTAAAGGCCCAGGAGGTCCCTCTGCCGGTCCCTCCTCCAAGCCTGCCCAGTGACTGGCTGAGGGGTGTCGCCCGCGTCACCTCACCCCTGGTTCCCCCCGTGGGGGGACGGCTCCGACACTTCCTTTCCGCCTGGTCCGCTGTTACCATGGACAGGTGGGTACTGGAGGTGATGGGAAAAGGCCTGCCTCTAGAATTCGAGCAGGCCCCGCCCTTCAGAGCCGTCGCACCTCTGGGTCCGCTGAGCCTCACTGGCGCTTGTCGACGACATCGCTCTCCTCCTCCAGAAGGAGGTGATCAGGGAGGTAGAGACCCCCAACTCGGGTTCGCGTGTCCAGTATTTCCTGGTTCCGAACGGACGGGCTATTTCCATTTCGACCTACACGACCTGAATAAGTTCCTACGGTCTCGAACCTTCAGGATGGTCACTCTGGCGCAGATAATACCATCTCTGGAACACGACGTGTGGTGCTGCTCTCTGGACCTACAAGACGCGTTCTTTCACATCCCTATCCGTCCGTCAGATCGGAGATGCCTTCACTTTTGAGCGGAAGGATCCCTCTTCGAGTTCCAAGCCATGCCCTTCGGCTTATCTCCAGCTCCCAGGGTCTTCACCAAATGCATGGCAGTGGTGACAGCATTCCTGCGGCGCGAGGGTCCAGGTGTACCCTTACCTGGACGATTGGCTGATAGCAGCCCCTCAGACAGGAGGTGGAGTGGTCCAGAGATCTGGCCCTCCAGGTTTGCTCTCAAGTCGGCCTTCTCATCAGCAGGCAAAGTCGAACTGGGCGAAGCAGGTGATCCTGTTCATGAGGGCAGAGCTGCGACTCTCTTCAAGCCAGAGCACGGCTCCAGCCAGACAGGGCCGAGGTTCTTGCCTCCCTTTGCCCAATCATTTCTGGTTGGGCAACGCCCTGCCGGGACTACCTGCGCCTCCTGGGTCTCATGGCGGCCTGTACCAGTGTGGTCCGTTGGGCGCTGGCACATGCGCCCCCTTCAGTGGGGACTGGCCAGCCAGTGGTCACAACGCTGCGATCCATTGGACCAGCTAGTGATGGTGACCCAGGAGATGTGGAACGCTCTCCAGTGGTGGACCATTCCATCTCATCTGCAGGAGGGCATCCCGTTTGTCCGCACCGAGCAACCGGTCTCTCTGTCGACCGATGCCTCTCTGATGGGTTGGGGTGCCCATCTGGGGAACACCAGTGCATGCGCCTCTGGTCCCCAGCGGAGTCGATGCCACATCAGCCTGCTGGAGCTCCAGCGGTCTGCCTAGCTCTCACTGCCTTTGCTCCGTTTCTCCGGGGTCAAGTGGTCAGAGTCAGGCGGACAATACCCGACCATGTACTACCTGAACCGCCAGGGCAGGGCTGGCGTTCCATGCTTCTATGCAAGGAAGCTCTCCGCGATTTGGTAACTCGTCGCGCAGCCTGGAGGCGGATCTCTAGCCATTCATGTGGCAGAAGCCTCCAACACCCTGGCCGATGCCCTGAGCCGGATAGGGGCTGCATCTCCACAGTGGTCTCTCCTGCCAGAGGTAGTACAAGATCTGTTCTCCCACTGGGGCACACCTCAGGTGGACTTGTTTGCCTCCAGGGAGAACGCGAAGCTGAGGCTGTTTCATGCCCATCCCTTCAGCAGGGCTCGCTGCAGGGGGATGCCTTCTCGAGGCTGTGGACCCCGGGCCTCTTTTACGCCTTCCCCCATTTCCCTTGATTCACAAGGTACTTCTCAAGGCAAGGAGGGACAAGGAGCAGGTGATTCTGATGGCCCCAGACTGGCCCCGCCAGTTCTGGTACCCAGATCTCCTCAGCCTCAGCTCCAGGCTCCCGAGGCAGCTTCCAGCTCGCCTGGACCTGCTCTGTCAATCAGGGAAAGGTGTTCCATCCGGACCTTCAATCCCTGCACCTGCGGCCTGGTTTCTGAGTGGCTAGAGTTCCAGGCCTTGGGTCTTTCCGGCGGAGGTCCTCAATGTTGTTGAGCGTCCCGTGAAGTCGACCAGAAATGCTATGCCTTCAAATGGAAGAGAATTTTCCATTTGGTGTCAGGGCAAGGGCTTGGACCCTTCCTCCTGTTCTGTGGCAAGCATTTTGGACTATTTATGGTCCCTTTCTAGTCAAGGGCTTGGGTCGACGACCTTAAAGGTGCACCTGGCAGCCATCTCTGCTTACCGGGTGCCGGCCGGGGAGCAGTCGGTGGCGCAGGAAAAGGTCGTCAGGCGCTTTTTTTCAAAGGCCTTGTTCACATTTCCCTTCCGGTGCAAGAACCTCCACCTCCGTGGGATTAACTGCTGGTACTGGCAAAGCTCATGGGCAAGCCATTCGAACCAGTGCACAGGTGTGATCTCTCTCACCTGTCGTGGAAGACCGCCTTCTTGGTGGCTGTCACGTCAGCCAGAAGGATGGGAGAACTCCAGGCGCTCTGCATTGAGTCTCCTTACCTGGTCTTCCACAGGGACAAGGTTGTCCTCGCCCCCACCGAAATTCCTTCGAAGGTGGTGTCGGAGTTTCACCTTAACCAGGTGCTGACTCTGCCGGTGTTCTACCCAATTACACCTCGGAGACTGAATACAGGCTCCATACTTTGGACCCTAGAAGGCTGCGCTTATTATAAGGAACATACGGCTGAAATTCGGAGAGGTTCGCCAGCTGTTTGTCACCTCCGCTGAAGCCGCACCTGGCAGACCTGCAGCCAAGCGGACGATAGGCAGGTGGGTCACCTCCTGCATAGATCTCTGCTATAAGTTGGCGGTCATGGAGCCTCCCAGAGGACTAAGAGCTCATTCTACCCGTCATACTGCTGCATCGGTGGCTGCTTCCAGGGACGTCCCTATCCAGGAAATCTGCAGGGCTGCTACCTGGAAGTCAGCACACACCTTCATTACCCATTACCACATCGACCTTGAGTCACGACGGGATGCTGGTTTTGGGGCCTCTGTTCTCCAGTCTCTATTCCCTAAGTAGGGGGTGTGCGCCTTGCCTCCCTCCTCCCGGAGAACTGCTAGGAGTCTGCCAGACAGTGTGGATGAACAACATATCCATGTCCCTAGAAATACAGGCTACTCACCTGTAACAGGAATTCTAAGAATGGTATATGTTGTTCATCCACACGACCCACCCGACCTCCCCGGCTTCGACGCACAACCTGAGCTTCCAGCGGGCCAGATCTGGCGTCATGGGGCGGAGCCAAGAGTTTTACCACCCGGGTGGGTGGCAGGAGCCAGCTTGAAGACCTTCCGGCAAGATTTAAAGCGGCAAGGAACCTGCCAGACAGTGTGGATGAACAACATATACCATTCCTAGAACTCCTGTTACAGGTGAGTAACCTGTATTTTTGGTTGCTGTTGCGTCAGCGAGAAGAGTCTCTGAGCTTCATGCTCTCATGTGCAAAGAGCCTTATTTAATTTTCCACCGGGACAGTGTCCCTGAGGACGAATCCTAAATTCTTGCCTAAGGTAGTTTCCACACTCACTCTCAATCAGGATATTGACCTGCCGGTCTACTTCCCTATTTATTCTAATAGAGAAGAGGCGCTGCTCCACACCCTGGATGTTCACTGCAGCTTGAGGTACTACCTGAACAGAACTAAGCAGCTTCGTAAATCGGAGCAACTTTTCGTTTCCATTACTGAAAGGATGATGGGCCAACCAGTATCAACAGTCCCTGTCTCGCTGGCTTGTCCAGTGCATCTCATACTGTTATATCAAACAAAAGCCCCTCCCGGGATCAGTCCGGGGCCATTCCACTAGGGGTGTGGCCACTTCCTTTGCAGCACTTGGAAACGTCTCCACTTCTGCCATTTGTGCTGCAGCCACTTGGAGCTCTGTACATACCTTTATTAGGCATTATAGCCTGGACATCGCTTCACGGCTAAGAGCAGGCTTCGGCCTGGCTGTGCTTCAGGGTCTCCTGCCCTAGATTCAGGGCCTGGAATGCTCTTTCTAGTTTCCTCCTCCCAGAGTGTTTGCAAGCGCTACTGCTTGGGAATCAGTCCCTAATGGTGTAACCTGCTGCAAGAGCTGTGTCTCGGAAGTAAGATAGTAGTTGCGTAAGAACGTACCATAACAGTAGATCTTTGAGAACAGCTCTTGCAGCAGGTACCTTCCCGCCCACCTTCCCCCTTGGAGGAGGCATGGCTTAAGCCTTTAACAGGGATTTTTTTCCCCGTTTGTCTTCTGATGGTGGATCCTCGGTCTCCCATTCTGATGTCAGCTTGCGGCCGGAAGTCTCCGGCAGGAGAACTGGGGAATCTGGCGGGACCGCTCCCTTATATACTACGCCTGACGTCGGAGGCGGGACCGACGTCGGGGGTGGTCCCCGCTGAAGATGGCTAGCTAGAATTTTTCCGTGGGGTCCTAATGCCTGCCGGCTTCAGTCCTAATGGTGTAACCTGCTGCAAGAGCTGTTCTCTAAGATCTACTGTTACGGTAAGTTCTTAAGTAACTGTACTTTACTCACCTGTAACTGGAGTTCTAGGAATGGTATATGTTCATCCACACTACCCACCCGACCTCCCTGGCTTTGACGCACAACCTGGCTTCCAGCGGGCTAGATCTGGCGTCATTGGGTGGAGCCAAGAGTTTTACCACCCGGGTGGGTGGGAGGAGCCAGCTTGAAGACCTTCCGGCAAGATTTAAAGCGGCAAGGAACCTGCCAGACAGTGGATGAATAACATATACCTTTCTTAGAACTCCTGTTACAGGTGAGTAACCTGTATTTCTGGTACCCAGGTCTCCTCAGCCTCAGCTGCAGGCCCCCAGAGCGGCTTTGCTCACACCCGGACCGGATATCTCTGAACCAGGGGAAGGTCTTCCATCCGGACCTTCAATCCCTGCACCTCACAGCCTGGTACCTGAATGGCTAGAGTTTCAGGCTTTGGGTCTTTGCGAAGATGTCTACAGTTGTGGAGGCATCCAGAAAGGAATCAACCAGGAAATGTTATGCCTTCAAATGGAAAAGGTTTTCCATTTGGTGTCTGGGTAAGGGTCTGGAGCCCTTATCCTGTTCTGTGGCCAACATTCTTGACTACCTTTGGTCTCTCTTCAAAGGGGATCTGTGGTCATCGACCCATAGGGTGCACCTGGCAGACATTTCTGCTTTCCGGGCACGGGCAGGTCAGTCGACATTGGCACAGGAGACGGTGGTCGGGTGCTTTTTCAAAGGCCTGTATTGCATATCCCCTCCAGTGCGTAAACCTCCACCTTTGTGAGTTCTGTTGCTGGTTTTTGGAAAAGCTCATTGGCAAGCCGTTCGAACCTGTACACAAATGTGAGCTTTCACACTTGTCATGGAAGACTGCCTTCCTGGTGGCCATCGCGTCTTCCAGGACAGGGGAGCTCCAGGTGCTTTCGGTGGACTCCCCTTATCTGGTCTTTCACAAAGTTGTCCTGTGCCCCCACCCGAAATTCCTTCCTAAGGTGGTGGTGAGCTTCACCTTAACCAGGTGTTGACTTTTCCGGTTTACTACCCTAATTACATCTCGGATGCAGAGTACAGGCTCCATACCTTGGACGTGGGACGTGCTCTGTCTTACTACAAGGAGAGGACGGCGGAAATTCATGCAGAGGTTCACCAGCTGTTTGTCACTTACGCTGAAGCTGCTTCTGGCAGACCTGCAGCCAAACGGACCATGTGGATTACATCATGCATAGGTCTGTGCTATGAGTTGATGGGCAAGGAGCCTCCCAGAGGTAAAGAGCTCATTCTGCCCGCCATACTGCTGCTTTGGTGGTTGCTTCCAGGGACATTCCTATCCAGGAAATCTGTTGGGTTGCTACCTGGAAGTCGGCAAACACCTTCATTACCACATTGACCTTGAGTCAGGTCAGGATGCTGGTTCTGGGGCCTTGGTTCTCCCATCTTTATTTCCTAAGAGGCTGTGCGCCTTGCCTCCCTCCTCCCGGAGAACTGCTTGGAGTCTGCCAAGCAGTGTGGATGAACAACATATCCATGCTCCTAGAACAGGTTGTTCACCTGTAACAGTAGTTCTAGGGGTGGTATGTTCATCTACACACCGACCTGACCTCCCCGGCTTCGGGCGCACAACCTCTTTTCCAGCGGACTAAGATCTGGTATCATGGGGCAGAGCCAATGTATATACCACCTGGGTGGGTGGGAGGAGCCAGCTTGAAATCTTCCGGCAAGATTTAAAGTGGAAGGGGACATGCCAAGAAGTGTGGATGAACACCATACATCACTCCTAGAACTACTGTTAAAGGTGAGTAACCTCTTCTTCTAGGAGTGGTATATGTTAATCTACACTGACCCACCCGACCTTCCTGGCTGCGATGCACAGACCTGGCTTCCAGCGGGCTAAAAGATCTAGCATCGTGGGGTGGAGCCGAGGGTTATACCAGCTTTTGGTGGCTTGGAGTAGCCAGCTTGAAGATCTTCTTCTGGCAAGAATTAAAGGGGAAAGGGACATACCAAGAAGTGTGGATGAACAACATGTACCACTCCCAGAACTACTGTTACAGGTGAGTAACCTGGTGTTTTATTTTTGATTTTTAAGCATTCTCCCACAATTCTGCATGTGACCACTGACAAATCTATGAAATGAGGGTATTTGTAAAACAAATGGGTCATCAAAAGTTCACTGGTGGGCACATGATTGGGAAGTGATACTGTATGTGCTTGAGTGTCAGCGACTGGAGTTCAGCAAATTTGGGTGTCTTGTTGGGCGGCCGGGTAGAGAAACCGCTGCATTTCACAGCCATGACTGCTGTAGTGGACTGAGGGAGTTCTGTAACTGCAGGTCGTTGCTCTGTGGGTGCGTTTGACTCAAACGTAGAGATCTGCTGCCCTGAATCTGAAGAGGGAGGGAGAAGATACTGAATACA
Organism: Neoceratodus forsteri; assembly: GCA_016271365.2. NCBI lineage: Eukaryota > Metazoa > Chordata > Ceratodontiformes > Ceratodontidae > Neoceratodus > Neoceratodus forsteri. The sequence continues at coordinate 1,082,521,958 of CM028131.1, read as the reverse complement.
ATGTGTCTTTAGTCATTTATAACGATGGCTAGTACTTTCTGGCCTCTCGCTGTGAATCCCCACTGGCCTTGACAGTGAGGGTGTGTGACAGATGGAGCTGGAAGGTTGGCAGGTCAGGACCTAGGTGGAGGCAGGGGACAAAAAAACTGGAGTTAAAAAAAGAAAACTGCGTCAGGAAATGTGTGTAGCATTTGTAGGCTTTACAAGAGCTTTGCTTTTTATATTAATCTCTTCTCCTGCCTTTTCTCGTTACAGTTCCTGAAAGTGGAGAACTGGTAAGTTCGTGTGTGCTCCTCCAGCTAGTGTAGTGTCTATATTTATGCCACCAAAATTGCCTCGTTGATGCATTTTTCATGGAATTGTGCCAAAATTGTAAGTTTTAACACCCAGCCTGCTTAGAAAAGGGAATTTGCAACCCTTTTGTTTTTTCTTGAAACTTGGCTTCCCAGCCAAATGCCCTTTGGGGTAACCCTTGCCTCAGTGTTTGCGCACAGAGGTTCTTTGCCTTTTGTTTTTAGTTTGGGTGACATGTTGATAGATGAATGTGTATGGTGATTTGTTTCATGTGTACATTAATAATGTCTTCCTGGACAGTTTTCTCCTCTCGCCATTTTACAGTGGCCCTCGGCCTTGACTCAGTCTTCAGTCGTCTCCCCCCCCATGGTTTACCTAAGAAAGTTCACTTGGTCTTGTTTTTTTCAGTTGATAAGTTATCCACAGTGGCAGTTCCACTGGAACAATGTTACTGGACAGATGTCTAAGTTAAGCTCCTCCACCACCACCTGGACAGTATAGCTCTCCCCGGCCTCTACTCTGCCCCATGATTTAAGGTCTTTCTTTCCACTGGAAGAACAGATCACCTAATTTGTGTGCTCCTGCTTAGGTTAATTATGCCAGAGATGAACTTCTGTAATGAAGTATTCCATATTTCTAAGTACTTGTTTCGCAGTTTCCTCAACTCCGCTCCGAGCCAACAGAAACCAGGTTTCAAATTCTGTGTTGGGTCCTGGAAGAAGTCTGTTACTAATCCACACAATACATGGGTGTACTGCCTGGGTGTGGGCAACATGAAGTGGCCAGGTGCAGCCTTTGCAAAAGTGTCCTTCCTGAGTCCCTGTGACAGAAGGCTCTGGCCCTTGCTGGGTCAGCAGAATAGCTTGCAGTCCTTGGGGCAGCAGTGGCAGATACCTTCTCTATTGTGGCTCTGTTCTCTGGGGAGGGGTGGGCTTTCACAAGAGAATTCTATGAAATGTGTTTGGTCCTTCATACGAGGGGGAGTTGGGCTTAAAAGCAAGCACCACTGGCACTGATCATGGGACCAGTAGTGATTGAGGTCTTCTGGTTTGTCAAGTCGCCCAGCCGCTCCGCTGCTGAGGGGCAGGTCAAGGGATCTTTGGTTCCCTCATCGTGCTAGCTGACTTTTACTCTGGTCAAATAGACCACTGAGATTGTCTCAGGCTTGTCGACCAGCTGTCTGAGGTTGAGGAATCTTATTTTGCAGACTCTGGTGCTTCCCCTTCCTCATCGAGGAGGACGTGGTCCAGTCTATGTCCCCATCCGGTCCACGGCAGCATCAGCCTCCACCTGGGGATTGGGTCTTTGCCACTGGTGTTACTTAACGTGGGTAGGCTCATTACTCACAGAAACCCACTGGAAGATTCCTCTTGCTGTTGACTGGCCAGGTGACTGTCGAGGTGCACTCTTTATCCCACCCAACCAGGTGGCATTGGCATAGACTTTCCTCGCCCTCATTCTTGCGTGAGGGAGGCACTGCTGCAAGATGCACTGGTACTACGAGGAACTCCTCTGGCAACTGTGGGATATTGCAGGGTGGGGTAGGCCCCCCCCCCAGTCCTTTGATCTCCTGGCTTCTACCAGTGACTCCCCTTCTGGACCACACCACACAGCTGCTTCTCCACCCCTCTGGAAGGAGCCACCACCACATCCAAAGATTGCTGTAACCCAAGGAGGCTGGCTGCTTGGTTTCCAGCTTGCCAGGCTGTTTGTTGGTGAGGATCACTCTGGGTGAGGCTTCCCCGGGGTGTTCATGGTGAGAAATAGCAGAGGGCAGTTTTTAAGGGGATATCTGACCCAGGTCGTGAGTCTATTGTATCCTGAGACTCCACTCTTTGACCATAGTTTGGTAAAGAAACTTCCCAGTGAGTATGTCCCAGTGTCCGTCAGGATGCTTCTGACTTATTGGAGTCCATGTCGGTCTCGTTTGAGCCGGTCCGGAAGAGGGCTGTGCTCTCGCATACCTACTGGACCAAGATGAAATTCATTTATTTGAAATTTTGGTAACCATGAAAGGCACACTGAACTGACGCTCATTTCTAAGTGCGACTTAGAAGAGGGTAAAGGGATTTACAATGGTCAGAAATAGTACAGCAACTTGATGTCTCTACCAGAGCTACACTCCTCGTGCATCTACTGCCTGGGCCACGAACATGATCTTCAGGCCTGCATTCATTGCCGTTTGTTTCTCCCAGCAACTCTTAAGATCGCCAAGCCCACTTGCTGCCGTCTGGATGACTGGATCTGCCGCCTTTTTCAGAAAACACTCGTCAGGTGGTCTCCGCGGCTTTGGGGTCCAGCTAGCAACTTGCGGCTTTTGGGAAGGCCATGGTCCAGGCAGCACAGAACTCCTTGGCTTTAGCCTTTTTGCTGCTCTTTTGGTGCTGCTTTTACAGGTGCATTCAAGAACTTGTGCCAGTCTCTGCCCACTTTGGGGCAGGATCCTAAGAGCACTAAGTCCAAGAAACCAAAAAGGACGAGACCCCAAGAATGTGTCTCTCAGACGTTCGTGGGATTGGGAGTGCTCATGGGCCTCAGACTCCCATGTTTTGCCGAAACATTTGGCCTCAGTTGGTGTTTTGGATTTGGCTGCTGTCTCCAGTGTCTCCCTGTCGGGCCAGCTGGCCAAGACTCTTAACATCCTGGCCAAGATCTTTTTCGACCAGGTCGACACTGTCTACTGAGGAGATTGATAACCTCCTTGTCCAGGATTCTGGTCCAGACCTTCGGGGCAGGGTGGGGGAGCCTGCTATTCTGCTGTTCCCTGTCTCTGAGCTTCAAGACCTGGCGAGGAGTTGGTCTTCACTGGCCCCCTCTTGAGGTCCTGCTCCAGAAGCTCTGACTCAGGCTGGCTGCGGCGTTAGCACTCCAGGTGCTCAGACAAGCAGTGCCGCTGCTATTCAGTGTCCTTGTGAGAGGAGAGGCACTCGCGCAAGCTGTTGGTGCTACGAGGATCTTATGTGGCAGCAGCTCTGGCTGACCTAGATAAAGCGGAATCTGCTTCCCTGGCCCTTTCTTAGGTGCAGCTTCTGGAGCTACAGCAGACCCCACCCCAGCAGGATCCAGTTTGTACGTTCCCAGCTCAGCCCATGCCAGCCTCTTTGCCGATCCTGTTGGAGCCGCCACCCAAACAGCTGACTGGTGCCCTAAGGACGCTTGGCTGGGCATGGGTTTGTTGCCTAAGTTGTCATTCACCCTAGACTGCCCTTGCCAGGTGAGTAGGGACTTGGGCGAGCGACTGTCGTTTCATGATTATGTGGAATCTATGGGTCCTCTTTCCACTCCAAACTGTGCGTGGAGTTGGCGGGGGAATCTTGTCTACAGATTAAAGCCTGATTTCCTTTATGTGCTCTCTCCATTTGATCTCTGAGTAGACAGGACGTAAACTGTAGCCTGCCCAAAAGCGGGAACCACACCCCCTTACCGAGATACTTGGCTGGGAGAATATCTCCATGGAGGCCTTCCCAGTCCAGGATGCAATTCTCAGTCATGCCTTACAGCTGTAGCAGAATTTGGTGTATTGTCCTGTGCCATCGGCCCAGATGACCCGCAGGTATATGGTCCCTACCAGATCCCTGTCAGGATTCACAGAGCATCCCTCGGCTGAGGATCTTGTTGCCTACTGTTTTCAGGTGCACTGGCATTGTCTGGGATGTGGACCCCCCCCACCAAGGTGTCCAAGATGTTGTACCATATGGCAAAAAGTGTATGCTGCCTCTTTGCTCAGTCTTCGGCAAGTGAGCACGGCCCTCCTGATGGCCCATTTCTTGCATGCCCTTCTGGAGTCCTTGGATGAGGTGCTTCATCTCCCCGCTGATCTACAGACCACTGTTAAGCAGGTGCCAGATGGCCATGGACATCAGACTTTTACCTGGTCCATGGCTGCTGCAGTTGCCATGCACCACAAGGCTTGGCTGCGCAGTTCCACCTGAGCAGATACACAGCGCAAGCTGGCAGATGTGACCTTGGAGACAGACTTGTTCCTGCCTGGGCTGGAGGGGCACCTCATCAGGATCGAAAATTCCAATGCCGCCTTGGACTCTGACTTCTGCGCAGAAGGACTCTTAAGGGCTCCATGCAGTCTAAAAAGAAGCCCTTTTGGCACACCCCTGCTGCCAAACCTGCCCAGCCCCAGCTGGACAGCAACAGGCATGTCGTCCTCTGCCCAAGTCCATGGTTTCGGACACCAGGAAGCCCGGAGGACGTGGTCCCTCAGCTGTGTCCTCCACTTTCAAGCCTTCCCAGCTCTGGAATTGGGGGGGCCCTCCCATCTCCCGAACACCCTGGGTCCTCCTATGCGGGGTATGGCTCCCCCACTTCCTTTCCACCTGGTCTGCTGTCACCATAGATAGGTGGGTTCACGAGGTGATCGACTAGGGTCTGCCTCTGGAATTTGAGGCTCAATCCCACCCCACCAATAAGAGGACATGGTGTCCGACATTCAGTCTGCCCTGCAGACATTGCCCAGCTCCTGTGCAAGGAGGTAGTGGCTCCCATCCCAGACCCCCCCCCCGCCTTTACCAGGGTTCATTTCCAGGTACTTCCTGGTAACAAAATGGACAGGGGGTTGATATCCCATTCTAGATCTGCATGATCTGAACAAATTTATTAGGTCCCGCACCTTCATGATGGTAACTCTGTCCCAGATCATAGCACCCCCGGAGCATAGACGTGTTTTTTCTCTCTGGATCTTCAGGACGTGTTCTATGTCCCGATCCTTTAGTCTCACCACCGGCTCCGCTGCTTTCGAGCAGAAGGTACCATGCTGTTCAGTTTGTCTTCTGCCCCCAGGTTCTTCACCAAATGCGTAACAGTGTTGGCTGCCTGCCTGGACGACTGGATCATTGCAGGTGCCTCCAGGCAGGAGGTGGAGCACTCCAGGGACCTGGCCCTCCAGATCTGTTTCTTGGCCTCCTGGTCAGCCAGGCCAGATCAGAACTCGTGCTCTCACAGGTGATCCACTTCATCGGGGCAGAGCTCGACTCTTGCAGAGCTAGGGCTCCTGGTGGACAGGGCGGAGGTTGTGGCCTCCTTTGCCTGATCATTTCGGGTTGGGCAACTGCACCCTGCACGGGACCTCCTGTGTCTTTTGGGCTACATGGTGGCCTGCACCAGTGTGGTCCATTGGGCTCGCTAGAGAATGTTCTCCCTGCAGTGGGAGCTGGCCAGCCACTGCTCTCAAAGCAGGGGTCACTTCGGCTTGCTTATCACTGATCCAGCAGATGCAGTACGTGCTCCAGCGATGACTATTCCCAGAACATCTGCAGGAGGGTACATCATGTGGAGCTGACTGTATTCCTGCCGACCGCCTCTCATGGGCCAAGGAGCCCACCAGGAGATCAGTTCACTGGCTCTGGATCTCGGAGGAGTCCTGATGTCACATCAGCCTGCTGGAGCCAGGGTAAATCAGCTGGCACTGACTGCATTTGCTTAGCATCTCGGGGGTCAAGTGGTTCAGGTCCAAACACCATGACCATGTACTAATTCAACTAGCAGGGTGGTGTGCACTCCCTTCCACTGCAGGGAAGCTCTCTACATCTGGGTTCTCGTGCGCAGCCTGGAAGCCAATCTTCTGGCTATCCATGTGGCTGGTGTTTCCAACCAGCTGGCAAACGCTCTCAGCCGGGTGGGCGAGGCGTCTCATGAGTGATCTCTCCATCCCGAGATAGTGCAGTCTGTTCTCCCAATGGGGCACACCTCTGGTGAACCAGTTTACCTCAAGGGAGAATGCAAAGCTGAGGCTGTTTTGTGCCCACCCCCCTCGGCAAAGAACACTGCACGGGGATGTCTTCTCGAGGTCCTTGACCTTGGGCCTCCTATATGCCTTCCCTCCTTTCCCTTGATCCACAAGCTGTTGCTCAAGGTGGGGAGGGACAAGGTGTAGATGATCCTGGTGGCTCCTGCCTGGCCATTCCAATTCTGGTACTCTGATCTCCTCGGCCTCAGCAGCAGGCTCCTGAGGAGTCTCCCTCTACGCCCTGACCTGCTCTCCAGTCTGGGGAAGGTACTCCACCCGGATCTTCAATCGTTGCACCGGACAGCCTGGTTCCTGAGCGGCTAGAGTTCCAGGCTTTGTCTCTGGAGATGTCCTCAATGTTGTGGAGGCTTCTCTGCAGAAGTCGACCAGGAAATGCTACGATTTCAAACGGAAGAGGTTCTCCATTTCGTGTCTGGACAAGGGGCTGGACTTTGTCCTCTAAGGTGGCTAGCATCCTTGACTACCTCTTGTCCCTCTCCCAGTTGGTCCTTAGGTAGATGACCCTTAAGGTGCATCTGGCAGCCTGGTGTACTTTACCAGTCACATCTCTGAGGCTGAGCACAGGCTCCATACTTTGGATCTGCAGCGAGCGCTAGCCTGTTACACAGAGCACACAGCTGTAGTTTGGGTAGAGATTCGCCAGCTATTTGTCATCTGTGCTGAAGCTGCAGCTGGCTGACTGGCAAGCAGACAATTGACAGGTGGATTGTTTCCTGCATTGACCTCTGCAATAGGTTGGCAGGTAGTGAGCTTCCTGTAGGGCTAAGGGCTCATTCCTCTAGTCATACCACTGCTTCCAGGGATGTCCCTATCCAGGAAATCTACATGGCTACCTGGAGGTCGGCACACATCTTCATTTCCCACTACCACATTGATCTTGAGTCAACGCTTGGATGCTGGTTTGGGGCCTCAGTTCTTCAATGTCTGTTTGCCAAGTAGGGGATGTGCACCTGACATAGAAGCATAGAAGTCGACTGCAGATAAGGACTGCAAGACCCATCCAGTCTGCCCATTTTTTTCTAAAATATGAATGTGCCATAGGCCTTTTAATCTGTCAATGGCTTATTCGTACTCATCTGTATTGCTCCCTTATGCCTATCCCATGCCTGTTTGAAGCCCTGCACTATATTCATATCCACCACTTCCTGAGGTAGGCTGTTCCCTTTTCTGTGAAAAATAACATCTTGCTTCGAGAGGGTTCCTTCAGTAGGTCTTCACAGAATAGGACTGCGCCCCTGGTGTCTACTACACTGCAAACATTTAGTTAGCAATCTATAGTGGGGGACAGCCCCTGGCATCACATGACTCAGTGTGACTATAGAAAGGGGGCTGTTCCCACATCTTCGGTTCTTTCCCGCCGTCTGCCTGAATCGTCAGACCTTGCGGTTGAACAGCTTGACGTCCGCCATCATCAGTATAAGTATGTCTTTTCCATAATTTTACTAAACATGTATGTCTTCACATAGACTGAAGAAAGTGTTCGAAGTGCAGCGCACAGATCCCACACGGGGACGACCACTCCTGCTGCGTTCTCTGCGTGACCCCAAATACAAGGTGTAGCGGATTGCCAAATCTGCCAATCCTTTAACCAAGCCACTTTCTCCCATCACCAGAAGGCCTTCTATGCTCACCTTCTAAAACTCCTTGCATCGATGGAAAAAGAGCTTCAGGAGCTGAGGGTATGCTGTTTTCTCACCCTGGAGAAAAAAGTGCCGGGAGCAGGACCATTCTCCCTCCATTCAGCATCACCAGACAGCCGACTCCATCAGGTAGGGCCTCCGCATTGGTGAGTACTCCACCTCGTAGGTCTCCTTCCACCCCGGCAGATCAGACACCCCCCCCCCGGCCTTGGTCACTGGGCAGTCGGGGATCTCCTCTCCGGATGACCTACCTTCAGGGCCTGTTCCAAGCTTGGCTGATGTCTCCCTCTGGCTCTGCTGCTGGGTACCCACCCTTGGTCAACCAGCCAGACTCTAGCCTCGCAGTTGTCGGCTCAACCTCTACCTGTAAGTCTATCGTCAGCTCCTCAGACACCCACCAGGTTGACGCCGATAAGTCTGTTGCAGACTCATCAGACATCTGCTTTGCAGTTGTGCTCCTGTCGGATACTCGCATGGTTTCTGACATTGCACAGAGCAAGCTTCCAGGCTCCCCTCGGTCCCGCGAGGTTCTCCTTCCCGAGCCTCACTGGCCAAGCCAGACACCCCAACCCCCAGTCCACAGGAATCGAGAGTTGCTGTCCAGGCAACCTCTCCTGTGTTGGGCTTTCCATCTGAGACTCCTGCCTCCCTGGCAGATCTGTCTGATCTGACGTTGGACGCCTTCAGACCCCCGACGCTGGGCCACTCCTCGGTTCATACACCCTCCGATGTGGACATGGACCCAGGGACTTTTTGCTCCGACACCAGAGCACCCTTCTGGCCCTTCAGGGGCCCCTGCACTGACCCCAGGCCTGCTGACAGACCCTACTGCCTCAGCGGTCCCTCAGCACCACCGCTGCCTGTACCTTCTGTCCCTCTTCAGTCAGGCCCCACAGGCAACTATCCTGGCTACCCGCTGCCTCAGTTCCTCTACTACCTGACACCGGGAGTACTGTCACAAGGGTACTCGATGCCAGGCCATGGTCATATGTACCATGGATACAGTCCATACCACTACTGTTCCAAGTCACCTGGCTTACCCCCCACATGCCACAGGGTACCCAGGCTACCAGCCATTGCCACCTCCCCCACCCCAGCCAGAACCCCCAAGAGAATATCCTGGCTTGGTGGAAGAATGCCAGGTCCCAACTTCTGCAAGAGTTGGACCAACCCCAGCCGGTTGTGGTGGCCACCCAGACTCACAGGATGAGAAGCCCATCCCCTATGGACCAGACTTCTGATAGGGATTTAGGCAAGCATCTAATGGGATTCCCTCAAGTGCCAGGGTCATGGAGGCAGTCCCAGATGTTACTCCCTTGCCCAATAGACGAGTCCTCCAATTCGGACTCTGTCACTCTATGGGCCATTCAGAGCCTCATTCACCGATTTTAGCCTCAGCTCAAGGAGCCTCCAAAGTCTCCACCTGAGGATCCGTTCTTCGCAGAACTCCTCTGGTCCATTCAACAGGCCTGTGGTTGGATGTCCCAGGAGATGGACCCAAAGAGGCTGGCAGAACACCTGGACCTCACCAATGCGGATCCCCTCCCCATTCTTCCATGGATGTGACCGCACGAGGACTTAATCTCTACCATATGGCAACGGCTGTCATCTGTTCCTGCATTTTCTAAAAAAGCTGACTGGTCCTACCACCCCCAAGAAGGGGCTTGCCATTTGACTACCCAACATAAGGCTGACTCTATTGTCCTTACAGCAACCCACAATCTATAAGCCCAGCCTAAACACCAGAGTGCCTCCCCACCGGACAAGGAGTCTAAACAGATGGACCAGTATGGCCGCTGGGTCTATGCTTCTTCTACTACCTGCGCCATTTGATCTTTAAATTATGTGGCCCACATGGTGTCCTTTCAGAAGTCTGCTCTCAGACTTGGGAAAAAGAACTCTAGGCCATTCCTGACGAGGACCTCAGGATAAGGCTACTAGAGAAAGTAAGACTTGACAAGTCTTCCTACCACCATGCCTTATGGGCCACTTAAGACTCTGTCGATTCTGTGGCTCGTTGCACTACTACTGGAGTTTGTGTGAGGCACCTGGCCCAGTCTTGCGGGACTGGCACAAGACGTCCAGAGCTTCCTGCTGGACGCCCCTTCAGGGTTTCCTTCCTTTTTGGGTGTGACGCCAAAGACCTAACAGACCTACAAGAGTAGGAGGTCTCCTAAAGATGTCCGCTTCATGTACCGCTTGGGCCAAAAATCTAAGCAGACTTTTTGTGTGCCCCCACCCAGAAGAGGTGGAATAGGCAGAACCAGGGCAGACGATAGGGCAAGCGTCATGTCATTGGTTCCGATACCCAGACTCCTCAGGCAAAGTCCTAAAAGGCCAGCAGCAAAGCTGCTCTCCCTTTTGCATCCTGACTCGGGGGGGGTCATTGTCGTCATCCCCTCCACCTCCTCACATTTCTGGAGGAGCCAGTGGGGAGAAGGTTTGCCTTCCACGTGGAAGGCTATAACCACAGATGCTTGGGTCCTCCAGCTTGTCGCAAGAGGGCACTCCATAGAGTTCCTGGAGAGGCCCCTGGGCAATCTGCCGGGAAGGTCCCACTACTTGTCGGGCCATCTTGGCCTTATCCAACAGGAAATTAAAGCTGTATTAAACAAGTCTGCCATAGAGCCGGTTCTGCCAGAGCAGGTAGGAAGGGGATATTACTCATTTCTTCCTAGTTCTCACAAAGACTGGAAATCTGAGACCCATTCTAGATCTGTCTGCTCTACCCCTTTGTAGAGTACAAGAGGTTTCACATGCTGACCTTCCAGGGACTCCTTTTCCTACTCCAACAAAACCATTGGCTATGCTCACTGGACATGCAGGATGCTTATCTGCACTTCCCTATCCTCCTGGCCCACCGCAGTTTTCCGAGATTCTTTTTTCAGGAGAACCATTCGGTTCAAGGCCCTTCCTTTTGGCCTTTTCAGCACCTTTGGTTTTTACCAAGTGCCTGGGGGTGGTGGCTGTGGCCCTGCGCCACAAGGGGATTTATGTATTCCCTTACCTGGATGACTTGCTGCTGTCAGCTCTGTCTGGGGACAGTCCGGATTCTCTTTCCACAACCCTGGACCTTTTTTCCAGACTTGGCATCACAGTGAACTATCCCAAGTCTCTGCTTGCACCCTACCAGCACCTTCAGTTCATTGGAGCGGTACTGAACACTGTCCAGGGCAGGGTCTTTTTACCTATGGACAGGGTGGAAACCCTGATTCAGCAAGCCACATTGGTGTCCTCGTGGCTTCCATATCCACAGTCCCCTTGGCCAGACTGCATACGAAGGTGACCCAATGGTCCTTCTGGGTCCAGTGGGATCATTGCATGGACGACATGGATCACAAGGTCCTAGTTTCCAGTAGCTTGAAGAGGGATCTCCTCTGGAGGCAGAATCTCTCCAGTCTTTCTCTGGGGATTCTCTTCCATCTCCCGCACCCCTCCGTGACCCTCACGACTGACACCTTGGGCCATGGTTGGGGAGCCCATCTGGGGGAGACCACTGGACTCTAACATGGTTTCTCCTAGAGGAGTATCTGCAGATCAATATTTTGGAGATGTGGGCAGTGCTCTATACTCCAAGCTTTCCAATCTCTCTTGCCCTGGGAACACTTCTGATCCAGACTAACACTGCCACGGTCTGGTACATCAGCAAACAGAGGCACCTGATTGTACCCCCTTTGCAGGGAGGTGATGTGGGTATGGTGCTGGGCAGTCCAGCACGGCCTGACATTGATAGCGGTCCATGTCCCAGTGTCCTGGCAGACAGTTTCAGCTGCACTGTTGCACGAGCTCACGAGTGGGAGCTAAAGCAGGAAGTAGTGGAAGATCTCTTCCTTCAGTGGGTCAGCCAGAAATGTATCTGTTCGCCTCACCATCCACCGCAAAACTACCCAGCTTCTGCTCGCTTGTTCTCGGGCGTGGTGTTTTTTGGCAAGATGCGCTGTCTCTATCTTGGACAGGAAGACTTCCGTATGCTTTCTCTCCCTTTCCTGTAGAAGGTTTTGCTGAAGCTCCAGGCAGAGAGGGTCCATGTGATTCTCATTGCCCCTCTTTGTCCTACAGATTTGGTTCCCTCTCACTCAACTTTGTCTCAGGAGCAGGGCAGCCTAGTGCATCTGAGCCTCAAGTCTCTCCACCTGAATGCGTGGCACCTTTGGACATGGCTGTCTCACGCTTTGGCATCTGAGTCGCTCAGGTCCTAGTGGAGGCCAGAAAACAATCCACAAGATCCACTTATGCTATGAAATAGAAGAGATTTTGTATTTGGGCCAAAGCCAAAGGTCTGGACCCTTTTTCTTGCTCGGCACCCCGGGTCCTAGAGTACTTCTTGCACCTATGTGATTTGGGCCTCAGTTTTTCCTTGCTGAAGGTCCACCTATCTGCATTTTCCACCTACTGGTGGAGGGCAAAACCATTGCTCAGTTGGAGTTCTCCAAAACCTTTAAGGGGATTCTCCACCTTAAGCCACTGGTGTCGTGTGCCCCCCCCCCGGTTTGATTTTTATTTTAGAAAACTTACTTTGCTCGCTTTTTGAGCTGGCAGCAAGTTGGGACATGCATTACTTGGCTTGGAAAATGTGCTCCTTGGTCACCGTTACTTTTGCTCAAAGGATTTCAGAGCTTCAGGTCCTAGTTTGTAAGGAGCCATATTAAATTTCCACAGATCGGGTGGCTCTGTGGACTAACCCTTTTCTTCCGAAGGTAGTTTCGGAATTTACTTTGAATCAGAATGTTGAACTGCCGGTATATTACCCGGAGTGTTCCAGCAGGGGGGTATACCTCTTGCACACCTTAGACGTGCATAGGATTCTGAGATATTACATCTCTAGGACCAAAGAGGATTGTAAGTCTAACTAGATGTTTGTCGCCTTCGCACCCAAATGTCTGGGCAAGGCAGTTTCCAAACAGCGCTTGTCAAAATGGTTGGCTAACTGCATCTCGTACATTTACCACAAGTATGAGAAGCTGCCTTCTGGGGGATGTGAAAGGCCACTCGACCTGGGGCATGACTGCTTCAGCAGCCTTTCTGAGGAACATGTCCACTGCGGATATTTGTGCAGTGGCCACTTGGTCTTCTGTCCATGTGTTCTGCTAGCATTAGTCTGAACATCTGCTCTAGGCGAAGAGCTGGTTTCAGCCTCTCGGTTCTGCAAGGCCTCCTGTCCTAAGCAGACCTCTAACTGGCAAATGCTTCCTTCTCCCGGAACTTGGTCTCAGACTTCCTTTTTTCTTTGACTGCTTGATATTCGGTCCTATTCTGTGAAGATAAACTGCAGGAACCCTCTCTAAATAAGATACAAGTTACGTAAGAACTTACCATAACAGATTTTTGAGAGGTTCCTGCAGTAGGTCTCTATTTCCCTCCCACCGTCCCCCAATTCTGTATCTTTTCTCTTACTTTCCCAGGGCTTTATTAGCAGTTCAGGGCTTCAGGAGTTGCTCCTTTCTCCTGTTTACTCTTGTGTGGTCTTCGGCTGAAGAACTAGAAGGTGGCCATGGGGACCACCCCTCATACAGTCATGCTGACGTCCATCATGCGAAGCTGGGGGTGGTCCCCCATTACAGATTAACAGCTATTTCCTCACATTACCCCTTAATCTGCCTTCCTTTAATCTCATGCTGGGTCCTCTTGTCCTGCTATTTTTCTTATACTGAAACATGTTAGACTCCTGGAACTGCTAGGAGTCTGCCAGAATGTGTAGATAAGTATACCATACCCACGTCCCTAGAAAAACTGGTTCTAGGGACGTGGATATGTTCAATCCACACTTAATGGCAGGTTCCTTGCCGCTTTAAATGTTGCCGGAAGGTCTTCAAGCTGGCTCCTCCCACCCACCTGGGTGGTAAACCCCTCTGCTCTGCCCCCATGACGCCAGATCTTCCTTACTGCTTGGAAGTTCAGATTCCCTCCTTAGTGCTCGGCATTTTAGGCCTGGATCCACTCTTCTGTTAACCCGAAACTAATTCTAAAGTTTACAAGACTCTGGTCTTCATCTTCCCTCGCTGCTGTGAGGGACTAATAGACTCCCGGCTTTCGTCGATGCCCGTGTGGGCAGATGTCCCGGACCGATCCACACTCCATGTGCGTCTGCCTCGGGCTTGGCCACGATTCGCAGGCTTGCAAATTGTGCAGCTCCTTCTCAGCTTTGGTCTTGGAGGACTGCGCTGCTCGACTTCTTTTTGGGTGCCCTGAAAAACTGTCCGCCAGTCAAGTCAAAGGAGGCCCATTGGGCGGTGTCTGGCAGCGGGCCGCATGGAACAGTTTGGAGCAGATCGCCCTCGAGGAGGCGGCGGCCCAGGCCACTTCTTCCTCCTCGGCCACAGCATTTATCCTGCTCTCCTTGGGCACTTCCTATACAGCTTCCATGCCCTAAGCTGGACATAGGCTGTGCCTCACGAGTGGTCTCCCCTGCCAGAGGTAGCACAGGATCTTCTCCCTCCTTCCCTCCAGGGAGAATACGAGGCCGAGACTGTCTCATGCCCGCCCCCTCAGCAAGGTTTGCTGTAGGGGATGCCGTGAACCCCGGGCCTCTTCTACGCCTCTCCCCCATTTCCCTTGACCCACAGGCAAGGCGAGGAGGGACTAGGCGCAGGCGATGCTGGTAGCCCCAGACTGGTTTGCCAGCTCTGGTATCCAGCTCTCAGTCTTGGCCCCAGGCTCCCGAGGTGGCTTCCAGCCCGCCCGGTCCTGTTCTGTGTTTTCAGGGGAAGGTTTCCATCTGGACCTTCAATCCCTGCACCTAAAGGCCTGGTCCCTGTGCGGTTAGGGGCCAGGCCTGGGGTCCTTCGGCAAGGTCCTCGACGTTTTCGAGGCGTTCTGCCGGGAGTCGGCCAAACATGCTTGCCTTCAAATGGAATGGTTCTCCATTTGGTGTTGGGATAGGGCCTGGTCCCCCTCTCCCGTCCCTCGGCGAGCATTCCGGACCATCTGCGGTCTGTTCCTTTTGAACTAGGGCTTCGGCCGACGACCCTCTAGGTGCTTCTGTTGGTCACCCCTGTCTTCCGGGTGCGGGCCAGAAGGCAGTCGATGGCGCAGAAAAGGTGGTCTGGCGCTTTCCTAGGCCTCTATCACACCTCCCCTTCGGGGAGAGTATCCCCATTTCTGTGGGATCTTCGCTGGTATAGGCTTAGCTCACGGGCAAGCCGTTCGAACCTTTGCACAGGTGCGGGTTTCCCCACCTGTTGTGGAAGAACACCTTCTTGGGGCTACTCTGCCATCCAGAAGGAGGAGAGAGTTCCAGGTGCTCCTTTGAATCTCCCTATCTGGTCTTCCACAGGGACAAGGTTGTCCTGCGCCCCACCCGAAGTTCCTTCCGTTGGTGGTGTCGGAGTCTCTTCCCTAACCGGTATTGCCTCTGCCGGGATTCATCCCCATTCACGCCTCAGAGGCGGTATATAGGTTTCTTTGGACCCTATTTAGCGCTTGCCTACCCAGGGAGCCAGAGGGTCGCCAGCTGTTTGTCATCTACGCTGAAGCCGCACCTGGCAGACCTGCAGCCAAGCGGACGACGAGCGGGTGGGTCACCTCCTGCATAGGTCTCCACTATAGGTGGGCGGGCATGGAGCCTCCCAGAGGGATAAGTGCTCATTTTACCCGCCCTTCTGCTGCATCGGTGGCTGCTTCCGAGGATACTCCTGTCCAGGATATCCACAGGGCTCCTACCTGGAAGCAGGCTATACAGTTTTCCCCTTCCACATCGACCTTGGGTCACGCCGGGATGTTGGTCGGGGCCTCTGTTCTCCAGTCTTTATACCCAAGTAGGGGGTGTGCGCCTTGCCTCCCTCCTCCCGGAGAACTGCTAGGAGTCTGCCAATAATTGTGGATGAACAACATATCCATGTCCCTAGAAATACAGGTTACTCACCTGTAACAGGAGTTTTAGAAATGGTATATGTTCATCCACACGACCCACCCGGCCTCCCCAGCTTCACACAACCTGGCTTCCAGTGGGCTAGATCTGGCGTCATGGGGCGGAGCCGAAAGTTTTACCACCCGGGTGGGTGGGAGGAGCCGGCTTGAAGACCTTCCGGCAAGATTTAAAGTGGCAAGGAACCTGCCAATAAGTGTGGATGAACAACATATACCATTCCTAGAACTCGTTACAGGTGAGTAACCTGTATTTTCTCGCTTCCGGTCACTGCACAAGAAGGCCTTTTCCGGGTCCAGTTCCGGAGGTTTGGACCATTCTTCCTGCCACACTGCACTGTACAGGGTGGCAAGACTTCCACTCCCACCAAGCTACTGACAGCAAGCAGTGGTAGTCGAGGCCTGCTCTCCATACTGACCTCTTCTACCACAAAGGTGAAGGCAGCACCCTTGTGGCCACCCTCCGCCTTGGGAATCGGGATCTTTGCTTCTTCCAGGGGGACTTCGGTCTTGCTGCGTAAGGTCCTGACCTTGGTAGTTCCCGCGGCTCCGGGCAAGACCTTGGAGCACAGGGAGTGGGAGTCTGGTACCAAGCAGGCTTCGAATCACTGCCCCTTGAAGGCTCAACCTTCAAAGTCTAAGCTGACGGTTTCTAAGCTGGATGGCTCCAAACCATCAGCTGTGCAAGAGAAAAGACAAATGTCGTCCAAGGCGTCACCAGTCACTGAACGTTCGCCAGTCCATAGGGCCTCTACACCTGAAGACCAGGAAGTATGTTCCTCTTCCAGGGACCTACTGGACCTCCCATTCTCTCCTATAGCTCCTCTGACACCGGACAAATCTCGCCACCCTGCGGGTTCTGCGGCCGCAGTTTTTCTAGGGAGGAGCTAACAGAATTCTTCCAGATCTTTCTTCGAGATACAACTCTTGCAGCAGGTTACACCATTAGAACTGAAGCCGGCAGGCGCCAGGACCCCATGGAAATTTTCAAGCTAGCAGTCTTCAGCGAGGACTACCTCAGACGTCTGTCCCACCCCCAACATTGGGCATAGTACATAAGGATACGGTCCCCCTATAATCCCCAGTTCTTTTCTCACCGTCGACTCGCCAGTATAGGTCTTTGTCTCCTTTCTAGCACTACGCCTATTTTCGTCTTTTTGGATTGATCAACTGATGTCCTCCAATGCCATCCTTAGAGTGCGCCTGCTGCAAACGGATCCCCTTCAAGGATCCCCATTCATCCTGCATGTGCTACCTAGGCCCAGACCACAACACCAAGGCCTGCTTCTTTTGCCAGGGTTTTAACAGCCGCACCAGGATCTGCCGTCAGAAGCCACTTCAAGCATTTCTCCTGGCAGAGAAACTGAAAAGTATGGACCAGGAACCTTCCTCCTGGGGAGAGCCTTCAAGCAAATCTCATAAACACCGGGAAAAGGCAAGGTCCAGGTCTCCTGCAAGGGCCTCGGACTCCTGAAGCTCCAGCCCCAAATCGGACCGCTCTCCCTCCAGGGCTCAGTCGCAACCTCACCTGGTCCAGGTCAGGTTCTCTAGTGGTTCTTCTTCTCTCCAGCCTCTGAAGACTGAGGCCCTCTGCCTCCTCTGCACCTTCCAAGGCCTTGTCAGTTGGGTGAGCGCCATAAATCTTCCTCCCATCGCAGGGACACAGACGCCAGGTCAGTCTCCCAGCCACACTGAGGTCCGGATCCAGCGCCCCTCAAAACTAAAGACCTGACGTCCCTCAAACGGACATCAGACCGAACGTTGGCCAAACATCAGCGGCACTCACAGGAGCCGAAGACACCGTTGACAGCCAGGCGTTCACCTCCGAAAACGTTGGCCAGGGGACCGACGTCGGCTACCCCGGAGAAGACTGCACCCCGTCGCAGGCGGACGCCGGTCAGAGGGACTCTGAGGACGCCACACAGCATGAAGACCAGGTGGGAGACGCCGGGCTCCCAAGGGAACCTTCCCTGGAGCGGGAGACCCCCGGCGCCAGGCCCATCTGGCATGAATCTTGTGGAGATAAAGGAGCTTTTTACCTTCTGGTGGGACATCAAGAAGGATGTGGTCCCTGCACATCGTCATCCTGCTACACCTGCTAGTCCTTCACCACCTACGCCCCCTCCTCCACCTAAGGGGACCCAAAGTACAACCTCCGTCCCCCAAGGAGCAGACGCCACCTCCTAGGGGTAGATCTTCAGACAGAAGGCCTCCCTCCAGATCTCCCCCCCCCCCCGGGTCACCCAGCCCCAAGAGACCCAGACGATGCCAGTACACTCTTGGGGAGGTTTCCAGGTCGGATACTTCAGAGTATTCCAGATCACCCTCTCCTCTTGGCATTCCCTTTCCTGACCCACACGACCTACCCAGGTCTCCTCCGGATGATCCCTCCTTCGCTGATATCATGAGGCACATCCAGGAGAACATGAGGTGGGATGCTGAGGAGCTTGACCCCGAGCGACAATGCCTTGCCTGCTACCTTTGGTAAAAAGACCCAAAGCCTGTGGCAGTGCTGCCCTTGGTGGATTCCTTCACGGAAGTCACCAAGGCTGCGTGGAAACGTCAGCATTCCACTCCTGCGGTGCCGAAGAAGGCTGACTGCCAACACAAGGCCCCTAGGGAGGACCAGTATTTGGCGAGCCACCCTGTGGCTGATTCCCTGGTCATCACTGCTTCACATGACTGGTCTCGGAGACCTCAGCATTTGAGCACCCAGCCACCGGACCAGGAATCCAAGCAGTTGGACATCCTGGGAAGGCGTGTGTACACGGCTGCTAGTTGCGCCATCAGGTCCCTGAACTATCTGACCCATATGGTTCAGTTCCAGAATGCCCTGTGGTAACGGGGTCAGGACCTGGTTGAAAAGATGCCTGATGGCGAACACAAGGAGGAGCTCTTGGACCTCCTCTGCACGTGTTCAGGTGTGGGGAACAAAGCGCTCAGAGCTGCATATGATTCTGCGGACTCTTCAGCCAGAGCTGCAACCTCGGGCGTTTGTCTCCAGAGACACTCTTGGCTCCATGTCTCCGGATTTACCCCGGACGTCCAGAAAAACATCCTAGACGTCCCTTATAACGGCGAGGTCATGTTTAGTGAAGCCTCTGAAAGAGTAATCACTAAATTCCAGGACGCAGGAAAGGCAGTCAGATCTGTACAGGCTATGTACAGGTCTCGGCCTAGTTCCTTTCGTAGGAACCAGAGCCGTTTCCGTGGCCGGCTACAAAGGCAACAGCAACATTCTGGTCAGCAGCAGAGGGGCATTTTCTCACACAGGGCCCAGGCTGTCATCCCCAGTCAGGGGCCAACTATTCTCAAAGTAGGCCCAGCCTGCAGGGTCAAACGCTGCCACAGCATAACTCCTTCCTGGCCCCCGCCTCTCCTCAGGATCAACGGGAAAAAGTGGGTCGCATCGCACGCCACTTTCCAGGGTGGCAATCGATCACCACACAGGTGGGTTCTGCAGCTGGTCAAAAAAGGCTATCACATAGTTTGTAGGCAGCCCACCTACAAGACCTCCCCTGCTTTCCCATTATTTGGGTCAGCATGCCCTGCTCATACAGCAGGAAGTGCTCGCGCTTCTGCAAAAGGAAGCCTTGGAGCACATTCCAGAGAACCAGAGAGGACTAGGGTACTATTCTCACTTCTTCCTGGTTCCAAAGAAAACTGGGGACCTCAGTCCAATATTGGACCTCCGCCACCTCAACCTTTCGGTCGCTTATAAACGCTTCCACATGTTGACCCTCTCGGGCCTAATTCCCATGCAGAAACAGGGCGCCTTTCTGGCGTCATTGGACATGCAGGATGCCTACCTGCAAATTCCCATTGCTCAGGTGCACCGGAGGTTCCTGTGCTTAGAGTTTCAGGGCTTCCATTACCCGTTCCGAGCTCTTCCCTTCGGGCTGTCATCGGCACCTCACGTGTTCATGAAGTGCATGGCAGTCACAGGCGCGTCTCTGAGGAGACAGGGCCACTACGTGTTCCCATACCTGGACATCTGGCTTCTCATGGCGCCCTCCAGAGAGGCCTTGATGGCTTCCATCCACTGCACCCAGTCTCTGTTTCAATCTCTGGGCATTCTCATCGACTAGAAGTCGCGCCCGCTTCCATCCCAGAAGCTGCAGTTTATCGGAGCAGTTCTGGACACCGTCGGAGGGAAAGCTTTCCTTCCCACGGACAGAGCGGAACACATCAGATCCCTCATCAGGGAGTTGTAGGTGAAGACCTCCCAGCCGGACTGGTCCTTTGCCTGCTCGGACACATGGCTGCGGTGATTGTAACAGTCCTGCTAGCCTGTCTCCACGTACGGGTAACCTAGTGGATGTTATGGGTACAATGGGACCAAAAGCAAGACCATCTGCAGCATCCAGTCCAAATAACGAAAACCGTAATTCAAGATTGGCAATGGTGACTACATCCAGGGAACCTCTCGGCGGGAGTTCCCTTCACAGCGCCATCCCTGACTGACTCTCCACAGATGGCTCGGGTGGGGAGCACACCTAGATGGTGTTCGGTCTCAGGGCCTCTGGACAGCCCAGGAGTGTCATCTCCACATCAACATCCTAGAAATGAGGGCAGTCCTTTACGCCCTGCAGGCCTTCCAGTCAGAGATTCCACCGGTTACACTCCTGTTTGACAATTCCGCGGTGATGTATTACCTTAGCAAACAAGGAGGCACCCACTCCTGCCTGCTTTGCAGGGAGGCCATGAGTGTGGGAGTGGGTCTTGCAACAGGGCGCAAACCTGATTGCAGTTCATGTTCCCAGAGTGGACAACATTGCAGACAGCCTGAGCCGCTCAGGCCAGAGTCCACGAATGGGAACTTCTGCAGGAGGTAGCAGGATCTGTTTCACAGATGGGGTACTCCAGAATTAGACCTTTTCGTGTCCCCATCCAATGCAAAACTGCCCAATTTTTGCTCACTAGATCCACGGCCTGGTGTTTTCTGGTGAGACGCGTTGTCCCTCTCCTGAGCGGGCAGATTCTTCTATGCCTTTCCTCCTTTCCCATTGATCCAGAGTTCTTTTAAAACTTCGCAGGGAACAAGCGACACTCATTCTGATTGCACCCTTCTGGCCCAGACCGATCTGGTTCCCTCTCTTGCGCCAGCTATCCCGAGAACTTCCAGTGCCTTTGCCAATC
Organism: Neoceratodus forsteri; assembly: GCA_016271365.2. Lineage (NCBI taxonomy): Eukaryota > Metazoa > Chordata > Ceratodontiformes > Ceratodontidae > Neoceratodus > Neoceratodus forsteri. The sequence continues at coordinate 1,082,501,264 of CM028131.1, read as the reverse complement.
TGCTTCCATCTATTGTCTCGGGAGGCGGGTTCCTTAGTCCATCCGCACCTACGTTCATTGAACCTGCACGCTTGGCCCCTAGAGTCATAGCCATGATGTGATATGGGGTCTTGCAAGAAGTGGCAGACGTGCTCTCTGCCACCAGAAAACCGGCTACCCATGCAACTTATGCCATGAAATGGCATAGGTTCTGCTTGCAGGCTCAAGCGCACGGCTTTCCGCCGTTAGACTGTCCAGAAAAGCTGGTATTGGACTATCTGCTTTCCCTTTTCCACTCCGGACTGGCTTACTCCTCGATTTTTAAAGTGCACTTTTGTGCCATTTCAGCCTACCATGGCCCCGTAGGCCATCGGACGGTGGCCCAGCTGGACACTACTTGTGCCTTTTTTTAGGGGCGTCCTCTATCTTAGGCCTCCAATTAAGGATCCAATTCCTCCATGGGACTTGCCTTTTGTCCTCACGCTGCCACTCTTTGAATCAGCCACAGATTGCAAGCTACGTTTTCTCTCTTGGAAAATGTTATTTTTAGGTGCAGAAGAATTTCGGAAATGCACGCTCCTGTGTGCAAAGAGCCTTATTTGGTTTTCCACCAGGTCAGGGTATCTCTCAGGACAAACCCAACATTTTTGCCTAAGGTGGTCTCAGCTCTCACCCTTAATCAGGACATCGATCTACCAGTGTATTTTCCAAAATACTCTAATTGAGGAGAAGCCCTTTTGCACACCTTAGATGTGCACAGGTGCCTCATATACTACCTGACCAGAACCAAATGGCACCGAAAGTCAGACCAACTTTTCGTCTCCTTTGCCCACAGGATGAAGGGAGCTGCTGTCTCTAAGCAGTCACTATCTAGGTGGCTCATCCAGTGCATTACTTTATCAGAAGCGCAACAAACCCTTGCTGGGCGTGGTCAAGGGTCATTCAACAAGAGGGGTGGCTACTTACTTTGCGGCGTTAAAGAACGTCTCCACCTCTGCTATTTGCGCTGCAGCTACTTGGAGCTCTGTGCATACCTTTATCAGGCATTACAGTCTGGACATTGCATTGAAGCGAAGAGCGGGTTTCGGTCTAGCTGTCTTTCAGGGACTTCTGTCCTAGGCTCGAGTTACCTCAAGGTGCCTACCCTTCCTCTTCCCGATGGTGCATGATTGCCAGTACTGCTTGGAAATCGGTCCTAATGGTGTAACCTGCTGCAAGAGCTGTATCTCAAAGTAAGATAGTACAGTTGCATAAGAACTTAACGTAACAGTAGATCTTCGAACAGCTCTTGCAGCAGGTACCTTCCCTCCCACCATCACCGCTGGAGGTAGGTCTGAGTCGAGCACCCATCTCATTTGATGGAAAATTCCTATTTACTTGCTTTGCCATCTGATGGCGGATCCTCTGTCTCCCCTTCTGATGTCATCCTGTGGCCAGGAGTCTCCGGCAGGAGAACTGAGGATTATGGGGGGACCACCTCCTTATGTTCTACGCCTGACATCGGGGGCGGGACCGACGTAGGAGGCGGTCCCTGCTGAAGACTGCTAGCTAGAAAATTTCCGTGGGGTCCTGGCGCCTTCCGGCTTAAGTCCTAATGGTGTAACCTGCTGCAAGAGCTGTTCTCTAAGATCTACTGTTACGGTAAGTTCTTGCGTAACTGTACTTTCTGCTTTTCTCTGCCTAAACATAAGGAAAAAAGGTCTCTGGACGTCTCAAGAAAAGGATCGGGGTCTGTCCAAGGGGCATTCGTGTTCCCAGTCCCCCTTATCGAAAGAAACCCTCTTCAGGGTCAAACTTGGGAGGGTCCGACCATTCTTCCCACCACTCTGCACTCTGCAGGGTGGCAAGAGGCTTCCATTCCTGCCAAAACACCAGCGTCTCTGAATAGCAAGCAGGGCTCATGATCTTACTTCGAGATACAGCTCTTGCAGCAGGTTATACCATTAGGACTGAAGCCGGCAGGTGCCAGGACCCCACGGAAAATTTCTAGCTAGCTGTCTTCAGCGGGGACCGCCCCCAACGTCGGTCCCGCCTCCGACGTCAGGCGTGGTACATAAGGGGGCGGTCCCGCCAGAATCCCCAGTTCTTTCCCGCTGTCGAACTTGCATGCCTCGACCCTTCGGTCTGTCTAGCGCGCCACGCGTGGTTGCTGAACTTCTTACGGGAAATTGCTTCATTTCGAAGATTTTTCTTCTTTGATGTCCTCACCGACCTCCGGGCATACGTCTTAAGTGTGCTTGTGGAAAACAGATCCCCTTTAAGGACCCTCACATGGCTTGCGTTCGGTGCCTGGGCCCAGAGCACGACACCCAGGCCTGTTCCCTCTGCCAGGGATTTAACAGCCGCACCAGAATCTGGCGACAGAAGGCTCTGCAGGCATTCCTCCTGGAAGAAAAACTTAGAGCCATGTCCTCTAAAGGGGAATCTTCTCACAAGCATGCCGAAAAGAAAAGGGAGAAGGACCCTTCCAGGTCTCCGACTCTAAGTCGGACCGGTCCCGTCCGGGCCTCTTCCCTCCCCCCCGGCTGCGGTGGCCGTTTCTCTATCTTCTCAGGCCCCTACCGCCAGGCCGTCATCGTCCTCCACCCCTAAGGCCGGGGCGAAGTCCGGGGAGCGTCATCACCATCTCCACAAGTCGGGCTCCCGCTCGTCTGTACCAGACGTCCGGTCCTCTTCAGTGCCGCCGAGGAAGACCCTGGAGCTTACCCCTCTGAAGAGGCCGGCAGACCAGACGCCGGCTCGACCTCCGGCCGTTCGTCACCGCTCCTCGGAGCAGTCATCGGCTGTCAGACCGTCGGTCAAATCTACCCATCGGACGTCGGCAGGGGGACCGACGTCCGCAGCGCCTGAGAAGAGGGCTCCTGCGTCTCCGACCGTCGTCGGGCAGGAGTCCCTGACGGAGGAAGACTCGACGCAGCCCGAAGACCAGACTGGCGATCCCGGCCTCGCGCAGTCTCCCAGGGCTCCCTCGCCGCCGCCCGAGGTCCCTGTGGAGCCGTCGCCGGGACCCGATGTCCAGCCCTCGACGTCTGAGCCGGCGTCGGGATTATCTATTGCGGATGTAAAGGATCTCTTTACATACTGGTGGGACACCATCAAGAAGGACGTGGCGCCACGCTCTTCCTCCCTCCTCGGCTCCGGCCCCTTCGCCTCTGCGGGGGTCGGCTGGCATCTACTGTCCCAGGAGTCCAGATCCCTCCCAGGGCTCGAAGTGCAAAGAGGAGACCTCCGTCTAGATCCTCGTCTTCCGGATCACCCAGCCCAAAGAGATCCAGGAGACGCCGACGTTCGCCGTCGACGGAGGAGGGATCTGTGTATTCCACTTCCAGATCTCCATCTCCAATCTCAGTCCCTTCTCCGGACCCACGTGAGACTCCACGGTCTCCTCCGGATGACCCCTCGTTCATGGATATCATGCGCCATATCCAGGAGAACATGGGGTGGGAATCTGAGGAGTTAGACCCGAAAAGATTGCGCCTGGCTGTTTCTTGGCAGAAGGACCCCAAGCCTGTGGTGGTGCCACCCTTGGTGGACACTTTTGTGGGGCGTCACCAAGGCCGCGTGGAAGCGTCCACATTCCGTTCAGCGGTGTCGAAGAAAGCTGACCCGTCTATACAAGGCCCCTAGGGAGGACCAGTATTTGACGCACCAACCTCTGGTCAATTCTCTGGTCATAACAGCCTCACATGACCGGTCCCAAAGGCCGCAGCATTTGAGCACCCTACCACCGGATCCAGAATCCAAGCAGTTGGACTCTCTGGGCAGGCGCACGTACGCTTCGGCGACCTGCGCCATCAGATCCCTGAACTATCTGACCCACATGATTCAATTCCAGAACGCACTGTGGGAACAGGGTCTGGAGGCAGCTGAGAAACTTCCTGAAGGTGGTCAGAAGGAGGAGATGCTCCAGCTCCTCCACACGGGTTCAGACGTGGGGACCCAAGTGCTTAGAGCCGCGTATGATTCCGCGGACTCATCGGCCAGAGCAGCAGCTTCAGGCGTTTGGCTCCGTGTCTCCGGCTTCACCCCGGACGTCCAGAAGAACATTATGGACGCCCCTTTTGAGGGAGATGTGGTGTTTGGTAATCCTGCGGAAAAAATTACCAAACTGCAAGAGGCTGGAAAGGCAGTGAGGTCGGTCCAGGCAATGTACCGGCCTAGGCCTGGGTCCTTTCGTAGGCACCAAGGCCGTTTTCATGGGCGGACACAGAGGCAACAACCTCACTCCGCCACACAAGAGGGGCTCTGGTTTTCGCAGAACCCAGGGGAAGCAGCCCGCTAGCAGAGGTCAATGTACCCCTAGAGCGACCCAGCCAGCGGGTCCGTCTGCCGCCACAGCATGACTCCTTTCCGGCCCCCGCCCCTCGGGATCAACGGGATGTTATGGTCGGGGTCGCATTGATCGAGCTTCCTGCGGGATGGCAGGCAATCACCACCGACAGGTGGGTTCTTCAGTTAGTCAGCATTGGCCACTTTTTGAGTTCGGAAAAGCCACCCTCGAGGCCTCCTCTGCTCTCCCGGTATCCGGGTCAACGCAGCGCCTTAATCTGGCAAGAAATACTCGCGCTCCTGAACAAGGGCGCAGTAGAGTACGTCCCGGGAAACCAGAGAGGACTAGGGTATTATTCTCACTTCTTCCTGGTTCCCAAGAAAACAGGGACCTCCGTCCGATTCTGGACCTGAGCGACCTCAACATGTCGGTCGCATACAAAGATTCGCATGGTGACCCTCCGGGCCTGATCCCATGCTAAAGCAGAGTGCCTATTTAGCGTCCTTAGAGATGCAGGACGCCTACCTGCATATCCCCATAGCTCAAGCGCATCAGAGGTTCCTGCGCTCGAGTTTCCTAGGCCACCACTTCAGTTCGGGCTCTCCCTTTCGGACTCAGCCGCACCAAGGGTTTTACCAAATGCATGGCAGTCGTGGCAGCGTCTCTAAGGAGAAAGGGCCACTATGTGTTCCCGTACCTCGACGATTGGCTTCTCATGGCCGTCTCCAGCGAGGCGCTTCTGCTCGCGATCCAGGACACCCAAGACCTATTTGGATCGCTGGGCATTCTTATAAATCGAGAGAAGTCCGTCTTGGTACCGTCGCAAAACCTGCAGTTCATAGGAGCAGTGCTGGACACGATCCAGGGAAGAGCTTTTCTTCCAGCCGACAGGGCGGAATGCATAAGATCCCTCATAGGGGACTTATCGACGAACCAGATCGTACCAGCCAGGTTGGTCCTTCGTCTGCTCGGACACATGGCTGCGGCCATTCCTACTGTCCCTCTCGCGCGACTCCACATGCGAATAACGCAGTGGATGCTCAAAGCGCAATGGGATCAGAGGCAAGACCATTTGCAGCATCCAGTCAGGATCACGAAATCCGTGGTTCGAGACTGGCAATGGTGGTTAGCCCCCGGGTCGCTCTCCAAAGGCGTCCCGTTTGCAGCGCCGTCCCCAGAGATAACCCTCACCACGGATGCTTCGGGTCTCGGGTGGGGAGCACACCTAGACGGGGTGAGGTCTCAGGGTGTATGGACCCCGTTGGAGGCTCATCTCCATATCAGCGTCCTAGAGATGAGGGCGGTCCTCTGTCACTCAGGCCTTTCAGTCCATGATCCCGCCGTGCAGATCCTGTTTCAGGCGGACAACAGGCGGTGATGTATTACCTCAACAAACAGGGCGCACACTCTTACCCCTCTGCAGGAAGGCCATGAGGGTGTGGGATTGGGTAAGTCGGGACCGTAGGCAAACCTGATCGCCTGTACATGTTCCCGGAGTGGACAACACAATCAGCGGACGGCCTGAGTCGCTCCCAGGCCAGAGTCCACGAGTGGGAACTTCTTCAGGAGGTGGCAGAAGATCTGTTCCTTCGATGGGGAACTCCAGAACTGGACTTGTTCAGCATCCCGTCCAACAAAACTGCCCAATTTTTGCTCGCTAGATCCAGGGCCTGGTGTTTTCTGGCGAGATGCGTTGTCCCTCTCCTGGGTGAACAGATTCCTTTATGCCTTCCCTCCCTTCCCGTTGATCAGAGAGTTCTTCTCAAGCTGCGAGGAGCACCAAGAATGATTCTGGTGGCCCGTTTTGGCCCAGACAGATTTGGTTCCCCTTGCTGGCACAGCTATCTCTGGAACCCGCTCGCTCAACTCCCACTTACTGTCTCGGAGAGAGGTTCATTGCTTCATCCGGATCTCCGCTCTTTGAACCTGCATGCATGGCTCCTAGAGACATAGCCATTTTGCGCCACGGGGTCTCGCAAGAGGTTGCTGAGATTCTCTCTGCAGCCAGAAAGCCGGCAACGCATGCTACTTACGCCATGAAGTGGCGTCGTTTTAGTCTATGGTCACGGGCTCGTGACCTTTCCCCTTTAGGTTGTCCCGTTGGAGTGGTTCTAGACTACCTCCTTTCTCTTTTCAATTCTGGGCTAGCCTACTCCTCTATTAAGGTGCACCTTTGTGCTATTTCGGCCTACCATCTTCCGGTGGGGCACTGTACTATTGCTCAGCTTGACGCTTCTCGGGAGTTTCTTAGAGGAGTGTTGCACCTAAACCTCCATTAGGGACCCTGTGCCTCCGTGGGATCTACTTTGTCCTGGAACAACTTACGCTCCCTCCCTCCGAGCCTGCCGCGGATTGCGAGCTACGTTTTCTGTCGTGGAAGACGTTATTTTTGGTTGCCGTTACTTCAGCCAGAAGGATTTCTGAGCTTCATGCTCTCATGTGTAAACAGCCTTATTTGGTTTTCCACCGGGACAGAGTATCTCTACGAACGAACCCAAAGTTTTTGCCTAAGGTGGCTTCGACACTTACTTTAAATCAGGATATTGACCTTCCGGTCTACTTCCCGAGTTACTCCAACAGAGGAGAGGCTTTGCTTCGTACCCTGGATGTTCACCGCAGCCTGAGGTATTAACCTTAACAGAACTAAACCCTTGCGGGCTTCTGACCAGCTTTTCATCTTTTTCTCAGAGAATGGAAGGCCAACCGGTGTCCAAGCAGACCTTGTCACGCTGGCTTGTCCAGTGTATCTCGCACTGCTACCAGATTAAACAAAAACCCCTCCCGGGTTCTATCCGGGGTCATTCTACCAGAGGGTGGCCACTTCTTTTGCAGCGCTCAGAAATGTCTCTAGTTCAGCTATTTGCGCTGCTGCTACTTGGAGCTCTGTACATACCTTTATCAGGCATTACAGTCTGGACATAGCCTCTAGGCGTAGAGCTGGTTTCGGCCTAGCGGTGTTGCAAGGTCTCTTGTCCTGAGTCAGGACTTGGATTGTTTTTTTCTCTTGTCTCTATGCCTCCTCCCGGATCTTCTGGCAGCGTTACTGCTTGGGAATCAGTCCTAATGGTGTAACCTGCTGCAAGAGCTGTATCTCGAAGTAAGATAGTACAGTTACCTAAGAACCTACCGTAACAGTAGATCTTCGAGAACAGCTCTTGCAGCAGGTACCTTCCCCCTCCTTCCCCTTAGAGGAGATGTCGCTCTGCTTAAAAAAAAAAAAAAACAAAATGAAAGGTTAAAGCAGAAGCAGTATGTCATGGATGATTGAAACGGAGGGAAAGAAAGAAACGCTTTGGTTGAGATTTTCTCCTTTATTGCCTTCTGACGGCGGATCCTTGGTCTCCCCTTCTGGTGTCATCCTGCGGCCGGGAGTCTCCGGCGGGAGAACTGGGGATTCTGGCGGGACCGCCCCCTTATGTACCACGCCTGACGTCGGGGGCGGTCCCCGCTGAAGATGGCTAGCTAGAAATTTTCCGTGGGATCTTGGCGCCTGCCGGCTTCAGTCCTAATGGTGTAACCTGCTGCAAGAGCTGTTCTCGAAGATCTACTGTTACGGTAAGTTCTTACGTAACTACTTTCTCCTCTAACCCAAACTTCCCTGAAGATGAAGGCTGTTCCCTTGCGGATGTTCTCCCCCTCAGGGGTCAGGACCTCTGCTTTATCCACTCTTCGACCACTCCTTATGAAATCCTCCATGAACCCAGATTGTTTAGCTAACTACACACCTATCTCTAACCTGCCATTTCTTGGTAAGGTTATTGAAAAGTGGTTGCGCTGCAATTGGATTATCACCTTACAATTTACAAAGTCTATGATACACTCCAATCTGGATTTAGGAAGAAGCATAGCACAGAGACTGCACTTGTCCGAATATTGGACGACCTGATGGCTAGTGATCAAAAGGCACGTACCATTCTGGTCCTTCTTGATATCTCTGCAGCATTTGACACTGTAGATCTTGGTGTGCTGTTGGAGCCCCTGTGGCTTCTTTGTGGGCTGTCTGGTACAGTCCTCAAATGGTTCCACTCATTCCTTATAGACAGGTTTGAGTTGCTGCTGGAATTTATTCCTCTGGCACTCACTCCCTGCCCTGCAGGGTGCCACAGGGCTCCATTTTGGCCCCCATGTTTAGTGTATATGCTGCCATTGGGAGATGTCGGGCGATAGTTTGAGTTTTCACTGCTGTGCAGATGCTACTCAACTGTATGTCCTTTCTGCCCGGACAAAATGATGCACACTCTGTGCTAAACTGCCTTACTGAGATCAGAACCTGGATGAGTACTTGCTGGCTGAAACTGAATCCAGACAAGACTGAAGTGTTAGTAGTGGACCCCAGTCGTCCAGGGGCAGGTATGGGGGCTGGACGGGCATCGAGTCTTTTGATCAATGGCATACAGCTCACTGCCTCAGAGTGCGTAGCCTTGACATTATTTTTGATGGTTTGACACTAAAATCTCAGGTGTCGGCTGTCATTAAATCCCCTCTTTACATCCGAGGAATATCGCCCGGGTGAAACACCTGGGTCCACTGGATGATCTTCCAACAATGGTTCATGCCTTCGTCACTACCCGCCTTGATTACTGCAATTCACTCTACCTAGGGCTTCTAGGGGTTGATATACGCCACTTCCAGCTAGTGCAGAACGTGGCAGCTAGATTTTTGACTGGGACCTCCAGGTCTAGTCATATTACACCTGTGCTCCACGAACTGCACTGGCCACCTATTCAGTGGCAGATCACCTTTAAGGATGGTTTGCTAACCTTTAAAGCCCCACACAATCAGGGACCCAGCTACCTGCAAGACCTCTTGGTACCCTTCTGCCAATGAGGGATTGCTAGAGATTCCAAGGGTGCGATTAAAAACATTTGGTACCTGTGCTTTTTTCTTGGTTCCAACCCTGTGGAGTTCTGTACCTCGTCAGTTAAGAGATTGTCTGACCAGCGACTGGTTCAAAATTGAATTGAAAACTTAATTAACTTGGACTTTCATAACTATGGTTAATCCGTTTTACATTTTTGTCTTAAAATCATATTTATATTTGACTTTATGTGCAGCGCCTTGGTTTTGAAAGGCACTATAAAATAGTTTGATTTAACTTTGGTCCCACCGCGTAAGGTCCCGACATCACGCCCCCCCAGGTGTACCGTGTAAGGCCTCTGATTGCAAGGATTGGGAGTCTCTCTCAACCAGTCACGGCTCGCCGATGATCAGCAGCGTTAGCCACAGCTTCTAAACAGATGTCTGCCTCCAAACCAACAAGCTCCAGGTGATCGGTCTAAGAGCATCTGGGCAGGGCCTCAGTGCCTGAGTGTTCACCGGTCCACGGGGCGTCCACGGTGGAGGACATGGGGAATTGGTCCACTTAGGCACCTAAGGACCTGCCGGACCTCCCCTCTTCTATTGCTTCTCCTATGCCAGAGGGGCCTTCACCTTCAGGAGGGTTGGCCGCGGTGCAGTTCACAAAAGAACTGACTGAACTGTTCATGTTCTGGTGGGGGAAGGTCAAAAAAGGATGATCTTACTTCGAGAGGGCTCTTGCAGTAGGTATTCACATATAGGACTAAGCCGCCAGGTGTTAGGACCCCACTGAAAAATTTCTTGCTAGCAGTCTCTAGTGGGGGACAGCCCCCACATCACGTGACCGGCGTCATACGTCTGTATAACGGGGCGGTCCCCCACACCTGCCAGCCAGCCAGTTCATTCCTGCTGTCTGCTTGTGAAAGTTCCTCATGGTAGAACAGCACTAATCAGTCATTCATTGGCCTTAAAGGTTTCAAACTTTTTTCGGCCTGTTTTCTCTAGATTTTCTCTTCAATAATTGCTGTGCGTCATCCCTGCCCTCCGAATCGCATAAGAACAAGTGAGACTCGTGTGGTTCCCAGCTTCCACACTAGGATTGCCACTCCTTGTGCCTCTTCTGTCTAGGTCCAGACCACTGCATGAAGTGCCAGCACTGCCAGAAGTTCAGCTCCACTACCTGCAAGAAGGCAGCCGTCCTTGGAAGTCCATCTCCATAAGAAAATGGCCTCTCTGGAAAAAGTTAAAGCGTAGGCAGGCGTCCACTTCCCCAGAAGGCCATAAAAAGCGTGAAGAAGCAGCACTGGGAGTGGGAGTCTTCTTCCACAGCAGCCGGGACTTCAGCTGGAGTCACGACCCTTAAGGTAACATCCTCTCTGGGGGAATCTCTCCTTGACTGCCATCTTCGTGGCTACCAAGAAGGTGTCGCCTCTCTTGTAAGGTTCGCACTCAGGCCCTTTGGGAGCATCCGGAGCAAAGGAGGCCTCTGATCCCATTAAGGTCGCTTCTTCTTCGCAGCCTTCCGGTCTGGAGTTATTGCACAAAATCCAGGAAGTGCATTAGTTGGCAGTTGGTGGAGCCAGACCCACAGCATAAAAAACTCGCTGCTTATCTGGATCTGCCAGAGATGACTGCTACGTCGATTCCACCCTGGATAGAGCCTCGCACAGATTGTTTCCACCATTTAGAAACAACTGTCCGCATTCTTCCCCCTTCTGAGGAAGACAGACAGGCTCCTGAGGGTGTAGACTTTCTCAGCCTTCACCACAAGGCTGATTTGGTTGTCATCCACACAGCCCACGGCAGCTCCGTCAATCTTAAACATCTAAACTAATCTCCATCTGATAAGGAATCCTGGCTTCTGGACCAGTACGGGAAGATTTATTCCTCTTCTACCCTAGGCATCCGGGCCCTTAACTATGTCGCCCATATAGGGGACTTCCAGAAGACCACCTTTAGCCAAGTGGAATCTAAATTTGACTCCCTAAGTCAGACTAAGCAGGAAGTGGGTGATCTTGTCCATTCCCCTGGCTCTGCTTGTCAGGATTGGTCCCTGAGGCACAATCTGCTATACAGGATGCTCCCTTCAGAGCTTCAGTGATGTCAAGGACATAATTACCAAACTGCAAGAGAAGGGTACTGCACTCAGGTCTGTCCTGACTATGTACAGGCTCCCTCAAGGGCAGTGGCATCCTTTTCATCACCAATACCGACAGACGAAAGCGACAAGGAAAACATGCCAACAAACGTCGGGCCCCTCCAGCAACCAAGACTCCCCTAACAAAAAAGACTGAGCCTTGGTTGCTTGCGCTGCCCCACACCACCAGACTCCCTGCCTCTCCAACTGCCTCTGGAGGTTCCAGAGGAACTGGTAGGGAGGAGAGTCTCCTTCCATGTGCTAGGTTGGGAGAGGATAACAGACACTTGGGTGCTCCCAGCTAATATCAGCAGGACACTCAATAGTGAGTTTCTGCAGAAACCACTCCAACCCCCCCAGTCATCTTACTCCCTGCAACATATTCCTCTGATTCTAGAGGAAATCTTCTCCCTTCTCTCGAAGGTGGCGATAGAGCCAGTTCACACTCATCTTTGCGGGACATGTTACTATTCCCATTTCTTTCTAGTTCCAAAGAAGACTGGAGATCTGAGGCCCATTCTAGACCTCCACTCCCTGAACATGTTCGTGGAGTACAAACGCTTCAGAATGCTTTCCTTGCAGAGCCTTCTGCCACTACTTTGGCCGGGACAGTGCGCTCTAGACATGCAGGATGCTTACCCGCATACAGTATGCCTATGTATGAAATCCTGTACTTGATTTTTCACAAGGAACACAGAAAGATAGACTTTGACGGCAGATAAGGACCACTTGGCCCACCCAGTCTGCCCATTTCCCTACCTACTGGATAAGCTGCAGATTCTAGTTAACCAACAGCCTACTTCCTGCAACCCCCCACTATAATTGCCTGTGTCTGTCCCATGCATGTTTGAATTCCCTCACTGTTTTAGACCCAACGACCTCCTCAGGAAGGCTGTTCCATGTATCCACCACTCTCTCCGTGAAAAAAGTCTCCCACATAACCCCTGAGCCGTCCCCCCTCTATCTTTAAATTGTGCCCCCTTGTTCTTGCACATCTTTCTGAAAGATGCTACCCTCCTGGACTTTGTTGATTCCCTTGAGGTACTTAAGACGTTTGTCATGTCCTCCCTGTCCCTCCTTTCATCAAGAGTATACATATTAAGCTCTCTCTCTTCATATGGTTTCTGCTGCAGACCCTGCACCATTTTAGTTACCCTCCTCTGGACTGCTTCTATCCTGTATGTCCTTGCGTAGATGAGGTCTCCAAAACTGCACACAGTACTCCAGATGGGGTTTCACTAACTGTCTGTATAGAGTGATAACTTCTTCCTCTTTTCTACTTGTGATGCCCCTTCCTATTGCATCCCCAGTATCCCCGACTCTTCACACTTGCTTTACCTACCTTAGGGTCACCTTGATATGACCACCCCCCTCGGTCCTTTCCATGTGGTTCTACACCAGCCCTAAGTTTCTCCCTAAGGTGGTGGCTGAATCTCCACTGAAGCAATCTGTTGAGCTTCTTGCTTTCTTTATGCAACACTTCAATCAAGGGGAGTACCTTTTGCTTACTTTGTATGTTCACAGAATCCTGAGCTACTACACTAATCAAACTAAGGATCTCAGGAAGACTGAGCTTTTTTGTCTTTTGCCCAGAAAAGGCAAGGCAATGCCATTTCTGAGCAATGTCTGTCAAAATGGTTGAATTGTATCAACTTTCTGTTACAATTACGACCCTTCCAGGTCAAGTAGGGTCACTCCACCAGAGGAGTAGCTGCCTCTGCAGCTTGTTTCAAAAATGTCAGTGGCAGACATCTGTGCAGCTACAACTTGGACTTCTGTCCATACCTTGACAAAACACTACAGTTTGGACATCGCCAGCCACTGTAGAGCAGGCTTCGGGTTGGCTGTCCTACAAGGTCTCCTTTCATGAGACCCATTCAGCCCTGAGGTTCCATTCTGTGGATAACGGTCCTCCTCCCGAATGCTTTTCCTTGTTCCAGACTTCTTGGGACTCAGTCCTATATGTGAATACCTATTGCAGAAGCCCTCGAAGTAAAACAGCACGGCTTCATAAGAACTTACTGTAACAGTAGATCTTACTTGGAGAGGACTCTTGCAGTAGGTAATTACATATAGGAGTGATGCTGGCCGGCTTGGGACCCAACGGGAAAAATTTCTAGCTAGCAGTCTTTGGCAGGGAACCGCACCCACGTCAGGTGACCGATGTCCTACGGCATCAGTATAAAGGGGTGGTCCCCATGGCTGCCTTCCAGTTCTTTCCCACTGTTGGCTCGTGTCAGCGCCTCACAGTAAAGTTCAGTGCTCATCAACTCTGTCGCCGGTAGTATTTACCGTAATTTTTTTGAATTACTCAACTTAATTGTCAGCCTGTCGTTGGTGTATATCGTCCCCTACACCCTCAGAGCACAAAAATAAGTGCAACTCGTGTGGTGTGCGACTCCCGCACAAGGACTGCCATTCCCAGTGCCTCTTCTGTCTGGGCCCGGACCATCGGGTGAAGTGCAGGCACTGCCTTCAATTTAACGCTGCCACCCACAGACAGAGGCAGCAGTCCCTTGAGGCCTGTATCTTCAAGATGATGTCCTCCATGGAGAAAGTTAGCTATGGCAGGCGTCCTCTTCCCCTGAAGGCCATCGTGAGGAGGACAAGAAGCATCGGGACCAGGGGCTTCTCTTTCATGCGACTCCGGCTGGAGTTGCTGTGCTCAGGTAACATCCCCTCGAGAGGGACCATTCATGACAGCTGTCTTGAAGTTTCCAAGGCAGCATCAGCCCTCCCGTCTGGCCTGCGTTCGGGCACCTCAGGCTGTTGAGGCCTCTGCCCGGTAAAAGCCGCCACTGTGCGGCCTACTGGTTGAAGCGGCTCTGGTAAGCGGACGATCCAGCTCTCTGGCGCCCGCATGGAGACTGTCCCTTGACCTTTGGAGGCGCCCGCGGCCATTTTCCGCCCGACCAGCCGCCCTCCTTCACAACCTGCCTCGTGGGATGGGTCCGATAAGTCTGACATCAGCCGATCCGACGTCTGCTCGGCAGCTGAGCTGATGTCTGCCCCTCTTATGTACACCATTCCCAGCTCCCTGCAGCCTTCGCTGCCTTCAGGGGACACTGGGTACCCTCGGCCTGACCCCGGGGATTTTTCCCCACCGTCCCCGGGCGATGCTGAGGTTCCTGCTGAGTCCCTGTGAGGCCTCCCTCCCGCTGGGCCGGATGACCTGACATCTGTTCCCTGGACGCCGGCTCCGATGCCAGTCATACCAACACCGGGCGACATCCCTCTCCCGCATGCCACTCCAACCCTGGGCCTTCTGCTCCAGGTCTGCCCGCTGGGCTTCCAACTGGGCTGTCTGCTCAGTTAGACCCGGCCCCTGGGTATCCGACTCCATCTTATCCGGCGCAGTATCCGCTCCAGTACTCGATGCCGGCCTACCCGACGCCGCAGTACTCAGTGCCTCAGCGGGTAACCTGGCATCTGGTACTGTCGGGTTATGGTTACGCACCCTGTGGGTACACTCAATATCCATATCCCCCTCCTCCACCGCTCCCTTAGCTGCCGGTGGACTTGAAGGACTCTGGCCTCCCGGTGGGCTGAAGCCAAGGCTCAGCTCACCAGAGAGGTGGAGAGTCTTCTCCCAGCGACGATGCCAGTTCCGGCTCCTGTACACCCCAGACAGACTCCCTCCCCCATCTCCAGATGCCAGGGGCGATCCTTCGGGTTCCAGGGAGTGGCAGGACATACTTCCCCGAGGGCTTCCTAAGGGGCCCGTTCCTCCCCATGCCGGGAGAGGGAGTCGTCTTCTAATTCCTCCTCCTTGGACATCTCGGGTGACTCTGGTTGTTCCGACCCAGACAAGCCACGCTCTCCGACCAAACCCAGGCCTAGGACTCCTCCGGAGGATGCTTCTTTCTCGGAGTTGATCGCCGTCAGGAAGTTCATAGGCTGGCTCCTTGGGCCGGACCCACAGCGTAAAACTCGCTGAGCACCTGGATCTGCCAGAGACCGCTCCGACTTTGGTGCCACCCTGGATTGAGCCTCATGCTGACCTTGTTTTCACCATTTTGGAAGCAACTGTCTGCATTAGCCCCTCTTCCTTGGAAGTCTAATAGGCTATACCAGGCTCTTGAGAGTGTTGACTTCCTTGATTCTCATCCTCTAGCTGACTCTTGTGATTAGTGCCACTCACAGCCGGTCAGCTAATCCGAAGCATTTAAGCTTGTCTCCACCTGATGGAGAATCCCATCTTCTGGCCCAGTACGGCAAGATCTACGCTTCTTCGACTCTGGATATTAAGGCCCTGAATTATGTTGGTCACATGGGGGATTACCAGAAGGTGATTCTTAGTGAGGTGGAATCTAAGTTGGACTCCCTTCCTGACTCTCAGGTTAAACAGGAAGTGGCTGACCTTGTCCGTTCTGCACGTTCAGCCAGTCGGCACGCTTCTTGCCACGTACAATGCAGTGGACACTGCTGGTAGGAGCTCTGCTTTCGCTGTAGGCTTACGGCGTCATGCCTGGCTCAGTGTGTCAAGTTTGGTCCTGGAAGTGCGGTCCACTATTCAGGAAGCGCCCTTCCGGGGTTTGGTGGTGATGTCAAGGACATTATCACCGAGCTGCAGGAGGGGGACTGCACTGAAGTCTGGATTCCATGTACAAGTCCTCCAGCACTTGCCTGTCTCTGGCAGGCAGACTCTGCAAGAAGGCGAACCACAGGAAAGTGGGCCAATAAACGTCGGGCCCCTCTGGCTGCCAAGCCACCACTGCCCAAAAAAGCAGTGGGAGCTTCAGCCGTTATGCTGCCCCACACCACCTGACTCCTTTCCTCTCCCACAGCCTCTGGCGTTTCTAGAGGAACCGGTAGGAGGGAGGTTTTCTCTCCACCTCCCGGGTTGGGAGAAGATAACGTCAGATTCCTGGGTGCTCCAACTCATCAGAGGGACACTCTGTAATTTCTCCAGAAACCCCTCGACACCCTCCAAGGTTGTCTTACTCGCAGGAAGAAATTTTCTCTTCTCTTGAAGGAGGCGATAGAACCCATCCCCATTCCTCTTCAGGGAACGGGATACTATTCCCATTTCTGCCTGGTCCTGAAGAAAACGGGACGCAAGGCTGATTCTCTACCTCAGTTCCCTGAACTTGTTTGTGGAGTACAAGAGGTTCAGGATGCTCTTGCTGCAGAGCTTCCTGCCCCTTCTCCAGCCAGGACAGTGGCTGTGCGCTTTGGATATGCAGGATGCCTACCTGCATATCCCCATCTGCCCTTCCCACCGCAATACCTGCATTTTGCGTTCCAGGGGGACCACTACCAGTTCAAGGCCCTCCCATTTGGTCTTTATTTGGTGCCCCGGGTGTTCACCAAATGCCTTTCAGTGGTAGCGGCCTACCTGCGCACCCAGGGGGTGCAGGTTTTCCCGTACCTGTACGATTGGTTCCTGGCAGCCCCATGCAGTGGGGAACTCCTGCGCTTCCTTTTCCTTACCCAGCAGATCTTTGCCTGCCTGGGTATTGCCATCAACCAGGCCAAGTCCTATCTGATCCCATCCCAGAGGCTCCGGTTTATCGGGGCGATTCTGGACACATCTGGCATGGCCTTCCTGCCACCGGACAGGATGGCCACTCTCCAGGCCCAGGTCAGCCTGTTGTCCAGCTGCAGGCGTGTCAGCATCAGGTCAGTCCTTTGTCTCCTCGGGCTGATGGTGGCTGTGATTCAGACAGTCCCTCGTGCTCGGCTCCACTTGAGAATCTCGGTGGACGCTTTGGTCTCAATGGGATCAGCTAGTGGATGACCTAGATCAACTTGTCCTGGTCTCCACTCCCATGTCTCGGGACTTGCAGTGGTGGATGGTTCAGGAGAACCTCTGCCGGGCAGTTCCCTTCGGTCTCCCTCTCCCCTTGCAGACGTTGACTACAGACTCCTCCAGCGAGGGTTGGGGAGCCCATCTTTGTCCTCGCAGGACCCAGGGCTCCTGGTCCAAGTTCGAAGTCCCTTGACGTCAATGTGCTCTAACTAAGGGCGGTACTGTATGCTCTTCAGGCTCTGTATTTGCATCTGTCTTCCGGTCTCCTAGCTGTACAGACTGACAATATGTGTGTGTGTGTGGTCTGGTACATCAGCAAACAGGGAGGAACTTGTTCCTACCCCCTTTGTGCAGAGGTGATGCGAGTCTGGGATTGGGCAGTGCAGCACAGCCTTCACCTCACAGCATCTCACGTCCCGGGGGTCAAGAACACGCTGGCAGACCAGCTCAGCCAGTCATCTGCTCTAGCACATGAATGAGAACTGGATCAGGGGGTCGTAGACGACATCTTCCTGTGCTGGGGAACTCCACAGGTAGACCTGTTTGCATCTCCTCAAAACACAAAACTTCCTGTCTTCTGCTGGCTCGCTCCAGGGCGCAGCTTTTTTTTGAGAGACGCCCTGTCTCTAGACTGGAAGGGCAGATTAGTCTATGTGCCCCCCTCCAAAATTCCACTGATTACGAGGGTCTTGCAGAAACTCTGTTCAGTGGGAGCTTGAATGATTCTGATCGCTCCTTTCTGGCCCAGGCAAGATTGGTTCTCTTCTGCAACAGTACTCTGAGGAACCTCCTCTTCCTCTGTCGCTATGTTTGCTGACCCAGGATCAGGGGACTCTGGTCCATCCAGGATTAAGTCCCTTCAGTTACACACGTGGCTCCTGCAGATGTAGCTCAAGCCCGATTGATTTCCCCCCCAAATAGCTGAGATTCTGGTGGAGGCCAGGAAACCCTCAACCAGATCTACTTATTCCATGAAATGGAAGCGGTTCTTAAATGGGGCCGCCTCCAATGTCGAACCCTTCTCATGCTCTGTCGGCCGATTTCTGGATTACCTGCGACACCTCTTTAATCTAGGTCTCAGCCATTCATCCTTAAAGGTTCACATGGCGGCCATTTCGGCCTATCATGTCCCCTTTGCAGTCAGAACGTTTGCTCAGCTGGAGGTCTTAGACCTTTTTGCGAGGGAGCCTTTACTTACGACCCCCTATCCGTGTTTCTGCCCCTCCTTGGGATCTGAATTTCATTTTAGAGAAGCTTACTGTGCCTCCTTTCGAGCTGGCAGCCTCAGCAGACCTAAAGTTCCTTTCTTGGAAGACTCTCTTCCTAGTGGCCATTACTTCTGCTCGACGGATTTCAGAGCTCCAGGCCCTGATGTGTAAAATCCCGTATTTGATTTTCACAAAGAACATGTGGCTCTGCGTACCAACCCCAAGTTTCTCCATAGGGTGGTAGCGGAATAGACGCTGAATCAATCCATAGGGTTGCCTGCCTTTTTTACGCAGCACTCTAATGGAGAGTACCTCCTGCATACTTTGGCTGTTCACCGAATTCTGAGGTACACCAATAGGACAAAGGATCTCAGACTGATCAACTGTTCATCTCTTTTGCTCATAAAAAAGAAGGCAATGCTGTTTCTAAGCAATGCCTATCGAAATGGTTGGCTCATTGTATCACTTTCTGTTATGACAAGTACACCAAGACCCTGCCGGGTCAAGTTAGAGGCCACTCCACCAGAGGGGTTGCTGCCTCTGCGACTTGTTTCAAGAATGTCGGCGGCTGACACTTGTGCAGCCACCACCTGGACTTCTGTCCATACCGTTATAAAACATTACAGTTTGGACATCGCCTCTCGCTGTAGAGCAGGCTTCAGGCTGGCGGTTTTGCAAGGCCTCCTTCCCTAAGGCCTTCACAACCAGAGGGTCTACTTCTGAGTAGCTTTCCTCCTCCCGTTTGCTTCTCCTTGTTCCGGACTGCTTGGGACTCAGTCCTGTATGTAATTACCTACTGCAAGAGCCCTCTCGAACTAAGATAGTACAGTTACACAAGAACATACCGCAACAGTAGATCTTTGAGAGGCTGTTGCAGTAGGTAATACCTTCCCGCCCTCCATCCCCCTTTTTAGCTCCTTTTCCAGGAAGGGAAATATCCGCTTCTCTCCCGTCTTGCCTTTTGGCAGGAAAGAACTGGAAGGTGGGTGTGGGGGACCACCTCTTTATACTGACGCCGCATGACGTCAGTCACCTGACATGGGGCGGTCCCCGGCCGGAGTCTGCTAGCTAGAAAGTTTTCCGCTGGGTCCAGACGCCGTCCAGCATCCGTCCATGACCAAATGCAAAACTGCCCATTTTCAGACCTATATGTAATTACTTACTGCAAGATCTGTTACGGTAAGTTCTTGTGTAACTGTACCGTTTTCGAGAGGCTCTTGCAGTAGGTATAGCCTTCCTGCCCTCTGTCCCCCTAAGTTTTCTTTGGTTATTTCCATGGGGGGAAATATACTCTTCTCTCTCTTGCCTCTTTTGGCGGGAAAGAACTGGAAGGTGGGTATGAGGGGACCACCCCTTTATACTGACGTCGGTCCCCTGCCAGAGACTGCTAGCTATAAATATTTTCATGGGGTCCTGATGCCTGGCAGGTTAGTCCTATATGCAAATACCTGCTGCAAGAGAGCCTCTCGATCTACTGTTACAGTAAGTTCTTGCATAACCAGTCTTTCCACTGCAGCCAGAGTCTGAACTGGCTAAGGAAAAGGACCAAAGCCCGGCTGGGAAACCTTTGGCTACCATGCCTAACATCATATCCTAAGCTTAGAACAAAGTCTTGCTCACACAGCTACAGACTCCAGTGGGTGGACTTGACATAAAAAGGAGACACCGGCGTCGCTCATGGTCACTTGGTTCTGACCGCCATCACCCCTATAGCTGGGGGTGGTTATCAAGCAGACGGTCTGACCACTGTTGTCTGTGCTTGACCAGCCATTGCCAGTCCCACTCCCATTGCCGGTCCTCTAGCAGTCGTCGGTCCCACAGTGGGCGGTGTTCTGGTGGGGGGGGTGGTGCGTACAGATCCTCCCCGGGATCAGTTTCCCCCTTCTAAGGGCCGAGGTTCAGAGTCCAGGTCCAGCTCGGGTTCCAACCTTTCCCTTTCAAGGGAGAGGCCGGTGTCCCTGACGAGAAGGACACCCCCTAGGTCGCCTTCTGACGATCCCACATTCATAGATGTCATGAGGCATATCCAGTCCTCCCACGGGTGGGAGACGGAAGATCTGGAACCAGAGTGCCAGACTAGCAAAGTACCTGAGGCAGGAGCCCAAACCCTTGGTTATCCCTCCTTTTGTGGATACTTTCCAGGATCCTGGGTGGATCAGTTGGAAGCATCCTTCCACTACTACAGTCTCAAAGTCCAACAAGCTGTACAAGGCACTGAGGGAAGAGCCGTTTCTGGTGGAACACCCTCAGGCAGACTCCAGGGTGGTCACGGCTGCCCATGACCAGTCAAAATGGCCGAAGCACCTTAGTTCTCATCCTCCTGACGTGTAGTCCAGACATTTAGATCAGATGGGCAAGGAAGTATATCTGTCCGGTTCCTGAATTTCCTTGCGCATATGGTGCAGTACCAGAACGCCTTACAGAAGAAGGAATTGGAGGTTGCTCTGGCCTTGCCAAACTGCGCAAAAGGCCGAGCTCCTGGACATTTTAATGTCTGTTTCGGATGTAGGCACTTGCGTTTTGAGGGCCTCATACGACACTGCAGATTCTGCTTCTAGGGCAGTGGCATCCAGCATTTTGCCTTGGGTGCCACACCTGGCTTTGTCTCCGGATTCTTCCAGGATCTGCAGTCTGGGATTCTGGACCTCCCATTCCAGGGTTTCGTCCTCTTTGGGGAGGAGACGGAGAAACTTATCTCACATCTCCCAAGACTCCAGGAAGTCAAATCTGGTCCATCTGAAAGATGTACAAGGGGGACTAGATGCCCTTTCGCAGACTAACATTTCATAAGGCCTCAGGGCAGAATAGCCATGGTCAGTTTCAGCAAAAGGGTGGATTCAGGAGAGGCACCAGCTCAGACCTCTGGAAGCTCAGCCTCTAGAGGCCCCAAGTCCTCCCAGCCCTCTGCCCAACCCTGGATCTACCCAGTGACTCCTTACCAGCCCCCCTCCTCCAGCAGAGGCGATGGTGGAGGCACTGGGGGGGTCGCTTCTCCCTTTTCGCGAAGAGGTGGAGCAACATAACATCTGACGACTGGCTCTTGGACCTAGTAAGGAGAGTTCATGCAAATCCCTCCGGATACACCACCAGGGTCCCTCCCATTATCCTTCACACATTCCCTTGATTGAAGGAGATATTCAAGCCCTGTTGCAGGTGTGGGTGATAGCCGGTCCCTCCGGAAGAGGGGTGGGCTTTTATTTTCAGACTTTTCTGGTCACAAAGAGACAGGAGACCTTTGACCCATTCTGGACCTCAGCTCATAAATCTCTCTAGTCCAAAAGGTTCAGGATGGTTACCCTACCAAGCCTCATTTCCCTCTTGAATCAAGGGGACTGGCTTTGCTCCATGGATATGCAGGACGCCTATCTACACATCAGGGTCTTACTTCTCCATTGGAAGTTCCTGAGGTTCCGCTTCCATAGAAAGCATAACTTGTTTCGAACCTTACCGTTTGGCCTCTCCTCCTCTAGTCTTCAAGTGTCTAGCAATGGGAACTGCGGCTCTCAGATGCCAGAACCATCCCGTCTTTCCCTGTCTAGTCTATTGGTTCCTGGCAGCTCCATCTAGAACTCAACTTCGCATTCTCAGACACCTTTACACTCTCTCTCCTCCCTCTCTCTCTCTCTCTCTCTCTCTCTCTGAGATGGGGATCACCCTGAATCTGTCGTCCCCAGAGCCCAGTCAGTGACTTCTCTTTATTGGAGCAGTCCTGGATACCATTCATAGCATGGCCTTTCTCCCTCAGGAAAGGGGGTATCATCTGAGCGTGGCCAGGGGGGTAGACCTGGCTCTTCAGGTCCCAGCAGGACCTTCCTCAGACTTCTGGGGAACATGGTGGCAGCCATTCCCACATTTATTCTGTCCCACCTGCATATGAGTGCCACAGTGGAAGCTAAGAGTGCAGTGGGACCAAAGGTCAGATGACCTAGACCAACAGGTCAGGGTCTCAGACAGTCAGAAGTAGCCTTTCCTGGTGGCTAGACCCCTCCAACCTGGTTCACGAGGTTTCTTTCTGGCAGGAGCCACCAAGACAGATTCTCACTATGGATGCCTCCCAGTCTCGGTTAGGGTGCTCATCTGGGAGGCTAACAGGCCCAGGGAATATGGTCTCCAGACAAGCAACTACTCTTTCAATATTTTCGAGATGCAAGTGGTCCTGAATACCTTAAAGGTGTTATAGATGTACCTGTCGCCAGGCCCTCTTCCTATCCAGACTAACACATCGGTGGTGTTTTACATCAACAAGCAAGGGGGCACATATTTGTGTACCCCCTTTGCTGTGAGGTGATGAGGGTCTGGTATTGGGCACTGGAACACAACTTGGACTTCACCGCTGTTCACGTTCCATGTGTCCAAAACGTCTTAGCTGACAACCTAAGCCGGTCTTGGACCAAGACTCACGAGTGGTTCTCCATTCAGTAGCAGATCAACTTTTCGACAAGGGCCATTCAGAGTTGGACCTCTTTGTGTCCACTCTGTCAGACTGCCCAGTTTCTGCTCACTAGAGCCCATGCCTATTTTCTGGCGAGATGCTTTGTCCCTCTGTTGGACAGGGAGGCTTCTGTATGCCTTCCCTCCCTTTCCTATTCAGAGGGTCCTACTGAAGCTTCAGGCAGGAGTAGCATAGGTGATCCTCATCGCTCCTTTGTGGCCTCTACAGATTTGGTTCCCACTATTTCAGCAGCGTGCAGTGAAGCCTCCGATATAGCTGCCGCTGAGCTCGCACTTGCTGTCTCAGAATCGTGGGAAGCTGGTCCATCCAGACCTCTGATCTTTGCATCTTCATGCCTGGCTCCTGCAGACTTAGCCAGAACTAGATATGGGGTCTACCAGGAAGTGATGGACATTCCTGTGGCAGCGAGAAAGCCCTCAACCAGATCCACTTATGCCATGAAGTGGAAACATTTTTGCGTATGGGCTTCACCCTGTCACCTGGACCCGCTTACCTGTCCAGTGAACTCTAGAGTATCTCCTTTCCTTGTCGAATCAAGGCCTGAGCTACTCTTCCATAAAGATGCATATTTCTGCAATCTCTGCTTGTCCCGTACCTGTGGGAGGAAAAACTCTGGCGCAACTGGACATGTCCCATATGTTTTTGCAGGGAATATTGCATATCCAGCATCCCATTAGAGATCCGGTTCCACCCTGGGATCTCCTTTTTATGGCAGAGAAATTGATTCTTCCCCATTTGAGCCTGCTGTGGATTGCGAGCTGCGCTTCCTTTCTCGGAAAGCATTTTTTTAGTTACAGTTACTTCAACTCTAAGTTTCTGAGCTTCAGGCCATGATGTGTAAGGAGCCTTATTTGATTTTTCATAAGGACATGGTATCCTTGAGAATGAATCCTGTTTTTGCCAAAGGTGGTGTCTGAGCCTACGTTAAACCAGGACATCAACCTTCTGGTTTACTATCCAGATTGCTCAAACGGAGGGGAAGTGATCCTGCATACCTTGGACGTCCACAGGGTGTTACGCTACTACCTTACCTGCACTGCTCCAGTCCAAGCCACTTCCTCCTTGAAGGTTTGCATACGTTCAGTTGCTTGGCTGATCCCACAGCCGCAGAAACCGCCCACTGAGCCTCCTTTGATTTCACCAGAGGGTTCTGGTCTCCCCAACTTCAGGGGTGCGTGATGGTTGTCGAGGACATTGGGGTGAAATGCAAGGCAGAAATCTCACTTAGAGGTGTCATGGCTGACACCCAAGCAGTAGACTGTCATGGTGTGGGGATCAGTGCGTGACATTTACTGGCTGCACGAAATCCGGGGAAGACTTGTCTTCCATAATCTAAGTAGGAGAGTCAGGGTTGCTAATGCGAACTAGACAGTTTCGGAAGAACCGAAGGTTTAGAAACCAGGGCCTACAAAATGTGGGAGCACAAAGGAGGCAACCTGAATCTTCAATCGGAAAAGATCTGGCATGGGGCGGAGCCGAGGGTTATACCGCCCGGTGGGAGGGAGGGGCCAGCTTGAAGACATATGACAATCCTTAAAGGGGAAAGGGACAAGCCAATAAGTGTGACTAAACAACATATACCACTGCTAGAACTACTGTTACAGGTGAGTAATCTTTTTAGCCATTTCCCCATTTCATTTACCTGTGGGCACAAAACTATTGTCAGTTACCTTTGATTCAAACCTGCATCCCCCTATCCGGGATTCAGTGCCTGTGTAGGATTTGAATTTTGTGCTTAAAGTTGATAAGTCCTTTTGAGACTGCTGACTCCAGCGACCACAGTTCGTTCTTGTAAACGTATATTCTTGGTTGCCATTATATCTGGAGGACGTATTTCAGAATTGCAGGCACTAATGTGCAAACCTCCACCTATCTGCCATTTAATAATTGTAGGGTGTCACCAGTTCCAGAATTTACTTTAAATCTGGCTGTTCACTTACCAGTGTCTTGTATGGAGCTGAAGTGTCCAGGGGAATCCCTGCTGCATTCTCTTGCAGTGCATAGCACATTGAGAATTTATCTTCTCTACAATTCATAGTTGCTAACAACAGAGTAACTTTCTCCTTTGCCCCTGTAAACCGGGGCATTCAGAATTGGAAGCGGTGCCTGTCCACATGGTTGGCCAACTGCATTGCATTTATCTACGCAAAATAAGAAAAAATCTCACGGGGGTTGTAAATCCCCATGCTACCAGAGGCATGGCTGCCTCTTGGATGTCTCTACCTTAGATATTTGTGAAGCCGCCATGTGGTTTCTGTACATGTCTTCCCCAAGCATTACAGTCCGGA
This sequence comes from Neoceratodus forsteri, assembly GCA_016271365.2. Lineage (NCBI taxonomy): Eukaryota > Metazoa > Chordata > Ceratodontiformes > Ceratodontidae > Neoceratodus > Neoceratodus forsteri. The sequence goes on along the minus strand of CM028131.1, from coordinate 1,082,476,380 downwards.
CATAGCTTCTTAGAAACTGACCAGTTTTGGATGGCCGTCCTACAAGGCCTCCTGTTAGAAGTCCTGATGGTTTGCTTCCTCCTCCTCCCACTTGGTATAATAACTGCTTGGGAATCTTCCCATGTGTTATGACATGCTGCAAGAGATTGCCTCGAAGATGGTACGGTTGCCTAAGAACTTGCCGTAACAGTAGATCTTCAAGAGTATCTCTTGTAGCAGGTCATACAGCCCCACCCTCCTTTCCCCTTGCTGTTACTTCAGAAGGTTTCCTTGCTCCTGTCTTTTATGACTCTCAAGAGCTGTTGCATTAATTTTCCCCCCTCGGTTCCTATCGGAGGCCTAGGAAATGTTTTCGTATTAGATTGTCGGGGTGGAAAATAACTGAGGAGTAGCTGGTACCTCCCCCTTTATTCCTGCCATACAGATGCCACGTAGTAGTGTAGGGGGAGGTCCCAGGGTCGACTGAGAAGTTACCCTGGGGATGCCTGTGGCTGATATCCCATGTGTTATGACCTGCTGCAAGAGATGCTGTCAAAGATCTACCGGTATGGTACGTTCTTGTGCACCATATTCTTTCAAGAGGCAGGGACATAACAGTGCCTTCAGAAAGTATTCACCCCCTTTGGATTTTGTCAAATTTTGTTGTGGTGTTACCAGAATATTTAATGCATTGAAATTATTTTGTTCCCCCTTGATTCACACAGCATACTTAACAATTTAAAGGGGCAAAAATATTTATCGTGTAACAAACATTTATGAAACATTAAAAACAGAAATATCTTGTTTACTTAAGTATTCACCCCCCTGAGTCAATACTTTGTAGAAGCGCCTTTGGCAGCAGTTACAGCTTTGAGTCTTCTTGGGTATGTCTGTCAGCTTTGCACATCTGGATATGGGGATTTTTGCCCATTCTTCCTTGCAGATTTGCTCAAGCTCTGTCAAGTTGGATGGGGAGCGTCAGTGAACCGCATTCTTTAAGTCTTTCCACAGATTCTCAATGGGATTCAGGTCTGGGCTTTGGCTGGGCCACTCGAGGACATTCAACTTCTTGTTCTGAAGCCACTCCAGTGTTGCTTTGGCTGTATGCTTGGGGTCGGTGTCCTGTTGGGACATAAATCTTCGCCCCAGTCCAAGGTCTGTTGCAGACTGCAGGTTCTCCTCAAGGATGTGCCTGCATTTGACTCCATTCATTGTTCCCTCTATCCTGAGAAGTGCCCCAGTCCCTGCTGATGAAAAGCATCCCCATAACATGATGCTGCCACTACCATGCTTCATGGTAGGGATGGTGTTACACGGGTGATGAGCTGTTGGGTTTGCACCAAGCATATCGCTTTGCATTCAGGCCAGAGAGTAATTTTTGTTTCATCAGACCAGAGAATCTGTTGCCACATGGTCTGTCTGCCACATGCCTTCTTGCAAACTCCAGGCATGCTATTATTTGGCCTTTTCTCAGGAGTGGCTTCCGTCTAGCCACTTTCCCATAGAGGCTACATCTGTGAAGTGCTGCAGAGATTGTTGTCCTCTGGACAGGTTCTCCCATCTCAGCCATGGAACTCTGTAGTTCTGTCAGGATGGTCATTGAGTTCTTGGTCACTTCCCTGACCAAGGTCCTTCTTGCCCGGTTGCTCAGTTTGGGAGGACGGCCTGCTCTAGGAAGAGTCTGGGTGGTTCTGTAATCTTTCCATTTCCTAATGATGGACTTGACTATACTACTGGGAACTTTCAACACCCTAAAAATGTTTTTATACCCCTCCCCAGATCTATGCCTCCTCACAATTCTATCACGGAGTTCTGCGGACAGCTTCTTGGTCTTCATGGTAGAGTTTCTGCTCTGACATGCACTGTCAACAGTGGGGCCTTATATAGACAGGTGTATTTCTTCTGAAGTCATGTCAGCCATTTGAACTGACCACAGGTGGACTCCATTCAAGTTTGAGTGATCTCACAAGGAAATTGGATGCACCTGAGCTCAATTTGGAGTGTCATAGCAAAGGGGGTGAATACTTATCAAATCAAGACATTTCAGGTTTTTATTTTAAATTACATGTACAAAAAATTCCAGAAGTTTCATTCTACTTTGACATTAATCTGTGTAGATGTGACAAAAAAATCCCATATAAATGTATTTTAATTTGAGTTTGCAACATTTCAAAATGTGACAAAATCCAAGGGGGTGAATACTTTCTGAAGGCACTGTACATAGTCTTCCCTTACCTTGATGACTGGCTCCTAACCACTGGCCACCAGGGACTGGCTGCTGTGCACCATGCAGGCCACTCTTCACTTGTTTCAGGACCTGGGGATCACTTTAAATCTCCCGAAGTCCTCCCTTTGGCCAACTTAGCTATAGTACATAGGGGCAATTTGGACACGGCCCAGGGCAAAGCCTTTCTTCCACAGGACAGAGCGGAATGCCTCCAGGCCCTCGTCTGGTGGCTATCAGTTTGTCAAGTTTCGGACAGGGATGTCATCCAGCTTTTAGGACTCGTGTCAGCCACCATTGCCACAGTTCCTCTTGCCAGGCTATACATGAGGATGATTCAGTGGAATCAGGTTCAAGGGGATCAAAGGTCACACTACCTGGACCAGCCAGTCCTGGTATCCAACCTGGTCAAACGGGCCCTACTTTGGTGGTTTAATTCCTCCAACCTGTGCAGCGTCAGTGGCTCAAGTAGCGCGCACTCCTCTGAGGCCAGGAGATCAGAAGACTGTGGGTTCTATCACCACACCAGGCACTTGGGTTAATATCCCAGTATTGACACTGCAGTGCAGCATGAAGGGGATGCTGCACTCCTGAGGCGCAGTCTTTTGGATGAGACGTTAAACCGAGGTCCCATCTGCCGGTTCTGGTGGTAGTTCCGGTGGATGTTAAAGATCCCATGGCACTTGTTGAAAAGAGTAAGAGGATTTTCCTGGTGCCCTGTCCAAATGTTCCTCCATTCACTAAAAATACCACCAACAGCTTATTCTGTTTCAAGGCCAGTTGACATTCATCTGTATCCCGCTCTCCTCCCGGGTTGTACCTGAAAATAGGTAAGAATCTGTCTAGTGTACTTACCTGATCAACATAAAATAAATCTTTCCAGAGGAGTGTCTCTAGAAAGAGACCCCCAGACAGATCTGAACATGGATGCATTGGGTCAGGGCTGGGGAGCTTACCTCAAAGGTTGCCAGACTCTAGGATCCTGGGAGCGACACAAGCTTCACCTTCATATCCACATTTTGGAGACGAGAGCAGTTCTGTGCCCTTCAGGCCTTTCAGACAGTCCTGCTGTTTTGGGGGGGGGGGGCCTGTTGATTCAGACTGACATGTCAAGGGTATTTTACATTGGGGGCAGGCTCATTGCTACCCACTCTGCAGAGAAACCATGGCACGAGTGTGGACTTGGGCAGTGGACCATCCTTCAGTGGTAAGACCTTTTCAGCAGATGGGGTTTTCAGAACTCTGATCTTTTTACCTCCGTCCAATGGAAAACTGCCCAGTTTCTGCTAGCTGGATTCAGGGCCTGGTGTCTTCTGGCAAGACGTGTAATTCATCTTTTCGGGGAGATTCCTGTACGTGTCCCTCCCTTCCCTCTACTAAGGGTTCTTCTCAAGCTGTAGTCTGAAGGGGCGGACAGGATTCTAGTGGCACCCTTCTAGACACTCCAGATTTGGTTTCCACTGCTTTAGTTTGCTGTGAGGCCTCCTGTCTCTCTGCCCATCCGATCAGACTTGCTCTCCCAGGAACCGGGAACCCTAGTGAATCAGAATCTCAAATCTCTTATCTCCTTGTGTGGCTTCTGAAGACCTAGCGTCTGTAGATTCGGGGTATCCCTCAGAGTAGCTCATGTCCGGGTGGCAGCCAGGAAATCCTCCACCAGGGCAGCTTACACTATGAAATAGAAGCAGTTCTGCTTTTGGGCCACCGCCTGGCATTTAGATCTGTTCACCTGTCCAGTGAACTCTGTATTGGAGTATGCACCTCCTATCTAATGCAGGACTCTTGTCTTCGCTAAAGGGGCACTCGTTTGCCAGTTTGGCCTACCATGTGCCAGTTGAGGGCAAGGCTGTTGTCTAGCTGGACCTTCCCTGTACCTTCCTATGGGGCATTTTGCATCTGAAGCCTCCCATCTTGAAAAGCTCACATTGCCTCCCTTTTGTATCTCACTCAAGTTGCGAGCTGCGTCTTGTCGTGGAAAATTACTTTTAGTTGCCATTACTTCTGCTTGAAGGATTTCTGAGCTTTAGGCCCTGATGTGTGAGGAGCCTAGGGTGTCCCTGAGAACTAATTCTAAGATCTTACTTTGAGACACAGCTCTTGCAGCAGGTTGCACCATTAGGACTGAAGCCGGCAGGTGTCAGGACCCCATGGAAAATTTCTAGCTAGCTATCTTCAGCGAGGACCGCTGACGTCGGTCCCGCCGACGTCAGGCGTGGTACATAAGGGGGCGGTCCCCGCTGAGGATAGCTAGCTAGAAATTTTCCGTGGGGTCCTGACGCCTGCCGGCTTCAGTCCTAATGGTGTAAGCTGCTGCAAGAGCTGTTCTCTAAGATCTGCTGTTACGGTAAGTTCTTACGTAACTGTACTTTTCTCCTGAAAGTGGTGTCAGAGCTTACTTTGAATCAGGACATCCAGCTTCCTGTGTATTACCCAGAGTACTTAAATCGTGGAGAGGCCTTATTACATATTCTAGACATTGATATAGCACTGCATTACCTAGAATGAACCAGACCCTGGTGCAAGTCTGATCAATCTCCCCAAAAAAAAAACATGGTATGGGGCTTCTGTTTCTAAACAATGTTTGTCCAAATTGTTAATTACGTATTCTTGGATCATGGATATGTTGTTCATCTGCCCTTCTTGGCAGTCTCTTTCCCTTTAAATCACCTGGGAAGTCTTCAAGCTGGCTCCTCCCACCCATCCAGTTGGTATAACCCTCAGCTCTGCCCCATGACACCAGATCTTTCTTTTCGCTGGAAGATTCAGGTTGCCTCCTTCATGCTCTCACATTTTGTAGGCTCTGGCTTCAGAAGCTTCGGTTATTCAGAAAATTCGCCTTGTTTAACGATTGATTACTTTTCTTCGATCGTGGAAGAAGAGTCTTACACCGGATTTCGCCAGTGTTCGTGTGGCCAGAAGATATTGCCCACCGACCCACATGTGGTTATTGTTTAGGTGTTGGCCATGACACCACGACGTGCAAGTTTTGCCTCACGTTCCAACCCATGTCCTCGATGACTGTCTAGCATGCCTTAAGCTGGGGAGGCCCGAAAAATTGAACCCACCGGTGAAATCCAAGGAGGCCTGGTGGATTGTTTCTGCAGCCACGGGATTCACTGAGCTGCTGGAGCACATGCAAGCCTTCAAGGAGGAAGCGGCTCGTGCCACAGAATCTTCCACTCGGAGCTTCTTCATTCCGCTCAACCTGGCTTCCACATTCTAGGGTTCCTTCAGAGAGTTGTCACTGTCTCCCGAATAAGGGCGAGTCCTGTAGGCATGCATTCCTCTCAGTCCCGTAAGCAGCAGAAGGACCCGGGACCATCTTTGTCTCGACGGAGATGCTCTTGGGATCGGGAGAGATCTCTGTCCCAGGAACCGGCCATTTTGACGTCTGTTGAAATCACCTTTTCGGCCATTGGCTTCTCAGCCTTGCCATCTGGCCAGTTGATCGAAGTGTCACTCAACGTTGAGAATTCTTGACCCAATCTACCCTTTGTCGCTGACTCTGGTCTTTGCTTTCCCCGACAAGACCCAGCTTGCTGGGAATTCCGTCTAAGTGGTCCCTGACCCTGGAAAGTCATCGGTCCCACCGGGGTCTCCCCAAGCCACTTAGTCTGCCCGTCCGATCTTGATTGAGGTCTCGGACCCCCTTGACTGAAAGGCCAAGGAAGGGCTATAAGCACTCTTAAAAGGCAATGCCATCGGTCGTCCTCGTCCTCCTTGGATGAGGAGAGGCTCCAGCAGAAACTCTGGCGCTACAAGGACCTCCTATGGCAACAGCTGATTTTGACCAGGCACAAGCCTTCCCTGACCATCACTTGCTTTCGCCTCCCAGGCAGAAGCAGACTCCTCTGGAGCTGATTAAGTCTGTTCCTCCTCCCGTGGAGCCGGAGAAACCTCCGGTTTGGCCTAAACCGGTCTCCACCAATTTTGGTGGAACTGCTGCCCAAGTAGCCTGTGTGAGGGTCTCCTTCTAAGGAAGCTAAACCAGACACCAGGCTTCCCCAGTGTCTCATGGTCACTGTCACCCCTTACCGCCCCGGGCGGTCGACCGCTGTATCCGGATTCCTCTGAGATGACTCACCTCCATTCTCATCCAGGGGATGAGTTGGCTGGTGGAATACACTGAGGAAGGTCCTTCGTCCTTTCAGGACATTTTTCGCCTCATCTGAGTCTACAGGGGTGCCCCTGGAGCCTATCCAGAAAAAGGCAGAGTCTGACATCCTCAAGAGTGGATGCCCCAACAGAAGCCTTTCCTGTGGCTGAGGCCAATGTTGGCCCAGCCTTAGGACTTTGGCAGCGCCCTGCCTCCTGTCCAGCTCAGTCTGCCTGTATGGCCCACAAGTATGCGGTGCCCATGGGATCCCTTGCGTGCTTCACAGAGCACCCTTCGGCAGAGAGCCTTGTGACAGCCTCTGTGTTCAGGCGTACTGGTAGTTCTAGCAATACTGACAGACGTCCTGAGAAGGAATCCAAATATTTGGATCTCTGTCCGGCGGCCTCTTTAGGCCTCTATCAGGCAAGCTCAGCAGTCATCATGGCACACTTCTCCCATGCCCTTTTGGGGTCCTTGGACGAAGTCCTCAATCTTCCCTGTGGACGTGCAGACCTCAGTCATGCAGGTCCGAGACCAAGGACGCGCTGTTGCTAAACTGCTCCAGACAGCCCTGGACATCGGGGCTTCTGCCCGTTCGTTGGCAGCCACAGTTGCCTCTTAACTCAGGGCTTGGATGAGGCTCTCCTCCTTCTCAGTGGATATTCGGCACAAACTAGCTCTTTCCTGGGCACCAATTTGTTCAGCCGATGTGTGGCTGCTCACCTTCAGCGCATTGAGCAGTCCAGTGCCACCTTGGATGCCACTTCTGCTAAGGGTTCTTCGGGTCCTAAGAAGCAGCTGACAAAGCCTTTTTGGCACTCTTCCCCTTGCAGCCCAGCAGTCCCCCTTTCGGAGGGGGGGCAGCAGCGGACTCGAGCTTGGTGCCCCCGGCCCAAGCTCAGACCCTCCCAGTCCTGTAAGGAGGTTCAGGCCCTGGATCCTCTGCCTCCAAGCCTGCCCAGTGACAAGGTGGGGGCTGCCACCTCTACTTCCATCACGCTAGCTCTGGGTCCTCTGTGGGGGGCTGGCTCTGCCACTTTCTTTCCGCCTGGTCCGCGGTTGCCATGGACAGGTGGGTCTTAAAAGTGGTCAGCCAGGGACTGCCTCTGGAATCCAAGCAATACCCTATCCTCCAAGCAGAGCCCACACCCCACGGGAGGAGAGGGCATCCGCCCATACTCGGTCAGCTCTTCAAGACGACATTGCTTAGCTCCTCAAGGAGGCAGTAGGTCGAGTGGCAGATCTCCACCAGACCCAGGGCTCGTATCCAGGTACTTCCTGGTTCCGAAGTGGGACTGGCACCCCATTCTAGATCTGCATGACCTGAACTAGCATCTCGGGCCATGCACCTTCTAGATGGTAACTCTGTCCCAGATCATAACCATCCCTGGAGCAAGACGTGGTTCTGCTCACTGGATCTCCAAGACGTGTTCATGCCCCAATCCGTCCATCCCACCAGTGGTCCCTCCGCTTCAGAGCAGAGGGAACCCTATATGAATTCAAAGCCATGTCATTCAGCCTGTCATCAGCCCCATGGGTCTTCACCAGATGCATTGCAGTGGTGGCAGCCCACTGGGGGGGGGTCAGAATTTACCCCTACCTAGACGATTGACTCTTGGCAGGTTCCACCCAACAGGAGGTGGAGAATTCGAGGGACCTAGCCAGTCAGACCTGCTCCCAACTTGGCCTCATTAACGAGGTCAAGTCTGAGTTCGTGTCTTCTCTGGTGATGTGCTTCATCGGGGCAAAGCTCTGCTCTCGTCAAGTCAGAGTTCGGCTCCCAGAGGACAGGGTGGAGGTTATATCCTCCTTTGCCCAGTCACTTCTGTTTGGGCAGTTGCACCCTACCTGGGATTTTCTGCGCCTTATAGGTTACATGGCGGTGTGCACCTCCGTGGTCCATTGGGCCCAGTGGCACTTGCACCCCCTCCAGTTAGAGCTGGCCGCCCAGTGAACTCAGCACCAGTTATTTCGACCAGCTGATCACTGTGACACAGAAGATGTGGGATGCTGTCCAATGGTGGACTGTTCCAGGCCGGTTGCAGGAAGGGATCCAGTTTGTCTGCCCTGAACCAAAGGCTGTACTTACGACCGATGCCTCTCATGGGCTGGGGAGCCCACATGGGGGGAATGCAAGGGCCCACGGGTTCTGGACCCCCGAGGAGTCCTGTTTTCGTATCAACCTGTTGGAGCTCAGAGCAGTCAGACTAGCACTGTCAGCTTTCACTCCTCAGCGCCAGGGTCAAGCGGTTCAAGTCCAGATGGACAATACCACTACCATGTACTACCTTAGTAATCAGTGCAGCACGCATTCCTGGCTGCTGTGCAGGGAAGTGCGCCGCATCTGGACACCCGTGAGCCGTCTGGAAGATGTACTAGCCATCCATGTGGCAGGAGCCTCAAACCAACTGGCAGCACTCAGCCACTTAGGCGAGACATCCCACAAGTGGTCTCTCCATCTGGAGGTAGCGTACAGTCTGTTCTCTCACTGGGACAAACCATTGGTAGACCTTTTTGCCTCCAGGGATGCCTTCTCGAGGCCGTGGACACCATGCCTCCTCTATGCCTCCCCTCCATTTCCCTTGATCCCCAAGGTGTTCCTCAAGGTGAGGAGGGACAAGGTGCAGGTGATTCTTGTAGCCCTGGACTGGCCATGCCAGTTCTGGTACCCAGATCTCCTCAGCATCAGCAACAGGCCCCCGGAGCAGCTTCCAGCATGCCTGGACCTGATCTGTCAACCAGGGGAAGGTATTCCATCCGGCCCTTCAATCACGGTACCTCACAGCCTGGTACCTGAGCAGCTAGAGTTCCAGGCTTTGGGTCTTTCCAAGGATGTCCTCACAGTGGTGGAGGCATCCAGAAAGGAATCCAACAGGAAATGTTAGAGGTCTTTGATCATCGACCCTTGGGGTGCACCTGGCAGCCATATCTGCTTACTGGGCGCGGGCTGGTCAGCCGATGGCACAGGAGACTGGTCAGGCACTTTTTCAAAGGCCTGGATCACATATCCCTTCTGGTGCATGAACCTCCACCTCTGTGGGATCTACTGCTGGTACTGGCAAAGCTCATAGGCAAACCATTTGAACAGATGCTCAAATGTGAACTAGCACACTTGTGGAAGACTGACGTCCTGGTGGTTATCACGTCTGACAGGACAGGGGAGCTCCAGGTGCTCTCAGTGGACTCCCCTTATCTGGTCTTCCACAGGGACAAGGTTGTCCTGCGCCCCCACCCAAAATTTCTTCCGAAGGTGGAGTTTCATCTTAACCAGGTGTTGACGCTGCCAGCGTACTATCCCATTTACACCTCGGAGGCTGAATACAGGCTCTGTACTTTGGATCTGAAACTAGCTGTCTCCTATTATAAGGAGAGGACGGTGGAAATTCGGGGAGAGGTTCGCCAGCTGTTTGTCACCTACACTGAAGCCACTTCTGGCAGACCTACAGCAAAGCGGACGATTGCAGAATGGATTACATTATGCATAAGTCTGTGCTGTGGGTTGGCAGGCAAGGAGCTTCCCAGAGGGATAAGAGCTCCTTCTACCCACCATACCACTGCATCGGTGGCTGCTTCCAGGGGCATCCCTAGCCAGGAAATCTGTCAGGCTGCTACCTTGAGTCATGCTGGGATGCTGGTTTTGGGGCCTCAATTCTCCAATCTTTTCTCCAAGTATTGGAGGGGGTGTGCGCCTGGCCTCCCTCCCTCCCAGCAAACTGCTTGAAGTCTGCCAAGTGTGGATGAACAACATACACCACTCCTAGAACTACTGTTACTGGTGGGTAACCTGTGTTTTTTGTTTTTCTGCTTCAAGCAGCACAACACATCCTTGGCAGACTTGGTCAAGGGTCATTCTACCAGGGGCATGGTGGCTTCCTTTGCTTCACTGAAGAATGTTTCTGCTGCTGACTTTTGCACAGCAGCTACTTGGAGTGCTGACCACACCTTTGTGAAGCGCTACAGTTTAGACATTGCTTTTTGCCGCAAGGCATGCTTTGGACTTGCAGTCCTTCAGGGCCTCCTTTTCTAATTTCTTTGGGAAATGTCTGCCTCCACACGTTTGCTGGGGGTCTCTTACTGCTTGGGACTCTGGTCCTAAAGGTGTTATCTTCTGCTAGAGCGAATCTTAAAATAAGATGGTACTGTTGCGTAAGAACGTGCTATCACAGTAGATCTTTGAGTAGCTCTTGCAGCAGGTAGGGATTTTCCCTCCCTCCTTCCTCTTGGTAACTACTTCTCCATCTTGAAATACTTTCTCTTCCGCTTCTAGAGGAACCTCCTTGATTCTCCATTCTTACCAACTTGCTGGGGTCTCCGATGGGAGAACTGGGAGTGGGTTGGGGGACCACCCCTTTTATACAATGTGACGTTTGGGTCGGGCTGATGTAAAGGGTGGTCCCCTGCTGGATACTGCTAGCTAAACATTTTCCATGGAATCCTAGCACCTGGTAGCTTAGTCCTAAAGGTGTTAACTGCTTCGAGTTCCTCTTGAAGATCTACTGTTCCGGTAAAATCTTACATAACTGTAATTTCCACATCCTCCCAGCCCACCCCACCTCCCCTTGCAGGTAACACACGGATCTCAGCTTTCAGCCTCAAAAAATCTGCCGTCACAGGGTGGAGCCAGAAGATACTGCCCAGGTTTTGGGAGGACCATGGCTCCAATGAATCTGCTCTCTCCAGTAGAACTGCCAGGGTGTAGATGTGAACTGCGTACTACTAATAGAACTGTGGTTACAGGTGTTTAACCTATGTAATACAGTGGGGTGCAGATCCTATCTTCCAGTTTGTTCCATTGCTTTACTTTTTGTATAGCAGCAAAATGAGGCCCCAGCTCTAATGGAAGCAGATTTTGCCATTGTTCTTGCTACAATAGGTTCTGCCGTATTGTGGCAGTGACCTTTGGCATTGTGAGAAGTGCACTGGCTGCCAGTGAAGTGGTCTCATTTGAGGTAGGTTTATTAACCTACAAGTCCCTAAATGGACTGGTCCCAGTTTACCTGGCTGAGCTCCTGCACCACACTTCCCTGTCTGCTTCAGTGGGCCGGGTGGGTGGGGCAGACCTCTGGTGGTTCCTAGGGCTAGGCTGAGGACCTCTGATCTGTCCTTACTGTAGTGGGCCCAGCCCTTTGGAATTCTTGCCCAGAACCTTGCGGGTTGACCCCCTCAGTTGAGGTTTTTAAGAAGGGCCTTAAGCTACCTATTTCAACTAGCATTTAGAGATGTCCTGTAACACCTTTTTTCTCGGGACATTGTAAAGTACTATTGAGTTTTATGTTTTAAATGAAATCCAGGTCGTTACTGTTACTTTATTTGGTATAATTTTTTTCCCATTCTTCGTCGCTCTGGTCACGGCCCGCAGTCTTTCCCAGGCATCCTGCCTGAGGTCCCCTTGACCCTGAGCCTCCTCTCACCCCCTTCTACAGCCAGCAGCCCCAGCTTAACTCCTCTGGGGTGGCACCGCCTCTCCTCTTGGGCGCTCTTACAGTTTACTCTGGGTGGAGGAACTAGGCCAGGCATGGTGGGCCTGGGGGTTGGGTGCCATCGCCTACCCCACGGAGCCGGGCTTTTCTTTGTTCTGGTGTTCTCCCCATGTGGTGCACTCTGACGCTTGGCGCACGGTAGCCCTACCTGCGTCAGCCATGCTGATGTGCAGCCGATGCACTGCAGTGCCCTCGATCTCCACCGGGAGCCGCTGATGCGCGGGACATGCCCCAACCCTCCCCTGGGGGAGGAGAGCAGCCCGGCAGGTGCTTGATTATTGCCCTGTCCCTGCTGACCCCCGGCACCAGAGCTCGCTCCTGAACTTGGGTCGCTGGCATGGCGTGAGGTGCAGCGTTCAGTGCCTCAACATTCAGTGCTACCGGGTTGGCTTGGTGTGATATTAATGGAGTTTATTTTTATTGTAATGGCGCCTTGGGTGGGGAAGGTCGTCACAAATAAATATTACTACTGTTACTACTTCCCCTTCTATTTTAAGATCCCAGTAATCTTTGTTTTGAATAATTTTGCTGTATTCTGTACTGGGGGGGGTGGGAGCGACAAGCTGGAAATGGGCATATGAGACTAAAGAAAAATCTTCTCTTCACAGGATGATGATGCAGAGGCAATCCTTGCTGCAGACTTTGAGATTGGGCACTTTTTGCGTGAACGAATAGTTCCACGAGCAGTCTTATACTTCACGGGGGAAGCTATTGAAGATGACGATGATGATGTAAGTGCTGTGCGCAGGGTTTTAGTATCGAACTTTTAGGAGTTGATCAATGATTTACTTAATTTTTGTTTACCAGAGGGATAATTTTCAGACAGGACTTGGGAGCAATACAGTATCAAAACAGTTTTACATGAGTGTTAAAGGTTACAAAAAAAGTGTACAGACATCTCATAGACACGAAGATGCCAGTTAAGGTGTAAAAGTGTGCTGTGGCCAACACAGAACAAACGGGAGCTTGCCGATTAGAATCCTGCCCCAGTCACTGTCTTGCTGTGTAATCAGTGTATTATTTCACCTTGAGTTATAAGGGAAAATAATGTAAAATGGATATAATGGTTCTAAACAAAAATATACCACAAATCTACAACATCACTTAAAAAAAAAAAAAAAAAACTGCTGCTAGCAGTATAATAACCAAACTAATTTTAAAACTGAGCAGGTGGGGGACAGAACAAGGCTGCTACAAGATATCCTAGATTGGATGATTTGGAATGCTATTGTATATAAGTGCAAAATGAGGGCTGTCTTCCTCCCCCCCCCCAGTAGTTCTTAGTCGCCAAAGCTTGTGTAGGTTCTCCATTCCAGCAAGTAATGTCATTTGGGGGGTTGTAGACCATTTTTCATCAGAAGAACTTTAGTGAAATATTGTCTCCAGGGATACATAGATTTTCAAGGATATTTCTTTCATCAGACCACACCCATGGAACATGCAGCTGCCAGGCACTAGTACCCCATGGAAACTTTTGCAAGCATTCTACCAGGGGCCACCCACAACTCGGATGTTGGCTACTACATAAATGTGGGCAGCCTCTCCCCATGTTCTCAGTTGACCGTACTTGTTGGACTGGTGTGTGGAAACATCACTGCAGTAACTGCCACTTTACTGTATTTTGCTGTCCTTAGTAATCACTTAAGTGATATTCCGTGCTGTGTATGTCGCAGAGTTGAAACTGTTTAGGTAGTGTGAATGCACTAAGAAAATTTGCACTGGCGATCCTCACGACATCTGCATCTTGTCAGACCACAACATGCTAGTCTGCCCAGTTTGCAAAAGTTTTAACATGGCCACCCGGCAACATCAAAAAGGCACTTTAGAAAAGCACCTTTTAAAACAGAAGGTAGCCCACATGGAGATGGAGCTCCAACAAGAGTTCTGCCATTTATTTTATTTCAATTTTGATGACCAGGAAAGGCACACTGAGCAGAGGCTCGTTTTCCAGGTGCGACCCGGGTACAACTTGTACAGAGAATAAAGTAGAGTACAGGCAGTTTGCACATTTTTCAGAGTACAATACATTATCTGTGATATACACATAAACCGGGTAGAGTGTGACAGAATGTAGGTGAAGTCGGCTTGGAGTTGGTGGCTAGAGTGGTCGAGTAGACTCTGGTACCCCTGCTGCGCACTGGGTCTTGGAGCAGTTGGGACAATGCAGGGTGGGGAGAAGCTTGAGGAGCAGAGTAAAAGCCGAAGAAGGGACCAGGTGGAGGTTGGTGGGAAGGTTGTACCAGAGAAGGGGAAGCAGTACGAGAAGGCAGTTTGGCCAGCAACAGTGCAGGGCATGGGGAGGTGGAAAATCAGGGGTCCCTGTGGCGAAGAGGGTAGATGGGGGAGGTGGCTGGGGTGAGGTGGGTGAGGGAACCAAGCCAGTATTTAGCTAAGGGAGGCACTGTGGGTGGTACGCCTGTGGGAGAGCAGAGCCAGGGAGAGTGGAGCCGGTAATTGTTGGTGAGTAGGGGAGAGAGAGTGGTGAAGCGGCAGAAGGAGTTGAGAAAGATGTTAAGTCTGAAGAGAGGAGGATGGGGCCATTCCGTAGACCAGTCTGCATAGTCAGTAACTGGAAAATAGTTTTCTGTACAAACTTGCAACTGGTGTGGATAGGTAGGGTAGATTTGTGGCGCTAGAGGATGCAAGTTTTGGCCTGAGTTTAGTGCAGATCGCATCAACGTGGGTCGAGAAGTTGAGGTGACTGTCCAGCCATACTCCCAGGTACTTGAAGGCTGAGACTAGCTCCAGAGGTGAACTGTCGTTGGTGGTGATTGGGGGGGGGGGTGCTGGGAGGGTAGCCAGCTTCTGCCTAGAACCAAAGACCATTGTGACCGTTGTTTGTTTACACTGAGTGTAAGCAGGTTCCCAAGGAACCAAGATTGGACATCATTGAAGTCATTTTGGAGGTTGTGGGCACTGTCATAGGAGGGGCCCGAGGCAAAAATGAGTCATCTGTGTAAAGATGCATATTGGAGGCAAGGCAGGTGGAGGGAAGGTAGTTTATGAATAGAGAGAAGAGGATGAGGCCAAGAATTGAGCCTTGGGGGATGCCAGATACAGTAGGGAGAGGAGAGTCACCTATTTGAACTGATAGTTGCCTGTTGAGGTACGAGTGGAACCAGGCGATGGCAGGTTGGGCAATGCTGAAAGAACCAAGTTTGCTGAGTAGCAGTGGGTGGGAGACGGTAATGCTTTTACCAGGTCTATGAATATGGCGGCTGTGACTCTGCTATTATCCATGGCAGAGAGGGCGGAGTCTGTTACACTTAGAAGGGCGGTGACAGTGGAGTGGTGATTGTGGAAGCCTGACCGAACAGGTGAGGAGTGGTTGGAAGAGGAAAGTCTGACAGTTTGGACAATGAGAGATTCCTGGACTTTGGCTAGGAGGGGAGAAGTAGTATGGGCCTGTAGTTTCCTGGTTGGGAGGGGTCACTGCCTTTGTGCAGAGGGATGATTTTGGCCAATTTCCAGACTTTAGGAATAGTGGCTATAGATAGAGGTTCAGTATGTGCGTCAGGGGGCCAACAATTGCTGCCACAGAGATGCAGAGCATTTTTGGGTGGATACCATCAGGGCTGGATTTGGATGAGTTAAGGGAGAAGAGCACATTGTATACTTCTGAGATGTATGCGTGGAAGGAGGAAGCCGAGGGCAGGAGGAAGGTTTAGCTGGTTTGGCGGGGGAGGCGTCAGGGAGGCACAGGAGATGAAGAACTTATTGAAAAGCTCTGCCATGGAGGTGGTATCCGAGGCAGATTAGTCTAATTTAAGGTTAGGCATGCCTGTTTTGGGGGGTCAAGAAGGAGTTGATCAACTTCCAGAAAGACGTGTAGGGGGTTTGGTTTTGAGTGAATTGCACATTAAAATAGAAAAATTTAGATTGCCGGGTGGCCTTTGTGCATTTATTTCTAAGGTGTTTGAGACTGAAGATCACAAGCTGCATGGTAGGCTTTGTAGAGTCGCCATGCTTTGTCCCGGGAACGACACAGGGTGATGAGGTCGGGGGTGATCCAGGGGTGGTGGTGGCATTTAACCCTAGCTTTCCTTAAGGAGCGTGTATGTCCCAGATACTCTGGAAGATACCACAGAACTGAGATAGGCAAGGTAAACGTCGGGCACCAAAAAGACAGGTAGCCAGTCTGCGTTAGCAAGGTCTTAGAGTAGGGCAGGGACATTGAGGCGTTGTAGGGAGTGGGACCAAATGAATTTGGGAAGGATGAGTGGATTTTGCGGATGCAATAAGTGATATCATGGTTACTGAGGGCATCTGAGAATATACCTGAAGCAGAGATACGGTGTGGATGGGAGGATAGAATCCATCCAGAAAGGTATGGTGTTTGAACCGGTGGTTTAGGTGAGTAGGTTCACAGATCAACTGGGAGAGATTTAGGGCTTCAGTCCTTTGGGCGGTGGGTTTGGCATAGGGGGATAGCCAGTCAAGATTGAACTCGCCTAGTAGCACAAGTTCACTATTGAATGTTTTGGAGTAGATAGAAGAGATGGCCTTGACGACTGAGTCTGGCAGGGTCTTTGGTGGGGCATATAGGGTCCCAGTGTAGAGGAGGAGGAGGAGAAGCATAGGTGCGCAACAGTTGATTAGTGGGAAGAAGGGCAAGATTCGTTTAAGGTGATGGAGCATGAGAAGGCTTGCCTAATGTAGTGCCATGCCCCCACCTCACTTGCCCCAGTCCTGGCTGAATGAGTCTTAGTCAGGAATGGCAAGAGAGGAGTTGATGATTTTGGCAGATAGTCAGGATTCTATGATGCAGAGTATGTCTGGGTGGTACTGGATGACCCAAACAGTTATGGCATCCATTTTGAGGAGGAGGCTCCTGTCGTTGTGGAAAATGCAGAGGCCCTTGGGGAGTGTAAGGGGTGAGGCAAGGGGGCAGTTTGGTAGAGGCGGTGGATAAGTTGGATATAACTGGGTACAGAATGGCCAGGATTGGGATGTATGTCTCCCACAAGAAGTAAGAGGATGGAGTATGTGAGAAGCAGGGAATGTTGGACGTGCCGGAACAGCACTTTGAGGGTGGAGCATGGAGGTTTAGGGCCTCCAGGTTAAGGAGGTGGGAGTGGAGCAGAGAAGGGTGGGTGGAGGGAGGGGTAGGAAAGGGTGGATGGGGGCAGGGATGCAGGGGAGAAGGGGAGAGGAGCAGAGTAATCATTGGGGTGGGGCATGCAGGGGTAGATTCCTGTAGGAAAGGGAGGGTGGAGGCATTTTTGGAGAGGGGAGTCGCTAAAATAAGGGTGAAGGAGAGGGGGAAATGGAGGTGAGAAGAGGATAGCTGGAAGGAGAAGGCAGCTTAGTAGAAACATCTGCATTGTGGCTCAGCATTGCTGGGATGGGGCTGCATAAATAAGGAATGCAGTAATGAAAATGGAGGCCACTGGGGTGAGAGAGAGAGTTCGTTGCATATAGGAACTCTATTGTCTGAACAAGGATTAGATGACTAGCAGCCACTAGAGGCAAGAGCAGATGGAAAACTTGCCTGATAGGTTTTTGATCGTCACGTGTCCGCCACTATAAAGGTCAGTCGACCAAGGGTGGTGGTGGTGGGGCAGCCGACGTGGCACTTCGGCAGGTTCCTTCTCTGCTGTCTCATCTGAGCACGTTGCGCTGCTCCAAACCATTGTACAGCTTGTACCTTGGCTGGTGGGGGAGGGCTGAGCACTTCACCTGCCCTTGAGACTGTCTGGGCTCTCTGGGAGCCGGACCCTCGGGGAGAGGAGTAAAATCTGTGGAAGAGGGAGAGAAGTCTTAAGTACAGGTAGGGGATTTGGATAGGGCACACAACAAAAAGGGGGGAGTTGCAATAGTGACTATTTCCAAAACTGCACTGCTCAGTTTGTTTAAAAATAGGCTTAAGCTGCACTAACAAATTGCATCTGGCTACTGGTACAAATATGTAATTGGCTAAACTGAGTAAAGCAGAATATTTAGGCTGAAAACAAAACTGCTTAAAAGCAGTCAGTTTCAAAAGGGGGAGCTCAGCTGTAAAGGCTGTTTGTTAGGCTGAAAAGAGTTCAAAAGAGCAGTCAGTTGCAAAATTAAGGTGCTCTGCTAATCTGTGGCAAATGCAGTACTTAAGCCTGAAATTTGATTTAGAAGCAGCCTGAGTTACAATAAAGGTGCTCTGCTAGTCTGAAAAGAGCTATACTTCAAGCTAAAACAATTGTAAAAGTAGTTGGAGTTTCAAATTAAGGTGCATGGTTGAATTGTAAGTTAAGGCAGTACCTTTTTAAGCTGGAAATTAGGTTGCTTTTGTATGGTGACACAAAGAAAGTTTGAGGCTTTGAAAATGGCGCCCAGTTCTCTGCCGTCTCAGCCAAGCGCATCACTCCTCCAGGCCCTGGTCATCTAAATCCTGGAAGTAGTCTTCCGGGACCCATAAACACAAATACTGAGAGAAGAAAGAGATTGGGAGAACCTCAGGGTGTGCTCCAGGTCATCCTCGGTGCTGCAGGTACAACCTCTGCAGTAAGGTTGATCGATTTTGCAGCGCCACCACCTTGACTGTTGATCTAACTTCCAGGTGGGGCAAGCCGTGTGTGCTACCAGGCCTAGTATGGCTGGTATGTCTTGGGGCTTGTCCTCAAACTGGCACATGGCGGCCAAGCGGTACTGTCTTTCAAACGCCTGTTGCTGCTTCCTCCTCCTGTACCATGTGGCCTGTAATTCAAGCCCCGCGACACATCCTAGGGCTGTCTCGGCTGCGTCCTCGATTGCTGACTGCCTTGCCAGAAAACTCCAGTTGACCAGACAATTACTTTAAATATAACCCTAATCTTATGATGCAGGATGTAGAGGAAGCTGAAGAGGGTGGAAAGTCCTTATGAAGGAATTAATTCCATTGTCTCGTTAACTGCATTATGGATTTTGTGGTCTACACCCCACTATCCCATGCAGAAGACCTTTTTTTTTTTCTCACATTACCCCGATGCAACAGTTACAGGTTGCCATTGGATTTTGATTTGGAGGAACAGGATACCACCAGGAAAATCCTCAGATTCTTGGAGTTACCTGATGCCCCCTTATTGTGATACCACCTTTTCTCCCTGCCATGGAGGATGCCATCTTTGCTGCCTGGCAGAGGCTGAATGAAATTCTTGCCATACCAGGAAATGCAGACATATATTTTAATTTTTTTAATTTAGTTGTTTAACCAGGTATAGCACACTAAGCTGAAAGCTTTTTACAAGAAGCGACCTGGGAGCACAAGGAGGTTAAGTGACTTGCTCAGTCACACAGTATGCAAGTGGAAGCTGTGGGATTCAAACCCAGGTCTGGTCTGCTGGATGTCACCAGATTTGCAGCTCAGAGCCTTAGACCACTGCGCTATACTGCCTGCAAATATATATGGAATCAGTGCTGCCCATGACTGGTCAGGGGCACCAAAACACCTCCGCTCCCTTCGTCTTGATGATCTAGGAGGCTGGATGTGCTAGGTGAGAGAACTTTCACCTCAGCCTCCCTGGACCTTAGAATTGCTAACTGTCAGGCCCATATGGTCAGGTACCAGAATACACTCTGGAGAAAAGCTAGAGTGACTGCTCAAGGCTTGCCAGAGGATACACCCAAACACAAGCTTCTCAAAACTCTCACAGCTGGGTCTGGTGCAAGAAAACGGTTACTTCGTAAGGCCTCTTTATCTGATGCTTCGACCAGGGTTGCTGCCTTGAATATGCCCAAGGAGGTACTCCTGGTTTAGGGTGGCAGGGCTTGCGAATGACCTACAACAGTCCATTCTCACTGCCCCCTTTTGGAGGATGCAAGTTATTTGGATCAGATGTCAAGTACTTACCCCTCTAACCTCCAGGCCTCTGGTGGGACCTCGCACAGCTGGTGCTGGACATTATCTTGCCTCCAGATAACAGGGTAGGGGCAAGGTGGCAGGTGCCTTAACCCCAGGAAACACTCCAGGTGCACACTCCAAAAACCCCTAGAGGTGGTGGTGCAACAGGACCCACCACAACTAGCTCTGTCTGTCTTTCTTGTACACCTTTCAGCCACCATTACCTCCAGGGGTGGTGGTTGGGGGTCATCTCCCCCTCAGCCTAGATCAAGTCTAAGGAGGTGACATTAGATGCCTGGGTGGTGGAAATCATAGCACAAGGTCATGCTCTGGAACATCTAGAAACTCCTGCAGATCATCCACCGGTGTCGACACACTATCCCCCAGACTACATTCTTCTACTCCTGGAGGAAGTACATGCACACTTTGTTCCGAGGGCACATGTTCTGTGACCCTCTTCTGAAGCAGACATAGGGTTTACTCTTGGTACTTCCTAGTTCCAAAAAGGTCAGAAGATTGGCAGCCTATTCTTTATCTCAGTGTCCTGAACTCTTCTAAAAGTTCAGAATGGTCACCCTACATGGCTTACTCCCAGTACTGCAAGCAGGGGATTGGATCTGGTCCCTTGACATGAAGGATGCCTATCTTCATGTCAAAATCTGCAAACCTCACAGAAAAGGAGGTTCTTGTTTCATGAGGGGTGGGGGTGGGGGTGAGCAGCGCTACTCATGCAAAGTATTGCCCTTTGATTTGTCCTCGGTGCCACAAGTCTTTACCAAATGCTTGACAGTGGTGGCAGCAGCCCTTCATGGTGAAGGCATGTATATCTTCCCTTACTTTGATTACTGGCTATTGAAAGCCCACTCCAAGGAGCAGCTTCTGCATATCCTAGCTTGAACAGGGCAGATGATGGATGCCTTGGGGGTTGCTGTTAGTGTACCCAAGTTTGTCTTGACCCCTTGTCAGTGACTGCAGTACATAGGGGCAGTTTTGGACATGGCCCAAGGCACGGCTCTAGACAGGGCCAACAGCCAGTATGTCACAGCCAGAACATTCATTCGGCTACTGGGCCTGGTTGCAGCAGCCATTTTTATGGTACCTCTGGCCAGACTGCACCTGAGGATCCCTCTGTGGACCCTAAGAGTCCACTAGGTCCAGCTCACAATCTAGAACAGAAGGTTCTAGTAACCTGTTCTGTAATAAAGTGCTCAAGTGTTGGATGGAACCCAGCAACCTGTTTAAAGAGGTTCCCTTCTGATTCTCCTCTGCTCACCAGATTTTAGCTACAGTGCTTCAGGGGTGGGCTGGGGGGGCACATTTAGGGCTCCATCAGACGCAGGGTACATGGACCACAGTGGAGAGCACCCTGCACATAAAATGTGTAAATGTGAGCTGTCCTATATGGCCTACTAGCCTTTGTCTGTCCTCTGGTCCTCTGCTAGTATGGATGGTCAAGGTTGGTGTGATGCATTACATCGGCAAGCAAGGAAGCGATGAATCTGGTATTGGGCTCTGGAACAGTGTCTAGAACTGTTAGCAGTACATGTTCTAGGCACACACCTTGGCTGACAAGCAGATCACAGTCCAGAATTCATGAGTGGGAGCTGCCGACCTTGGCGGTAGAAAATCTGTTTGACAGGTTCATCCAGAGTTGGACCTTTTTGCATCCCCACCCAATGCAGAACTCCTCCTTTTCTTCTCACTTGCTCCAGGGCCTGAACTTTTCTGGCGAGACGTGGTGTTCCTCTCTTGGAAGGGGAGGTTCCTCTATGCCTTCCTTGCTTTCCCTCTAATTCAGAGTGTGCTACTCGAGCTCCAGATGTAGCGGGCAACTCTGATCCTCATTGCTCCCCTATGGCCTTGCCAGACTTGGCCCCCTCTGGTCTTCTACTGTAACAGCTAGCAGTGGAACCACCAGTACCCCTTCCCTTATGCCAGGACCTACTGTCACAGGAGCAGGGAACCCTGGTCCATCCAGTCCTCAGATCACTTCATCTTCATGCATGGCTCCTGAGGACATAACCATTGCTAGGTTTGGGGTTTCTCAAAAGGTGGAGGATGTCCTGGTGGCTGCCCAGAAACCTTCCACAATCCTTCCACAATGACCACTTATTCCATGAAGTGGAAACTATTTGCTTTGAGGGCCGCTTCTCATCACTTGGATCCTTTCACATGTCCAGTAAATCTGGTTCTAGAGTACCTGCTGTCCTTGGCAGATGCAGGCCTGAAGTATTCCTCCATCAAAATGCACACTGCTCCATTTCTGAGTGAGTCCTGCCCTGCCTCCCACAAATTGCTCCATGTCCTTGTCCCTTCCCATCCACATTACCATGAACTGTGCATCTCTCCCCCCCTCCCCAACTTGCCCCATACCCACTAATCTCGTGTATCTCAGCCATACAGCTCCTTTATGCTTCTGGGGAGCTCATCCTAATGGGTGACTTCAACCAGGATTGGCTCCCCATGTCAGAAAATACATCCCTCACCAGAATTGAAGCCCTCAACCTAACCCAACTAATCAAAGAACCCACCCGATACAATCCCCACTCTTCAAACCATACTGTCTAGATTGGATTCTCTTTTCACCCCTCCAATCGAATCATAAGATCTTGGTTCGAGAGGGTTCCTTCAGTAAGTCATCACAAATAGAACTGACGGGCCGCACGGCAGACTTTTCTAACAATCCCTGATGGGGGCAGGGGGACACCACCTACCCGATGTCACGTGACAAACGTCAGCATGACACTATATAGTGGGCAGGTCCCACGACCGCCCTTCAGTTCTTTCCCGCCATCGCCTCATGCTAGTCGCTCCGCAGACTGACTTCATCGATCGTCAGAAAGTTGTTTTTGCACAGTTTTTCAAAACTCACTATTTTCTTCAAAAAATTAGTTTCTTTCATGTCTTCACCTAAGTGCTCAAAGTGTGGCACACAGACGGTCATTCCAAGTGCGTCATCTGCCTAGGCCCAGACCATCCACTCTCCTCATGCCCTGACTCAGCCCTTCAACCAGGCAGCCGAAAAGCAGAGAGCAGGCTTTGGAGACCCATCTTCTCGAGGTCCGTTTTTACTTTCACTTGAGAAGATGGACAAGCTTAGGGGCTCTTCCAAGAAATCTTCCCCTAAGAAACATAAGGAGAAGGCTAGGGAGCAGGCTCGCTCCACAGACGATGTCAGGCCTTCTACCAGCAAGGCCCAGCCACCGTCTAAGCACCCAGAAGGCAAGGAGAAACTTCAGGCGGGAAGTTGATAGCCAGCTCCTCCGGCGACCACGCTGCTCTGGCCGGTAAGTCTGCCTCCTGCTCCTCTGGAGACCGCCCAGCATCGATCGTTAAGTCTGCCATCCCAGACGACCACACGGGCTCAGTTCCCCCGTCTGGGCCTAACTGCGCCTCACCAGACTTCCGGCAAGACAGAAGGGAGACCAGGGTCAGGAAGCTCCTCCTCAGCCGGTTGGCCTGTCTGTGGAGGCCCCTCCTCAGCCTGAGGGCGGGCTGCCAGTCCCAACGCCAGGACCGGTGGTCAGGCCAGTTCGTCCAGTGCCGACACCGGCGCCGGATCGGGTGGTGCTAGTGCCGTCTGTCCCTCTAACATGGACTGTCCCGACACCGGCTCCGAACCGGATTTACACAGCAGCAGGTCCGACGTGGTTTCCCCCAATGTCAGGGCTGACGGTGGGGTCTTATAACCGTCCCTTACCGTCCCCCATTACCCCCACGGGTATCCTGGGGGGTCTTTACCTGGAGGCTCCCACTCCTGGATGGAGTCTAATGGGACATTTTTTTTTTTTTTTTTAACCAGGGTTATCCCTATACCCATTACATGGTTCTGCCTGAGTATTATCCCCTTCAGTCGCTGTTCTTCTCCCCCCCACCTCCTCCACCCACTGCCTCAACTAGCCCCTCCCCCTCCACGGCTCACGCGATTTAAATCTTTCTTACAGTTCTGGTGACAGGGGGCGAGATCAGAGTTGGTTTTGGACCTGGAAGCGAGGCTTCCACAACCGCAGCTTCATAGGTCCCCTTCCTCGAGCAGTTTGATCCAGATTGTCCACCTTGCGGAAGACTCTAGACATCCCCTTTCTCATTTCGAACGCCGTACAGTTGAGGAGGCAGACAGTTCTGATGGCAGGGAGGACACTCTGGAGGAGGAGATTGTGGAGGAACCAGAGCAGAGAGGTAAGACCTCACTGAAATCGCCACCTGAGGATCCTTCCTTCTCGGACTTCATGAGGGTCCTAAGAGATGCTTTCGATTAGGAGTCGGAGGAACGGGACCCAATGAGACACTCGTAGAACATCTCGACTTAGTCTGTCTCCTATCCGAGTTCCTCTGTGGATGGCCCCCCAAGACCTAACCACCACCGTCTGGCAAATGCCTCTCTATTCTGGCTGTCCCCAAGCGAGCAGACAGGCTTTACCGAGCGCCTAAGGATGCTTCTTTATTGAAGACCCATCTAAAGGCGGACTCCGTAGTCAATTCAGCGGCTCATGACCGGTCAGCTACTCCCAAGCACTTGAGCACTACTCCTCCAGACAAGGAGCCGAGGCAGATGGACCAGTTTGGCAAGAAAATCTACTCTTCTGCCACGTGTGCGCTTCACTCCCTCAGTTGCGTGGCCCACATGGTGTCCCACCAAAAAGCGACTATGGCCAGGTTGGAGTTGAAAGTCCAGTCAATTGATCCTTCACCTCAAGGAGGAACTCTCCAAGGATCTCCGCCTCTCCAAGATTTCTTGTAGGCATGCTTTCTAGGGACATGGATATGTTGTTCATCCACACGGTCTGGCAGGTATCCTTGCCGCTTTAATTCTTGCTGGAAGGTCTTCAAGCTGGCTCCTCCTGCCCACCCAGGTGGTAAAACTCTCGGCTCCGCCCCATGACGTCAGATCTTCCTTACTGCTTGGAAGCTCAGGTTCCCTCCTTAGCGCTCTGCGTTTTAGACTGGATCCTAACTCTTCGGTTCGTCTGAAATTGATTTTGAAGTTTTCTAAATTTCGGTGGTCTTCCCTCGCGGCTGCGATGGACAAATCTGTTCCCGGCTTTCGGAGGTGCCCTTGCGGGCAGAAAATGTCCAGGACGGATCCGCATTCCACGTGTGTCTACTGCTTAGGCCTAGATCACGACCCGCAGGCTTGCGAGTTGTGCCGCTCTTTCTTGGCCAACATTCTGGACGATCGCGCTGCCTGTTTGAAGCTCGGGCGCCCAGAGAAACGTTTCCCGCCAGTAAAATCTAAAGAGGCTCGTTGGGCGGTGTCCGGCAGCTGGCTCGGCTGAACAGCTTGAGCAGATGATCACCCTCGAGGAGGAGGCGGTCCAGGCCGCATCTTCCTCCTCGGCCTCGGCATTTATCCCGCTCTCTGAGTTCCTCGTATACGGCTTCGGTCAAGGAGCTTTGTCAGTCCCTTTCCACGAAGGAGAAGTCTTCAGGACATTCTTCTCTGCCCAAGAAAAAGTGAAGAAAAGCAAGCGCCTGTCATTCGTGGGAGTGGGAGAGGTCCCTTTCCCCGGGCAGCTGACCGTCTACTTCGGTCAAGGTTGCGGCTGAGGCCGCTGGCTTCACGGTGCCCCCGTCAGGCCAGCCTGCCGAGACTTTGTCGACGAAGTTGAGATTTTTCTTGATCCGTTAGACGGGCTGTCGACTGGAGAAGCAGACAACCCTCCTTCACCGGTTCCCCCGGTGGATACCGGGGATCTGCCTGCTCCTTCAGGACCGCAGTCCCCGGTTAAAGTGCCCGAGCCAAGGGAAGAGCAGGTGTCCCCTGCCCCTTCCCAGACCTCTTCTCGGTCCAGCCGTTCCTGCTGACATCGGCGGTCTCTGTCTCGTTACCGAAGTAAACGTAGACGCCGTTCTTCCTAGTCGTCCTCCTCGGGTGAGGAGAGGCTGCGGTGCAAGTTGCGCCGGTGCTACGAGGACCTTATGTGGCAGCAGTTGCTGCTGTCCGGGCCTAAGCCGACCCCGGCCATCAAGTGGCTGTCGCCTGAACTACCGAAGCAACCACTCGTTCCAGTCGAGTTGCCCGCTTCAGGGCCGGTTGCTCGGCGGAAACCAGCTGCTCCACCAATTGTGGTGGAACCTCCGCCTCCACAACCGAAGTCTGGGGCACCGACCAAGAATTCTCGGTCGGGTCACGGCTTGCCCCACAGGTTGTCTGTCACCCTCACTCCCGACCGTTCTCGGCAGGTGGAGGGTGGCTCAGGGCCGAGGCTGCTCTTCGCAGACTCTTCTGAATCAGACGACGATTCCTCTGTATTCTCCAGGCAGTTCGATCTGGAGTCCTCCGGGGGCCAGTCAGTGGACGATAGCCCATCGTCCTTGGGTCTGCTTCGACTCATCAGAGTCCACCGGGATGCAGCTCGAGCCCGTGTCCAAATGGGCCAAGTATCCCTTGATGGAGATTCTGGACCAAGGGGATTCCCCCACGGAGGCCTTTCTGGTGGCTGAGGCCATTGTCTGCCCAGCTTTGGCAGCGGCCTGCTTCCTGTCCTGCGCCCTTGGCCAGGATGGCCAGGAAGTATGCGGTCCCTACCGGCTCTTTGCCCGGTTTCTCGGAACACCGCTCTGCCAAGGGGTTAGTCACCAACAGCGTTTTTCGGCGTTCGGGTAATGCTTGGGATGTGGACAAACCCTCCGACAAAGAGTCCAAAAGCTGGACTTTGCCGGGCGCAAGGTGTACGCTGCGTCCTCCCTCGGCCTCAGACAGGCCAGCTTGGCCGTGCTGAAGGCACACTTCTCCCATGCCCTCATGGGCTCCCTGGATGAGGTTGTTCCTCATCTCCCACCTGACCTGCAGACCACGGTCCGCCAGGTGCGGGACCAGGGTAGGGCGGTGGCGAAGCAGCAGCTCCACACTGCTCTGGACATAGGTGATTCCTGTGCCAGGTCAGTGAGCGCGCAGTGGCCATCCACCTTCACAGGCGGATACCCAGCACAAGTTGGCGGACGTCCCTTCTTGGGGACTGACCTTTTTGGCCCTGGAGTAGAGGGACACCTCCAGCGGATCGAGAAGTCCAATGCCACTCTGGACTCTGTCACCTCCACCCAGAGGGACAAAGGTCGCAGTCAGCAGCAGAAGTCCTTTCGTCCTTCGGTCCCTGCCTCTCGACCGGCCCAGCAACACCAGCAGCAGGGCCAGCAGGCTCGCGCTTGGCGTCCCAAGCCCAAGCCGACTGCTTTCTCCAACAGGAAGCAAGGAGGTAAAGGTCCGGGAGGTCCCTCGGCCGGTTCTTCCTCCAAGCCTGCCCAGTGACGGGTTGAGTGCTGCCCCCAACCTCGTCACTCCCCCCTGGGCTCCCCTGTGGGGGGATGGCTCCGCCACTTCCTTTCTGCCTGGTCCACTATCACCACGGACCGCTGGGTGTTGGAGGTGGTAGGAAAAGGCCTGCCTCTGGAGTTCGAGCAGGCCCCACCCTTTCGAGCAGTCGCCCCTCGGGGGCCCACGGGGTCCGCAGCCTCGCTGTCTTCCCACTGGGCCGATATTGCCCTGCTCCTCGAAAGAGGTAATCAGGAAGGTGGCAGATCCTCCTCCAGACCTGGGGTTTGTGTCCAGGTACTTCCTGGTCCCAAAATGGACGGGGGTCTGGCGCCCCATTCTCGACCTGCATGACCTGAATAAGTTCCTAAGGTCTCAGACCTTCAGGATGGTCACTCTGGCTCAGATAATCCCATCCTTGGAACGAGGCGTGTGGTTCTGCTCCCTGGACCTCCAGGACATGTTCTTTCACGTCCCAATCTGTCCGTCCCATCAGAGATTCCTCCGCTTCAGAGTGGAGGGATCCCTATACAAGTTCCGGGCCATGCCCTTCGGCCTCTCCCTAGCTCCCAGGGTCTTCACCAAATGCAAGGCAGTGGTGATATCATTCCTGCAGCACCAAGGGATCCGGGTGTACCCTTACCTGGACGACTGGCTGATAGCACCCCCCTCCAGACTGGAGGTGGAGCGGTCCAGAGATCTGGCCCTCCAGGTTTGCTCTCAGGTTGGCCTCCTCATCAAGGCCAAGTCGGAACTCGTGCCAAAGCAGGTGATTCTGTTCATCGGGGCAGAGCTAGACTCTCTGCGAGCCAGAGCACGGCTCCTGGCGGACAGGGCCGAGGTTCTTTCCTCCTTTGTCCAATCATTTCTGGTTGGGCAACTGCTCCTTGCCCAGGACCTCCTGCACCAGCGTGGTCCGTTGGGACATGCGTCTCCTTCAATGGGGACTGACCAGCCAATGGTCACGACGCCGCGATCCGTTGGACTGGCCCGTGACAGTGACCCAGGAGATGTGGAACGCTGTCCAATGGTGGATCATTCCAGCACATCTGCAGGAGGGTATCCTGTTCGTTCGCCCCAAGCCGACGGTATCTATCTCTCTCTCTCGACCGATGCATCTCTGGGTTGGGGTGCCCATCTGGGGGAACACCACGCACACGGCCTCTGGTCCCCTCGGGAGTCCCGATGCCACATCAACCTGCTGGAGCTACGAGCGGTCTGTCCAGCTCTCACCATCTTCCCTCCGTTTCTACGGGGTCAAGTGGTTCAGGTCCAGACGGACAACACCACGACCATGTACTATCTGAACCGCCAGGGCGGGACGCGCTCCATGCTATTATGCAAGGAAGCTCTCCGCATTTGGTCCCTAGTGCGCAGCCTGGAGGCGGATCTCCTAGCCATTCACGTGGCAGGAGCCTCCAACACCCTGGCCGATGCCCTAAGCCAGATGGGGGCTGCGTCTCATGAGTGGTCTCTCCTGCCGGAGATAATACAAGATCTCTTCTCCCACTGGGGCACGCCTCAGGTGGACCTGCTTGCTTCCAGGGAGAATGCGAAGCTGAGTCTGTTCCATGCCCGCCCCCCTCAGCAGGGCTCGCTGCAGGGGGATGCCTTCTCGAGGCCGTGGACCCCAGGCCTTTTCTACTCCTTTCCCCCATTTCCCTTGATCCACAAGGTGCTTCTCAAGGCGAGGAGGGACAAGGCGCAGGTGATTCTGGTAGCCCCAGACTGGGCCCGCCTTCTGGTATCCAGATCTCCTCAGGCTCCCGAGGTGGCTTCCAACCCGCCCGGACCTGATCTCTGTCAACCAGGGGAAGGTATTCCATCCGGACCTTCAATCCCTGCACCTGACAGCCTGGTTCCTGAGCGGCTAGAGTTCCAGGCTTTGGGTCTTTCTGACAAGGTCCTCAACATCGTTGAGGTGTCCCGTAAGGAGTTGACCAGGAAATGCTATGCCTTCAAATGGAAGAGGTTTTCCATTTGGTGTCAGGGGACGGGCTTGGACCATTCCGACTGCCCCTTGGCCAGCATTCTGGACTACCTGTGGTCCCTTTCTCAACAAGGGCTTCGGTTGACTACCCTTAAGGTGCACCTGACAGCCATCTCTGCTTACCGGGCATGGGCCGGCAAGCAGTCGGTGGCACAGGAAAAGGTGGTCAGGTGCTTTTTCAAAGGCCTTGACCACATTTCCCCTCCGGTGCGAGAACCTCCACCTCCATGGGATCTACTGCTGGTATTGGCCAAGCTCATGGGCAAGCCATTCGAACCAATGCACAGGTGTGATCTTTCACACCTGTCGTGGAAGACCGCCATCGTGGTGGCTATCACGTCAGCCAGAAGGATGGGAGAGCTCCAGGCGCTTTCCATAGTCTCCCTAGTCTTCCACAGGGCCAAGGTTGTCCTGCGCCCCCACGCGAAGTTCCTTCTGAAGGTGGTGTCAGTTTCACCTTAACCAGATGTTGACTCTGCCGGTGTTCTTCCCCAATCACACCTCGGAGGCAGGTATAGGCTCATACTTTGGACCCTAGGCAGGCTCGCTTACTATAAGGAAGCGGACGGCTGGAGGTTTGAGGAGAGGTTAGCAGCTGTTTATCACCTATGCTGAAGGCCGCGTGGCAGAGACCTGCAGCCAAGCGGACGATAGGCAGGTGGATCACCTCCTGCATAGAGCTCTGCTACAGGTTAGCGGGCATGGAGCCTCCCAGAGGATAAGAGCTCATTCTACCGCCATACTGCTGCATCGGTAGCTGCTTCCAGGCACGTCCCTATCCAGGATATCTGCAGGGCTACTACCTGAAGTCGGCACATACCTTTATTACCCACTACCACATCGACCTCGAGTCACGCGGGATGCTGGTTTGGGGCCTCAGTTCTCAGTCTTTTTTGCCAAGTAAGTATCGGGGGTGTGCGCCTTGCCTCCCTCCTCCCGGAGAACTACTAGGAGTCTGCCAGACAGTGTGGATGAAAAACATATCCATGTCCCTAGAAATACAGGTTCTAGGGACATGGACATGTTGTTCATCCATACTTATTGGAAGGTTCCTTGCCGCTTTAAATCTTGCCGGAAGGTCTTCAAGCTGGCCCCACCCACCCAGGTGGTAAAACTCTCGGCTCCGCCCCATGACGTCAGATCTTCCTTACCGCTTGGAAGCTCAGGTTCTCTCCTTAACGCTCTGCGATTAAGACTGGTTCCTAATTCTTCGAAAGTTCGAAATCAAAAGGTTTTTTGCTAAAAGACTTGGTCTTCTCTTCCTTGAGCTGCGATGGACAAATCGACTCCCGGTTTTGGAGGTGCCCTTGCGAACAGAAGATGTCTAGGGCGGATCCGCACTCCCGTCGTCTACTGCCTGGGCCTTGAGCACGACCCGCAGGCCTGCGACTTGTGCTCTTCCTTTTCGGCCTACGTCCTTGAAGACCGTGCTGCCCAATTACAACTGGGCGCGAGAAAAGAATTCCACCGGTGAAATCTAAAGAGGCCCGATTGGCGGTGTCCGCGGCGGCGTGCTCGGCGGATCAGCTCGAGCAGATGATCGCCCTCGAAGAGGAGGCGGCCGCTTCTACCTCGGCTGCGGCATTTGTTCCACTCTCTCTCGGTGCCTCGTACTCTGCTTCTTTAAGGAGCTTTGTCTGACCCTCGATGAAGGTGAGGTCCAACTTTCAGGACCTTTTCCAGGTCCAAAAGCAAAAGTAAGTATCTCCGTCGGCGCTCTTGGGGCGGGAAGATCCCCCTCCCCTTGTCGACAGTCTACCTCGGTCGACCCCTCAGCTTCGGCCACTGGCTTCACGGTGTCCCCGTCAGGCCAGTTGACAGACTCCCGTTGACGCGGTTGAGATTTTTCTCGACCCATTAGACGGGTTGTCGGCTGGAGAAGCTGAGAATCCCCTCTTCCCGGTTCCCCCAGTGGGAGTTGAGGATCCCGTCGGCTCGTCGTGCCTCGGTTCCGGAGCCTTGGTGGGATCGTCTGGGCGAAGAGGTGCCAATTTCCGACACTTCTCCTCGCCTTCATGTTGGTCAGAGACTCTCGGTCTCGGACATCCTCATGGTCCAACCGATCCGCCCGCCATGGGCGGTCTCGGTCTCGGCTTTATGACAAGCGCTCTTCCTCGGTCGGGAGGCTTCGGCGCAAGTTACGTCCGAATCTGAGGAACTCATGTGGCAACAGCTCCTTTTGACGAGGGAATAAGCCGACCCAGTCGTCTTCCCGGCCATTAAGTGGCTGTCACGGAGCAGCGAAACAACCCCTCGTTGAGTAGAAGCCTGTTCTCAGGCCAGTTAGGTAATTCAAGCTGCCCCACCGATTCTGGTGGAACCTCTGCCTCCACAGCCATTAGTTGGGGCTCCGACCAAAATTCTCGGTCAGCCTTGGGTTTGCCCATAGGCTGTCTGTCCTCCCTCACTCCCAATAAACCTCGGCAGGTGGAGGGTGGCTCAGGGCCGAGGCAGCTCTTTGAGAACTCTTCTGAGTCCGATGATGGTTCCTCCCTCTTCTCCAAGCGCATGGACTTGGAGTCCTCGGGAGGGCAGTCAATGGACGATAGCTCTTCGTCCTTCTTAGGGTTGCTTGACTCATCTCGAGTCCACGGGATGAGCTCGAACCCGTTTCTAAATGGGCCAGGTATCCCTCACGGAGATTCTGGACCGATTCTCCTACAGGGCCTTTCCGGTGGCGAAGCCATAGTGGGTCGGCCTTGGAACTTTGGCAGCGTCCTGCTTCCTGCCCTGCGCCTTGACCAGGTTGGCCAGGAAGTATGAGGTCCCCTGCGGTTTCCTGTCGGTTTTGAACACCCTCGGCTGAGGGTTGGTTACAGACAGCGTTTTCGGCGTGCCGAGAGCGCCAGGATGGACAAACCTCCCGACAAGGAATCAAGAAATTGGATTATGCTGGGCGAAAAAGTCTATGCTCGTCCTCTCTCGGCCTTCGTCAGGCCAGTTGGCCGTCCTCATGGCACATTTTCTCACGCCTGTTGGGCTCCTGGATGAGTTGTCCCTCATGTTCCCGCAGATCTGCAGACTACAGTCAGGCAGGTGCGGGACCAGAAACAGGAGCAGTGGCTAAACAACAGCTCCAGACTGCGTTGAACATCGAGGACTCATGTGCCAGGTCTGTGGTGGCCGCAGTGGCCATCCGTCGTCTGGCTTGGCTGAGGATATCCACCTTTACCTCGGATACCCAGCACAAGTTGGCGGATGTTCCCTTTTGGGGACTGACCTCTTCGGCCCTGGGGTGGAAGGTCACCTGCAGAGGATCGAGAAGTCCAATGCTACCTTGGACTCGGTCTCTTCCGCTCAGAAGGACAAAGGCCGCAAGCCACAGCCTAAGCCCTTGCGTCCTTCTGCGCCCGCGGCGCGCCCGGCCCAGCAGGCTCGAGCTTGGTATCCCAAACCCAAGCCGTCGGCTTCCTCCAACAGGAAGCAGGGAGGTAAAGGCCCAGGAGGTCCCTCTGCCGGTCCCTCCTCCAAGCCTGCCCAGTGACGGGCTGAGGGGTGTCGCCCCCATCCCTGTCACCTCACCCCTGGTTCCCCCCCGTGGGGGCACGGCTCAGACACTTCCTTTCTGCCTGGTCCGCTGTTACCACGGACAGGTGGGTACTGGAGGTGGTGGGAAAAGGCCTACCTCTAGAGTTCGAGCAGGCCCCGCCCTTCAGAGCCGTCGCACCTCAGGGGTCCGCAGCCTCACTGGCGGCTCGTCGAGCCGACATCGCTCTCCTCCTCAAAGGAGGTGATCACGGAGGTAGAGGACCCCCTTTAGACCGGGTTCGTGTCCAGGTATTCCTGGTTCCGAAGCAGACGGGGGCTGGCGCCCCATTCTCGACCTACGACCTGAACAAGTTCCTAAGGTCTCGGGCTAGCAGAATGGTCACTCTGGCGCAGAATAATACCATCTCTGGAACAGGCGTGTGGTTCTGCTCTCTGGACCTACAGGCCCAGCGTTCTTTCACGTCCCTGTCCGTCCGTCACCCGGAGATTTCCTCCGCTTTGGCGGAAGGATCCCTCTTGAGTTCAAGCCATGCCCTTGACTTATCTCCAGCTCCCAGGGTCTTCACCAAATGCATGGCAGTGGTGACAGCATTTCTGCGGCGCCGAGGGTCGGTGTACCCTTACCTGGACCGATTGGCTGTAGCAGCCCCCTCAAGCAGGAGGTGGGCGGTCCAGAGATCTGGCCCTCAGGTTTGCTCTCAAGTCGGCCTTCTCATCGGCGAGGCCAAGTGGAACTCGAGCGGAGTAGGTGATCCTGTTCCTTCGGGGCAGAGCTTGACTCTCTTGAGCCAGAGCACGGCTCCGGTGGACAGGGCTAAGTTCTTACCTCCTTTGCCCAATCATTTCTTTTTGGGCAATCGCACCTGCCGGGACTTCCTCGCCTCCTGGGTCTCATGGCGGCCTACCAGCGTGGTCTGGTCGGGCACGCTGGCACATCCGCCCCTTCAGTGGGGACTGGCCAGCCGGTGGTCCTGCGCTGCAATCCATTGGACCAGCTAGTGACAGTGACCCAGGAGATGTGGAACGCTCTCCAGTGGTGGACCGTTCCATCCCATCTGCAGGAGGGCATCCCGTTTGTCCGCCCTGAGCCGACTGTCTCTCTATCGACCGATGCCTCTCTGATGGGTTGGGGTGCCCATCTGGGGGAACACAGAGTGCACGGCCTCTGGTCCCCACGGGAGTCCCGATGCCACATCAACCTGCTGGAGCTCCGAGCGGTCCGCCTAGCTCTCACCGCCTTTGCTCCGTTTCTCCGGGGTCAAGTGGTCAGAGTCCAGACTGACAATACCACGACCATGTACTACCTGAACCGCCAAGGCGGGACGCGCTCCATGCTTCTATGCAAGGAAGCTCTCCGCATTTGGTCACTCGTGCGCAGCCTGGAGGCGGATCTCCTAGCCATTCATGTGGCAGGAGCGTCCAACACCTGGCCGATGCCCTGAGCGGATAGGGGCTGCATCTCACGGTGGTCTCTCCTGCCGGAGGTAGTACAAGATCTGTTCTCCCACTGGGGCACACCTCAGGTGGACCTGTTTGCCTCAGGAGAATGCAAAGCTGAGGCTGTTTCATGCCCGCCCCCCTCAGCAGGGCTCGCTGCAGGGGGATGCCTTCTCGAGGCTGTGGACCCGGGCCTCTTTTACGCCTTTCCCCCATTTCCCTTGATTCACAAGGTGCTTCTCAAGATAAGGAGGGACAAGGCGCAGGTGATTCTGATAGCCCCAGACTGGCCCGCCAGTTACAGGTACCAGATCTCCTCAACCTCAGCTCCAGGCTCCCGAGGCAGCTTCCAGCTCGCCCGGACCTGCTCTCAGTCAATCAGGGAAGGTGTTCCATCCGGACCTTCAATCCCTGCACCTCGGCCTGGTTCCTGGCTAGAGTTCCAGGCCTTGGGTCTTTCCGGCGAGGTCCTCAATGTTGTTGAGGCGTCCCGTAAGGAGTCGACCAGGAAATGCTATGCCTTCAAATGGAAGGGTTTTCCATTTGGTGTCAGGAATGGGGCTTGGACCCTTCCTCCTGTTCCTTGGCAAGCATTTTGGACTATTTATGGTCCCTTTCTAGTCAGGGCTTAGGTCGGCGACCCTAAAGGTGCACCTGGCAGCCATCTCTGCTTACAGGCGCGGGCTGGGGAGCAGTCGGTGCAGGAGAAGGTGGTCTGGCGCTTTTTCAAGGCCTTGATCACATTTCCCTCCGATCGAGAACCTCCACCTCGATGGGATTTACTGCTGGTACTGGCAAAGCTCATGGGCAAGCCATTCGAACCAATGCACAGGTGTGAACTCTCTCACCTGTCGTGGAAGACCGCCTTCTTGGTGGCTATCACGTCAGCCAGAAGGATGGGAGAACTCCAGGCGCTCTGCATTGAGTCTCCTTACCTGGTCTTCCACAGGGACAAGGTTGTCCTGCGCCGCCACCCGAAATTCCTTCCGAAGGTGGTGTCGGAGTTTCACCTTAACCAGTTGTTGACTCTGCCGGTGTTCTACCCCAGTCACACCTCGGAGGCTGAATACAGGCTCCATACTTTGGACCCTAGGCGCTCGCTTATTATAAGGGCGCTTGCGGCTGAAAGTCGAGGAGGGTTCGCCAGCTGTTTGTCACCTATGCTGAAGCCGCACTTGGCAGACCTGCAGCCAAGCGGACGATAACAGGTGGGTCACTCCTGCATAGATCTCTGCTATAAGTTGGGGGCATGGAGCCTCCCAGAGGATAAGGCTCATTCTACCCGTCATACTGCTGCATCGGTGGCTGCTTCCAGGGGCGTCCCTATCAGGAAATCTGCAGGGCTGCTACCTGGAAGTCAGCACACACCTTTTACCCATTACCACATCGACCTTGAGTCACGCCAGGATGCTGGTTTTGGGGCCTCGGTTCTCAGTCTTTATTCCCTAAGTAGGGGTTTGCGCCTTGCCTCCTTCTTCCGGAGAACTGCTAGGAGTCTGCCAATAAGTGTGGATGAACAATATATCCATGTCCTAAATACAGATTACTCACCTGTAACAGGAGTTCTAGGAATGGTATATGTTGTTCATCCACCACGATACAAACCTCCCAGGCAGGCGCTGGCACAGGCTTCCAGCGGGCAGATCTGGCGTCATGGGCGGAGCCGGAGTTTTACCACCGGGTGGGTGGGAGGAGCCAACGAAGACCTTCCGGCCAAGATTTAAGCGGCAAGGAACCTGCTAATAAGTGTGGATGAACAACATATACCATTCCTAGAACTCCTGTTACAGGTGGTAACCTGTATTTCTAGGGACATGGATATGTTGTTCATCACATAACAACAGGTAACCTGCCGCAAATCTTGCCGGAGTCTTAGCTACTCACCCACCGAATATTCTGACTCCGCCCAATCAGATCTCCTACAACTGGAAGCTCAGGTTCTCCTCTGTAACTCTGCGTTTGAGACTGGTTCCCTATTCTCCGTTTGCGGATTTAAAAATAAATTTTGCAAAAGACTTGAGTCTTCTATCCCTCAGCGGCTGCGATGGACCAATCGACTCCCGGATTTGGAGATGCCCATGCGGGCAGAAGATGTCTCGGACGATTCACACTCCGTGTGTGTCTGCTTAGGCCGTGGCCGCGACCCGCAGGCTTGCGACCTGTGCTCATCTTTTCGGCGTCGTCCTCGAAGACCGTGCTGCCCGATTGCAACTGGGCCGTCCCAAGGCGTTTCCCTCGGTGAAGTCAAGGGGCCGGTTGGCGGTGTCGCGGCGGCAGCTCGGCGGATCAGCTCGGCGGATGGTGAGCCCTCGAAGAGGCGGCGGCGGGCGTATCTTCCTCGACGCGGCATTATCCCTCTCTCTGGGTTCTTCCTCACGGCTTCTTTTAAGGAGCTTTGTCTGTCCTCTCCACTAAAGGAGAAGGGCCTGCGTCTGCTGGACCTTATTCTCGGTCCAAGAGGGACAGGGGTAAAATCCCTCGTCGGCGGCGCTCTTGGGAGCGGGAAGGTCCCTACTCCCGGGCCGTCGACCGTCTGTTTCGATCAAACCCGCTCTGCTTGGCCACTGGCCTCACGGTGTCCCGATCAGGTCAGTTGACGAGACTCCCACCGATGAAGTCGAAGTTTTCTCGACCCATTGAATGAGCTGTCGCCTTTGCGGCGGATTCCCCTCTCCCGGTTCCCGCATCTGGCAGACCTGCAGCCAAGCGGACGATAAGCAGGTGGGTAACCTCCTGCATAGATCTCTGCTATAAGTTGGCGGGCATGGAGCCTCCCAGAGGATAAGAGCTCATTCTACCCGCCATACTGCTGCAGCAGTGGCTGCTTCAGGGCGTCCCTATCCAGGAAATCTGCAGGGCTGCTACCTGGAAGTCAGCAAACACCTTCATTACCCATTACCACATTGACCTTGAGTCACGCGGGATGCTGGTTTTGGGGCCTCGGTTCTCAGTCTCTCTTTCCCAAGTAAGTATTGAGGTGTGCGTCTTGCCTCCTCCTCCCGGAGAACTGCTAGAGTCTGCCAATAAGTGTGGATGAACAACATATCCATGTCCCTAGAAATACAGGTTACTCACCTGTAACAGGAGTTCTAGGAATGGTATATGTTGTTCTCATCCTGACTCCTGACCTCGGCCGGCCGCACAACCTGACTCAGCGGGCCAGATCTAGCGTCATGGGGCGGAGCCGAGGTTATACCACCGGGTGGGTGGGAGGAGCAAGCTTGAAGACCTTCCGGCCAAGATTTAAAGCGGCAAGGATACCTGCCAATAAGTGTGGATGAACAACATATACCATTCCTAGAACTCCTGTTACAGGTGAGTAACCTGTGTTTACTCACCTGTAACGGGTTCTAATAATCTTCGTATTCATCCACCGACCTCCCACGGCTTCGCACAGTCTGAGCTTCCAGTGGGCCAGATCTGGCGTCATGAGGCGGAGCCGAGAGTTTTACCACCTGGGTGGGTGGGAGGAGCCAGCTTGAAGACCTTCCGGCAAGAATTAAAGCGGCAAGGATACCTGCCAGACAGTGTGGATGAACAACATATACCATTCCTAGAACTCCTGTTACAGGTGAGTAACCTGTATTTATGGGCCACCTACAATTCGGTCAACTCTGTGGCCTGTACCTCGGCGTCGGCCCTTGTCCTGAGACTGCAACCTTGGCTTCTCCTCTCGGGTCTTGCTAACGAGGTCCAGTCGGCGATTCAGGATGCCCGTTCTGGGGCTGTGTCCTTTTCGGAGGCGACACCAAGGACATCATTACAGAGCTACAGGACAAAGGCGTTGCCCTTAGGTCTGCCTGGTCTATGTACCGATCGGGTGCTCGTCAGCAGCAGCAACCCTTTCGGAAGAGGACCTGGAGGCAGAGGAAAACCGCTCAGGTGTGTCGCCCGGGTAAGCTGAAGGCCACGGGTGCCGTTGTCCCTCTGTCTCCAAGAATTTGCAATGTCAGGGGTCCTCCCCTGAGGCGGCTCGCCCTTCCCTCATTCGGCCCCACTGCCTCAGCCTCCCTGCGAGGCAGAGTGGGGGTTCGCCTCATGCAGGAGTGGGGCAGGCTATCATCAGAGTGGGTCCTGCACAATAGCCTTAGGTCACACCATGGAATTACTGGAGCTTCCTCCGGAAATCCTCCATTGAAGTCTTCATACTCTCGGGATCAGGATATCCTCGTTCAGGAGGAAGTAAACTTGCTCTTGCTGAAACAAGCAATCAAGCAGGTCCCCTAAGAACCCAAACAGGAAAGGCTTCTACTCCCATTCTCTTCCCCAATTGTTTAACCAGGTGAGACTCACTAAGCTGAAAGCTTGTTTACAGGCGCAACCTGGGAGCACAGGGAAGTTGAGTGACTTGCTCAGGGTCCCACAGTATGTGAGTGGGGACTGTGTTGTTCAAACCCAGATCTCCAGATTTGCAGCACAGAGCCTTAAACCACTCTACTATACTGCCTGATTTGTGCGGCTTGGAGTTCTCTTCATATCAATGTTCTGGAATGCAGGGCGGTTCTGTATGCCTTGCAGGCCTTTCAGCCCCTGCTGCCTGAGGGAACACTGCTGATCCAGACGGACATGTCGGTGGTTTGGCAAATCAACAAACAAGGAGGAACCTGGTCATACCCTCTCTGCAGAGGCGCGACCAGGGTGTGGAACTGGACGGTCCAGCACCACTTGTCCCTAGTGGGCTCGCATGTACCGGGAGTTGTAAACGTCCTGGCTGATGGTCTCAGCAGATCGCGGCTCCCTGCTGACGAGTGGGAACTTCATCAGGAAGTGGCGGAATCAGTCTTCCAAAATTGGGGGCTACCAGAACTCTTACCTTTTCGCCTCTCAATTCAGCGCAAAGCTTCCCAAGTTTCGCTCACTTGTTCCAGAGCCAGGTGCTTTCTGGAGCGACTCATTATCTCTGTCTTGGACAGGGAAACTTTTGTATACCTTCCCTCATTTCCCATTCTGCAGAGGGTTCTACTCCAAACTACAGACTGAGAAGGCCAAGATAGTCCTCATCGCTCCTCTTTGGCCGAGACGGATTTGGTTCCCGCTGCTTCAGCAGCTATCCAGGGAACCACTGGTTCCACTTCCATTGACACACGACCTCCTTACTCAAGATCAAGGCCGTCTGGTTCATCTGGTGCTCAGGACCCTACATTTGCATGCTTGGCTCCTGCAGACGTAGCCATTTCTCGCTTTGGGTTATCTTCCAGAGTGGCACAGGTCCTTGTTGAAACCAGAAAACCTTCCACCTGTTCCACTTATACCTTGAAGAGGAAGCAGTTTTCCATTTGGACGACCGCGAAGGGCATTAACCCCCTTTTATTGCTGGCCCCACAAGTCATGGAATACCTCCTTCACCTATCAGACTCCGATCTAGCCTGTTCCTCCTTAAAGTGTACCTCTTGGCTATCTCGGCGTACCACGAGCTGGTGGATGGCAAACTCGTAGCTCAGCTGGATATCTTAAGCCTTTTTGAAAGGGATTCTCCATCTGAAACCCCCCAATCCACCGTCCTACCCCACCTTGGGACTTTTAACTTCGTCCTGGAAAAGCTCACCTTGCCTCCTTTCGAGCCAGCCGTGAGTTGTGACCTGCGCTTCCCATCTTGGAAGGCGTTTCTGGTGGCTATCGCATCAGCTCTAAGAATTTCGAAGCTTCACGCACTGGTTTGCAAGGAGCCTTAGCTTATTTTTCACCGGGACTGGGTGGTCCTCAGAACCCATCAGAAGTTCCTTTCTAAGGTGGTGTTGGAAGCTACTCTGAACCAATCGGTAGAGCTTCCAGTATATTATCCAGACCCTGCTAACAGGGGTGAGGCACTCCTTCATTCGATGGATGTCCATCGGATTCTCTGGTGTTATACCCACCGAACCAAGGAATTTCGCTCTTGCAATCCATTTTGTCTCCGCACAAGGAACACGAGGCAAACCGGTTTCCAAGCAGGGTCTTTTCAAATGGTTGGGCAACTGCACCAGATTCTGTTATCACAAGTATGACAAACCTCTACTGGGTTCTATCAGGGGTCATTCTTCTAGGGGAATGGCTGCTTTTACAGCCTTCCTTTGGAAGGTTTCTGCAGCAGACATTTGTGCTGCCGATACTGAGTTCTGTCCATACTTTTACCAAACACTATAGTTTGGACATTGCTTCTAGGCGGAGGGCTGGTTTTGGTCTAGCCATACTGCAGGGTCTGCTGTCCTAGACTGGGTCCTTTCGGACTTCAGTTTTTTCCATTGGTCTTGCTTTGCCCTTCCCTAGTTTCTCTGTCCCTCCTTAGAGGGACTGCTTGGGACTCCGTCCTTTTTGTGATGACCTACTGAAGGATCCCTCTCGAAGTAAGATAGTACAGTTACGTAGGAACTTAACATAACAGTAGATCTTCGAGGGAGGTTCCTTCAGTAGGTCATATTTTCCCTCCCTCCTTTCCCTCTTATGTTTTTCAGGACCTTCAAATCCTATTCGCTCCTGCAGTCGGGCCTCTTCTGGGCTCTGGCATGAGAACTGGAGGGCGGGGTGTCGGGACCGGCCACTATATACCGTTGTGCTGACATCTTGCGTGACGTTAGTGGGCAGCCCCCGTCGGGGATGGCTAGAAAAGTCTGCCATGCGGCCCAACATCGAGCGACGTCTGTTCTATTTATGATGACCTACTGAAGGAACCGGTCTTTAAGATCTGCTATTACGGTAAGTTCCTATGTAACTGTACTTTCTAATGTGCTGTCTGATGCCTTCAGTGATCATTGTATCACCTATTGCATAAGAAAGATGCCCCAAAATACATAAAATTCTGCTCTTAGCACTCGATTGACCCAGTGGCACTCCTGTAAGATCTGAGCCCAGGGCTCCAGATAAGGTCGGTACTGACCAATTTTACTTATATTAGTAAATACTCTTCAGAACACTAGAGTACCAATATGCGCCCAATTTTGTAAATGCTTCTCATTCCGCAGAATATAGTGCTTTATACCATAACTGGTGATTCAAAAGGAGCATTTTTTCCAGATTTACAGCACTTGCACACATCCCTATTTTGTTTTACTCACTATTTTAAAACTGGTGAGTAAATTATTCCTACCTGCCAACATCTGGTGTGTGTTGGCACCTGATCAATTCTTATCTGGAAAAAACTTATCATTTTAAAAATGTACTCCACTCTGTCCAAACATTTGTACACATCTGAATTTGGTTTTACTCGCCTCTTTCAAAATGAGTAAAGTACTCATCCCAAAAAATATTTTCTAGGATCGTGGATATGTTCTAGCCACTGTTTGGCATGTCCTTTCCCTTTAAGATTCTTGCCGGAAGGTCTAAAAGCTGGCTCCTCCCACCCACCCAGGTGGAATACGTCTCTGCTCTGCCCCTTGACGCCAGTTCTTCCTTTCCACTGCAAAATTCAGGTTCTGGGGACATGGATATGTTCATCATCATGCCACGACCGAGGAAGAGGATGATGCGGCCTGTGCTGCCGCCTCGAAGGTGATCTGCTCGAGGTTGCTCAACCCGAGCCAGCCTTGTGATACCGCCCACAGGCCTCCTTCAACTTAACAGGCGGTAGTGCTTCTCAGGCGCCTCTAAGCTGTAAATCGCAGCGCTGTCTTCCAGGATGCTATTGAAAAATGAACGCCCATAACTCACAGGCCTGTGGGTCGTGCTCTAGGCTGAGGCAGATGCACGTGGAGTGCGGGTCCATCCTGGACATCTGCCCACAAGGGCACCACCGAAATCCAGGAGTCTATTTGTCCATCACAGCCGCAAGGGAGAAACTTGACCGAAGTCTTGAGAATTTTAAGTTTTGGGCGATCTGAAGAATGAGGATCCAGTCTACACGCAGAGCGTTAAGGAGGGAACCCGAGCTTCCAAGCGGTAAGGAAGATCTGGCGTCATGGGGCGGATCAGAGTACCACCTGGGTGGGTGGGAGGAGCCAGCTTGAAGACCTTCCAGCAAGATTTAATGCGGCAAGGAACCTACCAGTGTGGATGAACAACATATACCATTCCTAGAACTCCTGTTACAGGTGAGTAACCTGTATTTTCTTATCGCTCACACGTTACTATAGGTCCTGGCGCTTAAATCTACAGATTTACTCAAACTTTGACTCATTAGTTTCGTCTAATCGCTTTGCGATCTCTACCACTATGGAGGACAAGACCTCACCTGGTTTCCACCGCTGCCCATGCAGGCACGATATCTCTCACCGACCCGTGTGCCTCGTGTGTTTATTGCCAGAGTGTTGGCTATGACACCCAGGTGTGCAAAATGTGTCGTGCTTTTCATCCAAACGTTTTGGACTATCGTCTCGCACAACTGCAACTGAGCAGACAGTTAAAACTGAATCCACCGGTCAAAGCCAAGGCAACCAGTTGTGGGTGATCTCCGCAGCTGTGGGTCTGCCGAGCAGCTGTAACAGATGAAGACCTTAGAAGAGGAGGCGGCTCGGGCCGCAGATCGGTCCTCTTCCACATTCATCTTCGTCCTGCTGAATTTAGGCTCCACCTTCTCAGGCTTCTTTCAGGAGTTTTGCTAGTCCCTTCCCACCAAGGGAGAGGGACCCTCAAGCACTCGCATCTCTCAGTCCTGTAAAAAAGATAAGGAAACTTTCTCACCAAAGTTCCTGGAACCATGAGAGCTAGGTCCCGGGAATCTGCTGTCTCTACTTCAGTTGAGGTTGCAACCTCGGCTGCTGGTTTCACAGTACCCCTGTCAGATCAGCCGTCTCGGATGCAGGGCGATGATCCAGTTGAGATTATTCTCATCCCATCGTCCTTCGATAAGGCCGACAACTCCTTATTCAGGATCCCGGTCCTGTCTGCCAACGAGAGACCCAGCCTGCTGGGACTCCAGCACTGGTTCAATACCAACCAACTCTCCCAAAATGCCACAAAACTGTCTTACAGCACTAGACAGCGGTTATCCAAGCTCACCCCGATCTTCCATACCCTAAACACCATCCTTGAAGTGTCCTCCAGGTATCTAGGGGTTTGGCTCGATCTTCGCCTCTCCTTTTCCACACACGTGGATGCCATCATCTCAAAACTGTGCCCAAAACTTGGCGCCCTGTACAGGAACCACAGTAGTCTCCTGCTACCTGTCAGACGTGATTTAATCCTGAAAATGATTCTACCCACCTTCGACTACTGTGGTGTCGTCTACAGCTCCGCTGCTGCTTTGCCCTCGATGCCCCCTGCGCACCCCCCCCCCCCCAAGCTCACATCACTGCGGGCTCTACCATTCACTGGCCCTGCCATCTCTGAGTAACCGATGCCTAATTCATAGTGTTAAATTCGCTTCCAACTTCTGGCTCGGCTCCCTCCTGACCTACCTCGTATCCTCCCTATCTTCCCAACCTACCCCCTCAGGTCCACTGACACTAGGCTATTGGTCATCCCCCATCAAAGGACCACCACCAGCCAATCGGCCTTCTTACCTCTTCCCTAAACTCTGGAACGGCCTGCTGGCCCAGATCCGCCATTCTTCGTCCAAACACTCCTTATCCTCTGCCCTCATTAACTTCCTTGCTCCAAATTGCAGCTGCCTCTGACTGACCCCCCGCCCCCACCCCTTGATAGCTTCTCTTCCCCTTAGCGCCTGACCAGTGGCTTGGCCGTCGCCTAATTGTCTGGCTTATATACACTGCCTTACGCACTTACACACTCACGCCTCTCTAATATCCCCCTTCTCTTCCTCTTTCCTAATTAACCTACGCTCTTCAGCCCTACTCACAGCTACTAACTCCTCTCTCCTCCCCTCCCACCTCACCTAAACCTCCCCCTATACGCCAGATGTTTACTAGTCCACTCCTCCCCTACCCCAGCTTTACTCTCCAACTCCTACTGTCAACTTGGTGCATCTCGCTGCAGCTCAAGTTCTGCTACTGGCACTCAAGTAATTCATGTATTGTCTTGTCATGTACCCATGATATGTATACCCTGTCCTTGATTGTTCTTTACTGTTCTCCTTATGTAACAAGTTTATATGTAATCTCTCCCAACTATGTATGTTCTCTATTGCTCTACTGCTAAACTCTACTATTGTATGTGTGTCTGCCTCCTTTGTAACCCCTCCCCCCAGGTCGCACTGGGAGACTAGCATCTTTTTACTCAGTGTGCCTTTCCTGGTGAAACATTTTCAATA
Organism: Neoceratodus forsteri; assembly: GCA_016271365.2. Classification (NCBI taxonomy): domain Eukaryota; kingdom Metazoa; phylum Chordata; order Ceratodontiformes; family Ceratodontidae; genus Neoceratodus; species Neoceratodus forsteri. Next base: position 1,082,432,518 of record CM028131.1, on the reverse strand, counting down.
AACAAAATCCCCTCCTGGTCCCAGTCCCTAACCAGGAAGAGCTGCAGTTCTCCCCAGCTCCTTCCGAACAACCCAGTCTGTCTCTCCAGTGGTCCAAGTCGAGGTCTCTGACCCCCTTCAACTGACAGGCCAAAGAAGACACATAAGCTTTCTAAGAAGCGGAGCCACCGCCATGCTTCCTCATCCTCCTTGGATGAGGAGAGGTTTCGATGGAAACTGTCGACGCTACGAGGATTTAATGTGGCAACAGCTATTTGTGTCCGGCCAGAAGACTGCCCTGGCTTCTACCCCAGCCATTACTTGATTGTCTTCTCCTAGGCAGACGCCTACTTCTCAGTAGCTGGTCCGCGCCATTCCTCCACTTGCAGAGTTGGTTAAGACCATTCTGGCTCTACCAAAACCATTCTGTCCAATTTTTTTGGGTGGAGTCTCCACTGAAGCAGCCTCCTTCAGGGACTCCTAAAGGAGTCTCTGCCTGTTCTAGGCCTACCACATAGGCTTTGTCACCCTCACACCTAATAGTCCCAGGTGGGTACAGGGCGACTGGTGGCCAGCCAGTTTTTCCAGACTCCGACCTGTATTCTCACCCTTTGGACAAGGAATCTGTTGGTAGTCTTTCTACAGAGGAAGGCCCTTCTTCCTTCATGGGCATCCTCTGCCTCTTCTCCGAATCCACGGGGATGCCTTTAGAGCCCGTAAACCAGAAACTAGCTGAATACCCCTTCACTGATATCCTCAACCAAGGAGATTCACCGACTGAGGCCTTCTCAGTGGCCGGCCCAAGTTTGAAACTGTGGCAGCACCCTGCCTCCTGTCCTGCACCTTCAGCCCGCAAGTACACAGTGCCCATTGGATCCCTTTCAGGGTTCACAGAGAATCTCTCTGCCAGGGACTGGTGACTGGGTCTGTCTTCAGGCACTCTGGTAATTCGGGAGAGACTTGACAAGCCTCTGGACAAAGAATCCAAAAAATTGGACCACTCTGCCCAGAATGCCTATGCCACCACTTCACTTGGCCTCCGTCAAGCAAGCTCAGCTGTCATCATGGTGCATTTTTCTCATGCTCTTCTGGGCTCTCTAGATGAGGTTCTACCTCACCTCCCGCAAACCTCAAGACTATAGTCAATGGTCCCGACCAGGGTCGGGCAGTTCTTGACTTGATAGCTCAGACAGCCTTGGACCTAAGTTCCTTCGCCCCACCTGGTGGTGGCTGTGGTTGCCATGCACTGCAGGGCATGGTTCCCACCTTCACGGCAGACACCCAGAACAAGCTTACTGACTTCCCTTTCCTGGGTGCAGGCCTGTTCGGCCCAGATGTGGATAGTCACTTCCAGCGCATTTAAGTCAAGTGCCAGCTTGGACTCTTACTTCTGCTCAGGAAGAATCCCAGGGTTCCAAAACAGAGTCTTTCTCAGCATTCTCCTCCTCGACCAAGCAGGCCCATTTCCAGTTGGGCAGCATTGGCAGCAGACTTCTATAAGCCTTGGCCCCAAATGCGAGCCCCCGGCGGCCCGTAAACCTGGAGAATGGGATTCAGGTGGTCCCCCAAACTGGATCCCACTCCTCCAAGCCTGCCCAGTGATGGGATGGAGGTGGCCACCCCCGTGCCTGTCACAGCAGCTCTGGGTCCTCCTGTAGGGGGCTGGCTCTGCCACTTCCTTTCCGCCTGGTCCACTATTACAACAGACCAGTGGGTTTTAGAAGTGGTCGGCCAGGGACTGCCTCTGGAATTCAAGCAGTACCCACCAAGCCGAGCCCACGCCCCACAGGAGGAAATGGTGTCATACATACTGTCGGCTCTCTGAGACGACTTCACTAACTCCTTCGCAAGGAGGTGGTGGTCAATCATGGCGCCCCAAACCCAGGGTTCGTTTCCATGTACTTCCTGGTTGGGGGGGGCTGGGGGCTGGCGCCTTATGCTACATCTGCATGGCCTGAACCAGTTTCTCAGGTCCTGCACATTCAGGATGGTAACTGTCTCTGATCATACCATCTCTCGAGGAGAACATGTGGTTCTGCTCTCTGGATCTTCAGGACCTGTTCTTTCATATCCCGATCTGTCCATCTCACCAGAGGTTCCTTCACTTCCGAGCAGAGGGAGCCCTCTTAGAGTTCTGAGCCTTGCTATTCAGCTTATCACTGAGCCTTGCTATTCAGCCTATCATTGGCCCCCCTGGGTCTTCACCAAATGCATTGCAGTGGTGGCAGCCCATTTTCAGCGTCGAGGGGTCAGAGTGTACCCTTATCTCGATGACTGACTTACTCATAGTGGGTTCCTCCAGACAGGAGGTGGAGAGGTCCAGGGACCTTGCCCTCCAGACATGCATTGATCTTGGCCTCCTGGTTAATGACAGTCTGAACTCGTACCTTTGCAGGTGATCTACTTCATCGGGGCAGAGCTCAACTCTTGCCAAGCCAGGCTCCTTACAGGGCAGAGGTTCTCTCCTCCTTTGCCCAATCATTTCTGGTTGGGCACTTGCGTCCTTCCTGGGACTTCCTGCGACTTCTAGGGTACATGGCCTGCACTGCCATGGTCCGATGGGCCCGGTGGTATATGCGTGCCTTCACTGGGAGCTAGCCAGCCATGGTCACTTCGATCAGCTGGTCATGGTGACCCAGAAGATGTGGGACACTCTAGTGGTGGACCATGCTAGCACATTTACAGGAAAGGGATCCAGTTTGTCCGTTCCGAGCAGATGGTCATCCTCACGACTGATGTCTCACGGGCTGGGGTTCCTGTATGGGGAATTGGAGCCCACAGGCTCTGGACTCCTGAGGAATCTGTCGTATCAACCTGCTGGAGCTCAGAGCAGTCAAACTGGTGATGTCAGCATCCGTTTTGCTCCTTCGTGGTAAAGTTATGCAAGTCCAGACAGACAATACCCCGACCATGTACTATCTCAACAAGCCGGGCGGCACGCACTCCCAGCCACTGTGCAGGAAAGCGCTCCACATCTAGACCCTCATTTGCAGACTAGAGGCAGATCTCCTAAAAATCCATGTGGCAGTAGCCTCCAACCAACTGGCGGACGCTCTCAGCCGTGTGGGCAAGACGTCCCAAGAGTGGTCTCTCTGGATAGAGATGCATCCAGAGGTAGTACGCAACCTGTTATTCCACTGAGGCAAACCGATGGTAGATCTGTTCACCTCCAAGGAAAACACGAAGCTGAGGCTGTTTCATGCCTGCCCCTTCAGCAGGGCTTGCTGCAGGGGGATGCCTTCTTGACGCTAGGACCCCAGGCATCTTCTATGCCTTCCCTCCACTTCCCTTTGTTCACAAGGTGCTCAAGGTCAGGAGGGACAAGGCAAGGATGATCCTGGTAGCCCCAGACTAGCCCCGCCAGTTCTGGTATCCAGATCTCCTCAGCCTTGGCTCCAGGCATCAGAGGAGTCTTCCAGTACACCCGGACACAATATCAGTCATTTGGGGGAAGGTATTCCATCCGGAACTTCAATCCCTGCACCCGACAGCCTGGTTCCTGAGTGGCTGTAGAGTTCTAGGCTTTTGGTCTCGCTGAGGATGTACTCGCAGTCATGGAAGCATCGAAAGGAGTCTACCAGGAGATGCTATGCCTTCAAATGGAAAAGGTTTTCCATTTGGTGTCTGGGCAAAGGTTTGTACCCTTTGACCTGTCCAGTGGCTAGTATCCTACTACCTTTGGTCTCTGTCCAAAGAGGGTCTTCAATCCACGACCCTTAAGGTGCACCTAGCAGCTGTCTCTGCTTACCAGGCGTGGGCCAGTCAGCAAACTGTGGCAGAGAAGGTGATGTGGCACATCTTTAAAGGCCTCGACCATATTTCCCCTCTGGTGCCTGAACCACCACCACCACTGTGGGATCTACTGCTGGTACTGGCAAAGCCCATGGGCAAGTAATTCGAACCCATGCACAGGTGTGAGATGTCAACATCTCATGGAAGACCGCCTTCTTGATGGCCATCACATCAGCCAGAAGGACTGGGGAGTTAAAGGTGTTCTGTCTAGTCTCCCTGTCTGGTCTTTCACAGGGACAGTTATCCTGCTCCCCAACCCGAAGTTCTTTCTGAAGGTTCTGTTGGAGTTTCACCTTACCCAGGTGTTGACTCTGCCGCTGTACTACCCCAGTTGCACCTCTGAGGCAATGTACAGACACCATACTTTGGATCAGAGAAGAGTTCCCTTATTAGGAACGAACGGCTGAAGTTCGGGGGGAGGTTCACCAGCTGTTTGTCCCCTATGCTGAAGCCGCACCTGGCAGATGGATTACATCATGCATTGATCTTTGCTATAGGTGGGCAGGCAAGGAGCCTCCCATAGGGATAAGAGCTCACTCTACCCACCATACTGCTGTCTGTGGCCGCTTCCAGGGACATCCCTATCTAGGAAATCTGCAGGACTGCTACTTGGAAGTCGGCAAACACCTTCATCACCCATTACCACATCGACCTAGAGTCATGCCGGGATGCTAGTTTTGGGGCCTCAATTCTCCAGTCTGTTCCCCAAGTAATTATTGGAGTGTGCACCTTGCCTCCCTCCTCCTGGAGGACTGCTAGGAGTCTGAACAGTGTGGATCAACATATCCACAATCCTAGAACAGGTTACTCACCTGTAACAGATCTGCTATAGAATGGTCTCTTGCAGCGAGTCATTACTTCTGGGAGTATCCGGCAGAGGTCACTGTCGCACGGCAGATACTTCTAGCAGTTTTCAGCAGGGACCACCCACCCATGACATCACATCCTGCTTCCTGTACAAGTGTGGATGGTCCCAGGTATCCTTTGTTCATTTTCCCGCCATCTTCAGCTCACGCAGCAGCTAGTTCAACTTGTGTAGCAGTTCATCGATGAGAAATGGGATTCCAGAATGAATGTCTACAGATTTTTCTTCCAAGCAAATATTATTTCGTTCCTGTCAGTGTGGCAGGAAGATTTTTCACTTTGACAAATATTTACTTTGTGTGAGATGCCTGGGACCCTCACACAACATTAATTCCTGCACATTGCCAAGAATTTAACCAGTCTACTCATTGAGTACTAGAAATTCAGCATCACATAGCAGTGCAGAAAATGTCTCCACCTGAGAACAAGGGGATCCGTTCCAAGGGCTCTCCAGCCAAAAGTTCTCATCATGGGCGAGGTAAGGAGACTGTCAAACACCCCACTCTTCCTCCCGCTCAAAGCTTTTCCAACGGCCACCATTTCAATGGTTACACAGTCGACTGAACACTTGGAACATGCCTCCCTGTCTACTAGGGCTCTCAACGACTGTGGGTTTAAAGCATGCTTCCTCTTCAATGAGTGCTCCTCTCTCATCGATGGAAGGCTTTAGACAAGCTTCCCCATTGATGGGGGACTGTTCACTTGCTGACGGTGCTTGCTACTACCTTAAATACAGTGACCTCTCTTGCCCCAACCCCACTCTTCGATTAGGCCTCTGAGGCGGTAGGGTGTCGTTTTGTTCTCCATCTAAAGGCTTGGCAGACGATCACTTCAGACAAATGGGTAATTCAAGTAATCCAAATGAGTCATGCCCTGGAATTCATTTCCTTCCCTCTCCCTCTTCTCTTTGGGTGATCATTACCCTGCACAGCATAGTCCTATCCTCCAAGAGGAACTGTCAGCACTTCTGGCCAAGCAAGCCATTGTGCCAGTGCCAGCTGTGGAACAGAAAGGGTTTTATTCCAATTTCTTTCTTGCACCCAAAAGAACCAGAGACTTCAGACCCATTCTAGATCTGAGACATCTGAACCTATGTATGCAGTACAAGCATTTCCGCATGGTCACTTTGCCACTCATAATGCCGCTCCTAAAACAAGGAGATTGGATGTGTTCCCTGGATATGAAGGACGCTTACCTTCATATCCCCATTCACCATCACAAATTCCTGCGCTTCCACCTGCTGGGCCAAAACTACCAGTTTCGGCTATTCCATTTGGCCTATCTGGCCCAAGAGTCTTTACCAAATGCCTCGCAGTGGTAGCAGCAGCCCTAAGGTGAAGAGCACTAGATCTTCCCATACTTGGACGATTAACTAATAAAAGCAGACTCCAAGGAAGCTCTGCCATCCTCTCTAACTGCCACCCTCAATCTGTTTCATGATCTAGGGATCGCAGTCAGTTGGCCAAAGTCCAATCCACAACCAGCCCAGACTCCACAATATATTGGAGCTGTTCTGGACACAGTCCAGACGAGGGCTTTCCTTCCGCCCGACCGCAGGACACTATAATATCCCTGGCCTTGTACATCTAGTCCTGGACCAGAGTAACGGCAAATACGAATACTAAAAATACTGGGTCACATGTCAGCCGCTATTCCCACAGTGGCATTTGCCCATCTCCTAGACCTGTCCAGTGGACTCTACAGAATAAATGGTCTCACCGAACTGGACAATTCAACGACCAGATTCGGATCACTCACTTCCTAGTGTTGCCCTTTAGCTAGTGGACAATCAAAACCAACTTGTCAAGGAATGCCCTTCCGCTCCCCACCTCCCACGCAGACATTGACCACAGATGCTTCCCTAAACAGGTGGGTCGCCCATCTGGGTCCATATCAAACCCAAGATCAATGGACCAGTGTCGCATCAGTCTCCTAGAAATGAGAGTGGTCCATCTTGCCCTTCAGGCATTCCTACCCTACTTCAAGCCAGGACTGTTGCTGATTCAGACAACACTGCAGTGGTTTCATACCTAAACAAGCAAGGGGGCGCGCACTCGCACACCCTTTGCAGGGAATCCATTGCAGTCTGGCAGACAGTCAAACAAGGACACCCGTCTATCTTCCAGGACGGTGTAGTCAGTTGGCGGACTGAATCGTCGGTAGTCTGCTCACGAATGGACACTTCACAAGGATGTCCTGCACGACATCTTCGCCTTCTGGGGGATGCCACAGCTGGATCTATTCACCTCCCCAGTCAGTCACAGGCTCCCCAGTTACTACTTCATTATTCCGAACACTGGAAAAGTGTCGATGCCCTGTCCCAACCCTGGACAGGACTTTACTTGTATGCTTTCCCTCCCATCCCGCTGCTAAGAACTCTGAAACTTGAGCTGGAGCCGCCCACCATGATACTGATAGTACCTCTGTGGCCTCGACAATTGTTTCTTCTCCACCAATTATTGATGCAGGATCCCATTCCATTGCCATCCAGACTGGACCCCTTGACCCAGAATCGGGGGTCTCTCCTACATCCCAGCCTCAAGATGCTACAGCTTCATGCCTGGCTCATGACAGTCATAAATTACAGCTGTCCTTTTCTGTTGCCAGTATTCTTAGCTTCTAGAAGGCCGGCAACCAGAGAAACATGCAACTCCAAATGGAAAAGGTTTTCCATGTGGTCTGCATCTCATAACGTGAACCCTTACTTGTGTCCACTCATGACCGTGTTGGATTACCTTGCCTCCTTATCGGAGTCTGGCCTCAGCTATTCTTCAGTCAGTTAATTTAGCAGCCATTTTGGCTTCTCATGAACCTCTGGACAATAGATTGCTTTGTCAGCATCATTTATCAAAAATGTATTTGAAAGGAAAGCTTCATCTGAAGCCTCCTATCCAAAGACATACGCCTCTATGGGATCTTAATTTCATTATAAAAGAGCTGATTCTTGAACCATTCGAGCCTGCAGCTACTTGTGAACTTGGTTTTCTTTCTTGCAAAACATTATTCCTGGTAGCTATTACTTCTGCTCTGCATATCTTAGAGCTCCATGCCCTTGTGTGTAGGGAACCCTGCTTGATTTTCCATAGAGAGCAGGTAGTACCACGTACTAACCCTTCCTTTTTAACCAAAGTAGTGTCTGAACAGACCCTAAATCAATCCATGGAACTCCCGGCATTTTTTCCATAACATTCCAACCAAGGTGAGCATCTGTTGCATCTAATGGATGTTCACCGTATCTTAAGATACTGCACTAATCGTACTAAAGACATCTGTTATTTGTCACCTTCACCTCCAGCAGAGAGGGACTTCCTGTTGCTAAAAGGATTCTGTCCTCATGGTTAGCAAACTATATTACATTCTGCTACAAAAAGTACAAGACTCTTCCCAGTCCAGTCTAAGCCCGTTCCATAAGAGCCATGGCCACTACGGCGATCTGTTTCAAGGGTGCCTCCATTTCAGAAATCTAATGTGGCCACTTGGTCAATGATCCACACTTTCACTCACCACTACAATTTGGATGTGGCTTCAAGACCTAGGACTGCCTTTGGCCGTGCAGTCCTACAAGGTCTCATCATAATTGTCAACCCTTTTGGACACAACTGCTGGGTTATCTCCCAGAAGTAATAACTTACTGCAAGAGACCATTCCGTAGAAGATAGTACAGTTACGCAAGATTTTACCGTAACAGTAGATCTTCAAGGAATGTCTTATAGTAAGTATAATCCCTCCATCCTACCCCATCTTTCTCTGACTGAGACAAATTCTTTATGCTCCACAGAAGTAGGAGTGAGCTCCTTGGATCCTCTGTTTCACCTCGGATCTTTCTTTGCTAGCTGAATTCGGCGGTGGAACAAAGGATACCAGGGACCACCCGCACCTACATAGGAAGCAGAATGTTGTGATGTGTGGCTGGTCCCTGCTGAAAACTGCTAGAAGAAGCTGCCGTGTGACAGTGATCTCTGCTTGATATTCGCAGAAGTAATGACTTACTGCAAAAGACATTCCCTGAAGATCTACTGTGAATTAAGATCTTGCATAACTGCACTTTCTAGGAGTGGTGTATGTTCATCCACATGAACCCACCTGACCTCCCCGGCTTTGGCGCACAACCTAAGCTTCCAGCAAGCAAGATCTGGCGTCAAGGGGCAGAGTCGAGGCATATACCACTTGGGTGGGTTGGAGCCAGCTTTTAGACCTTTTTGCAAGAATCTTAAAGGGAAAAGACTTGCCAAACAGTGTGGATGAACAACATATACCACTCCTATAACTACTGTTACAGGTGAGTAACCTGTTCATCTGGAGCCCTGCCTAGGCCATGCTGACTAGTCCCCAGTCTGTTCAGCCCATGATATAGATTCTGCCCTCAAACGCTTCACGTCTATACAATGAGTCCTTAAACCATCATGCCCCGCTGGTAAATGCCAGGGTCGGAAGACTCGATCATCCTTGGATCTGACCTTCACTCATTGACTTGTGTAAAGCACACAAGAAAGCCTGGGCTCACTACAAGCTCACTCTGACCCTTCAAGGCAGACAGCAGTACAAATCCCTTTGAAATAACTGCACTAAAATGATCCGCCATGACAAGGCTGAACACTTTAAATTCCACCTACAGTCCACCTGTGCACACGCTAATGGACCCCCCTCGGCTATCTGCCTCACTAGTTCTAAAACAAGTCAATCTCTGATCCTATAAGCGTCTCAGAACTTCTAAATACATTCTTTACCACCTACACCCTTCCAGACCTCCCCATCCCAAGAGGGGTTCCACTTGCCACCCACAACTCAGAAGTCTTCCAAGCCCTAAACTCTTTAAATCTCAGTAGATCTAGCCCTGACTGCCTTCACCCCCGTTTCTTCTCCTTTCAGCCTCGGCAATCGCAGAATCACTAACCTACATCATAAATCTCTTCTCCGGCACAGTGCACCAGGTCTTGAAGATGGCAAAAGTAATCCCCCTATGCAAAGGAGACCCCTCTGTACCAGGTAATTACCGACCCATCTCCCTCCCCCTGCCATCAATAAATTGCAAGAAACCCTTTTCCTGTCCGGACTGTCCAAGCACCTCCAACTCGTCTGGCTTCCTCTCACCTTTCCAATCCGGCTTCCACAAACACCATTTGACTTGTCTCATCCCTGCTGTGAGTCAGTTACCATATCATCTCTACCATGGATCATGGCAGCCTGACTGCTGCTATTTTTGTGGACCTAGCAGAAGCCTTTGACTGTCTCCTACACCCTTCTCCTTGGCAAGTTTGGTGCAGCAGGTCTGCATCCTCATCCTGTAAACTGGTTTAGGTCATACCTATATGGCAGACTACAATCAGTCCAGGTGGGAGGCTCCCTCCCCCCAAGTTTCCTCAGGAGTACCCCAAAGATGCATCCTGGATCCCATTTTGTTCTCAGTATTAATCGGTGACTTCCCCTCCGCAAGCTTCTACTCCCAGGTACATATGTACGTGGACACCATCCTTTTCACCTCCAGGCCTTCCATCAGATGTCCACTTCCCCTGTCCAACAAGACCTAGCAGGGTGCAGACATGGTTTCTTGCAAACCAACTAAATTACTTCAAAATACAGTAACTGTTGTTTGGTACCTCACAAAAACTAGCCAAAATGCCCTCTCCAACCCCTTTCACCACCCTGAAGGGCACTGCACTTTGCCAGGTCCCCACGCAAAATGCATAGGAATCTGGCTTGACTCGAACCTAGATTTCTCAGACCACATTGACACAACCTCAGCCAGGCTCTGTTCCAAATTCTACACTCTACCGAAACAGATTGCTTCACCCTCCCAACCAGTCAAGAGCTAGTGACTATGTTGATTCTCACTTTCAATTATGCTGATGTAGTAAATCATAAAAATTGAGTAATATCCAGTCAGTCATTTAATCCATATGGGGAAAGTGCTCCAAGGGTATAGATACATTTGAATTCCTTTTTCAAAAGTTTATTTACCCTATCCTCACCTTGTTTGTGGGGCTTCAGAAGTAGGTAGGAGTGGGTGCCACTGGATGCAAGCAGTGCCAACTGTCAACTTGCTGTGACTTTAGAAAAGCTTGAAGTTGCGTATCTCCCAAGTTATTTTCTTTCAGAAGATTCACTCTTGATGCCACAGTGACATCCTCTGGTCAGCTAAGGGAATAGCAAGTGGAGCACTTATTTAATAGATTTCCTTATCACCTCTTAGTGGGAATGTGTGAATGCAAGCATTCCATTTACTTGGTTTGCAACTCATGGGGTTGGGGGGGCTGGAAGGGGACATGAAGTGTGTATTTTTGCATGAAACTGGCTTCATGACTACTGTGCAGTGTTAAGCAGTATGGTCTCAAGTTGCTTGGCTAGTATTCAGAACTGAGGTTCATGAATGTCAGAAGTCTGGACCAGCTTGACAAATGCAGGGCTGTTTAAAAGTATTTGGGCCTCCACCACTATTGTCCCATCCCCTATAGGAGAAGAAACAGAATTACTAGGGCGTGAATATGGTTCACTAATCCACACTTCGGCAGTTCCACTGGAACAGTGAGGGCCAGAATGTCTTATATTAGCTCCTGCCACCACGGGGGTGTATATCCCTGACTTCGCCCCATGACATCGGATCTTTCTCTGCTGGAAGAAGGTCACCACCTACACACTGTCACTTAGGATTTTCTGCGCCATAGGCAAAATCTGTTTTCCAAAGTTTTCGAAATCGTGCTTGTAACCTCGTGACTATCTCAGGATCAGCGATGGAACACAATATATGGTGATTGGCAGGGTGGGAGACCAGTAGCACCAGGGATTTTTAATTTTTTACGGAATGGGGGACACACTACCATCAGGGTTTTTATTTACAGAACTAGCCGGTGATCTTTGTTTTTGTGTGTGTGTGTGTGTGTGTGTGTGTGTGGGGTGGTGGTGGGGGGGGCACTAGCACCATGGAGATCTACATTATTACATTTTGGTGACCGGGTAGGTCCACTGAGCCCCGAAGGTCCCTTTTTCAGGGGCGACCCGTGATAACAATACAAGTTATAAGAATGAACAAGGACATAATGAACATTTGAGGCATTGTGAGTTGCATCATGAGGTGGTTACAGTAAAGAAAAATAGTGGATACAGGCATGGTAAAAGAAAAGCAGTGGATGCAGGCATGGGTACAGGCATGGTTATCATGACATGTAAGCAATTGGTAGTACTTTGCATATAGTTTATTCAGGGGTTACACATGGCCTCTGGCGAGTAGTCTGTATAAGGCAGGTAGTAGGAAGGTTAAGCTAGGAGGCGGGAGGGGAGGGAGTACTGACTCATGACTGGGCAATTGGGGAGGGGGGCTTTGCTAACCTGCCTCACTACACATGCAGATGAGACCATAATGAGCTTGCAAATGGCACCTTAGTGCCTTGCATGCCCAGTGGACTCATTTGCATGGGACGCTTTAAATATTGCAGATAGCGCACCAGTGCAATCCATTCTGGCAGTGTACTTCGGGAGCCCTGTTGGGGCAGCACAAAGTGGCTTAATGTTGCGTCGACCTGCCCTATATTTAGTGATATAGCATCTGTGCACTGTTTGATTATAGCATCCTTGGGCACCCAGGCAGTCGCAAGGTACAGTGCAAATTTTTGCACTCCACTTTACACAATTTTGAATATCTGGCCCCAGGATTCAAATTTTGTTGGGTGCCAACAGAAGTCAGTCACCAGTCTGCATGACATGTACATGGCCTGTGCTTATCCTAGCTTTGTCCTTCATACAGGAATCTCCAGCTCTCCTGGTCGGCTTTTGGAACAGGATTAGAGGACCACCCTATGGTAAGGCCTTGGCTCCAGCTGAATCTGCCAAAGCTTGAGGCCCTTGTGGTGGAAGCGACGGCAGCTTCGGCTGACACTCCTCTCTACACTTTCTTGGGGTCACCATCAGGGTCATTTCTTAGGCCAGTTACATGACAGGTGCCTGTCCCTCTGGACCTTGGGAGAGCCCTGCCCTTCATGGTTCAGAATCCAGTTGCCACCGTCACCAGTTGTGGGACAGGGAGATTTGTCTTCCCAGTCCCTTAACTCACCTGACCACTTGATAGCTGAGTATCCCTCAGCAGAGAGGCAGGTTGTGGCCTCTTCGGTTCCACCATCTAATCAGACTTCTGCTCCAACCAGGCTGTCTTGTTTCTTGAGTCTGGAGTCGGTCTCTTAGACCTCTGTGCTCCCAGTCCTCACTCAGGAGGGCATGGACCGATGGGTGACACCAGTCAGTCTTTCGAGGGACCAGCCTTCACCTGGGGTCAAGCGTTCAGCTACATTGCACAATGTTGGTAGGTGTGTCATCTGACCAAGCGCATGAAGACTTTCTTGCCGTCACCCTGTGGGTCACAGTTGAGGAGTTTGCGCTCATGATCCCAGTCTACCTCGAGGTGCTGCTGTCAGCATTCCTCGTCCTGATTGAGTGAGGAGAGGCACCAGTATAAGTGCCAGTGCTACGAGGAATTCCTCTGGCAGCAGTGGACCTTCTCGGAGGGGCAGGGTTCTACCACAAGGATAACAAAGCTGGTAATACACTCAACGGTGTAACTTGTTAGTGGAGCACACAGAAATGAAATCCAATTGCAAAGTGCAGTGTGCTGTCCATCTTTAATTGGACCAAAAACAGAAATATGCATTGTATGGAGCTAGTGCAACATTCCTCATATGGTACCTGCTAGTACAGTCACCAACTCTGACTTCATAAAGTTGCCCCAACGCTTTGCTCGGTAGCGTTCAGGGGACAAGTACCTTAGTGGTCTGGCTTCTCTTAAGTACTGCTGGCAATTAGTGATGTTGTAAATTGTCACAAGTGTTAAGATTTCAGGTTGGTTAGTCCTTGTAATGGCACCACATACTAGAGGGAAGAGTCAAACTGTGATATTACCAATAACATTTTACAACGAATATTAAAATTAACACGGAACCTGCCAAATGGAAAAAGGTGCTCAATCCAATTTCATGGTCAGAATGTCCGATGAATTAACCACTTCTTTTGTTTCCTTTCTGTCGTTATCTTCCAACAGATGCTGGAGTAAGATTGGAGAGCTCAGGAATACCTGTTTAAAACCTGCTTACGTCAGTCTAGAAAGGGAGGTCGGATTGAGTAAGAGTCTGTCTCCTAATATTAGTTTCTCGCACTTTCAAACTAATTCCAAATTCATCTTTTCCAGAAGGGCTAGATCTAAGGGCAATTTTCATTATTTGTAGTAATACTGTCCAGTGGAATGTTCTGAAAGTTTGTCTGTGCAGAGCATTTGATTTGTTTTTCTGCATGCATGGATGGTAAATAAGCACAGTAATTGAAATAGCTGAAGTAGGTGACATAACACAAGGCAGACTGATATCAAGCAGTTTGGCCATGAAATTGGATTGGGCACAATTTTCCAGTTGGCAAGTTCGGTATTGATTTTATACTGTTGTAAAATATTAGTTCTAGGATCATGGATGTGTTCTATCCACATTAGTTGGCATTTCCCTTTCAATCTTGCTGGAAGATCTAAAAGCTGGCTCCTTCCACCCAGGTGATGTATGCCTCGGCTCTGCCCCATGATGCCAGAGCTTCCTTTCCACTTGAAAGATTCAGATTCCCTCCTTACCGCTTTGCGTTGAGTAGGCCCTGGCGCTTAATACTTCGACTAGTTTATCGAAAATAAAACTCATTCGAGTTTCTCCATGTAAATTCATGATTGCAACCACGATGGAGGACAAGTCCTCACCTGGGTTTCGCCAATGTTCTTGCAGGCAGAAAATGTCCCATACTGACCTGCATTCCACGTGCATCTACTACCTTGGCCATGTGCATGACGCCCAGGCCTAAGATTTTTGTTGTGCCTCTCATTCGCAAGTGTTTGATCTCTCATGCTTGCAGCTAGGACGACTGGAAAAACGGCACTCGCTGGTCAAATCTAAAGATGCCAGTCATATGGTCTCTGCAGCTGTGGGAGCCGCAGACCAATTGGAGCAGATGAAAGCCTTCGAGGAGGAGGCTTATGCTGCCGAGCAATCCTCTTCCATATGTTTTTGTTCTGCTCAAACTGGGCACTTCCATCAACGGATCCTTCAAGGAGACTTGCCAGTCTCCTTACGAAAGGAGAGGGCCTGTCTGGTTCACACACCTCCTGGTCCCGTAAGAAGGAAAGAGGGTCGAGAGAAGTCTTCAACGTTGATACTTTTGGGACAGAGAGATCTCCGTCCCAGGAGTCTTCTGTCTCTACTTTGGTCAAGAGTGCGACCTCAACCTTTAAGCTGTATGGTAAACACCCCGTCAGGTCAGCAGGCTCAGCCAGGGCGACCAGGTAGAAATTTATAGTAAACCGGTTGTTGACTGAGGCGAAAAACTCTGGGACTCCAGTCCTACCAATTGAGGAGACAGTTAGCTGGGGCTCCACCTGTGGTCACCTCCCGATCTGGAGGAGCCACGGTTCTCCCCATCCCCTTTTGAGAATCCTCGTGGCCCCGGTGGTTGTCTTCTAGATCTCAGCCCTCTCAACTGATAGGTGAGGAAGTCTCTAAGCGGCATTCAAGAAGCAGCAGGCAGTCTCATTCGTCCTTGCCCTCGAGTGGGCGAGGCTTCTCAAACTGTGTTGTCTTTACGAGGACTTCATGTGGCAACAGCTCATGCTGCCTGTTCTGAAGTCGACCCCAGCTTGTACACTGGCCATCACTCCACCTGTGGAGTCAGTGAAGACCCTCCTGGCTTGGCCAAAGCTGGCCTCCATCTGTCTTGGTGGAGCTGCCTCAGTCAGGCGCTTCTGCCAGGGAGTCGCAGCCCATTCAGGTTCTTCTGCACAGGCTGTCGGTCACCTTTACTCCAGATTGCCTACGGTGAGTCGAGAGCAACTCTGGTAGGACGATTTACCTACACTCTGGGTCTGAGGACTCGGACCTGCATGCGTGTCCATGTGACGACTATTCCATGAGTCGTCAGCGGGGGAAGGTCCCACATCCTTCCTGAGCATCCTCAAGTCTCGTCTCCGAATCAGCGGGGATGCCTTTGGAGCCTGTCAAAATGGGCTGAATACCCCATGACTATACTTAGGAAAGGGGATTCTCCATCATTCTTCATCTAAGGCCGTAGTTGATATGGCCTTGGAGCATTGGCAGCTTCCTGCCTTGCGCCTTCTGCTTGTATGGCCACAAGTATGCAATTCCCATCGGCTCCCCCTCAGCATTATACAGCATCCCTTGTGTTCCAGCGCTGGGGCAACTCTGGAGATGTGGATAGACGTACAGACAAAGTCCAAAGAATTGGACCATACAGCCAGAAAGGTCTATGCTGCCTCCTCGCTTGGCCTCAGACATTCGAGGTTGGCTGTCATTATGGCACACTTTTCCCACGCCCTTTTGGGCTCTCTGGGTGAGATGTTTCCTCATCTCCCCGCAGACCTTCTACCACTGTCAAGCAGGTCCATGACCACAGTCGGGCTGTTGCTAAACAGCAACTCCAGACTGCTCTGGACATCGAGGATTATTGTGCCTGTTCAGTGACTGATGCAATTGCCATGTGCTGCAGGGCCTGGCTGAGGGACTCTACCTTTACGGTAGATACCCAGGACAAACTGGCGGACATTCCCTTCTTGTATACAGACTTGTGCGGTCCAGGAGTCGATGGTCACCTCCAATGTATCGAAGTCCATTGCCACCTTGGACTCCTCTGTTGTTTCCACCCAGAAAGAACTCCAGGGTTCTAAGAAACACAAGACTTTTCAGCCTTCTGCCCCTGTGGCCAAACAGCCCCAGTATCAAACTGGGCGGCAGCAGCAGGCTTAATCTTAGCACCCTCAGCCCATGTCTGGGGCTTCGGCGAACCATAAGCCCAAAGGGAGAGGTCCCGGCAGCTTGCTGCCGGCCCTTCATCCTCCAAGCCTGCTCAGTGACAGGGTGGGGGCAGCCACCCCATACCCGTCATGACTACTGAGTCCTCCCCTGGGGGTCGGCTCTGCCACTTCCTTTCCACCTGGTCTTTTGCCGCAACAGACAGGTGGGTCTTGGAAGTGGTCGGCCAGGGTATGCCACTGGAATTCAAGCAGTACCCTTCAAGCTGAGCCAGTGCCCCACGTGAGGAAAAAGTATCCACCCATAATCTCTCAACTATGAGACGACATTGTCCAACTCCTCTGCATGGAGGTAGTGGTCAGTCGCGAATCCCCCTGTCAACCAAGGGTTCGTTTTCAGGTACTTCCTGGTCCCGAAAAGGACCTGAATCAGTTTCTTGGGTCATATACCTTTTGGATGGCGACTCTGTCCCAGATCATACCATCCCTGTAGCAAAACATTTTATCTTACTTCGAGAGGAGTTTTTTGTAGCGGGTAACAAGTAGGACTGACTCCACCTAGTGGCAGTTCTCTGCAACTTTTTCTTCCAGCAGTACTGATGTGGGAATGCCCCTCCCCCACCCCCAAACACTGCGTCACCCCGATGTCACCCTATATAAGGAAGGAGTTCCCCATGTGCCCCAGTTCTTTCCTGCTACATGGTCAGAGTTAAGCTTCGACACCGCTTGCAGTGCCAATTGCTCTCTTCCTTCTCACCGCTTTTCAAGTGTAGTTTTCACATCCATGTCCTCTTCTTCCAGGGCATCAACAAGTGCCCCTGCGGACAATCAGATACCCCCTAAGGACAGCCATTCTGTATCTTCTGCTTGGGACCCGACCGTGACACCGGCGCCTGTCCCCATTGCGAGGCCTTAACTCCCGAACGCGCATCAGGCATCAAATCACATTCAGCCTTTTTAGCAGAGTCAAAACTGGCTGCAATGGAACGTGATTCATCCTCTGTGGAATCCGACCACCCTCCCGCTCATAAACACCACAAACCTCAGGAGCAGTCCCATTCTAGGTCGGGGAGGGCTATTTGGGACACGATTCCTGCCTCACGGCTCTTAAACCGTCCACTGGGTCTGTCACGGCAAAACCCTCAGGGACCACCCTCCAGCTGTTGAAGGTGTTTCCGCCCACCGAGAAGGCTTTCTCGCCAGGCACAGGTAAGTCCTCCTGCTCAGGCTCCACTTCTAAGGCCAACTCCCAAGAGACTAGCAAGGCCTCTGGGTCTCCCAGCTGCAGGGCCTCGTCTTTGACACCAAAATCTAAAGACTCCGACCGGCGCCTGCCTCTGGTGGCTGACCGACGTTCAGTCGAAGTCTTAAAAATCTTACAAGTCCAACCATCCCAAGGCTCACGCCACCAAGAGATGCCCGTCTGACTCTAGACATGTGGACGCCAGACCAAAGGTCGTCCCGCCACCAAAGTTCTTCTGACGCTGGTCACCCTGGCGCCTCCTGACGTCTGCTCTGAGACCCTCTCTCAACAGATGCCAGTCCACCTGACTGAAGCTGGTGACGGGGGAGCTGATGCCGCCCTATAGACCAATGCCGGTGCCTACTGGCAACAAGGGATTGGACCAGACATCGGCACCCCCATCGATGGGGCCAGCGATGGCTGTGGTGCACCTTTTACTCCTGCACCTGGTTCCCCGAAATTGAACCTTTTGCAGGTTACCAATCTCTTTTCCCACTGGTGAGACACAGTTAAACATGATCTCCCAGTGGGTGCACCTCCTCCCACGCCCACTCCGGCTCCATTGCCTGACACCTCGGAACAGTCTGATCAAGAGGCAGGGAAGGAGCCAGCACCACCCAAGAAACATACCAGTAAAAGTGTAGGAGGACCAGGTCCAGTAGATCTTACTTCGAGATACAGCTGTTGCAGCAGGTTACACCATTAGGACTGAAGCCGGCAGGCGCCAGGACCCCACGGAAATTTTCTGGGTAGCAGTCTTCAGCGGGGACCGCCTCCGACGTCTGTCCCTCCCCTGTCAGGTGTAGTACATAAGGAGGCGGTCCCCCATAATCCCCAGTTCCTTTCCCGCCATCGACATCGCCAGTATCGGTCTCTTTTTCTAGCGTGCAACAACCTTTAGAACTACGAATATTACGTCTTTCTTCACAACTTTGGATTCAACTGATGTCCTCTCCAACTACTTCTCTTGAGGGTCACCACTCTGTGTGCCTGCAGCAAACAGATCCCCTTCAAGGATCCACATTCAGCCTGCATGCGCTGCCTAGGCCCAGAACACGACACCAAGGCCTGCTCCTTCTGCCAGGGCTTCAACAGTCACACCAGGATCCGCCGCCAGAAGGCCCTTCAAGCGTTTCTCTTGGAGGAGAAACTGAAAACCATGGATAAAGAACCTTCCTCCAGGGAGGAGTCGTCGGGTAAAACCCACAAGCACCAGGACAAACACTGGGAAAAGGAAAGGCCCAGGTCCCCTGCGAGGGCCTCGGACTCCCGCAGCTCCGGCTCGTGATCAGACCGCTCTCCCTCCAGGGCTCAACCGCAACTTCCAGCAGTTCCTCTTCTTTGCAGCCCCTGAAGACTTCCAGGCTGTCTGCCTCTTCCACTCCATCTAAGGCCTCGTTGAAGTCCGGGGAGCGCCCTAAGTCTTCTTCCCGCTGGCAGGACTCCTGACGCCAGGTCAGTTTCCCAGCCTCCATGTGGGTTGGATCCGGTTCCTCGAAGACCAACGACTTGACGTCCCTCAAACGGACATCTGACCCGGCGTCAGCCAAGCATCACCGGCGCTCCCAGGAGCCGGCGACACCTAAACTCCAGTCGCCGGCCAGGCATTTGCCTCAGAGGGCGTCTGCAAGAGGACCGCACCACAGTCACCGGCGGACGCCAGTCAGGACTCGTCAGAGGATACCACACAGCCAGAGGACCAGGCGGGCGACACCGGAGAAGCCGTGCTCACATGGGAACCTTCCCCAGAGCAGGAGACCACTGGGGACCTGACCCCGGCGACAGGCCAGTCGGGCATGAATTTGGCAGAGGTAAAACTCTTTACCTTCTGGTGGGATACCATCAGAAAAGATGTGGTCGCCACACATCGTCCGCCTCCTCCTACTCCTTCACCACCTACGCCCCCTCCTCCGCCCAAGGGGCCTGTAGGACTGTCGCCAACCTCCAAGGAGCAGACACCACCACCTCCTCTGGGTAGATCCTCAGAAAGACCACCTCCCTCGATCCACCTCCGGGTCACCCAGTCCCAAGAGACCCAGACGACATCAGTACACCCTGTCTGGGGAGGATTCCAGATCTGACACCTCGGGGCGCTCCAGATCTCCTTCTCCCATCAACATTTCCTCTCCGGACCCACAGAACCTACCTAGGTCTCCTCCGGATGATCCTGAGGTGGGATGCTGAAGAACTCGACCCCGTGAGACAACGCCTTGCTTGCTACCTTCAGCAGAAAGACCCGAAGCCTGTGGTAGTGCCGCCCTTGGTGGATACCTTTGCGGATGTCACCAAGGCCGTCTGGAAATGTCAACATTCCACTCCAGCAGTGCCAAAGAAGGCTGACCGCCTATATGAGGCCCCTAGGGAGGACCAGTATCTGGCGAACCATCCTCTGGCTGACTTCCTGGTTATCACTGCTTCGCATGACCGGTCTGAGACCTCAGCATTGGAGCACACAGCCACCAGACCAAGAATCCAAGCAATTGGATGTCCTGGGTAGGCGCACGTATGCGGCTGCGACTTGCGCCATCAGGTCACCGAATTACCTTACCCACGTGGTTCAATTCCAGAACGCACTGTGGGAACAGGGACAGGACCTGGTTGTGAAGATGCCTGATGGCGACCAAAAGGAGGAGCTCTTGAACCTCCTCCACACAGGTTCAGATGTGGGGACCCAGGTTCTCAGAGCCGCATATGATTCTGCAGACTAGTCAGCCAGAGCTGCAGCCTCAGGCGTGCGTCTCCAGAGACGCTTGGTTCCATGTCTCTGGTTTTACCCCGGACGTCCAGAACATCTTAGACGTCCCTTATAACGGCGAAGTCCTATTTGGTGAAGCCTCAGAGAGAGTAATCACCAAACTTCAGGACACAGGGAAGGCAGTCTGAGCTGTACAGGCAATGTACAGGTCTCGGCCCAGTTCCTTTCGTAGGAACCATAGCCGCTTCCATGGCCGACTACAAAAGCAACAGCCACGTTCCGGCCAACAGCAGAGGGGCACTTTCACCTGCAAGGCCTAGGCCAAGTCATCCCCAGGCAGAGGCCAATGATTTGCAAAGTTTGCACAGCCTGCCGGATCAAACGCTGCCACAGCATGACTCCTTCCTGGCCCCCGCCCCTTCTCAGGATTAATGGGAAAAGAGTGGGGGTCTCATCGCATGCCACTTGCCAGTGGCAGTCGATCACCGCCGACAGGTGGGTTCTGCAACTGGTCAAAAAGGCCACTATATAGAATTTGTAGGCAGTCCTCCCACAAGACCTGCCCTGCTCTCCCGATATTTGGGTCAGCATGCCTTGATCATACAGCAGGAAGTGCTCGCGCTTCTGGAAAAGGAAGCCTTGGAGCACGTTCCAGAGAATCAGAGAAGACTAGGGTACTATTTTCGCTTCTTCCTGGTTCCAAAAAAAACGCGGGGACCTCCGTCCAGTACTGGACCTCAGCAACCTCAACCTTTCGGTAGTTTACAAACGCTTCCACATGGTGACCCATCCGGGCTTAATTCCAATGCTGAAGTAAGACGCCTTTCTGGCGTCTTTGGACATGCAGGACGCCTACCTGCATATTCCAGTTGCTCAAGCACACCGGAGGTTCCTGCGTTTCGAGTTTCAGAGCCGCCATTATCAGTTCAGAGCTCATCCCTTCAGGCTGTCATCGGCACCTCGCGTATTCACGAAGTGCATGGCGGTCGTAGCAGTGTCTCTGAGCAGACAAGGCCAGTACGTGTTCTCATACCTGGACGACTGGCTTCTCGTGACACCCTCAGGAGAGCACTGATGGCGGCCATTCACTGCACCCAGTCCCTTTTCAATCACTGGGTATTCTCGTCAACTACGAGAAGTCAATCCTGGTGCCATCCCAGAAACTGCAGTTTATAAGAGCAGTTCTGGACACCGTCGGAGGGAAAGCTTTTCTTCCCTCGGACAGAGCGGAACAAATCAGATCCCTCATCAGGGACTTGTCGGTGAAGACCGTCCCGGCCAGATGGGTCCTTAGCCTGCTCAAACACATGACTGCGGCCATTGCAACAGTCCCGCTGGCACGTCTCCACATGCGGGTAACCAAGTGGATGCTAAGGGTGCAATGGGACCAAAGGCAAGACCATCTGCAGCATCTAATCTGAATCACGAATGCCGTAATTTGGGATTGGCAATGGTGGCTAAATCCTGGGAACCTCTCTGCGGGGGTTCCCTTCACAGTGCCGTCTCCGACTGTGACCCTCTCCACAGACTCCTCAGGGCTCAGGTGGGGAGCACACCTCGACAGGGTTTGGTCTCGGGGCCTGTGGACAGCTCGAGTCTCATCTCCACATCCTCATTTTGGAAATGAGGGCAGTCCTTTACACACTGCAAGCCTTCCAGTCGGAGATTCCACCAGGTACACTCCTGTAACGAACAGACAATACCGCTGTGATGTATTACCTCAACAAACAAGGAGGCACTCACTCCTACCCACTTTGCAGGGAGGCCATGAGAGTGTGGGAGTGGATATTGCAACATGGCGCAAACCTAATTGCAGTGCATGTCCTGGGAGTGGACAGCACCATCCCGGACAGTCTGAGCCGCTCTCAGGCCAGAGTCCATGAGTGGGAACTTCTACGGGAGGTGGCAGAGGATCTGTTTCACAGATGGGGCACTCCAGAGTTGGACCTTTTCGCGTCCCCATCCAAAGCAAAACTGCCCAATTTTTGCTCGCTAGATCCAGGACCTGGTGTTTTCTGGAGAGACATGTTGTCCCTCTCCTGGACGGGCAGATTCCTCTATGCCTTCCCTCCTTTCCCGTTGATCCAGAGAGTTCTCTTAAAACTTTGCAGGGAGCAAGCGATGCTCATTTTGATCGCGCCTTTCTGGCCCAGACAGATTTGGTTCCCTCTTCTGCACCAGCTATCCCGGGAACCTCCAGTTCCTTTGCCAATCGGCTCCAGTCTCTTGTCTCGGGAGGCGGGTTCATTGGTCCACCCAGACTTGCGTTCATTGAACCTGCACGATTGGCTCCTAGAGACATAGCCATGATGTGATTATGGGGTCTTGCAAGAAGTGGCAGATTTACTCTCTGCCGTCAGAAAACTGGCAACCCACGCAATGTATGCCATGAAATGGCGTAGATTCTGTTTATGGGCTCAAGCGTGTGGCTTTTCGCCGTTAGACTGTCCTGAAAAGCTGGATCTTCCTGGACATAAGTCTCCACCACTCATTCACACTATTGGGATCTGCGCCGGAGGCACTAGGACCCATCGGGAGCAAACTTTTTGCTGGAGGGTCGGCGCCAGAGATGGAGCTGCGAGGAACGGTACCACGAGCCTCAGCTCGCGTGGTAATAACTTTCTTGGTGTTGACCCTCCAACCACCTCAGTTCTTTTTTTCCCGCCTAGTGCGCTTCAGTGACGACATCGCTCGCCCGCCGGGAGTCAAACTTCAAACTAGCAGCATGGTTTTCAGTTTTTGTTGTTTTGTAGTATTATCTCGATAAAGTATTGCTTAGTTTATTCTTATTTTAACAATAAGAAGTCTCAGCCTACTTTGACGGAGTCGACCATGAGCAGGTCAGGTGACGGTAGGGAGACTTCGTATGAAAGTTGTTCAGTCAGTCGGGCTGGGTCCGGTCCGCCGCCTTCTCCGGAAGGGGGGTCTGACAACGGTCAGTCCAGTGCCCGGGGGGATGGGCGGTCCCAGCGGAAGCATAAAAATAAACGGTTGCATTCTCGGCACCGTTCAGCCTCGAGCTCTTCTTCGGCCCACAGGTCTAAAAAGAGAAGGCATCACTCGAGGTCGCCCTCTATGTCTGCACGTAGATGTTCGGTTATCGGGGCTAGTTGCCGGTCTCCTCCTTTGGAGTCGCCAACCTCTGCTTCTGGTAGTCAACGGCGTCAACATCGGAGCCCTACCCTGCCCGCAGGTAGGTCTTCAGCTGAGCAGTTTTACCAGTGGGCTGTTCTTATGGAGCAGTGGGCTCAGAGGTTAGTTCAGCTACCTGGCTTGGTCACTCATGGGCCTTCAGGCTTATTGGGAGACCAGGTAGGGCGGTTGGACTTTCCTGGTTGCGCGGCACCTTCTTTGATGCCGTCGACTCCATGCTTAGGTGTCCCCCCCCCCCCAACATGGCTACGGTGCAGGGGGCCACACCGATGCCCTTATCTCCCTCGCTTCCTCCTTCAAAACCTGTTTTGGTCTGGGGTGTTTTCGGCGCCAATGGTGCGCTTTCGGCGCCCGTCGGGTTTCGGTGCGCGTGGTCCCTCGGCATCGTTTTCGGTGCCGCGTGGTCCCTCGGCATCGTTTTTTCGGTGCCGCGTGGTCCCTCGGCATCGTTTTCGGTGCCGCGTGGTCCCTCGGCATCGTTTTCGGTGCCGCGTGGTCCCTCGGCATCGTTTTCGGTGCCGCGTGGTCCCTCGGCATCGTTTTCGGTGCCGCGTGGTCCCTCTGTGTTTCAGGACTCCTCCTTTCACTATTTTCCTTCTTCCCTCTCTTCTGATTTTCATTCCTTTCCTGTCCATACAGTCCCTCCTGGACTGTCAGGAGATGACATTGAGCCTGACCCAGACCTTTGGTTGGGTGATGAAGTGGACGAAGCAGGATCTATTACTGCTACAGAGCCTATGGTTGAGGACCTGTCCTTTAAGTCTCTGCTAAAAAATCTGAGTTCCACTCTTTCACTACAGACATCGATCCTGGGAAATTAAGACTCCAATACCTTCATGCCCTGGAGATCCCTACGGATTTGACTCCTCCGGTTCAACGCCTTCCTTGACGCTGTCTCAAATGGTATGGAATAATCCTGCTCTCACCCCTTCGTGGCTAAATCCATAGATAGGAAATATTCAGCCCCCAAGGATCGTCCCATTTTGGCATCTCACGCCTTTGCGGATCCTATTGTAGTCCTGGCAGAGAATAAGGTTGTTCTTCCTCAAACTACTACAGCTCGACCTATTAACAAAGAATCTCGTAAGATAGACACCTTAGGTAAGAGTCTTTGCTGCTTCTACCCTAAGTATGCGTATTGCCAGTTACCAGGGCTATTTCTCCCAGTACGAATATATCCTGTGGCATTCTATCAAGCAAATGGTTGAAGCTCTGCCGGAATCGGATACAAAGCCAGAGCTTCTTCAAACCATTACCAGAGTATCGAATCTAACAACCAGCAGGTTAAAGCAGCCATGGATGCTTTCGACACTGCTTCCCGTTCAGCAGCTGCTGGTATTTGCACCCGCCGTCATTCCTGGCTGCGTACTTCGGGCTTCACGAATGACGCGCAGCAGCAGGTAATGGCGTTGCCCTTTGATGGTGCATATCTTTTTGGTCCTCAGAGCAAGCTGTAGAAGCTACACAAAAGACTAGGTCAGCCATTAAGTTGGCTCGACCCCCTCCTGCCCCCTCTCGAGGGAATGTCAAACGTCTGTTTCATAATCGTCAGTCCTTTCGAGGTAGAGGAGGTTTCCATAAAAACCAACCTGCCCAACCTCAAAAGAAGACGCAGCAGAAAGCGCAAGGGCCCAAAGCGCCCAGTGCTACCTTATGAATTGCTGGCCCAAGTCCCATCTCAGCTGCCCAAGGTGGACTTTCCTCTCCGGTGGGAGGTCGTCTGATGCACTTCTACAACCAGTGGAAGTCCATAACCTCAGACAAATGGGTCCTTCGGATGATTCGCGAGGGGTATTCACTCAATCTTGTGGAGACCCCTCCAGATCGTCCTCCCAAACGGCAGCCCAGGCTGTCAACCCTTCAGTCAGACCTTCTCGCCGCCGAGATTCAGGGCCTTCTGAACAACAGGGCAGTAGAAGTGGTGCGCTGCATCAACAAAACAAAGTTCTACTCCCATTACTTTCTGGTTCCAAAGAAGTCCGGGGGAATGCGCCCCATTCTAGATCTCAGAAAGCTAAACAAATTTCTCCCCAAGGAGAAATTCAAAATGATTTCTCTGGAAACCCTGTTACCTTTGCTTCATTAACGGGACTGGCTAGCCTCCCTGGACATGCAGGATGCTTACCAACACATTCCTATTCACCCGAGGCATCACAGATTCCTGAGGTTTGTGGCTCTGGGACAACATTATTGGTTCAGAGTCCTGCCCTTTGGGCTATCCTCGGCGCCGTGAGTTTTTACAAAGTGTTGTGCAGTTCTTGCAGCGCACCTCAAAGGTTGGAATACAGGTGTTCGCTTATCTGGACAATCGGCTTCTAGCAAGCCCTTCCAGGCAAGGGACTCTGGATGCCGTAGAGACAACCTCTCGCCTCCTTACGTCCATGGAAGTTCTGCTGAACCTCAAGAAATCGCAACTGCAGCCCTCCCAGAGGCTCCTTTTTATTGACTCTTCCGGACACCTCCTGTGCGAAGGCTTTTCTTCCAGAAGATAGAAGGAACGATATCCTTCAAATGGCCCATCACATCGGGGAGAACAGCTGTTACAGCTTTCTCGATGCAACGGATGCTAGGCCTCATGGCATCCTCAGTGTTCACTGTACCCCTAGCATGTCTGCACATGAGAACCACTCAGTGGATGCTCAGTACTCAGTGGTCCCCAGCCACTCACCCGCAGTCCTATCTCATCAAGGTGACAGAACCTTTAAAGAGGTCACTCACCTGGTGGTCTCAAGAGAGCAATCTTCTGGAAGGATATCCCTTTGCTCCTCTGGACCATCAAATCTCCATTACCACGGACGCATCCCTAATAGGGTGGGGAGCTCACTGTCAGGCTCTCCACACTCAAGGTGTGTGGACTCAGCTTGAGTCCCAGCTTCACATAAACGTCCTAGAAATGAGAGCCGTCCTTTATGCGGTCCAAGCGTTGAAGGACATTCTCTGTCACAAGAACATTCTTCAAACGGACAACAAAGCAGTGATGTATTACATCAACAAGCAGGGCGGTGCTCAGTCTTACCCCTTGTGCAGGGAAGCAGGGGAGGGTATGGGAATGGTGCTTGGAGCACAAGGCTCTAATTCAAGCGGTCTACCTGCCAGGTGTACAGAACGACTTGGCAGACCGTCTCGGCAGAACAGAGACAGATCCTCACGAGTGGTCTCTCTACTCAACCATAGTTCAGTCACTATTCGAAGAGTGGGGAACTCCAGACCTGGACCTTTTTGCATCCCCCACTCAACGCAAAACTGCCTCTCTTCTGCTCCAGAAATCAGGGCCTGGCATTTTCTGTCAGGATGCGTTCAGGCTGTGGTGGACAAAACACTTTCTTTATGCCTTTCCGCCTCTTCCTCTAATTCAGAGGGTACTCCAAGTTCGAATCCAAGGGGGACAAGATGATTCTCATTGCTCCCTTTTGGCCTCGGCAGCTGTGGTTTCCACTACTCAACAATATGTTGGCAGTTCCTCCGAGACCACTTCCCCTACAGATGAACCTTTTGACTCGGGGACCGGTGGTCCATCCCAACCTGAGATCACTTCACCTTCACGCTTGGCTCCTGAAGAGGTAGAAGTAAACCGGTTCAATGTCTCTCGAAGGGTTTCAGATTCTTCTGGCTGCACGTAAGCCAGCCACTCGGAAAACTTACACAGCCAAGTGCAAGTGTTTTTTGCTCTGGAGTGCAAAGTCCTCTTTGAATCCCTTTTCCTGCCCACCAGATAAGGTTTTGGAGTACCTCTTGGACCTCTCAAATTCAGGTCTGCAGTACTCTACAGTCAAAGTTCACCTCAGTGCCATTTCAGTGTATCATGATCCGTTTTTCCTTGACACTGGCTCAGTTACTTGTGGTTGAGAGATTTATTAAAGGAATTCTGCATACCAGACCTCCTACAAGACGTCCAGTTGCAGCCTGGGACATTAATCTTATGCTAGACATGCTCACTCGGAAACCTTTTCAGCCTCTGGCTACCTGTGAGCTAAAATTTCTCACCCGGAAGACTGCCTTCCTAGTGGCCATTACCTCAACCCGCAGGGTCTCTGAGATACATGCCCTGGTCACAGACCCTCCGTATACTGTTTCATAAGGACAAAGTAGTTCTTTGTACTCATCCTAAATTTCTTCCTAAGGTTGTCAGAATTTCATCTAAACCAACCTTTGGTCCTTCCCTCTTACTTTGCGGACTTCCAAAATGAAGAACATTCTCTTCATTCTTTGGATGTTAAGAGGGCCTTGCGTTTCTTTCTAGATAGAACCAAGGATTTTCGCAAAGCCCATCAACTGTTCGTTTCCTTCAGCGGGACCCGGCTGGGTCAACCTGTCTCCTATCAGATGTATCTCAGCATGGCTAGTGGCATGCCTTCGCCACTGCTATTCCATGGCATCGGTTAAGTTGGAGGGTAGAGTTTATGCTCACTCTACTAGAGCGGTCGCTGCATCCCTAGCGGAAATTCGCAATGTGCCCATTGCAGATATTTGCAACGCAGCCACCTGGAGCTCAGTGCATACTTTTGTTAAACATTATGCACTGGATGTCCATGCCAGACGACATTCTTCCTTTGGCAGAGCCATCCTTAATGGACTTCTGTCCTAGAAACGTGAGCTCTTGGTCTCTCCTGCCACCCACTCGGGGGATTATTAGCTCAGTACTCTCCCAATAGTGTGAATGAGTGGTGGAGACTTATGTCCAGGAAGATATGAAAATTACGTACCTACCGTAATTCTTGATCTTCTTGGACGAGTCTCCACCACTCATTCACACGCCCACCCTCCGTCCCCCGAGCTCACCTCTGGTCATCACTCCCTCAGATCTTTAGGCTGTGAAGACTTCTTTGTTGACCCGTCTTATACGGGTCACCCGGACTATCTTATGTCTGGTTTTTAGGTTAGGCTACCCTTCTAGGTTAGTTATGCTGCACCTCCTTGGTAAAAAAAAGGTACTGAGGCGGTTGGAGGGTCGACGCTGAGATGGTCATTACCGCGTGAGCTGAGGCTCGCGGTGCCGTTCCTCGCGGCTCCATCTCTGGCGCCGACCCTCCAGCAAAAAGTTTGCTCCCGATGGGTCCTAGTGCCTCCGGCGCTGATCCCAGTAGTGTGAGTGGTGGAGACTCGTCCAAGAAGATCAAGAATTACGGTAGGTACGTCATTTTCATTTCTGGACTACCTGCTTTCCCTCTTCCACTCCGGACTGGCTTACTCCTCGATTTAAAGTGCACCTTTGTGCAATTTCTGCTTACCATGCCCCCATAGGCCATCGGACGGTGGCCCAGCTGGACACTACTCGTGCCTTCTTATGGGGAGTCCTCCACCTTAGGCCGCCCATCAAAGAGCCAGTCCCTCCTTGGGACTTACTTTTCGTCCTGGAGCAGTTTACGCTGCCACCTTTTGAACCAGCCGTGGATTATAGAAATCGTTTTCTCTCTTGAAAACATTATTTTTTAGTTGCTGTTACTTGGTTAGAAGGATCTCGGAATTGCATGCTCTTATGTGCAAAGAGCCTTATTTGGTTTTCCATCAGGACAGGTTTGGTTTTGGTTTTGGTTTTCCATAAGGACAAATCCAAAGTTTTTGCTTAAGGTGGTTTTCAGCTCTCACCCTTAACCAGAATATTGCTCTACCAGTGTATTTCCCAAGGTACACTAATCGAGGAGAAGCCCTTCTGCACACCCTCGACGTGCATCGGTGCCTCGGATACTATCTGACCAGAACCAAACGGCTCCGAAAGTCGGACCAACTTTTCGTCTCCTTTGCTCACAGGATGAAAGGAGCTCCTGTCTCCAAATAGTCACTCTCGAGGTGGCTCATCCAGTGCATCACTTTGTTTTGACAAGCGCAATAAACTGTTACCGGGCGTGGTCAAGGGTCATTCCACAAGAGTGGTGGCTACTTCTTTTGCGGCGTTAAAGAACTTCTCCACCCCAGCTATTTGCGCTGCAGCTACTTGAAGCTCTGTGCATACCTTTATCAGGCATTACAGTCTGGACATTTCATCGAAGCAGAGAGCGGGGTTTGGTCTAGCCGTCCTTCAGGGACTTCTGTCCTAGGCTCGAGTTATATCGAGGTCTGTACCTTTCCTTCTCCTGGTGGTGCATGTTTTCCACTACTGCTTGGAAATCAGTCCTAATGGTGTAACCTGTTACAAGAACTGTATCTCGAAGTAAGATAGTACAGTTACATAAGAACTTACCGTAACAGTAGATCTTAGAGAACAGCTCTTGCAGCAGGTACCTTCCCGCCCACCATCCCCCTTTTTTGGAGGTAGGTCATAGTAAAGCACCCATCTTATGGGATGGGATATTCCTATTCTATAATCTTTGCCATCTGGTGGCGGATCCTCAATCTCCTCTTCTGATGTCATCCAGTGGCCAGGAGTCTCTGGCAGGAGAACTGAGGATTATGGGGGGGACCACCTCCTTATGTACTACGCCAGACGTTGGGGACGGGACCAACGTCGGAGGCGTTCCCCGCTGAAGACTGCTAGCTAGAAAATTTCCGTGAGGTCCTGGCGCCTGCCGGCTTCAGTCCTAATGGTGTAACCTGCTGCAAGAGCTGTTCTCGAAGATCTACTGTTGCAGTAAATTCTTGCGTAACTGTACTTTCCTCTCGCTCTTTCCTGACAAGAGGTGCAAGAGAAGACGGTCCCCATCCACTTCATCCTCGGAGTCTTATGTAGACTGACACCTCTCATGTGGATTCGGATGTCGAACCAGATTTGGGGGAAATGGAGGAACACCCAAAATCCCGTCCTGATGACCTCAGCTTCATGAGGTGATGAGGCACATCCAGGCAAACATGAGTAGGGACACTGAGGCCTTGGACCCTAAGCGACTGGCTAAATACCTCCACCAAAAAGACCCCAAGTCAGTGGTCATCCCTCCCATGGTCAACACCTGCGAGGACGTCACATTCACTACCTGGAAGCGTCCTCACTCCTCCTTGACTGTGCCCAAGAAGGCTCATCTGCTCTACCGGGCCCCTAAGGATCACCCTTCTTGGCTGAACCACCTGCAGTGGACTCTGGTGATTTCAGCAGCTCACGACTGTTCATAGAGGCCCAAACACCTGAGCACCCAGCCTCCTGACAGGGAGTCATAGCAGTAGGATTCCATGGGGCTTAAGGTGTACTCTGCTGCTACCTGCAGTATCAGAAGTCTCAACTTCCTGAGCCACATGGTCCAATTCCAAAATGCTCTTTGGGAACAGGGACTGGACATTGTACAAGGCATGCCAGATTGCCCTCAGCGGGCAGAGCTTACAAAACTGCTTCAGACTGGCTTAGACATGGGTACCCACGTTCTGAGGTTGGCCTATGACTCTGCGGACACTTCAGGGGCAGCCGCCACTGGTATTTGCCTGTGACGCCATGCTTGGCTTCGGGTTTCTGGGTTCGATCTAGATGTGCAGACTAACATTCTGGATGCTCCCTTCAAGGGATCTGTGCTGTTTGGCAAGGACATGGAGAAGATTACAAGGCCATCCAAACTGTGCAGTCCATGTACCGCCCAAAACAGGGGTGACCTCGGAAACCCTGTTTTTGTGGTCGCGTGGGACATCCTCTTCAGCAATCTCTTCCAGCCCCACTCACAGCAAGGTGACTTTATTCATAGGGGTGGAGCCAAGGGATCCTCTGCCTCCTCTAGACCGGCCAAAGCAGCTACTGCGGCCTTCCTCTCTCTCCCCCCCCCCCCGTGCCTGCCTATCCAGGCCATCCTGTCCCCTGGACACCTAATTAGGGGAGCTGGTCGGAGGTCACTTTCCCTCTATGCAGATGCCTGGAGTAAAGTGACCTCCGACCAGTGGGTCCTTGAGCTCGTGGGTTTAGGGCACTCCACAGAGTTTGATGCCATTCTGCCGGACAGACCCACCACCCCATCCCATTATCCCAGGGAACACCGGGCACTGATCAGAAGGGAAATCCTATCCCTTTTGGACAAGAACACCATCGAGCTGGTACCCCTGGCCGAGCGAGAGGGTTCTTCTCCCTAGTCCCAAAAGTCCAGAGACCTCAGGCCTGTTCTGGGCCTCAACGATCTAAACCAATGGGTCTCCTACAGGAGATTCCATACGGTCTCCCTCCCCACTCTCCAGCCCCTCATTTCGTCAGGAGACTGGTTGGCATCCCTGGACGTGCAGGACTCCTGTTTGCAAATCCATATTGCTAAGGGTCATCGAAGATTTCAGAGGTTCAGATTTGAAGACAAGGTCCATCAATTCAGAGTCCTTTCCTTCGGTCGCTCTTCAGCCCCCAGGGTCTTCACCAAGTGCCTGGCAGTGGTTGACGCGGTACTGCGGAGACTGGGCCACTTCATGTTTCCTTATCTGGATGACTGTCTCCTCCTGTCTCCCTCCAGGTGCCGCCTGTTGGAAACCATCAAGGACTCCTTCTCGCTGTTTCAGCATTTGGAGATCACATGTCCCAGAACCTTCAATTCATCTGAGCTCTCTTGGATACCAGCCTTGGGGAAAATGTTTCTTCCCTCCAATAGAGTAGGTTGGATTCAGGTCCTGGTGTACCAAGTCGCTACAGCCTCAAGGGTCTCTGCAAGACTCCTCCTCAGGCTGCTAGGGCACATGGCAGCTGCCGTAGTTTCCATCCCTCTGACGCTACTGCGCATGAGAACTATTCAGTGGTTAAGGGTTCAGTGGGATCAAACGCAAGTCAATTTGAACACCTCGATCCGGATCTCGGAGCAGATCCGCCAGGAATTACGCCAGTGGATGTCATCACAAAACTTACTGGCGAGTGTCCCCTTCCATGTAGGGACCCTGACCCAGATTCTGACCACGGACTCGTCGTCTGAATGGGGCGCCCACTTGGGGACACATCGCACTCTGGGATCTTCTTCCCCAATAGAGGAAGATCTGTATATCAGTGTTCTAGAACTAAGAGCAGTTCTGTATGCCCTTCAGGCCCTGGTCTCGTTCCTAGTGCCAGGCCACCTGTTAATCCAGATGGACAACACTTCGGTGGTCTACATCAACAGACGAGGTGGCACACACTTATCCCCTCTGCCAGGAAGCCATGCGGGTGTGGGATTGGGCTCTGGAGCATCAGCTTGTATTGACTGCGATGCACGTTCCAGAACAGAAGGTGTTGGCCAACGCACTCAGCAGAGCCAGGTTGCAAGCTCACAAATGAGAGCTGCTTCAAGAAGTTGCAGGTCAAATCTTCTGCTGGTGGGGAGCGCTAGAGTTGGATCGCTTTGCATCAGAATTCAATGCAGAACTGCCCAGTTTCTGCTCGCTGGGTCCAGAGCATGGAACTTTTTGGCAAGTTGCATCCTCCCTCTCCTGGAAGGGGAGGTTTCTCTACGTGTTCCCTCCCTTCCCGCTCTTGCAGAAGGTTCTCCTCAAGGCTCAGTCAGAACCGTCCGCCTCATTCTGATAGTTCCATTGTGGCCTCATCAGATTTGGTTTACTTTGCCTTAGCGTTTAGCGGCAGAACCTCTGCTGCCTCTTCCAGTTTCCTTATCTTCTTTCTCAGGGCAGTGGGTCACTGATCCATCCAAATCTGCATTCACTTCACCTACATGCCTGGCTTCTCAGGACCTAGCTAAAGCCAGGTTTGGAGTGTCCGATCAGGTAGCGCAGGATCTTACTTCGAGACACAGCTCTTGCAGCAGGTTACACCATTAGAACTGAAGCCGGCAGGCGTCGGGACCCCACGGAAAAATTCTAGCTAGCTATCTTCAGCGGGGACCGCCCCTGACGTCGGTCCCGCCTCCGACGTCAGGCGTGGTACATAAGGGGGCGGTCCCGCCAGATTCCGCAGTTCTTTCCCGCCGTCGACTTGCATATCTCGACCCTTCGGTTTCAGTCTAGTGCACGACGCGTGGTTACAGAGCTTTCCTCCGGGAAATTCCTTTTTCTTCAAGCAAGATTGTTGCTGATGTCCTCTCCGACCTCCGGTCATCCCTCAAAGTGTGCTTGCGGGAAACAGATCCCCTTCAAGGACCCCCACACGGCCTGCGTCAGGTGCCTGGGCCCAGACCACGATACCCGGGCCTGTTCGTTCTGCCAGGGGTTCAACAGCCGAACCAGGATCCGACGTCAGAAGGCTCTCAGGCTTTTTTGTTGGAGGAGAGTGAAGACCATGTCCTCAAAGGAATGATCGTCCCGTACCTGGCGACTGGCTTCTCATGGCCGCCTCCAGAGGCGTTGTTACTCATGGTCCAGAGCACCCAGGACTTGTTCAATCTCTGGGCATTCTCATAAGTTGAGAAGTCTCTCCTGGTGACCGTCCGAAACTGCAGTTTATAGGCGCAGTACTGGACACTGTTCAGGGAAGACCTTTTCTTCCGGACGACAGAGCGGAGCGCATCAGATCCCTCATAAAGGATTTGTAGTCTAACAAGATCGTACCTGCCAGGTCGGTCCTTCGCTTGCTCAGACACATGGCTGCGGCCATTCCTACTGTCCCTTTCGCAAGGCTCCACATGCGGGTAACCCAGTGGATGCTCAAGGTGCAATGGGACCAAAGGCAAGACCACTTGCAGCATCCGGTCAGGATCACGAACTCGGTGATCCGAGACTGGCAGTGGTGGCTAGTCCCCGGGTCTCTCTCCAAGGGCGTCCCGTTTGTAGCGCCGTCCCCGGAGATAACCCTCACCACGGACGCCTCAGGTCTTGGGTGGGGGGCACACCTGGACGGGTAAAGTCCCAGGGTACGTGGACCCGTTGGAAGCTCATCTCCATATCAATGTCCTAGAGATGAGGGCGGTTCTCTATGCCCTGCAGGCTTTTCAGTCAGTAATCCCACCGTGTACTCTCCTGCTTCAGACAGACTCACGGCGGTGATGTATTACCTCAACAAACAAGGCCCACTCTTACCCCTTTGCAGGGAGGCCATGAGGGTGTGGGATTGGGTAATTGGACACGGCGCAAATCTGATCACTGTGCATGTTCCCGTAGTGGACAACACGATTACAGGCGGCCTGAGTTGTTCCCAGGCCAGAGTCCATGAGTGGACTCCTTCAAGAGGTAGCAGAGGACCTGTTTCTTCGTTGGGGAATTCCAGAACTAGACTTGTTCGCATCCCCATCCAACGCAAAACTGCCCAATTTTTGCTCGCTAGATCCAGGGCCTGGTGTTTTCTGGCGAGACGCGTTATCCCTCTCCTGGGAGAACAGATTCCTCTACGCTTTCCCTCCCTTCCCGTTGATCCAGAGAGTTCTTCTCAAACTGCGCAGGGAGCACGCACACATGATTCTGGTGGCCCCATTCTGGCCCAGACAGATCTGGTTCCCTTTGTTGGTGCAACTATCTCGGGAACCCCCGCTCCCGTTGCCGCTCAGCTCCCACCTACTGTCTCAGGAGAAAGGTTCATTGGTCCATCCGGATCTACGTTCTCTGAACCTGCATGCTTGGCTCCTAGAGACATAGCCATCTTGCTCACGGGTCTCGCAGAGAGGTTGCAGAGGTTCTTTCTGCAGCCAGAAAACCGCAACGATCGGCGTATGCCATGAAATGGCGCCGTTTTTGTTTATGGTCACGTGCTCGTGATTTTTCCCCTTTAGGTTGTCCTGTGGGAGTAGTGTTGGATTATCTCCTCTCCCTTTTTCATTCAGGCCTAGCCTACTCCTCTATTAAGGTACATCTTTGTGCCATTTCTGCCTATCACCTCCCGTGGGCATCCTACAGTAGCTCAATTGGACGCCTCTCGGGAATTTCTTAGGGGAGTGTTACACCTTAGGCCTCCCATTAGGGACCCTGTGCCTCCATGGGATCTGCTCTTTGTCCTGGAACAGCTCATGCTTCCTCCCTTTGAACCTGCTGCGGATTGCGAGCTACGTTTTCTGTCGTGGAAGACGTTATTTTTAGTTGCTGTTACTTCAGCGAGAAGAATTTCTGAGCTTCACGCTCTCATGTGCAAAGAGCCTTATTTAGTTTTCCACCGGGACAGAGTATCCCTGAGGACGAACCCTAAGTTTTTGCCTAAGGTGGTCTCTTCACTCACTCTAAACCAAGATACTGACCTTCCGGTCTATTTCCCGAGTTATTCAAATAGAGGAGAGGCTTTGCTCCACACCCTGGATGTTCACCGCAGCTTGAGGTATTACCTCAACAGAACTAAACCCTCTCGTAGTTCTGATCAGCTTTTCGTTTCCTTCTCTGAGAGAATGATGGGCCAATCCGTGTCCAAACAGACTTTGTCTCGCTGGCTTGTCCAGTGTATTTCCCACTGTTATGATATAAAACAAAAGCCCCTCCCGGGTTCTATCCGGGGTCATTCTACCAGGGTGTGGCACATCCTTTGCAGCACTCAGCGTCCATCTCTGCTATTTGTGCAGCCACTTGGAGCTCTGTGCATACCTTTATCAGGCATTATAGCCTGGACATCATTTCATGAGGGGCTGGTTTCGCCCTTGCGGTGCTGCAGGGTCTCCTGTCTTAGGTTCAGGACCTGGAATGTATTTCTATTATCCTCCTCCCAGAATTTCTGGCAGCATTACTGCTTGGGAATCGGTCCTAATGGTGTAACCTGCTGCAAGAGCTGTGTCTCGAAGTAAGATAGTAGTTACGTAAGAACTTACCTCAACAGTAGATCTTCGAGAACAGCTCTTGCAGCAGGTACCTTCCAGCCCACCTTCCCCCTTGGAGGAGGCATGGCTTTACCTCTACATGTTGGGATTTTCATTCCTTATTTTCTTCTGACGGTGGATCCTCTTGTCTCCCATTCTGATGTCATCCTGTGGCGGGGAGTCTCGGCGGAGAACTGGGGAATCTGGCGGGACCGCCCCTTATGTACCACGCCTGACGTCGGAGGCGGGACCGGCGTCGGGGGCGGTCCCCGCTGAAGATAGCTAGCTAGAATTTTTCCATGGGCTCCTGACGCCTGCCGGCTTCAGTTCTAATGGTGTAACCTGCTGCAAGAGCTGTTCTCGAAGATCTACTGTTACGGTAAGGTGTTACGTAACTGTACTTTTTGGTTGAGGCAAGCAAGCCTGCCACTTACACTATGAAGTGGAAACGTTTCTGTATCTGGGCCGCAGCCAAGATGGCGTACCCCCTGGTCTGTCTAATTCTGTTTAGAATACCTGCTTTTCCTTTTGGAGTCAGATCTCAGTTACTCCTCCATCAAGGTACACCTGGCCGCCATCTCAGCTTACCGTTTGCCAGTGCAGGATAAGACTGGCTCAGATGGAGGTCACGAAGGCTTTCGTGCTAGAGAAGCTTACGACGCTAATGCGCCCACCCCCCAACCGGTAGTGGACACCAAACTTCGTTTCCTGTCCTGGAAAATGTTGCTTTTGGTAGCCATTACTTCGGTGAGGTGCATTTCAGTTTCAGGCTCTAATGTGTTTATTAAAAAAAAAAAAAAAACCTACCTTGTTTTCCATAAGGATAGGGTTGACCTTAGCACCAACCCGAAGTTTCTACTGAAGGTAGTTTTAGAGCTTATCATTAACCAATCAGTTCAGCTTCCAGTGTACTACCTGGAGCATTCGAATGGGGGGAGGCCCTGCTTCATTCTTGATTTCCACAGGGCTCTTTAATGTTACGTGGCTAGGACCAAGGGGGACAGGAAGTCTGATCAACTTTTTGTATTGTTTGCTCAAAGATCCTTGGGTCGCCCGGTCACTAAACAGATCCTGTCACGCTGGTTGGTTTATTGCATTACGTTTTATCAGAAGCACCTCAGGTCTACTCCGGGGCCTGTTAGGACTCATTCTACTAGAGCAGTCGCTACTTTGCAGTGCTGAAGTAGGTACCTGCAGCTACCTGGAATTTTGTTCATACCTTTGTCAAGCATTACAGCCTTGACATCCTTTCCAGATGCTGGGCAGGTTTTGGCCCCGCAGTCTTGCAGGGCCTGGTTTCCTGAGGGACCCCCTCTGTTCCTTTTCCTTCTGGTATTCTCCTCCCAGGTGTTACTGCTTGGGAATCTGTCCTACGTGTGTTACCTGCTGCGAGAGCTTCCTCTAAGATAGTACAGTTACATGAGGACTTACCGTAACAGTAGATCTTTGAGAAAAGCTCTTGCAGCAGGTGTATCTCCCAAACAAGGGATCAGGCCTTTTCCAGGCCGGCTAGTCCTCAGTTATGAGGAAAACGTTTGGGTCATGATTTCTGATTGTCTGTTGCAGTCTCTTTGCCTGTAGCGGGGGGCGTGCAAGAACTTGAGCATGTGGGGAACTCCACCCTTATATAGGGTGACGGGTTGGGGGAGGTGGAGCTGTCAGTGGAGGGTGTTCCCACGTCTGTACTGCTGGAAGAAAAGAATTGCCAAGAACCGCTGCCGGATGGAGTCGGTCCTACCTGTTACCTGCTGCAACAGCTTCTAAGATCTACCATGGTAAGTTCTTGCGTAACTGTACTTTCTGCTCACTGGATCTACAGGACATGTTCTTCCACATCCCAATCCATCCCACCGAAGGTTCCCCTGCTTCAGGGTGGAGGGAACCCTCGGAGTTTCAACCCATGCTGTTCGGCTTGTCATCAGCCCCCAGGGTCCTTCACCAAATGCATAGCAATGGTGGCGGCCCATCTTCGTCATCAAGGGGTCAGAGTGTACTCCTGTCTAGACGATTGGCTAATAGTGGGTCCCTCCAGACTGGAGGTGGAGAGGTCCAGGGATCTGGCCCTCCACACCTGCCTCAGCCTTGTCGTTCTGGTCAGCGAGGCCAAGTCAGAACTCGTTCCCTCACAGGTGATTTGCTTCATTGGGGCAGAGCTTGACTCTTGCAGAGTCAGAGCCAGGCTCCCGGCATACAGGGCAGAGGTTCTTTTCTCCGTTGCCTGATCATTTCTGGTTGGGTAATTGCGCCTTGCCTGGAACTTCCTGCGACTTCTGGGTTACATGGCCTGCATCACTGTGGTCCAAAGGACCCAGTGGCATATGCACCCCTTCAGTGGGAGCTGACCAGCCAGTGGTCTCTGTGATATGGTCATTCAACCAGGTGGTCACTGTGACCCAGAATGTGTCAGACACCCTCTACTGGTGGACCGTCTGGGAATATCTGCAGGGAGGGATCCAGTTTGTCAGCCCCGAGCAGACTGTCGTCCTCACAGGACGCCTGTCACGGATTGGGGTGCCCACTTGGGGAATCTTGAGTCCATGGGCTCTGGACCACCGAGGAATCCCGATGCCACATCAACCTGCTGGAGCTCAGAGTAGTTCGGCTGGGGCTTGCTGCATTTGCTCCCTTCTTTCATGGTCAAGTAGTTCAAGTCCAGACGGACAACACCATGACCATGTAGTACCGCAACAAACAGGGTGCCAGGCACTCCCGGCCTATGTGCAGGGAAGCGGTCCGCATCGTGAGCCGACACTAGGAAGATCTCCTAGCCATTCATGTGGCAGGAGCCTCTAATCAGTTAGCAGACGTCCTTAGCCGTGTGGGCGAGGTGTTCCACGAGTGGTCTCGCCATCCAGAGATAGTTCACAGCCTGTTCTTCCAGTGCGGCAACCCTCGGGTTGACCAGTTTGCCTCCAGGGAGAACACAGAGCTGAAGCTGTTTCATGCCCGCCCACCCCAGCAGTGCTTCACTGTGAGGATACCTTCTCGTTCTCGAGGCCATGGACCCCAGGCCTCTTCTGTGCCTTCTGTCCACTTCCCTTGGTCCACAAGGTACTCCTCAAGGTCAAGATGGACAAGGCACAGTAGCTCCAGACTGGCCCCGCCAGTTCTGGTATCCAGATCTCCTCAGTGTCTGGCTCCTGAGGTGTCTTCCAGCATGCCCGGACCTGCTGTCCATCAGTCAAGGGAAGGTATTCCATCCAGACCTTCAGTCCCTGCACCTGATAGCCTGATTCTTGATCGGCTAGAATTCCAGACTTTGGGTCTCTCCTACGATGTACTCTGTGTTGAGGCATCTAGGAGGGAGTTGACCAGGAGGTGCTATGCCTTCAAATGGAAGAGATTCTCCATTTGGTGTCAGGACAAGGGCCTGGACCCTTCGTCCTGTCCAGTGACCAGTATCCTTGCCTACCTTTGGTCTCTGTCCAAGGGAAGTCTTCAGTCTATGACCCTTAAGGTGCACCAGGCAGCCATCTCTGCTTAGCGGGTGCAAGCCGGTCAGACAGTGGCACGGGAAAAGGTGGCCTGGCATTTCTTTAAAGGCCTCTGACACATTACCTCTGTGTGAAACACCACCTCTGTGGGATATACTGCTTTTGGCAAAGCTCATGGGCAAGCCATTCGAACCAATGCACAGGTATGAAATGTCATCTTTCGCGGAAGACCGCCTTCTTGGTCAAACAGATGCACAGGTGTGAAATGTCATCTTTCGCGGAAGACCACCTTCTTGGTGGCTGTCACATCAGCTTGAAGGACTGGGGAGCTACGGGCACTCTGTAGAGTCTCCCTATCTGGTCTTCCACAGGAACAAGGTTGTCCTGCGCCCCAACCCGAAATTCCTTCCAAAGGTTGTCAGACTTTCACCTGAACCAGGTGTTAACTCTGCCGATGTGCTACCCCAGTTACACCTCAGAGGCCAAGTACAGGCTTCATACTTTGGACCCGAGTCTAGCATTCTCTTGTTATAGGAAGCGAATAGCTGAAATTTGGGGAGAGGTTCGCCAGCTGTTTGTCACCTGCGCTGAAGCCGCATCTGGCAGACCTGCAGCATAGTGGACAGTTGGCAGGTAGATAACATCCTGCATTGATCTCTGCTACTGGTTGGCGGGCAAGGAGCATCCCATAGGTTGAGCTCATTCTACCTACCATACTGCTGCGTCGGTGGCTGCTTCTAGGGACGTCCCTTTCCAGGATATCTGCAGGGCTGCTACCTAGAAGTCTGCAAATACCTTCATTATCCACTACCACATCGACCTAGTCATGCTGGGATGCTGGTTTTGGGGCCTCAGTTCTCCAATCTCTATTCCCTAAGTAGGGGGTGTGTGCCTTGTCTCCCTCCTCCCAGAGAACTGCTAGGAGTCTGCCAACTAGTGTAGATGGAACATATCCTTGAAACTTGAAAAATGGGTTACTCGCCTGTAACAGTAGTTCTAGAAGTGGTATATGTTCCACACGAACCCACCCGACCTCCCCGTCTTCGACACACTCTGCTTCCTGCGGGCAAGATCTGGCGTCATGGGGTGGAGCCGAGGAGTATACCACCAAGGTGTGAGGAGCCAGCTTTTAGACCTTCCAGCAAGATTTAAAGGGAAAGGGACATGCCAACTAGTGTGGATGAACAACATATACCACTTCTAGAACTACTATGCACAGCTGAGTAACCTGTTTCTCTTCCCTCTCTTTGTGCTATTAAAAGTACTAACCAACCCGAAATCCTAACATCACTCATGACATCATAATTTACGTCACTAATGGCCACCAGTACTTAAGGGAAGCTAGTCTGCTAACGTACCCATCCCTTGATGAAACTCTAGTGAGTGAAGCGGCGGGGCACCTTTTCATGGTCAGAGTTGAACCAGCAAGTACCATGTGTGGAATGCTGCACTAGTTCCATGCACTGTATATTTCTGTTTTTAACTAAAGTCTGACAGCACACTGCACTTCATAGTTGGAGTTCATATTTTGTGTCCCCACTAATAAGGCAACACCGCTGAGTGCATCACCAGCTTTGTTCTCCTTCTGTTTAGAATTCGGGGGTCAACGGCCCCCAGGTAATGCTCCAGTCTCGCACCAGGGAGCACAGCGCCACCTGGAGTGTTACTGTACCAAGGACCTTCAGTCCCCTGTGGTTGACGCACCTATCCATGTTTCACAGGTGCTACCAACTCCTGCTTCTCTGCCAGTTAGGGTGGAGCTGCCACAGTGACAGTTGCCAGTTGGCACTCCGACCAAAGAGGCCAGCGGTTCGGCCACTGGCTTGCCAGGCTGATTGTCCGTTAGGATTACCCCAGGTGAGGATTCCTGGGAGGTCTGTGGCGAACAGTGACAGAGGGCAGTCTTCTAGGAGTCGTCAGATGATTCTGATCAGGAGTCCATGGCCTCCTCAGGGACTCTGCTCTTCAACTGTAGCTCAGTCGAGAGGCTTTCCACAGGGTATGGCCCAGTTTCCTTTAGTGGACTGCTTCGATTGACCTGAGTCCACATTGATCCCACTTGGGCCAGTCCAGAAGAGGGCTAAGTACCCTCTGT
This sequence comes from Neoceratodus forsteri, assembly GCA_016271365.2. Taxonomy (NCBI): domain Eukaryota; kingdom Metazoa; phylum Chordata; order Ceratodontiformes; family Ceratodontidae; genus Neoceratodus; species Neoceratodus forsteri. Next base: position 1,082,390,978 of record CM028131.1, on the reverse strand, counting down.
CATACTGGGATGAATCACCGTCGTGCCCATGCAGTGAGAAGCAGTTGTCATTCCACACCAGAGAGCATGGTGCAAGATGCTCATCCATCCCCATCTCCGCCCTTGAGAGCCCAGGGCCTGTTCCCCAACCTAGGGTCACCAGCACTGTGGTGGCAGCTCTGCTGCTGAACCAGCAGGATGGCTGCAGTCAAAGGATTACAAAGGCAGTTTTAAATGAAGGGGAGGAGGGGGGCAGTTTGGAAACTAAAAACTGCCACCACTTGAGTAAGGTCTTCGCTGCAGACCAGTAGAGGACAGAGTTGGCTAAACACAGTTGACAGTTTGACCAGGTCCATTGGGGAAGGCTGTAAACCTATTTTAACTTTTTAAAAACTCTTGTGTAATGTTACCACCACAACCTTGGTCTATAGAGAGACCAGATTTGCCTGCTACAAAATGATCCATGTGGGATTTGTTTAGAAAGTATCCTAATTATCTAAGCCGTAAGTGCCTAGAGAAGCCTTGAAAAAGTTAGTGTTGGCACTGCACATCTTTTGTCACTGTGTACTCCGCACAAGCAGAGACTATCAAAACCACAGCTGCCCTTCAACACTGCGGAAGTCAAACAGAACTGTCTGATCACATTCTGTAGGTTTGAGGCTTTACCAAATACTACTGCTGCGGACATCAGACTTTAGTCGAGGCCATGATACCATACCTCAATCTCTTGCCACTGAAATGAACAGTAGCTGTTAATGTGGTACTGCTGGGGATGCATGCTGTGAGCACTGTACAGACTAGTGCCTTTCACGTGCTAGGTTTAAGTTTTCTTTAGCATCACTATTATGAATTTCAGTTTTAAAATCTTGAGTTTACAGTTTATTTTCCGAGGGCAGCACCTTTTTCATATTTGACTGCAGTTCTGAGGGATATTGGGGGAACATATTGAGGTATAACTGGAAGACAAATGGGAGAGTAGAGGAGTCATGGTATGAATCTGACCGAGATGATCTTGATGTGATACCACAGTTGTTAATGGTGGTGTACTGCATTCTAAATATCTATAAAATAGCGACAGAAAATGCCTAATTTAGATAACCCAGTCCCGGAGACCAACAGTGCTGATGAAAGTTCTACTTTTTTGTTTGCCTAAGCCCAACTGGAGAAAAACTCTCCTTTTGCATCTTCTGTCTTCCCTTTATCCATCCCATACCACACCACCCTTCTTTATACAATTGCCCTTGATGATTGACCCCCCAAAAACCTTGTCCATGTGTTGCTTATATGCATCAGTGGGGGTACTCAAATGACCCAACTCAACACAGTTGTATATATTCCAGTTGTACTACAGAAATTCACAGCCAGGCACAACACTGTGCTTCCCAATTCCCTGACGCGAAAAGGGCACTAGCATTGTGCTAGCCCAGTACCTGCAACTTTTCCTTTCTCTACTTCTTACAACTCTACTTGTTGACTTATCACTGGAGGACAGATAGCACCATGTGCACTGCAAACTAAGCATTCTATTTTTAATTACAAAGTCTCACCACACTGCAGTCACCCATTGTGAAGGAAACATCATGATGGGTCACTGCCACGTGATGGGACTGTGCTCAGTCAGGAGTCGGGACTACGTGAGGGACTTCCATGAGCTGTCTGTCACCCATTGGGGTAGGAGCTATGAGCAGTGGTGCCCATTCTGCATGTCTGCTTGCTTGAGCCTGCGGGCTTGAAATGCCCAACTTATGACCCTCTGCTTGCCTTGAACTGATAGTGACCTGTCCTGCATCATGATGTACTCTTAAGCCCAGGTAGGGACTGGAGAGCATGACATTCTACACTGCACAGTAGGTGTACTAGAAACGTGCAGAGAAATGGAGAGTTGAACAAATCACATACCAGTAAAGGTGGTCAAAATTGAGATCCCCCCCCCCCTCGAAGATGACATGCTGTACCTGCAAGTGCATCTACAAACACAAATACCCATGAAAGTCTGATTCCAAGACCTATGACCTGACAAAAGATGACTTTACCTTTTAAACATCTCTGAGCTCTGTGACTGAATGAGACCTCCTTGAAACAACCTAACGGGAATAAACAGAAACCTCAGTACTTAGTGCAATGTGAATTCAAAGCAGGAACATGTAGTTCTAGGGACATGGATATGTTCATCCGCACTGTCGGGCAGGTTCCTTGCCGCTTTAAATCTTGTCAGAAGGTCTTCAAGCTGGCTTCTCCCACCCACCTGGGTGGTAAAAACTCTTGGCTCTGCCCCATGACGCCAGATCTTCTTACTGCTTGGAAGCTCGGGTTCCTTCCTTAACGCTCTTCGTGTAGACTGGATCCTAATTCTTCGGTTAGCCAGAAACTTTAAAATTTTCAAGACTGACTTCCGGTGACGTCATAGAACCGATGGCAGCATAATCGAGGGGAGCTCCCCAACTGATCCTACAATAACCCTCCTAATACATCCAATCCAGCGACATCTTGACACCAGACCAACAGGAGGGGATCCCAAAATGCCTAGAAAAAAGGGGACAACAAGTTTGCAGTTCTTGCGCACCTAAATGAAGAAGAAAGATCTCACGATGAGGGCTCGGAGAGCGAGGACTCACGGGCCTCATCCTCATCGCATCGTGGCGGCACACCAGCCGAGCAGGCTTCATATGTAATACTCCAGAGACAGATGGCGCAAATGCTGGCAGAATTACGAGATTTTCGCCGTGAAATGAAATCCACAGCAACGGCTCTCCGTGCAGATTTCGTGAAACTGGAACAAAGGCAGGAGAGAAGTGAGACTCGCATTACGACGACGGAGGAAAAATTGGAGGAGACTAGCCACACAGTTGCCCAATTACAGGAAGAAATCAAGGCCCTAAGGGCTAGGGCTGAAGACGCAGAAAGCCGCAGTAGGAGTACTATCCGGATATCGGGAATCCCAGAGGGCTCGGAGGGTCCCGATATGATTAACTACATCCAGAAACTCCTCAGGAACTTGTTAACTATACCAGGCAACGTTTCAATGGAAGTCGAGCGGGCTCATCGCACATTGGGGCCGAGGCCCCCGCCAGGTTCCCGCCCACGCACTGTGCTGGTAAAATTCCTATGATTCCAGGATAAAGAAGCAGTATTAAAAGCAGCCTGGAGGAAGGGAACTGTACTTTTAGGCTCACAGCGCCTGTACCTTGATAATGACTACGCACCTGAAAATATGCCAAGGCGTTTTCACACTGCGGTACCATGAGAGCCCTGAAGACAGCTGGAATCAGATTCAGAACCCTGTATCCGGCTAGGATGGTGATCCTGTTTCCTGAAGGCGAACTTACAACTACTATAAAAAACGCCAAATCTCAGAAATCCCCAGGCCCAGATGGCTATGGTGCGGAATTCTACAGGGCATGTGGGGCTCGGGTTCTTCTTAACCTCTGCGCAGTCTTTAACGAGGTCCTGGAGGGCGCCTCCGTCCTGGGCCTATGCCACAGTGTCCGTTATCCCTAAGCAAGGTAAGAACCCACAGTCATGTGCCTCTTATAAGCCCATATCTGTACTTAACCAAGACTATAAACTCTTTATGTCGATTCTGGCCCATAGGATGGATCAGGTCCTTCCCTTACTAATACATAAGGATCAAACCGGATTTGTCCGAGCCTGCTCCACCACAGATAATATAAGGCGAACCCTATATGTAGTGCATCAGATGCACTCTGAGGGGATCCCATCGTTACTGGCCAGCTTAGATGCCAGGAAGGCATTTGACAGAGTATCATGGCAGTTTCTATATGAAACACTACACAAATTTGGCTTCCCCTCTGCTTTAATAAATGTCCTAAAGAACATATACTCAATACGCAGCCTCGTCAGAGTGAACGGGCATCACTTGATATTTCCCATTGTACAGGGGAACGAGGCAAGGTTGCCCCCTTTCCCCTCTTTTGTTTGCGGCCTTTATAGAACCCTTGGCCCAGAAGATCAGGGAGGCGCAAAATATCACGGGGGTGGAATTGGGAGGAGTTGAACACCGAATAGCCCTTTACACAGACGACATACTGTTGTACCTACGTAACCCGGAGCAATCTCTCCCAGCAGTTAAGTCGATTCTAGAGGCCTTCGACGAGGTATCAGGATACAAATTAAACCTCGATAAAACTGAGATGCTTCCCTTTCACTACTCCCCCACACTGAGGGCTAAAGCTACGGTTCCAGGGAAATGGGACTTGGGGAAATTAAAATACCTAGGGGATACACATACCTAAGTTCCCCCAGGAGTTTTACAGCTGCAACTACACACCTCTGACACAACTTAGGTGGATTTGGCCGCTTGGGCGACCCTCCCTCTGGGGTTGGCGCGGAGGATCGACCTGATCAAAATGATTACCCTACCCAGAGCATTGTATCTGTTTCAGAATATACCACTCCAGATCCCATTACAAACATTTAAAGAAATAAACAGACATTACCAAATTTATATGGTCCAACAGAAGGCCTCGGGTAAGATTCAAAACCCTGACCCTCCCCAGGGATGAGGGGGGCATGGGCCTTCCAGACCTCCGATTATATCAGCAGGCGGTGACTGTAGTGCATTTAATGTCCAGACAAACCAGAACAGACAGCCCACATTGGTTGGATATGGAACGGGCATTGCTTGATAACATTATGTTTTATAGAATCCTGTATCAAACTAGGGAGGACAGGATGGTACTCCCGGGAGGGAACCCCTGGCTCGAAGCCTCTGTTAAAGGTTGGTGGGTTATCAGGAGAGGCCACCATCTGACCATGTTTCTCCCACTCTTGTGCCCGATCCCCTGTCTGAATGATTTTCCTCCAAACGTCCTCGACAGTGGTTTCGAAGGTGGGAGAGGAGGTCTGAGATACCTAAGCCAGATAATGAGACAAGGCACAATGTGGCCTTTACAGAAATCAAAGAATTTAACATTCCGAGGGAAGACTTTTCGTTACCTTACAGCTTAGACACTACATGGAACACCTCACGGGGGGATCTGGGCCCAGGAGCGACATCCACCACTAATACAAACCTTAACAATAATGATTAGGACATCTAGACAAAGCCGCCTGATATCAAGGTGCTATGGCTCCTTGAGAGCCCAGAGCTTGACCTGTATAGACAGTATTCGGAACTGCTGGAGTCAGGAGACAGGTTACAGGGTGACCCCCGAGGACTGGCAATGGGCGTGGAGGTACTCAGCCAAGGTAACCAGCTCACATAACTGGAGAGAATTCGCCTGGAAATGCTTGATTCGCTATTTTAGAACTCCTGTAATTACAGCTCACTTCAGGCCAGGACAGGGAGCTAGATGCTGGCGCCTGTGTGGCAATGCAAGGGCTGCTCACACCCACATAATATGGAGCTGTTCAGCCCTGCGGCCTTTTCTGACCTCTGCAGCAACACCTTCGGGAGATATTTGACCCCCAGTTTCAACTGACAGTGGAGCTGGTCCTGTTTCTGGTCCTTCCCCCGGATATGCGCGGCCCCATAACTAGGTATCTCCTCCTTATACTTCTCACAGCAGCTAAAAAAGCAATCACGAGACACTGGTTGACACCTAAGGTACCCACCACACAAGAATGGTGGACTATTACTAAACAAATCTATGTCATGGAGAAAATAACACATCTCCTAAACAATCGGGAAGAGAAATTTAGTACTAGGTGGGCCAGATGGCAGATGTACTACATGCTAAGGGACCCAACTTTTGTTCCATGAGGGGCGAGGGGAAGGGGGACGGCCTGGTGCCCTCCTCTCTCTCTCTCCTTGCCGATCTGGGGAGGGCATTGCTGCTGGAGATGGGAGGGGTCGGGCCCTATGATCAAGGGTCCTCAGTCCCGCCTGAGGAGCACCCTCACTGATCACTGAGTTGCAACAACCAGATATGGAAGATTTAGTTTTGTATACTATATAATAGCGGCAAGACCCTCTCGGGTAGGAGAGGGCCGGGCATCTCCTGTGTGGGGAAAAACAGGTCTAACTGACGTACCAAAGGGCCTAAGAACTAAGTAACCGAACGGAAGGCCAAGGAACCGAAGTAAGTACCACCCTGGTGGGGACACTGCACCCACTGCTGGACTTTCTTTTTCCTTAAACTTGGTTCTAGAATGTCATGAAATGTAACACTCTCACTGAGGTTGACCTTTGATTTTATGTACTTTTAATTAATGTTGATGGTTGGCTGACTTGTGTGTAAATAAGTTGAAATATCAGTAAGAAAGATATTTACAAAAAAAAATTTCAAGACTTTGGTCAAGTTTCTCCTTCACAGCTGTGATGGACAAATAGACTCCTGGATTTCAGTGGTTCCCTTATGAGCAGAAAATGTCCAGGACGGATCCACACTCTACGTGCGTCTACTGCCTCGGCCTAGACCATGACCCGCAGGCCTGCGAGTTATGCCGTTCTTTTTCGGTCAACGTCCTGGAAGACCGCGCTGCCCGGTTACAGCTTGGGTGCCCCGAGAAGCGCTACCCGCTGGTGAAGTCGGAGGCCCGTTGGGCGGTTACCACGGCGGCTGGCTTGGCTGAGCAACTCTGGCAGATGATCGCCCTCGAGGAGGAGGCTGCACAGGCCGCATCATCCTCTTCCTCGGTCGCGGCATTTATCCCACTTTCTGGGTACTTCATATTCAGCTTCTTTCAAGGAGCTTTGTCAGTCCCTTTCCATGAAGGGAGAGGGGCCATCGGGACATTCCTCTCGGTCCAAACAGGAGGATTCAAAAGGTAAGTCCCACCGTTGGCATTCGTGGGACCAGGAGAGGTCCCCTTCCCCGGACAGTCAACACTCTACTTCGGTCAAGGTTGCGGCTAAGGCCGCTGGCTTCATGGTGTCGCCGGCCGAGACACCAGTCGACACGGTCGAGATTTTTCTTGACCAGTCGGACGGGCTGTCAACTGGTGAAGCAGACAGCCCTTCTTCACTGGTTTCCCCTAGTGGAGACCGAGGATCTGCCTGCGCCTCTGGCGCCGCAGTCCCCGGTCAAGGCTTCCGAGCTGAGGGAAGAGTGGGTGTCCCCTTCCCAGACCCGTCCTCAAACACAGAGGGTCTCGGACATCCTCTCAGTTCAGCTGATCCCAAAGACATCAGCTGTCTCTGTCTCGGCACCGCCGCTTGTCCTCGTCTTCCTCCTCGGAAGAGGAGAGACTTCGGCGCAAATTGCGTCGACGCTATGAGGACCTGATGTGGCAGCAGTTAATTCTGTCCGGGAACAAGCCACCGTCGCCTTCCCCGGCCATCAAGTGGCTGTCACACAAGCGGACGAAACAACCCTCGCTGTAGTCAAGATGCCCAAGCCTGGGCCGGTTGATCGGCCGAAACCAGCTGCCCCACATATTGTGGTGGAACTTCCGCCTCCACAACCAAAATCGGGGGCGCAGACCAAAGACTGTCGGGTCAGGGCCTGCCCCACAGGTTGTCCGTCATCCTCACTCCGACTGTCCTCAGCAGGTGGAGGGTGGCTCAGCCCCAGGCAGCTCTTCGCGGACTCCTTGGAGTCAGACTCCTCCCTGTTCCCCAGGCCCGTTGACGTGGAGTCCTCTGGGGGCCAGTCGATGGACAAAAGCCCATCGTCCTTCATGGGTCTGCTTCGGCTTATCTTGGAGTCTACCAGGATGCAGCTCGAGCCCGTATCCAAGCGGGCCAGGTATCCCCTGACGGAGATACTGGACCGAGGGGATTCACCCACGGAGGCCTTTCCGGTGGCTGAAGCCATTGTTGACCCAGCCTTGGAGCTCTGTCAGCGTACTGCTTCCTGTCCTGCGCCTTGGCCAGGAGTATCAGTCCCAACGGCTCTTCCGGTTTCTGAAACACCCTCCACTGAGGGTTGGTCTCCGGCATTCCGGGAGCGCTAGGGTTGTGGACAAGCCCCGCGCCCCGGACAAGGAGTCCAAAAGCTGGACTATGCGGGCACAAGGTGTACGCTGTGTCCTCCCTTGGCCTCCGCCAGGCCAGCTCGGCCATGCTGATGGCACACTTCTCCCACGCCCTCATGGGCTCCCTGGATGAGGTGATCCCTCATCTCCCAGCCGACCTGCAGACCACGGTCAGGCAGGTACGGGACCAGGGAAGGGCGGTGGCAAAACAGCAGCTTCAAACGGCTCTGGACATTGGAGACTCCTGTGCCAGATCAGTTGTGGCCGCAGTGACCATGCTCCGCAGAGCATGGCTGAGGATATTCACCTTCACGGTGGATACCCAGCATAAACTGGCGGATGTCCCCTTCCTGGGGACCAACCTCTTCGGCCCTGGAGTGGAAGGTCACCTCCACCCAGAAGGACAAGGGCCATCGACAACAGCAATACAAGTCCTTTTGCCCTTCTGCGCCTGCGGCACATCTGGCCCAACAGCACCAACACCAGGGCCAGCAGGCTCGTGTTTGGCACCCCAAAGCCAAGCCTGCAGCTTCCTCTAATATGAAGCAGGGAGGCAAAGGCCCAGGAGGTCCCTCAGCCAGTCCCTCCTCTAAGCCTGCCCAGTGACTGGTTGAGGGGTGTCTCCCCCAGCCTTGTCACTCCCTCAATGGGGGGGATGGCTCCGCCCACTTCCTTTCTGCCTGATCCGCTATCACCACGGACCGTTGGATGTTGGGTGGTAAGAGAAGGCCTGCCCCTGAAGTTCTATGCAGGCCCCGCCCTTCCGAGCAGTCACCCCTCGGGACTACGGGGCCCACAGCCTCTGTCTGCTCCCCAAGCCGATATCGCCTTTGCTCCTCAAAAGTGATCAGGAAGGTGGCAGATCCTCCTCCAGACCTGGGGTTTGTGTCCAGGTACTTCCTGGTCCCAAAACAGATGGGGGGTGGCGCCCCATTCACGACCTGAACAGGTTCCTAAGGTCTCAGACCTTCAGGATGGTCACTCTGGCCCAGATAATCCCATCCTTGGAACGAGGCGTGTGGTTCTGTTCTCTGGACCTCCAGGACATGTTCTTTCACGTCCCAATCCTTCCGTCCCACCAGAGATTGCTCCGTTTCAGGGCAGAGGGATCCCTCTGAGTTCCAGGCCATACCCTTCGGCCTTTCCCTAGCTCCCAGGGTCTTCACCAAATGCATGGCAGTGGTGACAGCATTCCTGTGGCACCGAGGGTCCGGGGGTTCCCCTACCTGGACAACTGGCTGATTGCAGCCCACTCCATAATGAAGGTGGAGTGGTCCGGAGATCTGGCCCTCCAGGTTTGCTCTCAGGTTGGCCTCCTCACCGAGGCCAAGTTGGAACTCGTGCCAAAGCAGGTGATCCAATTCATCGGTGCAGAGCTAGAGACTCTACGAGCCAGAGCATGGCTCCGGGTGGACAGGGCCAAGGTTCTTTCCTCCTTTGCCCAATCATTTCAGGTTGGGCAATTGTGCCCTGCCCAGGACTTCCTGGGCCTCATGGCGGCCTGCACCAGCATGGTCTGTTGGGCCCGTTGGTACATGCGTCCCCTTCAATGGGGGCTGGCCAGCCAGTGGTCACAGCACTTCGATCTGCTGGATCAGCTAGTGACAGTGACCCAAGGGATGTGGAACGCTGTCCAGTGGTGGACTGTTCCGGCACATCTGCAGGAGGGCATCCTGTTTGTCCACCCCGAGCAGACAGTCTCTCTATCGACCGATGCATCTTTGGGTTGGGGTGCCCATCTGGGGGAGCACAGAGCGCACGGCCTCTGGTCCCCTCGAGAGTCCCAATGCCACATCAACCTGCTGGAGCTTCGAGCGGTTCATCTAGCCTTCACCGCCTTCACTCCATTTCTACGGGGTCAAGTGGCTCAGGTCCAGACGGACAATACCACTATCACGTACTACCTAAACCGCCAGGGTGGGACGCATTCCATGCCTCTGTGCAGGGAAGCTCTCCGCATTTGGTCACTTGTGCGCAGCCTGGAGGTGGATCTCCTTGCCATCCATGTGGCAGGAGCCTCCAACACCCTGGCCAATGCCCTGAGCCGGATAGGGGCTGCATCTCATGAGTGGTCTCTCCTGCTAGAGGTAGTACAAGAGCTGTTCTCCCACTGGGGCACGCCTCAGGTGGACCTATTTGCCTCCAGGAAGAATGTGAAGCTGAGTCTGTTCCATGCCCGCCCCCCTCAGCAGGGCTCGCTGCAGGGGGATGCCTTCTCGAGGCCGTGGACCCCAGGCCTCTTCTGCATCCTTCCCCCATTTCCCTTGATCCACAAGGTGCTTCTCAAGGCGAGGAGGGACAAGGCGCAGGTGATTCTGGTAGGCCCCAGATTGGCCCCGCCAGTTCTGGTATCCAGATCTCCTCAGTCTCTGCTCCAGGCTCCCGAGGCGGCTTCCAGCCCGCCCGGACCTGATCTCAGTCAGGGGAAGGTATTCCATCCAGACCTTCAATCCCTGCACCTGACTGCCTGGTTCCTGAGCGGCTAGAGTTCCAGGCCTTGGGTCTTTCCGACAAGGTCCTCAACGTCGTTGAGGCGTCCCGTAAGGAGTCGACCAGAAAATGCTACGCCTTCAAATGGAAGAGATTCTCCATTTGGTGTCAGGGCAAGGTCATGGACCCTTACTCCTGTTCCTTGGCAAGCATTCTGGACTACCTGTGGTCCCTTTCTCAGAGGGCTTCGGTCGACGACCCTTAAGGTGCACCTGGCAGCCATCTCTGCTTACTGGGCATGGGCCGGGAAGCGGTCAGTGGCGCAGGAGAAGGTGGTTGGGTGCTTTTTCAAGGGCCTTGACCACATATCCCCTCTGGTGCGAGAACCTCCACCTCCATGGGATCTACTGCTGGTATTGGCTAAGCTCATGGGCAAGGCATTCGAACCAGTGTACAGGTGTGACATCTCTCACCTGTCGTGGAAGACTACCTTCTTGGTGGCTATCACGTCGGCCAGAAGGATGGGAGAGCTCCAGGTGCTTTCCATAGTCTCCCTACCTAGTCTTCCACAGGGACAAGGTTGTCCTGTGTCCCCACCTGAAATTCCTTCCGAAGGTGGTGTCTGAGTTTCACCTTACCCGGGTGTCGACTCTGACTGTGTTCTACCCCAATCACACCTCTGAGGCTGAATATAGGCTCCATACTTTGGACCCTAGAAGAGCGATCGCTTATTTTAAGGAGCGGATGGCTGAAGTTCAGGGAGAGGTTCGCCAGCTGTTTGTCACCTACGCTGAAGCCGCACCTGGTAGACCTAGAGCCAAGCAGACGATAGACAGGTGGGTCACCTCCTGCATAGATCTCTGCTATAGGTTGGCGGGCATGGAGCCTCCCAGAGGGATAAAAGATCATTCTACCCAGCATACTGCTGCATCGGTGGCTGCTTCCAGGGACGTCCCTATGCAGGAAATCTGCTGGGCTGCTACCTGGAAGTCAGCACACACTCATCATCCACTGCCACATCAACCGTGAGTCATGCCGGGATGCTGGTTTTTGGGGCCTCTGTTCTCCAGTATTTTCCCAAAGTATGAGGGAGTGTGCTCCTTTCCTTCCTCCTCCCAGAGAACAGCTACGAGTCTGCCAAAGAGTGTGGATGAACAACATAACCCCGATCCTAGAAAAACGGGTTACTCACCTGTAACAGTAGTTCTAGGAGTGGTATATTCATCCACATGGACCCATCCGACCTCCCCAGCTGTGGCCACACACAACCTGGCTTCCAGCAGGCTAAGATGTGGCGTCATGGGGTGGAGCCAAGGTATATACCACCTGGGTGAGTGGGAGGAGCCAGCTTGAAGACTTCTGGCTGATCACAACTGGGGTACCTCAGGGATCAGTCCTAGGGTCAGTCCTCTTCAATATCTTCATCAGTGACATTTCAGGTGGACTGGATGGTAAGGTTTGTCAGTCTGCAGATGACACCAAGATCTGCAGCAGAGTAGATGATCCAGATGGTGTGGGCAGAATGAGATCTGGATAAACTAGCAAAATGGTCAGAAGAGTGGAAACTGGGGTTTAACACAAAGTGCAAGATCATGTACATAGGGAAGAGAAACCCTGAAGCCACCTCTAGGCTGGGAGGGGAGTTGCTGGCAGTCACAAGGGAAGTAAGAGACTTTGGCGTCATCATAACAGATTACCTGAAATCGTCCAAGCAGACCTCTAAACCAGTAGGTAAGGCTAGAGGGATGTTGGGGTGTATTAGTAGGGGTATCACAAGTCTGAAGAGGGAGGTAATAATCCCTCTTTACAAGACACTGGTTTGGCCACACCTTCACAAGGACATTAACCAGATTGAGGCAGTCCAGAGAAGGGCAACCAAAATGGTGCAGGGACTGCATCAGAAAACATATGAGGACAGATTAACTGAACTCCATTTGTATACCCTAGAGCAAAGGAGGAAGAGGGGTAATATGATTGAAACATTCAAACATCTAAAGGGCATTAACAAGGTGAAAGTATAACATGTTTCAATAAGAAAAATAGTAGTACAGGAGGACACAGCATGAGATTAGAGCTGGGCCGGTTAAGGGGTAATGTGAGGAAGTTCTTTTTCATAGAAAGGGTGGTGGATGCAGGGACTGGCCTACTTCAGGAAGTGGTGGATGTGAATACAGTGCAGGGCTTCTAGCAGGCATGGGATAGGCAGAAGGAAGCAATACAGATGAGTATGAATAGATGCGCCATTGACAGAGCAAAGGCCTGTGGCACATTCATAAGGCAGAAAAAGAAATGGGCAGACTGGATGGGCCTTGTGGTCCTTTTTCTGCCGTCGGCTTCTGTTTCTATCTTAAAGGGGAAAGGGACATGCCAGAGTGTGGATGAACAACATATGCCACTCCTAGAACTACTGTTCTAGGGACATGGATATGTTGTTCATCCACACTTATTGGCAGGTTCCTTGCCGCTTTAAATCTTGCCGGAAGGTCTTCAAGCTGGCTCCTCCCACCCACCCGGTGGTAAAACTATCGGCTCCCCATGACGCAGATCTTCCTTACCACTTGAAGCTCAGGTTCCCTCCTTAACGCGCTGCGTTTAAGACTGGTTCCTAATTCTTCAAAAGTTCGAAATAAAAAGGTTTTTTGCTAAAAAGACTTCGGTCTTCTCCTCGCGGCTGCGATGGACAAATCGACTCCCGGTTTTCGGAGGTGCCCTTGTGGGCAGAAGATGTCTAGGACGGATCCGCACTCCACGTGCGTCTACTGCCTGGGCCTTGAGCACGACCCGCAGGCCTGCGACTTGTGCTCTTCCTTTTCGGCCTACGTCCTTGAAGACCATGCTGCCCGATTTACAACTGGGGCGCCCCGAGAAAAGAATTCCACCGGTGAAATCTAAAGAGGCCCGATTGGCGGTGTCCGGCGGCAGGCTCGGCGGATCAGCTCGAGCAGATCGCCCTCGAAGAGGAGGCGGCGCGGGCCGCTTCTACCTCGGCTGCGGCATTTGTCCCGCTCTCTCTCGGTGCCTCGTACTCTGCTTCTTTTAAGGAGCTGTGTCTGACCCTCTCGACCAAGAGTGAGGGTCCAACTTCTTCGGGACCTTTTTCCAGGTCCAAAAAGAGCAAAAGTAAGTCTCTCCGTCGACGCTCTTGGGAGGCGAGGAAAGAATCCCCTCCCTTGTCGACAGTCGACTTGATTGACCCCTCGAGCTCGGCCACTGGCTTCGAGGTGTCCCAGTCAGGCCAGTTGACGAGACTCCCGTCGCAGGTCGAGATTTTCTCGACCCGTTAGACGGTTGTCGGCTGGAGAAGCTGAGAATCCCCTCTCCCTGGTTTCCCCGGTGGGAGTTGAGGATCCCATCGGCTCGTCTGTGCCTCCGGTTCCGGAGCCTTCGGTGGGATCATCCGAGCCGAGGGGAGTGCCGATTTCCGACACTTCTCCTCGCCTTCCTCGGCCTAGTCGAGACTCTCGGTCTCGGACATCCTCGCGGTCCAACTGATCCCGCCGCCATAGGCGGTCTCGGCACTGCGACAAGCGGCGCCGCCGCTCTTCCTCGGACGAGGGGAGGTTTCGGCGCAAGTTGCGTCGGAGGTACGAGGAACTTATGTGGCAACACCTACTTTTGACCGGGAATAAGCCGACCCAGTCGTCTTCCCTGGCCATTAAGTGGCTGTCACCGGAGCAGCCGAAACAACCCCTCGTTGTAGTTGAGGAGCCTGTTCTCAGGCCGGTTGTTCGGCCAATTCCAGCTGCCCCACTGATTCTGGTGGAACCTCCGCCTCCACAGCCAATAGTTGGTGCTCCGACCAAAAATTCTCGGTCGGCTTTGGGTTTGCCCCATAGGCTGTCTGTCACCCTCACTCCCGATAAACATCGGCAGGTGGAGGGTGGCTCAGGCCCGAGGCAGCTCTTTGAGGACTCTTGTGAGTCCGATGATGGTTCCTCCCTCTTCTCCAAGCACATGGACTTGGAGTCCTCGGGAGAGCAGTCAATGGACGATAGCCCTTCGTCCTTCTTAGGGTTGCTTCGACTCATCTCGGAGTCCACCGGGATGAAGCTTGAACCCGTTTCTAAACGGGCCAGGTATCCCCTCACGGAGATTCTGGACCGAGGGGATTCTCCTACAGAGGCCTTTCGGTGGCGAAGCCATAGTAGGTCCGGCCTTGGAACTTTGGCAGCGTCCTGCTTCCTGCCCTCGCGTTGGCCAGGAAGTATCACGGTCCCGGTTCCTGTCCGGTTTTGAACACCCTCGGCCGGGGTTGGTTACCGACAGTTTTCCGGCGTGCCGGGAACGCCAGGGATGTGGACAAACTTCCCGACAAGGAATCCAAGAAATTGGATTACGCCGGGTGAAAAGTCTATGCTGCGTCCTCTCTCGGCCTTCGTCAGGCCAGTTCGGCCATCCTCATGGCACATTTTTCTCACGCCCTGTTGGGCTCCCTGGATGAGGTTGTCCCTCATGTTCCCGCAGATCTGCAGACTACGGTCAGGCAGGTGCGGGACCAGGGCAGGGCAGTGGCTAAACAGCAGCTCCAGACTGCATTAGACATCGGGGACTCATGTGCCAGGTCTGTGGCGGCTGCAGTGGCCATGCGTCGTCTGGCTTGGTTGAGGATATCCACCTTTACCTCGGATACCCAGCACAAGTTGGCGGATGTTCCCTTTTTGGGGACTGACCTCTTCGGCCCTGGGGTGGAAGGTCACCTGCAGAGGATCGAGAAGTCCAATGCTACCTTGGACTCTGTCTCTTCCGCTCAGAAGGACAAAGGCCGCAAGCCACAGCCTAAGCCCTTTCGTCCTTCTGCGCCTGTGGCGCGTCCGGCCCAGCAACGTCAGGGCCAGCAGGCTCGAGCTTGGTATCCCAAACCCAAGCTGTCGGCTTCCTCCAACATTGGCAGACGGGAGGTGGAGCAGTCCAGAGATCTGGCCCTCCGGGTTTGCTCTCAAGTCGGCCTTCTCATCAACGAGGCCAAGTCAAAACTCGAGCCGAAGCAGGTGATCCTGTTCATCGGGCAGAGCTCGACTCTTGAGCCAAACCTGACTCGGCGGACAGGCAGAGGTTCTTCCTCCTTTGCCCAATCATTTCTGGTTGAGCAATCGCCCCTACCGGGACTTCCTCGCCTCCTGGGTCTCATAGCCTGTACCAAGCGTGGTCCGTTGGGCACGCTGGCACATCGCCCCCTTCAGTGAGGGACTGGCCAGCCGGTGGTCCTAGCGCTGCGATCCATTGGACCAGCTGGTGACAGTGACCAGGAGATGTGAGCGCTCTCCGGTGGTGGACCATTCCATCTCACCTGCAGGAGGCATCCCGTTTGTCCGCTCAAGCGATGGTCTCTCTATCGACCGATGCCTCTCTGATGGGTTGGGGTGCCCATCTGGGGAACAGAGAGCGCACGGCCTCTGGTTCCCGCGGGAGTCCCGATGCCACATCAACCTGCTGGAGCTCCGAGCGGTCCGCCTAGCTCTCACCGCCTTTGCTCCGTTTCTCTGGGGTCAAGTGGTCTGAGTCCAGACGGACAATACCACGACCATGTACTACGTGAACCGCCAGGGCGGGACGCGCTCCATGCTTCTGTGCAAGGAAGCTCTCTGCATTTGGTCACTCGTAGCGGCTTGGAGGTGGATCTCCTAGCCATTCATGTGGCAGGAGCCTCCAACACCTGGCCGATGCCCTGAGCCGGATAGGGGCTGCATCTCACGAGTGGTCTCTCCTGCCGGAGGTAGTACAAGATCTGTTCTCCCACTGGGGCACACCTCAGGTGCACCTGTTTGCCTCCAGGGAGAATGTGAAGCTGAGGCTGTTTCATGCCCCCCCCCAGCAGGGCTCGCTGCAGGGGGATGCCTTCTCGAGGCTGTGGATCCCGGGCCTCTTCTACGCCTTTCCCCATTCCCTTGATTCACAAGGTGCTTCTCAAAGCAAGGAGGGACAAGGCGCAGGTGATCCTGATAGCCCCAGACTGGCCCCGCCAGTTCTGGTACCCAGATCTCCTCAGCCTCAGCTCCAGGCTCCCGAGGCAGCTTCCAGCTCGCCCGGACCTGCTCTCAGTCAATCAGGGGAAGGTGTTTCATCCGGACTTTCAATCCCTGCACCTGACTGCCCTGGTTCCTGAGGCTAGAGTTCCAGGCCTTGGGTCTTTCCGACGAGGTCCTCAATGTTGTTGGTCCGTAGAAGTCGACCAGGAAATGCTGTGCCTTCAAATGGAAGAGGGTTTCATTTAGTGTCAGGGTAAGGGCTTGGACCCTTCCTCCTGTTCCTTGGCAAGCATTTTGGACTATTTATGGTCCCTTTCTAGTCAAGGGCTTAGGTCGACGACCCAAAAGGTGCACCTGGCAGCCATCTCTGCTTACAGGGCGCGGGCGGGGAGCAGTCTGTGGCGCAGGAGAGGGTGGTCTGGCGCTTTTCAAGGCCTTGATCACATTTCCCCTCCGGTGCAGGAACCTCCACCTCCGTGGGATTTACTGCTGGTACTGGCAAAGCTCATGGGCAAGCCATTTGAACCAATGCACAGGTGTGAACTCTCTCACCTGTCGTGGAAGACCGCCTTCTTGGTGGCTATCACGTCAGCCAGAAGGATGGGAGAACTCCAGGCGCTCTCCATTGAGTCTCCTTACCTGGTCTTCCACAGGGACAAGGTTGTCCTGCGCCCCCACCCGAAATTCCTTCCGAAGGTGGTGTCTGAGTTTCACCTTAACCAGTTGTTGACTCTGCCGGTGTTCTACCCCAGTCACACCTCGGAGGCCGAATACAGGCTCCATACTTTGGACCCTAGAAGGGCGCTCGCTTATTATAAGGAGCACACGGCTGAAATTCGGGGAGAGGTTCGCCAGCTGTTTGTCACCTACGCTGAAGCCGCACTTGGCAGACCTGCAGCCAAGCGGATGATAAGCAGGTGGGTCACCTCCTGCATAGATCTCTGCTATAAGTTGGCGGGCATGGAGCCTCCCAGAGGATAAGAGCTCATTCTACCGTCATACTGCCTGCATGTGGCTGCTTCCAGGGGCGTCCCTATCCAGGAAATCTGCAGGGCTGCTACCTGGAAGTCAGCATACACCTTTATTACCCATTACCACATCGACCTTGAGTCACGCCGGGATGCTGGTTTTGGGGCCTCAGTTCTCCAGTCCTTATTTCCCAAGTAAGTATTAGGGGTGTGCGCCTTGCCTCCCTCCTCCCGGAGAACTGCTAGGAGTCTGCCAATAAGTGTGGATGAACAACATATCCATGTCCTAAATGCAGTTTACTCACCTGTAACTGGGTTCTAGGAATGGTATATGTTGTTCATCCTACCTCGACCTCCCCGGCTTCGACGCACAACCTGAGCTTCCAGCGGGCCAGATCTGGCGTCATGGGGCGGAGCCGAGAGTTTTACCACCCGGGTGGGTGGGAGGAGCCAGCTTGAAGACCTTCCGGCAAGATTTAAAGCGGCAAGGAACCTGCCAATAAGTGTGGATGAACAACATATACCATTCCTAGAACTCCTGTTACAGGTGAGTAACCTGTATTTACTGGTGAGTAACCTGTTTTTGTGTGACCTACAGTATACCCAAACAATTTACAAAGGTGGTTTTATTTTCTTAAAACATGTAGGTAATATTTAGCTACCGAACAATAAGGTATTCTTTCTATCCTCAGAAATTCCTTCCCCGTGACTAGGCTAGCAGGCATTTGTGGTGTTTCAGCAACTCTCTGAGCACTCTTGTGTTTGGACTGGACAAACAAATGTTTTGCAAGCTGCATGCTATTTAGCATCTGCATTCTGATCTACGTGTCAAGGTAAAATATGGATATAGCCTTCTTATTTGAAGTCTGGATCTGTACTGTGTAAACTTGAGCTCTGCTTTAAGAACTATTTTCTTCATTGAAGAGGGGAAGGGAAAATTCCAGGCCAAGCAATGTTGAATAGCTAAGACCTAACTGGAGGCACGTTTTATAACTGGATTCATTTACACACAAGTTCGTGGATTTAATTATTATTTTTTTTCCCCCTTTTAGTATGATGAAGAGGGCGAGGAGGCTGATGACGAGGTAATATTTGTGTAGATGATTTTTGTACATACTTCACAAAAGTTAAAGCTGTTGGGGAAAGGGGGCTGAGTACTAATCCTTTCTATGCACAGGGTGCAACACCACTTGAAAGGGAAGTGTGGGGCTAGTCCCATTTTGTACTTCCTGTGCAACACAATATTGTTTTACTTAGTTTACTGCACTACAGTAAGTAATGCTGCATTTGGCTGATCTGGATGACTGCAAAGCTGACCTCTGCAAATTCAGAATCCCCTGCAGGTGATACCAGAGCTGGGTTGCAGTAGTGGGAAATTCAAGTAGCCTGAAGTGCATGTTGGAGCTTGCTTTTTTATTATTTTTCCTCAACTAAATTTCCTTCCTGGTCACTGTACACGAGGCCTCTCTAACATCCTGCCTATTCCTGCCCTGCCTGAAGTCCTCCTACCTGAGCCTCTTCTCTCCTCCCCCTCATCCCACAGTGGGCACCCCCCAAGGTGGAGCCGCCCCTTCTCTTAGGCGCACTTCCATACATAGACTCTGTGGGTGAGGACCCGGGTGGAGGAACCTGGAAGACCAGGCTGGATGGACCTGACTCGTGCGAATGGGGCAGGTGCAGTCTACTACTCCATTGATCGGGCATGGGCGCCCCATGCATGGCGCACCCGGCGCAACAAGCGCAGTGCAACCCTTCCTTGCGTCTGCCACGCTGATTTGTCGTGCTGCCCCATGTGCTGCAGTGCTCCCCGGTCTCCACCAGAAGCCACTGGCACGCCGGGCAGTGTCTCCCCTGGGAGGAGAGTACTGCAGTGGGTGCTCGATCCTCTACCTGCCCACAAGTGCCTGAGCAAGCTCCCAAACTCGGGTTGCCGGCATAGCGCAAGGTGTGGCATCCAGCGCCTCAACCCTTGGTGTCACCGGGCTGGCTATGTTGGAGCTTTTATAAGCTCCAGTCAAATGTTTTCTGGTCCCCAGTTTACCCAGGAGGACAGTGGGCCAGCAAATAAAAGATCAGAGATTACAAAAACTCTAAACATGCACTGCAGACTTTTGCCTCGCCTACTGCTGCAGGAGATTTTGGTACTTCTAATTAAACAGCAGATGTCCTCTTTGGAGTCGGCTGAATCAGTCAGATGTGGCCCAACTTTCTACAGTAAACGGCAAGTACAAAGAATGGGACCATACCCACATTTAGGTGTGTGGTTTTGGTGCCGACTCATAGAAACATAGAAGTTTACGGCAGATAAGGACCGCATGGCCCATCCAGTCTGCCCATTTCTTTTTCTACCTTATAAATGTGCCATCGGCCTTTGCTCAGTCAGTGGCCTATCTATCCATAGTCATTTGTATTGCTCCCTTATGCCTATCCCATGCCTCTTTGAAGCCCTGCACTGTATTCATAGCCACCACTTGTGGTAAGCCATTCCATGCATCCACCACCCTTTCTGTGAAAAAGAATTTCCTCACATTCCCCCTTAATGGGCCCCCTCTAATCTCATGCTGTGTCCTCTTGTCCTGCTATTTTTTTATATTTAAACATGTTAGACTTTCACCTTGTTAATGCCCTTAAGGTGTTTGAATGCCTCAATCATATCACCTCTCTCCCTTCTTTGCTCAAGGGTATACATATTGAGCTCTGTTAATCTGTCTTCATATGTCTTCTGATGCAGTCCCTGCACCATTTTGGTTGCCCTTCTCTGGACTGCCTCAATTTGGTTAATGTCCTTGTGAAGGTGTGGCCTCCAGTACTGCCACGCGAGCACCAAATGGGGCCTTAACAGTGTCTTGCAAAGAGGATTTCACACTTCCTCCACGGCTTGATACCCTACTAATACACCCCAACCCCCAGCCTTACCTACTGCTTTAGAGGTCTGCTTGGATGATTTCAGGTCATCAGTGATGATGATGATGATGCCCAAGTCTTTCTTCCTTTGTGACTGCTGGCAACTCCTCCCAGCCTAGAGGTGGCTTCAGGGTTTCTCTTCCCTATGTGCATGATTTTGTACTTCTTTGCATTAAATCCAGTTGCCACTCTTCTGACCATTTTGCTAGTTTATCCAGATCTCTTCTCATTCTGCCCACCCATCTGGATCATCTACTCTGTTGCAGATCTTGGTGTCATCTGCAAACAGACAAACCTTACCCTCTAGTCCATCTGCAAGGTCACTACTGAAGATGTTGAAGAGGACTGGCCCCAGAACTGATCCCTGAGGATCTTCACTTGTGCCTTGTGCATCTCTTCTGACTGTATACCATTTACCACCACTCTCTGTTTTCTGCCTGTCAACCAGTTTGCCACCCAGTTGACCAACTTCTGACCCACCGAGCCTACCCAGCTTATTTATCAATCTTCTATGTGGAACAGTGTCAAAAGTTTTGCTGAAGTCAAGGTAGGCAACATCAACTGCTCCCCCTTGGTCCACCACTCTGGTTACCCAGTCAAAGAAATCAGATTAGTTTGACAGGACCTTCCTTTTGTAAACCCATGCTGTCTTGGATCCTGTGCCCCTATGGATTCCAGGTGTTGCACTATTCTTTCCTTAAGGAGTGCCTCCATAATCTTGCCCACTACTGAGGTAAGACTGACTGGTCTGTAGTTCCCCACCTCCTCCTGCTACCACTCTTGTGGAGGCGGGATCACATAAACCCGTCTCCAGTCTTCTGGGACCTCTCCTGTGCTCAGACTCACTAAACAGTTCTGACAATGGCTGCTAGTTCCACCCTTAGCTCCTTTAGTACCCTGGGATGTATGCCATCAGGTCCCATTGCCTTATCCACCCTGAGCTTAGCAAGCTCTGTGAGGACCCTTTCTTTTGTGAAGGGAGTAGTGCTCACCTCCCTCCCCCGTGTCCATGATGCTAAGCTGTGGGCCCTGCCCTACCTTCTGTTCAGTAAATACTGAGCAAAGTATCTATTTAGGATAGATGCCTTTACAGGTCCTCCTCCTCACATGCTCCTTTTCTCCATTAGCTTAGCAATACCCCCTCTGGACTTTCTCCTTTCACTAATGTATCTATAGAAAGTCTTGTCACCTTCTTTTACTGTTCGTGCTAGTGTTTCCTCAGTTTGGGACTTTGCCTGCCTTACTGCCTTCCCTGCTTCCCTTAGGGCAGTTTGGTATGCCTCGCTATCTTCATCCCGCTGTGTTCCCTTGTATTTCCTGAAGGCCAGCCTTTTGAGAACCAAAGTGGTTTCCTTCTTTTGCACTTCCTTTTCTGTCTAACACAATGGGATGTTGCTTCAAGTATTGCATCCTTAATGCTTGCCCACTTTGCCTGTACCCCCTCACCGGTTTCTTTTTGCCAGGGCTAGCTTAACTCTGTTGGCCATCTTAGTAAAGTCGGCTCCTCTGAAGTCCCATATTTTTGCCTTGGAATGGGATGATTTAGATGTAGTAGCCAAATTGAACCATACCCTGTGATGGTCACTCTTCCACTTTATGAACGGGGGGGGAGAAATAGCCAGTCAGCATACCCACTAATGTAGTAATTTTGTAATCGGAGGAACAAATGTTGCCATTTGTAAACATTTTCTAGCTGTAATGAGTCTCTGGTAATGCAAGAAAAAGAGCAAATGCAGTATCAAGTTACCCGAACCCTGCTCACCTCTGAGCCCCACAGAATTGGACAAAGGACAACCCAGCTTTGAAACATGCTTTAACATCCTAAATAACAAGGTTAGAGAAATAGTTACGCCCCTTGGCAAATACTGCACTTATATGTTACGAGACCACTGCAGGATACAGGGGTTTGTAGAGCCAATGATTTTCCATTTCAGAAATGGCCTCCCACCCCTCATTTTTCTTCTAAAATGGAGATCAAATCTGCATGTGTTTTACGAAACAAAATGTGGCTCAGAATGGAGGGGGTTGTCCAGTAAGCTGATAGAGTGGGATTTTTCATGAAAAATTGACTCAAGTGCTGGTTTAAAAATGAGATTGTTTTTACTGGTGTTCTCCGTTGAAAATGGAAATTGCATGCACGTGTGTTGCCCCAGACCAGTAGCACTATCTTCATTGAGGATATCTCCCTGGAGCCACACCTTTAGAAGTTAAAGCTGTTTGTGTCGGGACCACTTGAACTCTGTGGAATGCTGTTGTAAACCCCTTGAGCTTCCCTCTCTGATTTATATAGCACCCTGCACCTCTGGTGTGTGTAAACTTGTCATTTGCATGCAGTATACCAGGAATTAGAGTGTGTGTGTGCGTGTATATCTGTGTGATATATGTAGTATATTTACCAGTGAACGTTTTTTCTCATAGGGAAACCCAGTTATAATTTGCTGTCAACGGCAAACGCCAAGACCGGTTTCCCTGTCTCCAAGCATGCGCCAGCTATCCCTCTTTCCGTCCTCTGGTGAACACTTCACCACTGGCGCCACTCATACTCAGCGGTAAGCAAACTTAAAAAAAAAAACTGCACTTGTTGAACCCTTTCCAGCATGTAATTTCCCCAACTTACAACAATGAAATGTTTCAGCACCCTCTTTAACTCGGCCACGGACCATGCTGATACCTGACCAAACTGCGGCTAAATAGCAGTTTTATATAATTGCTGTGGCGAAAAAATATTCTGACTGTACTTGACCTACCCACAACCTATAACTGATATGACAAGGGACCCATTTGGTCCTGCTTAGAGTGTTGCTGTATTTATTGTATTTTGCCACTGTACTACATTGTCTGATTGTTGAAATTACCCTGTAAGACATTCACCTGTTGTAATTTCCCATGCATCTTTCGTAAGGTGTGATATTTCCCACACTGCTATTTATACTGTGATGTCTGTACATTGTGCGCTCTGTATTGTTTTCTATTACGTGGAGCCTTTGTAAAGGAGTCTCTGACTCTATTATTTCCGATTGTATTTGGTAAATAAAATATGGGGTGTGTGTAACTCCAATTTTACACACACACCCTCAAGCTTCACTCCCGGGGTTTATGTAGCATCCAACACCTCGAGTGTGTGTAAAATTCTCATTACACATACCACCCCATATATTCTCTATATAATTACTAGGGATAATTTTTAATGCAGATTGTAAATACATATTAAAACTGCCAAATTATGATTTGCATGTTATTGCATTTTAAACAGGTGGTTGTAACTGGTGCCTGTTAAGGTCACACTTTAAAGATGCGTGCGCTACCAACACCATGGTTGCCAGTTGAACCAGACTGACTGGAGCTGCCTCCCCTAACTGCTCAACTGGGCACTATATGCAGATTCTCGGGGCAGACCCTGAACCCCTGTCTGAGCTTGCTGGTCCCTGACACACTTAGAATCTGTCAGTGTTGGGTACCAAAGTCCAAATGAAAATAAGCTCTGCCATCTCCGAAGGGGTTGGATGAAACAGTGCTATGTGCTCATCCTCGTCGGCTAGCTAATACCTTACACCGTGGTTCTTACCTTGCAGGAGTGTTTACTTGCATATCACATTCTGAAAGAAAAAAATCACAAACTCCACATTGATCAGATATACTCCCTAGTTTTTTTTTTTTATAGAAAGTATCAATTTTACATAATGCCCTCTGTGGGATGCTTTTATAACCCCCTCAAGCTTCGCTCTCGGTTTATGTAGCACCCCACATCTCTGGTGTAAGATTCTGGTTACATGCACCCACACCCATATATTCTGTTCTTTGCCACGCTGACCCATTTGGTCTGGTCACTCCCCTTTTTTCCAGGCACTTGCCCCATCCTCCGTTCCTTGTAGCAGGGCCTTTTTGTTGCCCTTTACCCTTTCAGTGATCCATTCTGGGTATCCAGTTGAGGTGGGTACCATAGCTGAGTGCATCCTTCACTGGGGAATTCAGGAATTTGTGCCAGGCCCTTCTCACCCATATGCAGGGTTCCTTGAGCACTAAGAACAGATGAGTCTAAAAGACTAAAAAGCAGTCTTGCCATCGATACTATGATCAAGCACACTCTCTGGCCTTCCGATTCCCATGCTTCTCTGGAGGTTTTGACTTTGGTTAAATCTTTGGCCCAGGCCGCAGTCCCTGTGGTCTGTCAGGCCAGTTGATTGAGAAGCAGGTCAGTCTTCCAGCAGAGATTTTTCTGAAGCTGTCAATCCGTTGTCGGCCAGAGAGGCTAATGCCTCCTTATTCAGGACTCTGGTCCTGCCTCCGATTCAGAGGGACTGATTAGTTGGCTGATCCGCTGCCTCCTACTCCGGAGCTTGTGGATCCAGAGGTGACTTGGCTTTCGCTGGCCCCATCAGAGGCCTGCTATCTCTCCCCCTGGCAGTAGGTCAAGGTCTGCTCTTGATCTCCTGAGTTGAGCAGCCAGTGTCAGACTGCACTCACACTCTCTGCGCTATAGTGAGCGACAGACCTTCAGTTGGTGTCTCCATTTTGTGTGAGCAGGAGTAGGAGAAACTGTTTGCTGGTATGTTGAACTTTAGCAGTGTTTTTGCCCTGTAGTTTATGGAAGTATGTCTTTTTTTACCTGATTGTTTTTGTAGATGTTGTGTATCAAAGGAGTTGCCACCTTTCCTCAACCACCCCCTGATGCACTGCCTTTATAGTGGATGGGCAAGCTACACCTACTTAGAGGCAGAAATAGTTGGGCAGCATAAGCAGTAGTCTAGCTGATATATAGGCAGAATTATGAAGGGTGTAGCCAGTAACTAGGTCCAAAGGGCACATACAAGAGAAGCTGTAAGTCCCTATAGAAGAGGGGGAGGATCTTATTTATCAGTCTTCACCATTCATCACCTTTGGGTTTTGGCCATAGGTCACGACCCGTGGGGTTTTCTGGATGGTGGTCGCTGCACCAAGCTTTCCATAGAGCCCGACACACTGCGTGGCGCTTGCGGGTTGGCCATTGGGTGTCGTCGACCCTGCCCTACTGCCAATTCTTTTTCAACGACTTAGTGTCTTGAATTATTATTCCGTCAATCATGTCTGTCGGGGCGGCACGAAATCATTGAAAACAGGGCTTCCCCCATGCGTCGGTGCCATTGCGGCCATAAGTACTCCATTACTGACTGGCATGATTGTTGTCTGACGTATCTTGGCCTGCTTCACACCATGGATTTGCGCATTGCCTGCTTCTCCATGGACCGTCGTGCCATCGAGCAACATGCGTGGGAAGCTGGATGAGCTCCACCGACTTTCAGGGGACGGGCATGCACTCATCGGGCCAAGCCATGGTCTCTCTGCCTTTCCTCTGGGTCCCCTCACTGTTCTATACAGACCATGGAGGAGGGGGCTTCTGCTTCTAGTAGCCTCACCGTGGCAGAAGCCCCTGCCATGGTGCAGGAGACCCAGTCTGCTCCCCTGGGTGGCGGGCAGGAGGCACCACTGTGGCATGTCGATTCCTCGGGCTGGGAAGCCTGGGTTGGTGGCACAAAGGGCCCTGATGGCACCGTCGGCGACAGTCCGCCACTTGGCGTCTCTGCTGTCGACACCGTTCGCAGCACTGGGGATGGCGCCATGTCTAGCTCTGGTGCTGCTTGTGGCGCTCTGAGGACGTGGCGCCGTGGGAGGTGTCTGCCTCAGGGGAGCTGTTGGTGCCTCTGTCTACACCATGGGTCGGGACAGCGCCATGGCAGCCATCTACTCTTTCTGCTACAGCTCTCGATACAGTCTCTTCGGGCACAGTTCCCAGTGCCGGTGTGTTGGTGCTGGCTGTTGTGCAGACTCCTAGACTGGCGCCTCCTTCAGTCTGGACAGGAGCGGGCGTCCGCGTACAGTCTGGCACCGGACTTCGGTCTCTACCTCTTCGGGGACTGACTCAGTCTGGTTCGGACTGTCTGACCGACTCTGGAGTTGGCGGTCCATGTTGGGCACCCTTGTAGTTTCCTCTGCTGACCAGAGCCAGTCTCCCCCTGAGGAGCAGGAGGTTGCTCCAGAGTCTAGGGTCAGGGGTGCTGAACAGCAGGCGGTGGTGCAGGCCACTGTTGTCCTGCAGCCTGGGCTCAGAGGGTTTTCTGCCCCCTCTGTTGGGGTACCTCCTCAGGTGGTGTGCCTGGATCGATCAACTTTGGGGCCAGTCTGAGCACCTACGGGAGGGGAGGGTGCTACTCCTTGGGTGGGCCCCGTGGGGACTGACCAGGGCTGTCAGTTGCCTAGGCTGGTGTTTGCAAGGAGGAGATCTCTTTTTGGATTCCAAGGGGTTGATGCGGTGACCCTTTTCCAGGACCCACCCGGGTTCGGGAAGGAGTCTTAGCACGGACCCCCATCCATCCTGCTCTCTCAAGAGAGCCTTGGTCTTTGGAGGGTAGGGACTGTCCTTTTGTAATTCCACAGTCCTTGTCGCTCCGTGGGGGAATCTTCTCGGCACAGCCTAGGTAGTTCCAGTATGGTTGATCAGCTGTTGGGTTTTCCATAGCCCCCTCTTTTCTTGAGGCTCCTGTTGCGCTCCTGCCCGGACAGATGGTTGCCTTCTGTTGGTCTTGCCTCCTCCCCCCCCACTCCTGTCACCATCTCCTGCTCTCCCAGGCATTCTTGGTCCTAGGGGACCCCTCTCCTGCGAGCAGTTCAGAGGTGCGGCTGCTCACTTACCTACGTACGTCAGGGCCATGGACAGGCAGGTGTTCCACCCTCCCCCGAGCAGCAAACCACTGGATCTCTGAAGTCCTCTGCTTCCTCATCCTCCTCTTCGAGAGGAGAGGAGCCCTCTGCCCACATCTTCCCTGCTGCTGATCTCGCAGAGTATCGGCGTTTCATCATGAGGATGATGGAGGACCTGCATGTCACCCCATCCACTCGGCACAATCTGGAGCATTCGACATACACCTTCCTAGGCAATTTCGGTGCGGCCACCGTTGTGGTGCCCGCCTGGCCTGCTCCTTTCCAGGAGGTTTCATTGCGATTCTGGCAAAGACCCTTTTCCAGAGTCCCAGCCTCTAGGGATCTGAGCCAGAGGTATTGTGTGCGCCGCCCCCCCCCCCCCCAAAAACGGAGTCTCCAGGTCATATGCCTTATCCTCAGTCAGGACTGACGCAGCTGGACACTCCTGATGGGCTTGCGCCCTCCTCAGTGACTGGCCCCCAGATCAAGATTGCATGGATTTTGACTTATGGGGGAGGAGGACCTTCTATTAGCACGGTTGCTTCTTACAATTTCTGCACATCAGGCCCACTATGCTACCTTTTGCCTGATTCAGAGGTAATCAGACAAGCCATTGCACACTCTGCACATGGCCTGGAGCTAGCAAGGCACCAAGCGATGGCATCTTACAACGCCAACGAGATAGCTTCCAGAGTCGTAAGGACAGTGATCTGCCCTAGGCGGACGACATGGCTGCATCTTTACCGGTTGTCACCCTTGGCCTGGCATAGGGTGATTTCCTCCACGTACCAGAGAACCCATCTTTTCTCCCGTAGGGTGAGGCTGCATTTCTCAGGGCACCCTCCTGCTCCCTCCGGGGGGTCCCCATCTCACTCCCCAGTCTCTGGCCTCACCAGGCCCATAACAGTTCTCCCTCCCAGTGTCTCGCCCACTGGGAGATAAGGGACTTTGATCTCTAGGGTCTAGGGCCCCCTTTGGGGGGGGGGGGGGGGGGGGCTCAGTACTCACTCAAAGGTGATGAATGGTGAAAATTGACGCAGATAAGATGAAAATTACGTACCTACTGTAATTCCTGATCTTTCAGTGCATCTTCATTCATCACAATCCTGCCCTCCATCCCCCTGGGGCCTCAGTCTCTGGGTCCCCCTCCCTCTGTGTGCCCCCTTCCACCCTCCCCTTCCTTTCTGCTGGTCAGGAGCAGGGTGACCTTGGGCACACGGGAATTTTACCTCCTGACAGTGGGGGGAGGGCACTTCTCTCCAGTGCCTCGACCCCACCCCTTTGGGGTGGGAGTTGGTGCTGCCCTATCTTTTCTCTCTTTCCCTTTTTTCCCTCTCTGTTCTGGTACTTCAGGACTTGTCCCTCAAATTAAAGAAACTGTTTCTCATCTCCAAATATGTGGTTTCAGGGGAAGGACAACCCTGTATTGTCTGTCTTCCGAATAGCTGCTTCTGTTCATGTCAGTTATTGCCAGTGATTCTGTGCCTTGAATTCTGGCAATTCAGCCTTCTGGCTACTCCTTCACAGTTCCTATACAGCCTGGAGACAAACGTTCATGGCATGTGCTCCCCTTCCCCATTTCTAATTTTTACCTCCCTCCTTCCCTCTTTTCTGCTTCCAGAGATTGGGGCCCCTTCCCAATCCCCTTAGATTTCTAACTCTCCTATCTTCACCATTTATTTCTCCTTTTATTTATATCTTTTTCTTTGTCTGTCCCTTGGACTTCCTTGTTCCTTTCTCCCAACCCTTCTTACTCTACGGCGACTCAGAAGTGGCAGGAGGGCGGGGTTGACAGCCAACCCTCAAGCTCCACGCCGTGCGTAGACTCTGCCCATCCAAAAAAAGCTCCTGCGGGGTCATGACCTCCGGCCAAAACCCAGAGGTGATGAATGGTGAAGATGCACAAAAAGATGAAGAATTACAGTAGGTACATAATTTTCATTTTTGGGGCAGTGCTGCAGGTTTACAGCCCTTATAGAAATAGATACAATTGTAAAGAGCTGGGGAATGTTTGGAGACTATGGCAGGGAGGATTTGGAGGTCAGGGCAAGGGGAATGGGGGGTTGAGTGGAGAGGTAGGGATGATGTGTTGGCTGCACAGGAGGCTGGGAGGTTTGTGAGCTACAGTGGATGTGTGGCGGCACTGTTTCTGGGAAGGTGGGGGGGTTGTCCAGTGTGTAGAACATTCAGACAACTTACTCTGGAGGTGGAGCTTGAGACAGGAACTGGGGAAGGGGACAAGTACAAGGGGTTGAGGAGGAGATGGGTCGGGAGGGTTCCATCACAAGATAGACCAGGCTGCCACGGACTGTAAGGGGGTGCTTGGCCAAGGGGGCCAAGTCCACAGGATCCCAGGAGTACTAAAAGGGGTGTTGACCGAGAAAGGAGGAAAGAGGTTCAGGGTAAGCAGAGGCAGGAAGGGATTTCAGGGAAGGGCAGGAGGCTGGAGAAAACGGGTACACAGTACTGGTTGAGGAAACTGAGCGGGAAGTTGGAGAAGCCACCATAGGACCTAGTCAGGTGGGAAGGGGGATTATACAGGGTACAAGGAGAGGGGGAAGACGGTGGTGTAGAAGCAGGAGGGCAGGAAGTAAGTCAAGGTGACATGAACACACTGGAAGGGAGGAAGGCCAAAACATGCTTTTGGGAGGGGGGAGTAGGAGGCACGGTGCAGGGGCATGGGACGATGTAAAAGTAGTGGAGGGAGTGGGTTGGGAAGGGAGTGAGCACAGAAAGGGACTGAGGAGGAGAGCAGGTAGATGCGCAGTTGAAGAAGAATGGAGGGGGGGAAGGACAGGGTATTAAAGCAGAGGACACTGAACTGAGGAAGAGGGGCTCATAGAAGGGATGGGGGAGTGGATACTTGTATTAGGGGATTCTATCCTCAGGGTGGTGATATGGGAAGGTAAGGGAGCAAGGAAGAGCCGAACCTGGGTGGAGTGTATGCCAGGTATGACAGTGGGGAGAGTAGGGCAGTGCATTCAGAAATGTGTGGAGACGGTGGGAGGGGAAGCCTAGTCATTGTGCACCTAGGAACAAACTACCTTGAGGGCTGTACGGTGGAAGTGCAGGAGATGTTCTGGGAATTTTGGGGTATCTGCAATTGGGTGGGAAGCTCAGTGACTTTCTCAGAGGTAATCCTGGTACCTAGGGCAAGCACAGCGAGAAAGGTAAGAATACAGGAGTTTAATGGGGGGCTGAAAGGTTGGTGTGCAGAAGTGGAGTACGGGGTAGTAGAGGGGTGGGGCGAGACATGGAACAATAAGGGGCTTTATGCCAAGGATGGGCTGCAACTCTACATTGAGGGTACAAGGGCATTCAGAGGAGCTTGAGAAGTAGATTAAAAACAGATTTAAACTGAGAAGGGGGAGGGTCCGAGTTGGATAGCAGGGAGGAGATGCATTCCAGGGGAGACTGGAAGGCCACTCCCCCCCCCCCCAAAAGGGAGGGAGGAGGAGGAGGAGAATGAAAAGTTCTCAAGACAGAAGTGGAAGGGGGAGAGACAGGAAGAGGAGGGGCAGGACACAAGGTAGACTGTAGTATCCTTGAATGCAAGGAGCTTGGCAAACAAGGTGGCAGAGTTCCAGGCAATGTCGGAGGGGCAGGTAGATATTACCACCATCTCAGAAACCTGGACCACTCAATACCATGACTGGGGTCTCACGATCCAGTGATGCAAGGTGTTCTGCAGGGACCAGAAGGGGGAGGGGTGGCTATTTGTCAGATGGGATACTGTGTACCAGGGAAGAAGGGGATGAGGGAGGCCAGAAGCCATATGGATAGTGCTCCAAAGCCATAAAGGTAGGAAGCTTAGGATGGGGGTGGTGTACAGGCCACCATCACAGAGCGAGGAGGTGGATAGGGAGCTGGGGGAGCAAACCAGAATGGTCAGTGGCAAAGAGAATACAGTTATAGTGGGTGACTTCGACCTACCTGGGGTTGACCAGCAGACAGTAACTACAGTACACACCAGGGAATAGGTGCTGGAGGCTATCCAAGACAGTTACTTAATGCAAGTGGTGATGGATCCTGTTAGGGAGGGGAACATACTGGACTTGGTGCTAACAAATAGAGACAAAGTCCAGGATGTGGTAGTACAGAACCCTCTAGCAAGGAGCGACCACTGCTCAGTGTGGTTCCTCAACTGTCTCCTAGCAAACTCCTGTAGTTGGCGGTAAAATACTTGTGTGTCCTGAGGACGACTATAGAAGTCATCTAATGAGTTCCAGTGTGCCCTTGCAACGTCTGGAGAAGTCACTTACATATTTTAATGTACAACACAATAAAATAGACTATATTTGATTGCATACCACCATTGGAAAGGTAATTTTGTGCTGAACAACTTTGCCACTGATATTGTGTATCAAGTATACTTCAGGAGTTATTTGCATTTGTTTGTTATATGGTATGTATGGCTTATGTAATATTGCCTTTTTTAGTGGAAAAACAAACATTTTGTTTGCTGTTTTAAGCAGCATAGAAAAAAATAAAATTACTTGTTACGTGCAGTCCACCACTGGAAAGGTAATGTGCTGAACAACTTTGCCACTCATACTTTGTCTAGAACTTACGGTTCTTGAGCTATTAGGATTTGTTTGTGCCATGCTGACTGTGACTTGATTTTGCTTAGACCCAGGATTCACTGTTAACGGTATACAGGAGACGAGTGGTGCAACTTCAGAGAGCTCCTGTGGAGGCAGTGAGTTAACACAGGGAGGGAGTCTGCAAAGACCAGGACAAGAGTGTTGGATTTCAGGAAGGCAGATTTTGCCAGAATGGGCAGCATCCTAGAGTATTTAGCTGAAATGTACCCAGGGATGGATGCTGAACAGAAGTGGACAATCATTAGGAAGGGGATAAATGAGGCCACAAACACGTGTGCCAAATCAGTCTAGGTGAAAAAAAAACTAGCTGGTTCAGCAAGGAGGTGGAGGGGAAAGTGAGGGGAAAAATGATTGGCCTTCATAAAGTTAAAAAAAAAAAAAAAAAATCTGGGCGTGAGGAGGATAGTGTTAAAGGCATCTAGGGAGGTGACAGGTCAGTCAGGGTGGCCAAGGCAGCAGAGGAGCTGAAGATGGCTCAGGGTATCAGGAGGGGAAAGGGGGTTCTTTAAATACATAAGGGAGAAGAGGAGTTGTAGGGATGACATCCTTGGAATCGGAGAGGGAGGATGGACAGAACAAGGGGAAGATCAGGCAGAGGCACTCTTGAGTATTTCTGCTCGATGTTCACAAAAGAGATGGTCCAATACCACAGGTGAAAGGAGGCAAGGGTGGGAGGGGGGCCCTGAGCCAAAACAAGTACATCCAAGAGGATAGAGTTCTGAAGGGCCTTAAAACCTTGCAGGTGGACAAGGCGACGGGACAGTGTACACCCAAGGATCCTGAAGGAACTGGCAGAGTTGTTGGCAGGCCCTGTTACAAACCTGTTCAGTACCTCC
This sequence comes from Neoceratodus forsteri, assembly GCA_016271365.2. Taxonomy (NCBI): domain Eukaryota; kingdom Metazoa; phylum Chordata; order Ceratodontiformes; family Ceratodontidae; genus Neoceratodus; species Neoceratodus forsteri. The sequence continues at coordinate 1,082,358,738 of CM028131.1, read as the reverse complement.
TTGGAGACTGGGTATGTACCCAGGGACTGGAGGATTGCTCTTGTGGTGCCCCTTCACAAGAGTGGACCCAAGGACCAACCGGATAACTACAGACTGGTGAGCTTGACTTCCGTAGTGGGGAAGTTGATGGAGACCATTCTGAAGGAGAGACTGACCTTTCTCAAGAGCAATGGACTGCAGGATGAGACAGCATGAGTTTGTAATGGGAAGATCTTAATTCGAGAGGGTTCCTGCAGTAGGTCTTCACATAGGACTGCGCCCCCTGGCATCGGGTTCCAACAGCAAACTCGTACATACCAATCAGCAGGGACTGCCCCTGATGTCTGGTGACGTGACGTCAGCCCGACTATAAAAGGGGCAGTCCCGCCCTCCAGTTCTTTCCCGCCATCTCTTCAGTTCGTTCGGCCATGAGTTAGAGTAACGCTGCAAGCATTTGATCGCTGTTGTGTTTCTTCACCTCATTTTTTAATTTATTTATGACTTTTATAACTGGGTGAGTGCACTGATCCCAGGGACAGTTTTCAGGCACGACCCAGGCCATAACACATGGCGTAGGGTGACAGTGGAGTACAAGGTAACAGTAATACACATGAAACAGATTTAATATAAGCAACAATAGTAGACATAATATACAGGTTTGATGCATAGGTCCATTTGAGAAGTGAATACAAGGTTTCAATCAGACATGAGAAGACTTAGTACAAACAAATCATAGGCACAGTGTTAGTGTATGGTGTGAGACTGCATCGTCCAGTGAGCAAGTAATACACAGAATACTCAGTAAAAAAAAAAAAAAATTATATACAATATGTAAAGCAAGGAAGTCAAATATTGCTGTGAAAAATGCAATACAACAGTTGTAGGCAAGAGTTGACTAGTGTGGTTTGGTGTGAGACCCACACCATAATAACCTTTCTTAGTTTTTTCGACGATTGATGTATTCTCAAAGTGCTCGAAGTGCGGAGCCCAAATCCCGCACAGGGACGACCATTTCCACAGCCTCTTGTGCCTAGGCCCCAAGCACAACACTGAAGTGCTCCATCTGCCAGGCCTTCAACCAGGCAACTCGGACCAGGTGCAGGCAGACCCTCGAGGCCCAACTTCTTATTCGTCTGGCATCGATGGAAAAGGAGCTCCAGGAGTTGAGGAAGGTCATCGCTGGCCCCAAGAAAGAAAAGTAAGGAGAAAACGCTGGGACAGAAGTCCGTTGCCACATGGGAGGCCTCCAAAAACTGAGTACTGCTTCTAGTACCCCATTCGCTTCTTTGGGTTGGGCACTTTCTCCCCCTTCTGCCAAGGTGAGCGGGCAGCTGGGGGTCTCCTCTCTAGAGGTTTTTGTTCACTCTTCTCTCAGCTTGGCCGATAAGTCACCCTTTTAGGGACATGGATATGTTGTTCGTCCACACTATCTGGCAGGTTCCTTGCCGCTTTAAATCTTGCGGAAGGTCTTCAAGCTGGCTCCTCCCACCCACCCGGGTAGTAAAACTCTCGGCTCCGCCCCATGACGCCAGATCTTCCTTACCGCTTGGAAGTTCAGGTTCCCTCCTTAACGCTCTGCGTGTTAGACTGGATCCTAATTCTTCGGTTCGTCTGAAACTCTTTTTAAAATTTTCAAGTCTTCGGTCTTCCTTTTCCCTCGTGGCTGCGATGGACAAATAGACTGCTGGTTTTCGGCGGTGCCTGTGCGGGCAGAAGATGTCCAGGGCGGATCCGCACTCCATGTGCATCTACTGCCTCTGCCTAGAACACAATCCGCAGGCCTGCGAATCTTGCTGTTTGTTCTCGGCCAGCATCTTGGAGGACCGCGCTGCCCGGTTGAAGCTCGGGTGCCCCGAGAAGCGCTACCCACCGGTTAAGTCGAAAGAGGCCAGTTGGGCGGTTACCGTGGCGGCTGGCTCGGCTGAGCAGCTCAAGCAGATGATCGCCCTCGAGGAGGTGGTGGCCCATGCCGCATCTTCCTCCTCCTCGGTCGTGCCATTTATCCCGCTCGCCTTGGGTACCTCGTATTCTGCTTTGTTCAAGGAGCTTTGCCATTCCCTTTCCACAAAGGGAGAGGGGCCATTGGGACATTCCTCTCAGTCCAAGAAGGATCCCAAGGGTAAGTCCCATAGTCTGCGTTCGTGGGAGCAGGAGAGGTCCCCTTCCCTGGACAGCTGACAGTCTACTTCAGTCAAGGTTGCGGCTAAGGCTGCTGGCTTCACGGCGTCCCCGTCGGGTCAGCCGGCCGAGACAGCCGTCGACAGTCGAGATATTTCTCAACCCGTCGGACGGTTTGTCGACTGAGGCAGACAACCCGTCTTCGCTGGTTTCTCCGGTGTAAACAGAGGATTTACCTGTGCCATCGGTGCAGCAGTCCCCGGTTAAGACATCCGAACCGAGGGAGGAGCAGGTGTCCCCCCCCGCTCCCTCCCAGGCCCACTCCTCTGACACACCGAGGGTCTCTGTCTGGACCTCTTCTCGGTACAGCCGATCCCGCCAACATCAGCGGTCTCGGCACCGAGGTAAGCGTCGACGCTACGAGGAGTTGATGTGGCAGCAGTTACTTTTGCCCGGGGCTAAGTAGACTCAGACACCTTCCCCGGCCTTCAAGTGGCTGTCACCTGATCGGCCGAAGCAACCTCTCGCTGCAGTAGAGATGTCCATGTCTGGGCCGGTTGTTCGGCCTAAGCTTGCTGCCCCACCGATTGTGGTGGAACCTCCGCCTCCACAACCGAAATCGGGGGCACCGACCTAGGATTCTCGGTCGGCTCAAGTCCTGCCCCACAGGTTGTCTGTTACCCTCACTCCCAACCGTCCTCTGCAGGTGGAGGGTGGCTCAGGCCCTAGGCAGCTCTTCGCGGACTCTTCGGAGTCAGACGATGACAACTCCCTATTCTCCAGGCAGGTTGACCTGGAGTCCTCCGGGGGCCAGTCACTGGATGAAAGAAAGCCCATCATCCTTTATGGGTCTGCTTCGGCTCATCTGAGTCCACCGGGATGCAGCTCGAGCCCTGACAGATACTGGACCGAGGGGATTCACCCACGGAGGCCTTTCCTGTGGCTGAGGCCATTGTCTGCCCAGCCTTGGAGCTTTAGCAGCGGCCTGCTTCCTGTCTTGTGCCCTTGGCCAGGAAGTATACGGTCCCTACCGGCTCTCTGCCTGGGTTGAGCACCTTCTGCCGAGGGGTTGGTCACCGACAGCGCTTTCTGGCGTTTCGGGAATGCTAGGGACGTGGACAAGCCCCCCAACAAGGAGTCCAAAAAGCTGGACTACGGGCGCAAGGTGTACGCTGCATCCTCCCTTGGCATCCGCCAGGCCAGCTTGGCTGTGCTGATGGCACACTTCTCCCACACCCTGGATGAGGTGATCCCTCATCTCCCGGCTGACCTTCCTGACCATGGTCCGGGACCAGGGTAGGGCAGTGGCAAAGCAGCAGCTCCAGACAGATCTGGACATAGAGGATTCCTGTGCCAGATCATTGACGGCCACAGTGGCCATGCGCCGCAGGGCATGGCTGAGGATATCCACCTTTACGACTGATACCCAGCACAAGTTGGCAGGTGTCCCCTTCCTGGGGACCAACCTCTTTGGCCCTGGAATGGAAGGTCACCTGCAGCAGATCAAAGTCCAGTGCCACCCTGGACTCTGCCACCTCCACCCAGATTGACAAAGGCCGCTGTCAGCAGCAGCACAAGCCCTTTCGTCCTTCTGCTCCTGCGGCATGTCTGGCCCAACAGCACCAGTATCAGGGCCAGCAGGCTCGAGCTTGGCATCCCAAACCCAAGCCCGTGGCTACCTCCAACAGGAAGCAGGGAGGTAAAGGCCCAGGAGGTCCCTTGGCTGGTCCCTCCTTCAAGCCTGCCCAGTGACGGGTTGAGGGGTGTCGCCCCAGCCTCGTCACTCCCCCCTTGGTTCCCCCGGGGACGGCTCGCATTCCTTTCTGCTTGGTCTGCTATCACCACGGACCGCTGGGTGTTAGGTGGTAGCAAAGGGCCTGCCTCTGAGTTTGGGCAGGACCCCACCCTTCTGGGCAAATGTCACTGGGGCTACAGGGTCCAGAGCTCGCCTGTCGGCCCGCCGAGCCAATATTGCCCTCTCTTCAAAAGAGGTGATCAGGAAGGTATGGATCCTCCTCCAGACCCGAGGTTTGTGTCCAGGTATTTCCTGGTCCCAAAACAGACGGGGGGGCTGGCGCCCCATTCTCGACCTGCACGACCTGAACAGGTTCCTAAGGTCTCGGACCTTCAGGATGGTCACTCTGGCTCAGATAATCCCATCCTTGGAACGAGGCATGTGGTTTTGTTCCCTGGACCTCCAGGACGCATTCTTTCACGTCCCAATCTGTCCGTCTCAGAGATTCCTCCGCTTCAGAGTGGAGGGATCCATTTACGAGTTCCGGGCCATGCCCTTTGGTCTCTCCCTAGCTCCCAGGGTCTTCACCAAATGCATGGCAGTGGTGACAGCATTCCTGCAGCGCTGAAGGGTCCGGGTGTACCCCTACATGGACGACTGGCTAATTGCAGCTCCCTCCAGAGCGGAGGTGGAGCGGTCCAGAGATCTGGCCCTCCAGATTTGCTCTCAGATTGGCCTCCTCATCAACGAGGCCAAGTCGGAACTCGTGCCAAAGCAGGTGATGCATTTCATCAGGGCAGAGCTTGACTGTCTTTGAGCCAGAGCACGGCTCCCGGCAGACAGGGCCGAGGTTCTTTCCTCCTTTGCCCAATCATTTCTGCGCCCTGCCTGGGACTTCCTGGGCCTCATGGTGGTCTGCACCAGCGTGGTCCGTTGGGCCCTTTGGTACATGAGTCCCCTTCACTGGGGACTGGCCAGCCAATGGTCTCGGCGCTTAGATCCGTTGGATCAGCTAGTGACCGTGACCCAGGGGATGTGGAACGCTCTCCAGTGGTGGACCGCTCCAGTACATCTGCAGGAGGGCATCCCGTTTGTCCGCCCTGAGCCGACTGTCTATCGACCAATGCCTCTCTGATGGGTTGGAGTGCCCTTCTGGGGGAGCACTGAGCGCATGACCTCTGGTCCCCTCAGGAGTCCTGATGCCACATCAACCTGCTGGAGCTTCGAGCGGTTCGTCTAGCCCTCACCACCTTTGCTTCGTTTCTACGGGGTCAAGTGGTTCAGGTCCAGACGGACAATACCACGACCATGTACTACCTAAACTGCCAGGGCAGGACGCGCTCCATGCCTCTGTGCAGGGAAGCTCTCTGCATTTGGTCTCTCGTGCGCAGCCTGGAGGCGGATCTCCTCGCCATTCACGTGGCAGGAGCCTCAAACACCCTGGCCAATGCCCTTAGCCGGATAGGGGCTGCATCTCATGAGTGGTGTCTCCTGCCAGAGGTAGTACAAGATCTCTTCTCCCACTGGGGCACGCCTCAGGCGGACCAGTTTGCCTCCAGGGAGAATGCTAAGCTGAGACTGTTTCATGCCCGCCCCCCTCAGCAGGGCTCGCTGCAGGGGGCTGCCTTCTTGAGGCCGTGGACCCCGGGCCACTTCTACGCCTTCCTCCACTTCCCTTGATCCACAAGGTGCTTCTCAAGGCGAGGAGGGACAAGGTGTAGGTGATTCTGGTAGCCCAGGACTAGCCTCGTCAGTTCTGGTATCCAGATCTCCTCAGTCTCAGCTCCAGGCTCCCGAGGCAGCTTCCAGCCCGCCCGGACCTGATCTCAGTCAATCAGGGGAAGGTATTCCATCCGGACCTTCAGTCCCTGTACCCGACGGCCTGATTCCTGAGCGCTAGAGTTCCAGGCCTTGGGCCTTTCTGACAAGGTCCTCAACGTCGTTGAGGCGTCCCGTAAGGAGTCGACCAGAAAATGCTACACCTTCAAATGGAAGAGATTTTCCATTTTGGTGTTAGGGCAAGGGCCTGGAACCTTCCTCCTGTTCCTTGGCAAGCATTCTGGACTTCCTGTGGTCCCTTTCTCAGCAAGGGCTTCGGTCGACGACCCTTAAGGTGCACCTGGCAGCCATCTCTGCCTACCGGGCGCGGGCCGAGAAGCAGTCGGTGGCACAAGAGAAGGTGGTCGGGTGCTTTTCAAGGGCCTTGATCACACATCCCCTCCGGTGAGAGAACCTCCACCTCCATGGGATCTGCTGCTGGTATTGGCTAAGCTCGTGGGCAGGCCATTCGAACCAGTGCACAGGTGCGATATCTCCCACCTGTCGTGGAAGGCCGCCGCCTTGGTGGCTATCATGTCAACCAGAAGGATGGGAGAGCGCTAGGCACTTTCCATAGAGTCTCCTTATCTGGTCTTCCTCAGGGACAAGGTTGTCCTGTGCCCCAACCCGAAATTCCTTCCGAAGGTGGTGTCGGAGTTTCTCCTTAACCAGTTGTTGACTCTGCCGGTGTTCTATCCCAATCGCACTTCGGAGGCCGAATATAGGCTCCATACTTTGGACCCTAGAAGAGCGCTCGCTTATTATAAGGAGCTGACGGCTGAAGTTCGGGGAGAGGTTTGCCAACTTTGTCACCTACGCTGAAGCAACACCTGGCAGACCTGCAGCCAAGCGGACGATAGGCAGGTGGGTCACCTCCTGCATAGATCTCTGCTATAGGATGGCGGTCATGGAGCCTCCCAGAGGGATAAGAGCTCATTCTACCTGCCATACCACTGCATCGGTAGCTGCTTCCAGGGACGTCCCTATCCAGGAAATCTGTAGGGCTGCTAGCTGGAAGTCTGCACATACCTTCATCACCCATCGGTTCTCCAGTCTTTATTCCCTAAGTAGGGGGGTGTGCGCCTTGTCTCCCTCCTCCTGGAGAACAGCTAGGAGTCTGCCAGATAGTGTGGATGAACAACATATCCATGTCCCTAGAAATACAGGTTACTCACCTGTAACAGGAGTTCTAGGAATGGTATATGTTGTTCATCCACATGACCCACCCGACCTCCCCAGCTTCGACGCACAACCTGGCTTCCAGTGGGCTAGATCTGGCGGTCATGGGGCGGAGCCGAGAGTTTTACCACCCAGGTGGGTGGGAGGAGCCAGCTTGAAGACCTTCCAGCAAGATTTAAAGTGGCAAGGAACCTGCCAGATAGTGTGGATGAACATATACCATTCCTAGAACTCCTGTTACAGGAGAGTAATCTGTATTTCAACTCTATTGAAGGGCGCACGGCCCCTGCTAAGTCTGGCAGCAGTCTTCTGACCTCCTCTAGCGCAGTACTACAGATCCTCAGTTGCCTGCTCGGACCCCTCCACTCTCCCGTCGGGGCTCCGCCTTGGCCCCCCGACGTCTAACAGAGTGAGCTGCAGAGTGACTCGTCATCCCTCTGGGTTCTCCGCCCCAGGGATTCACCACCAAATACTGTGTTCTCCCTCCCATCAGGATCGCTGATTGATCTTTCATTGGGGTCCCTCCTGGATCTTCCCCCTTTGACAGGTCTTTTGCCACCCCCAGACAGGAGTTCATCGCCGGCTGGTGATCCGAACACTGAGCCTCCTCCCTCGGGACCTTCTAGGGCCCTTCCAGATGCCACGCCACCTAGTGGTACTTTGGCACCTCCCCTGGTGGGTCCAGTACCTTCAGGGGGTTTCCCGGGGCCAGACCCTCATGTGCCACCACCGGGCGACCCACCTTCTGCTCCTCAGTATCTGCTGCCAGGCCACGTGCCCCCAATGCTGCTTGGATATCCTGAGTACTCCTATTACACTCAAGGATTGTCTGGTTACCAGTTCCCTATATGGCAATACCCCAGTACCCAGGCTACCTGGGCTTTCAGCCTCCTCCACCTCTGGTGCCAGACTGGGAGTCTGCCCCTTCGTGGTGGGCAGGATGTCATAACAAAGCTCCTCGCAGAGATTAGGCAGTCAGTTGGGGACATCCCCTGCTGAGGGCCCCCCTCTGCCTCCCTCCGGACGGGCATCGGGTGCTCATTGTTGGATCATCTGGGGTGAATCCTTCCATCCCCAGTGGTTCTGAGCCCTATGACACGGACTCGGATTCCTAGCCTTCGGACCCTAGGTACCCTATTGAGGTACCTCCCAAGGAGTCCCCAAAATCTCCTCCAGAGGACCCTTTCGGGGACCTTTTACGCACCATTCAGGCAGCAGGAGGCTGGCCTTCCAAAGAGGTGGATCCCCAATGTAAGACTGGCGGAACACCTGGATTTTAGCCACTTCAGATCCATCCACCCCAACCGGTGGGTCCTCATCAGGATCTGTATGGCAGCAACAATCATCCATCCCGGCGGCCTTCAGAAACGCGGATCGTACTTATCCCCCGAAAGGGATTAAACACCTCACCAATCATCCTAAGGCTGACTTTATGGTGATCATGGCTGCTCACGACCAGTCAGCCCAACCAAAACACTTGAGCTCCTCGCCTTCAGGCAAGGACTCTCATCAGTTGGACCAGTTTGGCTGGAAGATTTATTCCTCTTCCTCTTGTGCCATTCGATCCCTCAGCTATGTTTCTCACGTGGTTGCATTCCAGAAGGCATCTCTCTCAGAACTGGAATGGGGCCTTCTGCAGGTCCAGGTAGAAACACTTAGTAAAAAGTTACTGGACAAGGTCAGGATGGGAAAGTCTTCTGCTGTCATGCATTGCGCGCAATGTACGACTCTGTGGCTAGAGCAGCAGTTACTGGGGTCTGCCTCCGCCGCCTTTCTTGGTTAAGGTTAGCAGGTTTGGCACAAGACATCCAATCTCCCTTCTGGACACCCCTTTCAGGGGTTCTGTCCTCTTTGGCAATGATGCCAAAGATATCATCACCGGGCTGCAGGAGAGCAGACTGTCCCTTCGGGATGTCCGCTCCATGTACTGGACGGGGCAGAACCAGTCTTTTTGTCAAAGAAGGTGGAATAAAAACCAGGGTAAGCGTCGGGGCAAAAGACGTGCCCCTGGTTCAGGAGCACAAGCCCCCCCCTCCTCCCCAGACCAAGTCCCTTAAGCCGGCCTCGGGCGCTGAAGCCCCTCGGCGTCCTGACTCCTTTTCCCTCCTTCCGCTATCTCCATTAGACAAGGAGAAACCAGTGGGAGGGAGGTTCGGCATCCATCTGGAGGCGTGGAGGTTCGTCATCGCAGAATCTTAGGTGTTAAAAATCATCCGGCAGGGTCACGCGATCGTTTCCAGAGATTCCAGACCCTCATCTGCCGGGACGGTCTTTCTATCCCAGGGTTCAGATCCCCATTGTCTCACAAGAGATCCAGGCCCTTCTGCTAAAGAAGGCAATAGAACCCGTCCCTCTCAATCAAATAGGAAGGGGATTTTACTCCCACTTCTTCCCATTTCCAAAGAAGACTGGCGATCTGAGACCGATCCTGGACCTCAGCATGCTAAACCTCTTCCTCTAGTACAAGAGGTTTTGCACATTGACCCTTCAGGGGCTTCTCCCCCTGCTCCATCCAAGCTCTTGGCTATGCTCCCTGAATATGCAGAATGCCTACCTGCACATCCCTATCCTCCTGACCCATCGCCACTTTCTCAGTTTTACTTTCCTGGAGAACCATTTTCAGTTCCAAACACTCCCCTTGGTCTTTCCTCAGCCCCTCGGGTGTTCGCAAACTGTTTAGCAGTGGTTGTGGCTTTTCTTCGCTGCCAGGGCATTTACATTTTCCCGTATCTGGATGACTGGCTTCTCGCAGCACCCTCTCCGTACAGTCTGAAAGAGGCTCCCTTTCACTCTGAACTTGTGTTCTTTTCTGGGTGTCGCGGTCAATCGGCCTAAATCCCAGCTAGTACCTTCCCAATGGGTCCAATTAATTGGAGCAGCACTAGATACAGTTCAGAGCAAGGCTTTTCTGCCATCGGATCAAGCAGAGACTCTGGTTGCTCAAGCTTTCTCGCGGCCCAGGCTCGATGGATCCCAGCACATGCCATGCACAGTCTCTTGGGACTGATGGCAGTGGCCATTTCCACAGTGTCCCTTTCCAGACTTCGCATGAGGGTCACCCAGTGGCCTCTGAGTCCACTGGGATCAGAGGGTGGACGACATGAACCAGAAGGTCATGCTCCAACAGCATACAGAGAGCTTCGCTGGTGGCAGGACCGCTCCAGTCTGTCAAGTGGAACTCCTTTCCATTCCCCTGTTCCTACACAAATCCTCACCATGGACGCCTCAGACTCTGGCTGGAGGATCCCATCTGGGGATACACAAGACACGGGTCTTGGTCCGACCAGGAGCTTATGCTCCACATCAACGTTCTGGAGACCAGGGCGGTAATTTATACCCTCCAGGCGTTCCAGTCACTTCTGGTCCAGGCGGACATTTCCACTCTCTGGTACATCAACTAGCAGGGAGGAACTTGCTCGTACCCTCACTGCAGAGAAGCAATGAGGGTCTGGTACTGGGCAATTCAGCACAGCCTTTCCTTGACAGAAGTCCACGTTCCAGGTGTCTGCAACATTCTGGCGGACATATCAGTAGCCAAGACTGGTGAGTAGGAGTTAAAGCTAGAGGTGGTCGAAGACCTCTGTCTTCGTTGGGGGTTGACCAGAGATGGATCTGTTCACCTCCCCATCCATTGCAAAACTACCCAGCTTTTGCTCGCTCGTCCCTGGGCATGGTGTTTTTTGGCAAGACTCACTGTCTCTCTCCTTTCCTCATATTCAGAAGGTTCTGATGAAACTCCAACTGGAGGGAGCACATGTGATCCTAATTGCTTCTCTCTGGCCATGCCAGATTTGGTATCCTCTTTAACTGGCACTGGAACCTCCAGTCCCCTTGCTGTTTTCCCACGACCTTCTGACACAGGAGCAGGGCACCTGTGGACATAGCAGTTTCCTGCTATGGAGTCTCCTCACAGGTTGCACATATCTTGGTAGCCAGAAACCCATCGCCTAGATCCACTTATGCCATGAAGTGGAAGAGATCTATCTGGGCCCTAGCAAGGTCTGGCCTTAGCTACTCCTCCATTAAGGTCAGTCTCTCTGCGGTGTCTGCCTGCCACCTCCCAGTGGAGGGCAAAACCTTGGCTCAGCTGGAGGTTGCCAAAACTTTTCTGAAAGGCATCCTTCATCTGAAACCTCAGATCTGGAATCCCTGTCCCATGGGACCTGAATTTCATGCTGGAGAAGCTGACTACCTCTGTTTGAGCCAGCCTCTAGCTGTGACATGCGCTTCCTTTCCTAGAAGACTTTGTTTCTAGTCGCAGTCACTTCTACTATAAGGGTTTCTGAGCTTCAGGTGTTTTCCTGCTGCTTCCCCTCCTCCGCTCTTTAGCAGCCACACTGGCCACTCGCTGCAGGGCTTGGCTGTGGCTTTCCTCCTTCTCGGCAGATACTCTGCATAAGCTTGCTGACGTGCCCTTCCTGGGCACAGACTACTTGTTCGGTTCAGGAGTGGCCGGTCACCTACAGCGTATAGAGCAGTCCAGTGCCACATTGGATGCCACTTCTGCTAAGGGTTCTTGGGGCAAGAACCAGCAGAAGAGAGAGAGGCCATTTCAGCATTCTTTCCCTGCGGTCAGGCAGCCCTCCTATCAAGGTCAACAGCAGCAGGCTCAAGCTTGGCACCCGCGGCCCAAGCAGGGTCCTCAACAGCCCCGTAAAGGAGGCTAAGGCGCAGGTCCCAGAGCTGCCTTCTCCTCTAAGCCTGCTCAGTGTCGTGTTGGGGATCGCCACCCCTATAACCGTCACGCCAGCCCTGGGTCCTCCCATGTGGGGTCGGCTCCGCCACTTTCCACCTGGCCCGCTGTTGCTTCGGACAGGTGGGTTCTCGAAGTGGCCAGTCAGGGACTGCCTCTGGAATTCGAGCAGTACCCTCCCAGCCAAGCACACGCCCCTCAAGAGGAACGGATCTCCGCATGTACTCAGTCAGCTCTTAGAGACGACGTGGCTCAGCTCCTTTGCAAGGAGGCAGTAGCTCCAGTGCCAGATCCTCCAGCAGACCTATGCTTTTGTTTACAGGTACTTCCTTGTGCCAAAGTGGACGTGGGGTTGGTGCCCCAGCCTAGATCTCCATGATCTGAATCAATATCTCTGGTTCTGCACCTTTCAGATGGTCGCTCTGAACCAGATCATACCATCCCTGGAGCAAAACATGTGGATCTGTTCACTGGATCTACAGGACATGTTCTTTCACGTCCCAATCCGTCTGTCCCATCAGCGGTTCCTCCGCTTCAGGATCGAAGGGACCCTGTTCAAGTTCAGAGCCATGCTGTTTGGTCGGTCATCGGCCCCATGGGTCTTCACCAAATGCATTGCAGTGGTGGCGGCCCACTTTCGGCATTGGAGTCAGAATCTTCCCTTATCTCGACTACTGGCTCTTGGCAGGTTCCTCCCTGCAGGAGGTGGAGGTCCGGGGATCTGGCCTCCAAACCTGCTTCCATCTCGTCGTCCTGATCAACGAGGCAAAGTCGGAACTCGTGCCCTCTCAGGTAATGGGCTTCATCAGGGCAGAGCTCAACTCTTGTCAAGCCAAAGATCAGCTGCCGGCAGACTGGGCAGAGGTTCTCACCTCCTTTGCCTAATCATTTCTGGTTGGGCACTTGCGCCTGCACAGGACTTTCTGAGCCTTCTGGGTTACATGGCGACATGCGCTGCACCCCTCCAATGGGAGATAGCTGTCCAGTGGACTCGGCGATATGGTCACGTCGAACAGCTGATGACTGTAACCCAGAAGATGTGGGATGCTCTCCAATGGTGAACTGCCCCAGACCGGTTGCAGGAAGGGATTCGGTTTGTCCACCCAGAGTTGACCGTCATCCTTACGACCAATGCCTGTCATGGGCTGGGGAGCCCACATGGGGGGACAACAGAGCCCACAGATTCTGGACCCCCGAGGAGTCCCGATGTCGCATCAACCTGTTGGAGCTCAGAGCAGTCAGACTGGCACTGTCCGCTTCCGCTCCTCAGCTCTGGGGTCAAGTTGTTCAAGTCCAGACTGACAATACCATGACCATGTACTACCTCAACAAACAGGGCGGCACGCACTCCTGTCTGCTGTGCAAGGAGGCGCTCCGCATCTGGACCCTCGTAAGCCGATTGGAGGCAGATCTCCTAGCCATCCATGTGGCAGGAGCCTCGAACCAGCTGGCAGGTGCTCTCAGCCGCATAGGTCAGACATCTGAGTGGTCTCTCCATTTAGAGGTAGCTTACAGCCTGTTCTCCCACTGGGGCAAACCGATGGTGGACCTGTTTTGCCTCTAGGGAAAACACCAAGCAGGGCTCGCTACAGGGGGATGCCTTCTCAAGGCCATGGACCCCAGGCCTCCTCTACGCCTTCCCTCCATTTCCCTTGATCCACAAGGTGTTGCTCATGGTGAGGGACAAGGCTAAGGTGATCTTGGTAGCCCCAAATTGGCCATGCCAGTTCTGGTACTCAGATCTCCTTAGCCTCAGCTGCAGGCCCCTGCAGCGGCTTTGTACATGCCCGGACCTGATATCTCTGAACTAGGGAAGGTATTCCATCTGGACCTTTAATCCCTGCACCTCACAGCCTGGTACCTGAGCGGCTAGAGTTCCAGGCTCTGGATTTTTCCGAAGATGTCTGCACCGTGGTGGAGGCATCTAGAAAGGAATCAACCAGGAAATGTTATGCCTTCAAATGGAAACTATATATTCCATTTGGTGTCAGGGTAAGGGTCTGGACCCCTTATTCTGTTCCATAGCTAACATTCTCGACTACCTTTGGTCTCTCTCTAAAGGGGATCTGCTGTCATCGACCCTTAGGGCGCACCTGGCAGCCATTTCTGCTTGCTGGGTGCAGGCCGGTCAGCAGACATTGGCACAGGAGACAGTGGTCTGGTGCCTTTTCAAAAGCCTGGATCGTATCCCCTCCGGTGTGTGAATCTCCACCTCCATTGGATCTGTTGCTGGTTTTGGCAAAGCTCATGGGCAAGCCATTTGAACTTGTGCACAAATGTGAGCTTGTGGAAGATGGCCTTACCTGGTGGCTATCACGTCTGCCAGGAGGACTGGGGACCTCCAGGCATTTTCAGTGGACTCCCCTTATTTGGTCTTTCACAGGGACAAGGTTGTCCTGCGCCCCCACCCAAAATTCCTTCCGAACGTGGTGTCAGTTTCACCTTAACCAGGTGTTGAATCTTCCGGTTTACTACCCTAATTACACCTCAGATGCAGAGTACAGGCTTCATACCTTGGACCTGAGGCATGCTCTCTCCTACTAGGAGAGGACAGCGGAAATTCGTGGAGAGGTTCGCCAGCTGTTTGTCACCTACACTGAAGCCGCTTCTGAGAGACATGTACTATGAGTTGGCAGGCAAGGAGCCTCCCAGAGGGATAAGAGCTCATTCTACCCGCCATACTGCTGAATTGGTGGCTGCTTTCAGGGACATCCCTATCGGGGAAATCTGCCGGGCTGCTACCTGGAAGTCTGCAAACATGTTTATTACCCACTACCACATCGACCCTGAGTCACGCCGGGATGCTGGTTTTGGGGCCTCTGTTCTCCAGTCTTTATTTCCGAAGTAGGGGGTGTGCACCTTGCCTCTGTCCTCCTGGAGTACTGCTTGGAGTCTGCCAAGAAGTGTAGATGAATAACATATCCATACTCCTAGAACAGGTTACTCACCTGTAACAGTAGTTTTAGGAGTGGTATATGTTCATCCACACGCACCCACCTGACCTCCCTGGTTTCAGGCGCACAACCTTGCTTCCAGCGGGCTAAGATCTGGCGTCATGGGCCAGAGCCAAGGTATATACCACCCGGGTGGGTGGGAGGAGGTTTAAAGTTGAAATGGACATGCCAAGAAGTGTGGATGAACGTATACCACTCCTAGAACTACTGCTACAGGTGAGTAACCTGTTCTTCCTGGTTACTCAGTCACTCGTCGTGACCACCCGGGCACTGAGAGGTGGCGGCATAGCCATTTACATATCATCCTGGATAAAGTTCTCTTCTGTCTCACTATCCGATCTCCCACCATCCATTAGTGCCCTACTGATAAAAAATCTCCTTAGCTCACGCAATCCCCATATTTATAGCAGGCTCCTATTGTTCCCCAGACTTTTAAATGACCTCGGTCATAACACACCAGGACACCCTAAAAACCATTGCTTCGGGGGATTAACTTCGTATCCTTGGTGACTTTAACCTGAACTGGCTCTCCAGCGCTAGCACCAAGCTCCGAATCCATGTGGCTGCACTAAATCTGGCTCAACGGATCACTGAGCTCATGCGTCTAAATCACCTCACACCCACACAGGATAATTGCCTCTGGCCTCCTACCAGACTGAGTGATCACCACATGATTTATGTAGTAAGAAAAATATTTAGTCAAGGCACCGACCCCAAGAACTCGTCTCATCAGATCTTACAAATCCCTTGACCTTGAAGAGCTCGTAAATGACTTGGCAAACTCGGACTGGTCCTTCATCCCCAAGGCCACCTCTATTGACTCCGCCCTAAACTTCAAGTCCAGATTTCTTGCCGTCTGGGACCACTATGCCTCACTCAAAGGTAAAAAGTAAGGGGAGCTCATCTGCCCTGGATCACAGCTGACTTTATGGACCACCTCTGAGCTAGGGACCAGGCGTGGAAAGCCTACAAATCGGGTACCCTCGTTTACCACCAACACTACTGTACACTTAGAAATACCCGCACCAGGCTTATCTGGCAGGCTAAAGCCTTCTATTTCTCATCCTTCTGAAAAAATCTAAATCACCTGGCTAAGCTTTTTTGGAAGTCAATCAAATCATTCTTCTCCCCTCCCACCCAGCCCGCATATCTGTCCTAGTCTTAGGCAGCTCCACAATATCAGAATTGCACGCAGTGGCCACTGTATTCAACTTTTTTTTTCACCAGTAGTGCGACCTCTCTCCACTCAAATCCACCGCCTGCACCACACCCTCCTTCATCCGCATCCCTACCCGACATTTCTCCTTCTCCCTGGTTACTCCGAACAAAGTACTCAACGCCCTGCGTGCCCTCAATCCCTATAAGGGTAAACGCCTCTCAGGGTTGGATGCCAAAATGCTTAGTCGGCCCCAGCCATTGCCAGCTCCCTAGCTTCCCCCTACAGCCTCTCCTTCTCTATCTCTGCTATCCTCTGATTGGAAGCATGCCACAGTCATCCCCCTCCCTAAAGGTGGTGACCCATCCTCCACTGGTAACTACTGCCCAGTCTCCCTCCTCCCCACTGTTGCTAAAATCCAGGAACATCTAGTCCTCTCAACTTTCTTCCTTCCTTGATTACTCCTCCTTTACTGCTTACCAGACAGGCTCTAGGAAATCCCACTCCACTGTCGCTTCCCTCCTCAGACTCACTAACTCCATCCTTACTGGCATGGATAAAGACCACATCACATCTGCCATCTTTGTTGACTTAGCTAAGGCTTTCGACACTGTCTCGCATACCCTTCTCCTGTCGAAGCTCTCCAGCGCAGGACTGTCCACTGCAGCCACCAGCTGGTTCAGATCTTACCTGGCTGACAGGTTTCGTTCAGTCAGAATTGAGACCTCCACTTCCGACTCCCTCCCTGTCACCATTGGTGTCCCCAAGGCTGTGTCCTTGGCCCAATCTTGTTTTCCATTTTCCTAAACGACCTGCCATCAGCCTGCCCACGCACATCCCTTCATATATGTAGATGATACAGTGCTGTATACTTCGGGTCCCTCCCCACAGGAAGTGGCACTCAGACTCCAGCAAGACTTTAATGCTGTTCAACTCTGGCTTCACTCAAATCAGCTTATTCTAAATGCCAAAAAAAGGTCTCTTTAACTTTCTGCACAAGGCAAAGACTCTCCCGACTCCCCGCCAGTCCTACTTTCGAAACCCTAGAAGGGACTCCCATAGAAAATTGTACCTCCTTCAGATATCTCGAGGTCTGCTGGACCAACACCTCGATATTTTTTTTTTTTCATCAGTGCTGCCCATAAAAATTGCACTCTGACTGGGCGCTATTCCTCTGCCGGGCGCAGGGCAATTATGCAGAGAATGATCCTCCCTATTTTTGATTACGGGGACATAGTCTGCAGTGCCGCACTTAAGTCCACCCTGGCTAGACTGGATCCTCTTTTCCACTGTCGCATCGCCCTGGACTGTACATCCTCCACCCACCACTGTGACCTCTACCGGTCCTTTAACCTCCCTTCCCTCTACAATAGGAAACAGTCCCACTGCAGTAGCCTCACGGCCAGATTCTGGACCCAGTCACTACCCTCCTACCTTGTTGCTACCATAACTGCTCAAACACACCCTGCATACTCGCTCAGGAATTTAGGCTCCCGGCTCCTGCATGTCCCTCACATGTCGACCTCTGCTGGCCAGTTGGCCTTCAGAGCTCGCATGCCCTAACTATGGAACTCTCTGCCTGAGGACATTCAGCACGCTCCCACCTCTTGGCATATCAGCTCATTCCTCAAAGGACACTTCTCCGCCAACTGCTCATGCGGACTAAACTCACACTAGTCCAGGTACTAGCTTTCCAACTGTGGGTACTCCTCATATTTACCTCAGACTCTGAATGTTGTCATTTGTACCATATATCAATTTAGCTGCTGTCTACCCAGATTTTGTGGTTGCTTGCTGCGATGCATTCTGTATATATTGTATATAGCTAATTTTGTACATATTTATGAAATGTCTGTACTTTGAATTTGTATGTATCCTCCCATCCCCTTCACCCCCAGGACGCATCTGGAATTTAGCGGTAGGCTGCTCCATTTTCCTTCTCTTTGAAACTTTTTAAATAAATATGTACATTAGTGAGCAAAGAAAGACCAAGGGAGGGATTGTGAGGCTTAAAGGGAAGGGTGGGTGGACAGAGGGGGACAGTGAAAAGGCAGAGATACTAAACAAATACTTTTCTTCAGTATTCACGAAAGAGGAGGTGGGGCGATCAGCATCTAAATCGCACATTAGAAGCACTCTCGATTGGGGTCATACCAGTCCATTCACGGAAGAAAGGGGCCTGAAAGAACAAACTCAAGGTGGACAAGGCAATGGGGCCTGATGGGATTTACCCCAGAATTCTAAAAGAACTAAGGGGAGAACTAGTGACACCACTAACTACCCTAACAAATCATGGGAGGATGGTGTGGTACCAGAGGACTGGAGGAAGGCAGATGTGATCCCTCTTAACAAAAGTGGGAGCAAGGCAGAGGCAAGTAACTATAGGCCTATTAGTTTGACCTCAGTGGTGGGGAAAATGATGGAATCACTTCTAAAAGAATTGAGTACCTAGAGGCCAGCGGGGCACCAGGACCCAAAGGCAGCATGGATACACACCAGGAAGGTAATTTAAGACTAATCTAGTAGATTTCTTAGATTGGGTGACCAAAGTAGTAGACCAGGGAGGGGCTGTGGGCGTGGGCTAGCTAGACTTTAGCAAGGCATTTGACACAGTCCCACACAAAAGATTAATAAACAAGCTAGCCAGCCTGGGAGTGGGTCCCCAGGTGGTGGCCTGGGTAAAAAAAAATTGACTTTTATAGGTACATCAGGGAGCGAAGGAAGACCAAGGGAGGGATAATGAGGCTTAATAAAGGGGAGGAGGGTGGGCAGAGGGTGACTGTGAAAGGCAGAGATACTAAACAAATATTTTTGCTCAGTATTTACAAAGGAAGAGGGGGAGGTACCTAAAACAAACAGTAGAAACACTCTGGATACAGAAGTTGATACCAGCCCATTTACAGAAGAAATGGTTCTGAAAGAGCTCTTAAAACTGAAGGTGGACAAAGCAGTGGGGCCTGATGGGATTCATCCCAGAATTCTAAAAGAACTAAGGGTAGAACTAGTGACACCACTGACTACCCTCTTTAACAAATCATGGGAGGATGGGGTGGTACCTGAGGACTGGAGGAGGGCAGATGTGATTCCCCTTCACAAAAGTGGGAGCAAGGCAGAAGCAGGAAACTACAGACCTGTTAGTTTAACCTCAGTGATAGGGAAAATGATGGAATCATTTCTGAAGGAAATAATTGAGTATCTAGAAGTCAGAGGGGCACAGGACCCAAGGCAGCATGGATTCACAGCGGGAAGGTCATGCCAGACAAATCTGATAGATTTCTTTGACTGGGTGACCAAAGTAGTTGATCAGGGAGGGGCTGTGGACTGGCCCACCTAGACTTTAGCAAGGCATTTGACACAGTCCCACACAAAAGATTAATATACAAGTTAGCCAGCCTGGGAGTGGGTTCCAAGATGACAGCCTGGGTAAAGAATTGGCTGGAGAATAGGACACAGAGTAATAGTAAATGGAGTCCACTCTGAAAAAAGGGGGGTTAGTAGTGGGGTACCGCAGGGTTCAGTATTAGGACCTGTCCTCTTCAATGTCTTTATGTTTACATTGCAGAGGGACTGGAAGGAAAGTATGTCTCTTTGCAGATGACACAAAGATCTGCAACAGAGTTGATGCACAAGGTGGGGTGGAAAGGATGAGAAGGGACTTGGCAAGGTTAGAGGAATGGTCAAATGTATGGCAGCTTAGATTCAATGCTAAGAAGTGCAAGGTAATGCACCTGGGAAACAAAACCCAGGGAAGAGTACACAATGGGGGTGAGATACTGACAACAAAATGGAAAGGGACCTGGGGGTAGTCATATCAGATGACCTAAAGGTGGGCAAGCAATGTGTGAGGGCAGCAAGGAGGGCTGGGGGAATACTGGGATGCATAGGGAGAGGCATCACCAGTAGAAAACAAGAAGTTATTATCCCTCTGTACAGACAGCTGGTGAGACCACATCTGGAGTACTGCGTGCAGTTCTGGAGACCCAATCTCCGCAAAGACAGACTGGATGGAAGCTGTCCAGAGGAGGGCAACTAAAATGGTGCAGGGTCTGCACCGGAAGACGCATGAAGACTTAAGGAGCTTAATATGTATAGCCTCGAGGAAAGAAGGGAGAGGGGGACATGATAGAAACTTTCAAGTACCTCAAGGGAATCAACAAAGTCCAAGAGGGTAGCATCTTTCAAAAAGAGGTGTGCAAGAACAAGGGCACAATTTGAAGATAGAAGGGGCTGCTCAGAGGTAATTTAAGGAAGTATTTTTCACAGAGAGGGTTGTGGATGTATGGAACGCCTTCCAGAGGAGGTTGTGGAGTCAAAAACGGTGGAATTCAAGCATGCATGGGACAGTCATAAGGCAATTCTAGGGGTTGGGGGTATGAAGAAGTAGGCTGCTGGTTAACTAGGATCTGCAACTTATCCATCAGGTAGGGAAATGGGCAGACTGGGTGGGCCAAGTGGTCCTTATCTGCCATCAAATTCTATGTTTCTATGTTGGACAACAGGACGCAGAGGGTAATAAACGGAGTACACTCCAAAGAAAGGAGGATTACTGGGGGGGTACTGCAGGGTTCAGTACTGGGGCCAGTCCTCTTCAGTCTCTAAGTGACATTGCAGAGGGACTGGAAGGAAAAAATGTGCCTTTTTACATATGACAAAGCCCTGCGACAGGGTTGATGCACAAGGGGGAGGTGGAAAGGAGAAGAAACTTGGCAAGGTTGGAGGAATGGTCAAAAGTATGGCAGCTTAGATTCAGTGCTTCAACTGATCTCACCGGGTGGAGCAGGCAGCTCTTGATAGTTACACTCCCATAACAACCGAAGACTGAGCATCTCTGGGTTGAGGTGCCGGCAATCAGTTGAAAGCCAGGCTGACCTCCCCCGACGAAACAGTACATTTTCTGGGGGCAATTCAAGGCAGGGGCTGTGCAGCAGCAGATGAAGCAGCAGCTGCTACTTGACTTGATTTTCTCACCGGCCAATTGTTTGAAAACCGAAGCCCCAGCAATCTTTTGGCGCCAAACTTTGTTTAAAAAAGGCAGCAGTGCCCAATTGGACTACAGCTGCTATGACGCTCGGGCAGCCTGGTTTAAAAGGCTGGGCTCAAGATCGGACTTGGGCTTCAACGGATCTCACCAGGGGGGAGCGGGTAGCTCTCAGTAGTTACTCCCCGCAGTGACCAAGACTGAGCACCTCTGAGTTGGAGGGCGTCAGCGATTAGTTGAAAGTCGGTGACTCTCCGACTAAACAGGACATTTTCTGGAGGCAATTCAAGGTAGGCTGTGCAGCAGCAGATAAAGAAGCAGCTGCTACTTAACTTGATTTTCAGCCCACCCGCCTCGTTCACTCCTCCCTTAAATACCTGGTAGCCATGCCACCCTGTCCAGGGCCAATCGGATCGGGCAATAGGCAGCAACTCAGCTGCCATCCAAATCTAAAAGCATTGTTACTACAGTCTGTCAGTGGAATATACTTCTCACATGGGCATACTTATTATTCTATTTACTGATTACTAGCATGGTTAGTCTTGTCTGCTATGCTAATTATATGTTCCGTATTGCTTGCATAGCATAGCTACTGTCTTCTTGAGTCTGCCCTAGTACCCACTCTAGGCCAATTAACCTTGCATTTTAGGCAGAGGTCCCTGCCTCTTGTCCATGGGTGGGATCCCGTTAGTGGGGCTGGATGCTCCCCTGTAGTGGCTATTACCATAGTATATCACAGGTGCTCTCTAATTGGGACGTAAGTGTTCACTTGGTTGAGTGGGCTTTCTAATTCCAGTAAAAGTGGACTGCAGCTGCTGGACATCCAGCTTTTTCCTTTAGTGGGAGGCTCCATTGGCTGCTGCTTGGGGCCCGGTGATTAGTATAGTTTTTACCATTGCTTCCTGCCAGCTATCCCTGGTATTGACATGGGGAACCCTTTGTATTTATTTACAATAGTGTCGCCCCTTCCACTCGTGCTCCTTCACCTTTGGTCTCCTCACTGTCCTTAGCATCCCCTGATTTACTGGTGTCTGTGCTCCTCCTATGGGAGAACCCTGGGGCACTTGTTCCCAGCCTGTGGAGACAGACTTCACATTCTCCAGCCTTATAGTTGGAGGCAGACGCCCCCTCTGGGTTCTCTGCAGTCTTGACCTTAGGTGCTTCCTGTGCCCTGTCCTTGTGGTTGGGCGATATGGCCGCAAGCTGCCTGCCAGGGATGACTCCTCGCTAAGGCATCTCCTTTGGCTCCTACTGGTGACCCATAGCGCTCGTGGGTGACATTGAGCTTAACCCTAGACCGTCTTGCCAAGCCTCCCACTCTGCTATGGGCTGGTCGGCTGTCAAGGGGCTTAAAATAGCTCATCTCAATATTCGTAGCCTCCTGCCCAACTTGGCAGAACTTCTTGCTTGGGTCACCTACCATAGACCTGACATCCTTGGCAAACTGAAACTTAGCTTAAACCCCCTACTCCAAATTCCGTGTGTGCCCTGCCTGGCTATGACCTTGTCAGGCTTGATCGTCCAGGGGGGAAAAAAGGGGGGGGTGGCATCTTGGTCTATTACAGGAGCCACCTCAACCTGTCTTTTACCTGCCAACAGCCATTGCAGTCCCCCTGTGAGTTACTGCACACTGTACTGTTGCTTGGGATGACCAAAAAGATACATATATTTACCTACAATCCTCCCATGGGGGGCCTAGAGGGGTTGTCCGTTCTCCTTGATAGTTGGTGCTGTGACCTGGCATAATGAGTTAATGATCCTGGGTGATCTTAACCTTAACTGGCTTGGTAGTAACACTAAAGCATTTGAGTCGCTGCTTGCTGGTCTCTCCTTGTTGCAGCTCAAGGATCCTACCAGGTGCTCTCCTAGTGGTGGTGTGAGCTCTCTTCTGGACTGGGTCCTGACGAACAGACCGGAGAGGATCAGCTCATCTGGCATCCTTGCCAACTCTGTCTCTGACCACTCCCCCCGTGTACTGTGTGGAATATCCCCCTCCCTGAAAATTCCGCATAAGATCATTCATGTCAGAGACTACTCCAGGTTTGATCTTGGCTCCTTCCAAGATGATCTCCAGCATACTGACTGGTCTGCAGTATGGAATGCCCAGGACTCACCTGTCAGTCACTTCCTCTGCACCTTCAGGGCTCTGCATGATAAGCATGCCCCCCCTCATCAGACGGAGAGTCGGGGGATCAGCTACAAAGTGGTTACATGGGATCCTTTTAGCCCTTATGAAGTATAGAGATAAGTGCTGGGCAAAATTCAGGGCCACGGCGGATCAGGCTGTATTTCAGCAGTACAGGAGAATCGGAAATGAGTGCAAGAAGACAATAAGGGCTGCTAAAAGTGAGTTTTGTAAAACTGTACTGCCGAGTTCAGCTAGGGACCCCAGGAGGTCCTGGAGGAACATTAAAAAGTTAGTGGTTCCCAGAGTGGTGTGACCGCTGAACCTTATTGATGGTGCTAGCTGCAACAACTCGCTGACCATCGCAAATGCATTTAACCTGTGTTTCTCTGACCTGTCTGCTTTCACCTCATCATTCCCCCCCTGGTGGAGGTGATAACGGTGAACAGGTCCCAGCCACTCCACCACCCCGTCCGCCCTTTCATTTTAAGGCTGTGATGGTGCAGAGATTGCTCTCGGGCCTCTCCCCCTTCTTGAGTGCTGGCCATTATGGGTTGGAACCGAAGCTTCTCTGTCTCGGTGTATAGTATTGCGCGCCCCCCGGCCCATATTTTCAATCTGTCCCTGTCATCTGGTGTTATCCCGGACATATGTAAGGTCGCCAGGGTGGTCCCTATCCTTAAACAGGGGAACCCCAAACTGATTGAAAACTACCGTCCGATAGCCATTTTGTCAGTGGTCCACAAACTTTTTGAAAGTTGTGGCAGGGCAGCTCTGAGTACTTGCAGTCACATGACCTATTGTCACCTGTGCAGCATAGCTTTCGGAAAGGGCTCAGCACATCGGCTGCCCTTGTCACTGTCTCATCCTGGATCAGGGTTGCTATGGACCAGGGCAAACTCTCTGGGGCTATCTTTATAGATGTCTCCAAGGCCTTTGATCTTGTTGATCATGCCATGCTCTACACTCTGCTTAAGTCCTATGGTCTATTACTTGGTGTGTTGTGCTGGTTCTCCAGCTATCTACATGGCAGAAAGCAGCTGGTCAAATATAGCAAGGAGCTCTCTGGCTCTACTTCTGTAACCATGGGTGTCCCCCAAGGCTCTGTCCTGGGGTCCCTCCTCTTCATTTTTGTAAACAATCTCCTCGCCGCCGCTGTTCACTGTAAGCCAGTCCTCTCTGCAGATGACCTGGTTATCCTCGCGCACTCCCTGGACATAGGGGTTATTAATCGCCACCTGAGTGAGGACTTGGGGAACATTCAGTCCTGGATCTTGTCCCATAAGTTAAGAAAACCCAGGCCATGCTCTTTGGGTCCCAGGCCAAGATTAAGGCCTCTCCTGCTCCGTTACAAGTTACTGGTACCGACTGTGTTCCGATCCCTGTTACTGATCACTTTAAATACCTTGGGGTGACACTTGACATTGGCCACCATACTCAGAATGCATGCAAGACTGTCCACTGCAAACTGGGTCTGGCCTACAGAGCTAAGAGCAACCTAACTCCTGCTGCCAGTCTTGCTCTTGCCAGAGGTGTGCTCCTCCGTTCACTTTGCTGTGGGCTCCTTTTGTTTGCCCCCTCCTCAAACTCTCCTCTCTAAGTGGTCTGCTGCCTACAGTGTCTGCCACTTTGCTCTGGCTGATCCTCGTCTCACCCATCATTGTGACTTTTATAGCAAGCTGAACTGGCTCTCCCCCTCAAATCATAGATTTTGTCCTGGGGTGCTTCACGGGCAAGGTCCTTGGCACTGGCACCACTCTGGGGCTGGCGAAATTCCTTGTCCTCATCCTATTCCCTCAGGTCTCTGGGTCCCGCCATCCTTAAGATTCCTGCTACTCTGACTCTAATGGGGGATAGAGATTTTGTTGCGTGTGCTCCCAGACTGTGGAATGCATTCCTTGCCCAGGTTCACTCCTCCCACTCACAGCTGCGCCTTTGATCCTTCCTGTGGAACCACCTCAGACTCTTTGGCCTGTGGTTGTCCCAAACACCCGTGATCTATCCTGATCCTCCACAGCACTCCTTTCTTCTGGATGTGTTCTGGACAAGTATGGGTTGTTTGGGCATACAATGTACCATAAGAGTGTTGCTTTAACTGAGACTCCACTTCCTGGGGCCTTTAAGTTGTAAATAGTGTATCTGCTGCATCTCAACTTGTACCTTTTGTACTGCTTAGTTTCTACATGTGTTCTGGTGTGTGTGTGTGTGTGTGTGTGTGTGTGTGTGTGTGTGTGTGTGTGTGTGATGTACAGAATTATGCCTTACATGACCTGTAAGCTGTTTTAATCTGTATCATGTTGTCCTGTGTACTTAAATGTTGTCCTATGTACTTAAATCTGTAATTCCTGTACTCTCCGGGTCGTACCTGAAAATAGGCAGTTGTCGTGTCTAGTGTACTTACCTGGCCAAGAAAAGCTAAATAAATAAATAATGCACCTGGGAGACAAAAACCCTGGGGAAGAGTACACAATGGGCAGGGGGGTAGTAACGACAAAACTGGAAAGGGACATGGGGTAGTCATATCAGATGACCTAATGGTAGGCAAACAATGCGAGAAGGCAGTAAGGAGGGCTGGGGGATAAACAGGATGCATAGGGAGAGGCATCACCAGTAGAAAGCAGGAAGTTTTTATCCCTCTGTACAGACAGTTGGTGAGGCACCATCTGGAGTACTGCGTGCAGTTCTGGAGACCCCATCTCCACAGGGACATAGACAGGATGGAGGCAGTCCAGAGGAGAACTAAAATGGTGCAGGGTCTGCACCAGAAATATGAAGACTAAGAGAGCTGAATATGTATACCCTTGAGGAAAGGAGGGACGGGGGGGTCATGATAGAAACATTCAGGTACCTCAAGGGAATCAACAGAGTCCAAGAGGGTGGCATCTTTTAGAAAAAAAAGTCTAAGAACAAGATGGCACAGTTTGAAGATGGGGAGAACGGCAGGTGGGGGGACATGAGGAAGTATCAGAGATGGTGGTGGACACATGGAACAGCATTTCTGAGGAGGTTGTAGGGTCAAAAACTGTGGGGGAATTCAAGAATGTATGGGGCAGACATAAGGCAATTATAGTGGGGTGTAGGAGAAAGCAGGCTTGATTAACTAGGATCTGCAGCTTATCCAGTAGGTAGGGAAATGGGTAGACTTGGTGGACCAAGCAGTCCTTATCTGCCGTTAGTCTTTCTATAAATGACACTCTGCAGTCTTCCCCATCTTTCCCCCCAAAAAAAAAAATACTACCGGTCTGGCCAAGTCAGAGGACTGACAGGTAGTCTACTACTTCACATTTGCTGACTCACCTGTCAGTCCTGAGTACCACAAAAGCTGTTATGCCAGTGGTGCTTTGATGGATGGGTAGGGAGGGTTCTTTAGCTGGCTACCGCATACTTCTGGCATGCAGACAGACATCCTGGCAAAGCTCTCAGGAACCCACTGATGCCACTTACCCCAGAACCAACTGGTGGTCACATGGATGTAAGTCAGCAGGACCACATAATGGTAAAAAAAGAAAAAAATTGCCAACTGGCTGTCCGTGGGACAACCAGCTGATTAAATGTGCTTGTCTGCCTTAATAAACTTGTAGCTCAGGATGTCAGGCCATTGTATTTGTCAAACCCTGCCTAGCAGCCATCTCTGCATATTGGCTGCGGGCTGATATGTAGACTGGGGTACAGGAGGTGGTTTGTTGCTTTTTCAAAGATCTGGACCACCTGTCCCTTCCAGTGCATGAGCCACCACCATGGGGACCTATTGCTGATGCTGGCTTCACATCCACACCACCCATCTGTCCTCCCTTGGCAAGTGGCACATGGAGCCCTGCATCCAGCGTGCAAGATCAGACATCACGGGGCAGAGCCGGATGATTATAGATCTATCTCTATCATCCGGCTCTGCTCTGTGACAAATCTGATCTTGTATGCTGGATGCAGGGCCCGCGCCACTCTGCCAAGGGAGGATGTGTGTGGATGTGACGTGATGTGATATATATGTATATACTGTGTGTGTGTGTGTGTGTGTGTGTGTGTGTGTGTGTGTGTGTGTGTGTGTGTGTGTGTATGTATATATATATGTGTATATATATATATGTATATATATGTGTATATATATATATGTGTGTATATATGTATATATATATATATATGTATGTATATATGTATATATGTATATATATGTGTATATATATATATATATGTATGTATATATGTATATATGTATATATGTGTGTGTATATATATATATATATATGTATATATATGTATATATGTATATATGTATATGTATGTATATATATATATATGTATATATGTATATATATATATATATATATATATATATATATATATATATATATATATATATATATATATATATATATATTAGACTTCACAAAATTCAGCCCCCTTGAAAGTTGTCAGATTTGTTTGAATGACAAATGATACATTGAGATTTTGTTATGTAATATTTTATTTAAAAAGACTGACCCCGGCCTCAAAATAATTCTTTTAAAGTGACATTGGTTTTATGTTAGAAAATATTTTTAAGAAAAATAACTGAAATATGCTGTTTGCATAAGTATTCAACCCCTGTGCTCTGGAAGCTCCAAGTTTACAAAGATGAAAAATATTGCCCTAACGAGGACACAGTTGGCTTACAATTGGCCTCACCTCTGAAACATTAAAGTAGCTCACATTTTCTGGATAAAACCCCCCTCAGTTTATGACCATTGGTCAGACTGAATCTGAAGGAAGGGTGTGAAAATGACTAAAGAGCATTCTACGGAAGTTAAAGATAAAGTAATAGACATCCCTAAATTAGGAAAAGGGTACAAAATAATATCCAAGTGTTTTGGATATCCCAGTGTGCACTGTTGGATCAATAGTGAGGAAGTGGAAGCTGCATCACACCACCCAGGCACTACTAGACAAGGCCGTCCCTCAAAACTCAGCGTCCGAACAAGGAGACTAGTGAGGGAAGCCACAGAGAGACCGACAATCACTTTGAAGGAGCTACAGAGTTCAGTGGCTGAGTGTGGAGTGAAGGTGCACCAGTCAACCATATCAAGAGCTCTGCATAATACTGGCCTGTATGGGAGGGTGGCTAGAAAGAAGCCATTACTCAAAAAGAACCATATCTAAGCACATCTAGAGTTTGCCAGAAAGCATGAGTGACCCAGCTAAGATGTGGCACAAGGTTTTGTGGTCTGATGAGACCAAGATGGAGATTTTTGGCCAAAATTCAAAGCGCTGTGTGTGGCTCAAACCTGACACTGCCCATGCCTCGACAAACACCATCCCTACAGTGAAGTGTGGTGGTGGCAGCATCATGCTGTGGGGATGCTTTTCATCAGCAGGGACTGGGCATCTTGTTAAAATTGATGGAAGAATGGATGGAGCAAAATACAGGGAGATACTGCAAGAGAACCTGCTTCAGTCTGCTAAAAAACTGAAGCTTGGGAGAAACTTCACCTTTCAGCAGGACAATGATCCCAAGCACAAGGCCAAAGCAACACAGGAGTGGTTAAACAAAAAGGTGAATGTCCTACAGTGGCCAAGTCAAAGTCCAGATCTCAATTCCATCAAGAATCTGTGGCACTGTAGGAAACTTGCGGTCCACAAGCGTCACCCAACCAACCTGAACAACCTGGAACAAATATGCCAAGAAGAATGTGCAAGAATCACTCCCAAACCATGTGCAAGGCTGGTAGATACTTACCCCAAAAGACTTAAAGCTGTTATTGCAGCAAAAGATGGCTGTACCAAATACTAATGTGTAGAGGTTGAATACTTCTGCAAGCAGCATTTTCCAGTTTTTAATTTTCTTTAAAAGATCTGCTGACGGATAATTAATTTTGGCTTTGAAAATATACTGTTAGAGCATATGAGTTTGCAATAAAAATACTGACTGGAATAATGTAAGTCTCATTTGTAATCCAGACGAATCTGATAATTTTCAAGGGGGTTGAATACTTTTGCAAGTGTATATGTATGTGTGTGTGTGTGTGTGTGTGTGTGTGTGTGTGTGTACACACAGCCTGGTGGTGGGAGGAACGTGGCTTAGACATTCCAGTGAATCCGCACATCCAATAGAACTGCCATTATGTGTATGAACTATACACATCACTCTTAGAACTACAGATCTTACTTCGAGAGGGCTTCTGCAGTAGGTAATTACATATAGGACTGACGTCAGCAGGCGGCAGGACCCCACGGAAAAATTTCTAGCTAGCCGTCTCTGGCGAGGGACCGCCCCATGTCAGGTGACCGGCGTCAGGAGACGTCAGTATAAAGGGGCAGTCCCTCATGCTCGCCTTCCAGTTCTTTCCCGCCATTGGCTCATGCTAGCGCCTTGCGGAAAAGTTCCTTGTTCGTCAGGCTTTTTCGTCAGTTTAAGAGTATTTTCGAATTTTTTTTCCCCCTCATCTGTCGGGTATTAGTTGGCAGATGAGGTCCCCACCCTCAAGCACAAAAACACACGTACGACTCTAAATAAAGGCGCCAACTCCCACTTACAAGAGACGTGCATTCACTGTGCTTTTTTTGCATAGGCCCCGACCATCTGGTAGAAAAGAGTCGTCACTGCCTTAGTTTTAACGTGGCCACCCGGAGAAGGCAGCAGCAGTCCCTGGAGGCCCATATTTTGAAAAAGAAAACGAGCCATGGAGAAAGAATTGAAAGATTCGGCAGGCGTAAACTTCCCTTGAAGGGCATTGCAAGAAAAAGCATAAAGAAAAGCACCGGGACAAGGGCTCCTCACCCACTGCGACTTCCCTCACCGTGCTGAAAGTAACGCCCCTCCTCCCCGGGGGACCGCTCCACAGCGGCCCGCCCGTCTGGCTTGGGCCCTTTGGGCACCTCCAGGCTTTTGGAGGTCTCTGCTCCCAGTAAAGCCGTGGTTTCGCGGCCTACTGGTGCAAGCGGCTCCGATTAGCCGGATGTCTGCTCCTCTGCCCACATGGAGATGGGTAAGTTGCCAGACCCTTTGGGGCGGCATGCGGCCCCATTCCGCCCAACCAGGCCACCCCTCCATCGCAGCCTGCCTCCGGCAATGGGTCCATTAAGTCTGACGCCGGCACCTGCCCAGATCCCGCTGCTAAGCTGCACATCGGTTCGCCCATAGTCCGCACAGCAGATGAACAGACACCGAACCCTCCCACGTCTGTCGTTTCTGGCTCCCCGCAGCCTTCACTGCCCTCCGGGGACCCCGAGGATTCCCCCTATCCCCAGGCGACGTGGAGGTTCCTGATCCACCTCAGTCAGACCGTCCACCTGCTGGTCCGACTGATCTGATGCCAGCTCCGACGCCGGTGTTGCAGACTCCGGGTGACATCCCGCTCCCAGATGCCACCCCAACGCCGGGCCCTCTGTCCTCGGGCCTTCTGCTCCAGATCCGCCTGTGGAGCCTCTGGCCGGGCTGTCTGCTCCGGCAGGCCCCCTGGTTCCCAGGTACCCGACGCCATCATACCCAGGAACGCAGCGCCAGGCTTCCCACCGTTAGGTTATGGATATGCGCCTTATGGGTATAGTTCATACCCGTATTCCCCCCTCCTTCTCCACCACCCCCCCAAGCCGCCGGTGGATCTGCAGGAGACTCTGGCCTCCTGGTGGGCTGAGGCCAAGGCTCAGCTCACCAGAGAGGTGGAGAGTAGTGTGCAGGTTCCCATACGTCCAGGACGACAAACTCCCTCCCCATCTCTAGACACTAGGGCTAAATCCTCTGGGTCCAGAGAGGGGTAGGACATGCTTCCCAAGGGGTCCGTTCCTCCCCTCGTTGAGAGAGGGAGTCTACTTCTTCCTCGGGCACCTCGGATGCTTCTGACGGTTCGTCCGAGCAAGACGACGAGCCAAGCCCCAGCCAAGGACTGCTCTGGAAGATCCTTCCTTCTCGAAGTTGCTACGAAAAGTCCTGGAAGTACATAAGTGGCAATCCCTGGAGCCAGACCCCCAGCGTAAAAAAAAAAAAAAAAAAAAACTCACTGAGTATCTGGATCTGCCCGTGGCAGCTCCCACTTTGGTGCCACCCTGGATCGAGCCTCATGCCGACCTTATTACCACTATATGGAAACAGCCGTCTGCCTTAGCCCCAGTTCCCAGGAAGTCGAACAGGCTATACCAGGCTCCTGAGGATGTTGACTATTTAGATCTTACTTCGGGATACAGCTCTTGCAGCAGGTTACACCATTAGGACTGAAGCTGGCGGGCGCCAGGACACCACAGAAAGTTTCTAGCTAGTAGTCTTCAGCGGGTACCACCCCTGACGTCTGGCGTAGTACATAAGGAGGAGGCGCCCCCCCCCGTAATCCTCAGTTCTCTTCCCACCGTCGACCCACCAGTATCTGCCTCTCTGTCATTTCTAGTGCACGACGACCATAAGAACTACGATGATTTTCGTCTATTTTTGGAATTGTGAACTGATGTCCTCTCCAACTTCTAGAGGGTCACCATACAAAGTGTACCTGCGGCAAACGGATCTCCAAGGATCCTCATTCGGCCTGTGTGCGCTGCCTAGGCCCGGACCACGACAGCAAGGCCTGCTCCTTCTGCCAGTCCTTTTACAGTTGCACCAGGATCCACCGCCAGAAGGCACTTCAAGTGTTTCTCTTGGAAGAGAAACTTAAAACCATGGACAAGGAACCTTCCTCCTGGGGAGAGCCTTCGAGCAAAACCCACAAGCACTGGGAAAAGGAAAGATCCAGGTCTCCTGCGAGGGCCTCCAACTCCCGAAGCTCCGGCTCAAAATCGGACCGCTCTCCCTCCAGGCCTCTGTCGCAACCTCCCCCGGTCCAGGTCAGGTCATCCAGTGGCTCCTCTTCTCTTCAGCTTCTGAAGATTTCTAGGCAGTCTGCCTCTTCTACTCCATCCAAGGCCTTGTCGAAGTCTGGGGAGCACTATAAATCTTCCTCCTGATTCCAGGTCAGTTTCCCAGCCTCACCGAGGTTCGGATCCGGCTCCCCGTAAAACCAAGGACCTGACGTTCCTTAAACGGACGTCGGACCCGTCAGCCAAACATCACCGGCACTCCCAGGAGCCGACGACACCCAGACACCCGTCGCTGGCCAGGCGTTCGCCTCCAAAGACGCACCCTTGAGCTGACTCTGTTGTGATTAGTGCCGCACATGGCCGGTCAGCTCACCCCAAACACCTTAGCTCGTCTCCATCTGACAAGGAATCCATACTTCTGGACCAGTATGGCAAGAAGATTTTTCGCTTCTTCTTCTACTCTGGGTATTTGGGCCCTGAACTGTCGGTCACATGGATTACCAGAAGGCGATTATTCATGAGGTGGAATCTGAATTGGACTCCCTTCCGGACTCTTGGGTCAAGCAGGAAGTGGCTGACCTTGTCCGCGCTGCACATTTGGCCAGTTGGCACATCCTTTGTGCGACCTACGATGCAGTGGACACTGCTGGTAGGAGCTCAGCTTTCGCTATGGACCTACGGCGTGATGCTTGGCTCAGTGTCTGGGTTGGTCCCGGAAGTGCAGTCCGCCATCCAGGAAGCGCCCTTCCAGGGTTTGGTGCTGTTCGGGGGTGATGTCAAGGACATCACCGACCTGCAGGAGAAGGGGACGGCACTAAAGTTTGTGGACTCTATCATCCCCATCAGTCGCAGCGCCATCCCTTTCGCAGACAATCGGCCCAAAGCGAGACCCCAGGGAAAGAGGGCCACTAAACGTGCCCCCCCCCCCGGCGCAAAAAAAGCAGCGGGAGTTTCAGCTGTGGCTCTGCCACACACAATCTTCCTCCTTCCCTCTCACACAGCCTCCGGGCTTCCCGGAGGAACCAGTAGGGGGAGGTTAACATTAGATTCATGGGTTCTCCAGCTAATCACAGAAGGATATTCAATAGTTTCTACAGAAACCACCTTGTCACCCTCCCCAAGGTCATTGTACTCTCAGGAAGAGATTACAGCACTTTTGCTGAAAGAGGCGATAGAACCTGTCCCCCTTCCTCTGCAAGTAACAGGTTACTATTACCACTTCTACCTGGTCCCGAAGAAGACAGGAGATGCAAGACCTATTCTGGATCTCAGTTCCCTGAACCTATTCGTGGAGTAAGAGGTTCAGGATTCTCACTGCAGAGCCTTCTGCCTCTCCTCCACTCGGGCCAGTAGCTGCGTGCTCTGGATGTGCAGGACACTTACCTGCACATATCTATCCACCCGTCTCACCACAGATATCTGTTTTGCTTTCCAGGGGGACCACTACCAGTTCAAGGCACTTCCATTTGGCCTCTCCTCTGCTCCCAGAGTATTTATCAAATGCCTTGCGGTGGTGGTGGCCTACCTGCGTACCCGGGGGGTACTGGGTTTCCCCGTACCTGGACAATTGGCTCCTGGTGGCCTCATCCAGGGAGGAACTCCTGCACTGCCTCTCCCTCACTCAGCAGGTTTTTGCCTGTCTGGGTATTACCATCAACCATTCCAAGTCTCGCTTGATCCCATCCCAGAGGCTCCAGTTTATCGGCGATTCTGGACAGAACCCTGGGCAGGGCCTTCTTGGCAACGGACAAGGCAGCTACTCTCCACACTCGGGTAAGCCTGTTATCCGGCCGCAGGCGGGTGAGTGCAAGGTCGGTTCTTCGCCGCCTCTGGCTTATGGCGGCTGCTATCCTGACAGTCCCTCGTGCTCTGCTCCACATGAGGGGGTCTCAGTGGATGTTTCACTCCCAATGGGATCAGTTAGTGGACGACTTGGACCAGTTGGTCCTAATATCCTCTCCTATGGTTCGAGACTTGCAGTGCTGGATGGTTCAGGAGAACCTTCTCCGGGTAGTTCCATTCTTCCTTCCTCCCCCCTCCCAGACTCAGCCCACAGATGCCTCAGGCGGAAGTTGGGGAGCCCATCTCTGTCCTCATTGGACCCAGGGCTCTTGGTCCAAACTTGAACAAACACTTCACATCAATGTGCTCGAGCTTCGGGCGGTGCTTTATGCTGTCTAAGCGCTTCATCAGCATCTTATCAGCCCCCTAGCCGTCCAGTCGGACAATATGTGTATGGTATGGTACATCAACAAACAGGGAGGGACTCTGTCCTACCCTCTTTGCAGGGAAGGGATGAGAGTTTGGGATTGGGCAGCACAACACAACCTGCACCTTACGGCGATTCATGTTCCGGGGGTCGAGAACACCTTAGCAGACAAACTGTCGCTCGTCTGCTCAAGCTCACGAGTGGGAACTGGATCAGGGGGTCCTAGATGACATCTTCCTACGCTGGGGAACACCACAGGTCGACCTGTTCGCTTTGCGATTTCTGCTCGCTTGTTCAAGAGCGAAACATTTTCTGGAGAGACTCTCTCTAGATTGGAAGGACAGATGCGTCTATGCCTTCCCCCCAATTCCTCTGATCCCACAAGTCTTGTAGAAACTCTGCTCAGGAGCACGAATGATTCTGATCGCTCCTTTCTGGCCCAGGCAAGTTTGGATCTTCCCTTGTCAATCCTCACCATTCATTACTGTTGGGAGCTCTTTTTTTTTTTTTTTGTCTGTGTCAACGGCGCTGCCCCCTAGAGTGACACTGCGTGGAGCATGAGGGGCTGCCATTGGGCGCCGCAGAGTCCTCCTCCATCCCAGTTCTGTTTCTCCCGCCGTTGAGGCTGCACCTGCTGCACGGAGTTGCTGAAGTACTGAGTCATAGGCCGTATCTGTCGAAGTTGCCTTCATTCCAGTTTTTCTCGACGTCGTCGACGGTAAAACTGTTCCTTTCTATATTTCGGCTGAGACTTTTCTGTTTTTTTTTTTTTTTTTTCTCTCTCCTCAGTTGTTTGACATCCTATCTGGATTCGGGGGCAAAGCGTAAATCTAAGGCGGGCCGTGCCCCTATGTGCAGTGCCCCTGTGGCCGGCAGTTTTCTGTCACGGACCGTCATGGTGTTTGTCTCCGGTGCCTGGGACCCTACCATGATGTCGATCATTGCAATGCCTGCTTCTCCATGGTTCGCCGTGTTTTGGAAGTCTGCGCGTTTCAGGTCAGACGAGCTCCACAGACTTTCAGAGGACGACGTCACCCTAGGGCTTCCCAGGCCAGATCTCTCGACCCTTCCTCCGGGTCCTCTCCTGGGTCTATACAACCCAGCGTGAAGGAGGCCTCCTCCACTTCCAAGCTTGCCGAGGAGGTTCCTTCTTCGGTGCCAGAGGAACAGTGTGATTTCTCCTGGGGTCACGCTGTTGGCGCCGTCCCGGCATTCACCTCCATGGTGGTGCAGGCTTCCCCAGTGTCGCAGCCTCCAGTTGTGGGGCCCGGCTCTGGACCCTCATTTCCATGTGTCCTCGTTGTGGAGTCTGGTGCAGCTCACGGCGCCAGGGACTCTGGTGGGGCCATCAGTGGTGCTGTTCTGGGTTTCAGCACCAGGGACTCTGGTGGCACCGCTGGCAGTGTTCTGGGTCATGGCACCTTCCGTGGTGCCGGGGACTCTGGCGGTGCTGCACTGGGCTTCGGCGCCGTTCGCGAGGCCGAGAACTTGGGTGGTGCCATGCTGGGACTCAGCACCGTTGGTGGTGTCAGGGACTCGGGCGGCGCCGTTCGCGGTGCGGCCTGAGAACCTGGCACAATCAGGGGTGCAGATGACACTGTGGACGTGGTGGTCATTGTGGCCTACAGCAGTACAAGGCTTGGTGCCACCTCAGGGCAGGTTCCTGTGACTGTGGGACTGGAGTCTTCCCTTGTCGACCCCTCCTCGGAGGGAGACTATTCAGGTGAGGACCCACACCAGCAGCTAGAGCCTTCTGGCTCTGAATCTCCTGTAGGCCACAGGGTTCCTCTCCTAGACTCCGCAGGGCTGGCTAGCCCGGATCATTCCATGGTTGTGTGGCCTGGAGTCTTCCATCGTGGACCCTTCAGATGTCCATGAGAGGTTGCCCTCTTCTTGCAGGTCCCAGGCAGCTGCCGCTCCCGGTGCTCCTCTGGTGCTTCAGCAGAGGGAAGAGGACTCTGCCTCAGCGGGTGCCCTTTGGGGTCTTGCTCAGCAGGGACCTCAGACACTGGTTACGAGGAAGAGGGTTGCTTCAGAGTTTGAAGGATTGAGGGGTAGGGGTCAGGAGCAGCGACTAACCCCCACCGCCCTGCGGGCTACGGGGAGGAGTCGTAGCACTGATCCTTGCCTCTCTTTGTAGATCTCTAAAGCGTCTTCTGGTGACGTTTCTGAGGGTTGCCCTTCTGGACTCATGCAATCCCAGACGTGTCACAGGGGAGATTCCCCTTAAGGGCTCTTTCCAGAGTTGTCTCGTACCCTTTCTACTACGCAACCCGGCACGATCTCAGGGTCCCCAGTCTTGGAGCCATTGCTGCCTGGATCCCAAAGCCCTGGCAGAGGACAGGCACGTGCTATTAGGTGCCCTTCGCCCATACCTCTGCAGCTACCTCCCTCTCCCAGGCCATGTGGGGCCCACTGGACCATTATCTTGGGAGACGTTCAGCATTACTGCAGCAGCCTTCCCGTCCTATGTTAGGGCCATGGACGAACTGGTCTTCCACCTGTCTCCCCCCCCCTCCGCCACAGGAGTCTTCTGGGCATTCGAGCTCCAATTCCTCATCTTCCTCAGCTGAGGAAGAAGAATCTTCTGTCCACCTTTCCTCTTGACGCGGACTTCACTGACTATTGGCGTTTCCTCTCGAGGATGGTTTTGTAGCTTCGTATTTCCTACATCTGTAGGGACAATACAGAGTGGCAGACACATTCTTTCCTTAATGAATTCAGCGCCCGCCATTTGGTGGTACCTTCCTGGCAGATTCCTTTCCAGGAAGCATCTGTCTGCACCTATCAGTCTCCAGCCCCAGGAGACTGTATTGTGCACCCCCACCACGAGTCTCTAGGTTCTTCACCTCACCCACCTTCTGGTTTGACGTCCCTGAATACTCCTCCTGGGCCTCGCCACCTGGCGCACAACAGGCCTCCGGATTTGGATTCTGGTGAGTTTGACCGGTGGGGACGAAGAGTCTTCTCTTCTGGTCGTGCATTGTTCACTTCTTCCCATTAGGCTCACCACACTGCTTACAACAGGCATCTGTGGTTGATGCTGGCTCAGGTCTTATCCCTGCTTCCTGACTCAGAGCAATCTAGACAAGCCATTGCCCTCTCTGCGGAGGGTCTGGAGCTTTCAAGGCATCAAGCGAGGGCATCATATGATGCCAGTGAGGTGGCATCCAGACTAGTGGGGACAGCGATCTGCATTAGGCGGACGGCATGGCTTCGTCTCTCACGACTGTCACCCATGGCCTGGCATAGGGTGACTGGCCCTGCCTTCTGGGAGACCCGCCTTTTTTCCCGTAGGGCGAGGTGGTGTCTTCAGGGGCAACCCCCTTCCCACAGCCCCTCAGGGGCGCCTCCTCCTCACCCACCTTAGACCTCCTAGTCTATTGGTTAGGGTCTTCCCATCTCTACTTGTCACCAGTAGGTAGCTGAGGGATCTGTTCCCTCAGGGTTTACTCTCCACTCCCCCTTGGGGGGGGGCTTGGTACTCACCCAGCAGTAATGAATGGTGAAGACTGACGAGGGAAGATATGAAAATTGCATACCTACCGTAATTCTTGATCTTCTCTTGTATCTTCAACATTCATTACTTAATCCTGCTCACCATACCCTCAAGGGCCTCTTTCGCTGTATCCCCTTCCCTGCTCGTTCCTCCCCCTTCTATCTTGGCCGTTAAGCCAAAAAAATCCATTGTTCTAAGTGGATCCTTCCCTCTGAGAATAGGAGGAATGAGCTAAAATGTATCTGTACCTGAGGGAACTCTTGACTGCCCTTACTGGGCATCTCTTGGCTCTTCCCCAGTCATGTTTTTCAATTCACAATTAGAGACGGTCCATTAAGTGACTCGTCTTCTCTTCCCAGGCCTTTCTGGCAGGCCCTAATCCTTTTATACAGCCTCTACTGGTTGGTGCTGTCCGGCACTTTATTTTCCTTAGGGGTGTTTTCTGCCTTGCCTCTAGGGAGTCCGATTGAGTTCCCTCTAAGTACAGGGGTGCCCCCTGCTGCCCCCCTCCACTTTCATATGCTACTGTGTTATCCCCTAACAAGGTGCTAGAGGGCTCCTTTCACTTCTAGTTGGCTGCTCTCTAGGAACAGTTTTCCTCCTTAATAGTTTGAGAGCTCCCAGCTGGGGTCTGGAAGGTGAGGGATGGCGGGAGGTTTAGAGAATCTGCCTTTAGAACAACATGAAGTCTTGCTGTATTCAGACAATTGCAGTGATTCCCAACCTTTGAACTGCCCCGGAGAAAAAAGTTCCCTTTCCGTGCAGGGCACGGAACGCTAAGCTCAAGCTCGGTTGAAGTCTGGCTGGAGTGTTTTGAACTTAAACTGTCAGATTCTTTAATCCGCCTCACTGAACGGTCTCCGGAGATTTCTCCTTCGTCTGTGGTGCCGTGAGTACTAGATAGGAATTGTTCTATTTTTTCTGTGTGGAACTTGTAGAAGTGTGGTCGGTTTGGCTGAACAAGCCATTTGATTGTGAATTTTGTTATACTTAATGTGTGGTTACCGGTTCTATATTAAAAAAAAAAAAAAAAAGTGTTTAACCTTTATTTTTTTTCAATACCCATGACATGGTTAGGAACCGATAAGGGAGTCTTGCCTGGTGGTTGCCGAAAAAGGGTACGTTTGGTTAGGTTGGCCATGTCTAAGAAACCCAAGAAAAAAGACGGACCCACTGGGTTTTAATACTGCAGTGAGTGTGGGGAGGTCTTTGCTAAGGCCGATACCCACTCCACCTGTTTGTCTGGGGTTTGACCACCTCGATTCAGACTGCCAAATATGTAAATGTTCCCAAATCTACCCTTAAGAGATTAGGTAGACTGGGGGGAAAAGGAGTCCAAGAAGTCTGCTGACCCGGATGGCCAGCCAGGTTCGGTTTTGACCGAACTAGAGGGAGTGCCCTCTGACCAGGGTGATCCTTCTTCAGGCAAAAGGAGAGCCGATTCCGAGGGATCGGTTCTGACAAAAAAAAGTGTAAAGATAAATCAACCGGTTCAGATCCAGAGGTTCATGTTCCAACCGCCAAAGAGATAGCTAGGGCGATTCAGACTGTGGAATTGCTCCGTCCAGTTCCGACCTATCCGGCTCCTTCTGGCAGGGATTCGGTTCTGTCTGATTCCCAGTTCAGGAGTATACCCTTGAATATTTTTATGAACCGGAATTTGAAGAGGAAGGGGAATTTGAGGATTACGATGTAAGTGAAGGTCTGGATGTGCCTGTGGAACCAGACATCTCCCCAGACAGACCTTCAGGTGTTCCCCTCCTAGGCTTTGAGTCCCCTTCTCACTTTGTTTTACAGAAAGGTGGCTGAAACCCTCCAGCTTCCTATGGAGGAGGCTTTGGAAGATCAAGAGGAGCCTGATTTATGTAGAGATGATGGATATCCCAGAGTCCAGGAGCCTGTCTATTCCCCTCCATAAATCTTTTGGAAAGTGGACACTAAATCTTAGTCTCCTAACAATATACCTCCTGTGGATAGAAGAATGGACACAAGGTATTCACTTTCAGGCTTAGACGCTGAGTTCTTATATCAACAATGTTGGGGTAGTGCAGGATGCTGGCTTGCACCCCACCCCACCCCCGATAAGGACTCCAGGAAGATTGATACCATGGCAAAGAAGCAGTACATGGCATCTTCTTTGGGAGTCAGGCAGGTGGATTGCATGGCCTATACAGCCAGGTACCAGAAGTCCAGATGGGACAATGTACTGGCACTGGCTAAACAGGCCTCCCCCAGCTAGCCAGGGAGCTGGAGGCGGTGGCTGCAGATGGGATTGAGGCATCTAAGGTTCAGTTTCATGCTGCTGTGGACTCTAATGATTCATCAGGAGTCATGGCTACATCTGTGGCTCTTTGGAGGATGGCTTGGCTCAGATGTACTAGCCTTTCGCAGGACACCCAGACTAAGGCCATGGATTTTCCTGTAGTGGGTAATTCTCTGTTTGGGGAGCAGACAGAGAATTACATGAAGAAAATGGATGAGTACTGGACCACTTACAGGAGTGCTCAGGCCAAGGAAAGGCAGGCAACTCCTCAAAGGTAGCAGTCTAGGGGCAGGTGTTTTCAAAGGCCTTTTTACCAAGCACAGTCCTTCTGCCTTTTCTGAGGGAGAGGCAGAAGGGGGATGAGCAGACCTGCTTCTACTCAGCCTAAAGCCCCTGCCAAGCAGACACCCTGATGGGCCTGACTGGGTCGACTCTGCTATTCCAGTAGGGGGCAGGCTGGCTTACTTTGTCCAGGGCTGGATGTCTATTACATCAGACAAGTGGGTCCTGGAAGTAGTAAGCCAGGGACTGGTTCTCGACTTCAAAAAATTTCCAAAGACGAGAGCCAGATTTTTTCCACCTGCAAATTTCTTGGAAACCCTTGCCCTAGAGGCAAAGGTTTCTTATCTCCTAGCTTAAAGAGCTATAGAGAGTACCTACCCTACACTGGGGCAAAGGTCTGTACTCCAGGTGGTACTTGACCCCTCCCCCCCCAAAAAAAAGACAGGAGTGGCGACCCATCCTAGACCTAAGATATCTAAACAAACATCTTTTAAAACCAAAGTTCAAGATAACTCTGGGAATAATCCTTCCCTCTCCAAGGCCAGGGGACTGGCTAGCCTCCCTGGACCTCAAAGATGCCTACTTTCACATTCCCATCAGGTGCTCCCACAGAAAGTACCTCAGGTTTGAGTTGCCCTCAGAGCAATGCCCTTTAGCCTAACCTCGGCCCCAAGGGTTTTCACAAAGTGCCTGGCAGTGGTAGTTGCCTTTCTAAGAAGGCACAAGATTTCCATATTTCCTTATCTGGACACTTGGCTAATAGTGGCTGGATGCTTGGCTAATAGTGGGTCAGTCTCCAGACCAAGTCAAGTCTCACCTGCAAGTGACCCAGCAAGTGCTCACTTCTGTAGGATTTCTTCTCAACCTTCCCAAGTCAGTTCTCGAACCAGTCCAGCTTCTCACCTTTATAGGGGCAGAACTGGACACACTCTGAGCAAGAGTCTTTCTTCCTCTAGAAAGGGCAAGGGCTCTTATGGAACTAGCTTCTTCCTTCAGCCTTCGGGTATCTCGACCAGCAAGGCATTTCCTCCAGCTCTTGGGCCACATGGCAGCTTCAGCAGCAGTGGTCCAAGGGGCAAGATTTCAGATGAGGGATATGCAGTTCCACATGAGAGTTTTCTGATCTGAGAAAGGACTCCCTTACCAAACTGATTCCAGTGACTCTGACCTTGATCCAAGCCCTCCAGTGTTGGCAGGATCAGGACAATTTAAGGCAAGGTGTTCCTTTTGTTGCTCAGCCTTGTTCAGTGGTCCTTACCACGGATGTTTCTCTCCCAGGCTGGAGAGCCCACCTGGGGTCCCTTACTGCCCAGGGTCTGTGGTTCCCCCAAGAATCCCTTCTCCACATCAGTCTTCTAAAGCTCAGGGCAGTTTTTCTGGCTCTAAAAGCATTCTGTCAGTTCAGAACAAGGTGGTTCTAGACGGAACAGACAACACTACCACCATGTGGTACATCAACAAGCAGGAAGGCACTCGGTCCATGGCCTTGTGCACAGAAGCCATGAAGTTGTGGTCTCTGGCTTATTCCCTGCAAACCTCTCTTGTAGCAGTTCACCTTCCAGTCAAGGACAATGTGCTAGCAGATGCACTGAGCAGGATTTCTCAGGGCCATCACGAATGGTCCCTGAACCCTCAGGTTTTGAAAGTGATTTTTCTTTCAAGGTGGGACACTCCAGAGATGGATCTCTTTGCAGCCCCAGACAATCACCAACTCACTCTTTTGTTGCAGACCTCCAGTCCTGGGCTCTCTCCCTCTGGACGCCCTGATCCTCAATTGGGAGGGGAAGTTTCTGTATGACTTTTCCCTCTTCCCTCTCCTGTTCAAAGGTTTGGTAAAAAATAAGGTCTCAACCATGCAAGGTGATTCTGATTGCTCCAGATTGGGCCAGACAGCCCTGGTAGCCACTGTTTCTGTCCCTAGCAGTCCATCTTCCTCTCTCTTCCCAGGAATTACAACTTAACATCCTCTCAGGGAAGGATTTGGTACCCCAATCTTCAGTCTCTCAATCTCAAAGCATGGCTCTTGAAGAGTTAGTTTGCAGATCTGCATTTTTCCCAAGGAGTTCAAAAGCCCTCCACCAGAAAGACTTACAACTCCAAATGGAAAAGATTCAGCATTTGGTGTTCTGAGAAGCATATTTCTCCAGACACTGCTGAATTGCCTACGGTTCTGGATTATATGGTCTGTCTTAATGGCCTAGGCCTCAGACCAGCTACTCTCAAGGTACACTTGTCAGCTGTTTCTGCATTTTTGTCTGTGGGGAAGCCTTTCTCACCATCTTCCCATCCTGTGTTCCCTAAAAGAGGGATTGGTGTGAAGCAGTCCTTTAAAAATATTTAGACACTGCCCCTGCCTGGGATTTGAATGTTTGCATTGCTCAACTTATGCAACCCCCCTTTGAGCCTACGATATGTATTCAGCAGAGCTTAAGTACTTGACTTGGAAAACTGTGTTCCTGGTAACATTACCTCTGCCAGGCGTATCAGTGAATTGCAAGTCCTGTCAGTGGAACTTGATTTTATCTAATTTCACAGGGATAAAGTGGTCCTTAGAACCAATAGAAGGTTCTTGCCAAAAGTGGTTTCAGACTTCCGTTTAAACCAGTCTCTCTTCCTGTTTTCTTCATTGATCTTTCTTCCTCAGGAGAGAGGAGGCTACACAGTTTAGATGTCAAAAGAGCCCTTAGTTACTACATGGAGCGTACCAAGGGTCACAGGTTTGACTCCCTCCAGTTGTTCCTCACTTATGGAGAAGTGGGAAAGGGCAAACCTGCCACCAAAAGATCTGTTGCCAGGTGGATTGCGTCTTGCATCTAATTCTGCTATGAAAAACTGGGTAAAACTCCACCCTCAGGCCTGAGGGCTTATTCCTCAAGAGGTACAGCTGCTTCTCGGGCTGCGGCGAGGGATATCCCTCTCTTAGAAATTTGTCAAGCAGCCACCTGGAAAAGTCATACCTTTACCAAGCATTACTCTCTGGATATCCAGGCTAGGAGTGATGCTTGGTTTGGCACAGCAGTACTTCAGAGCCTATTACCAAAGTAGGTTCTGTCCCTCCTCCTTGGAGGTACTGCTTGGTAGTCTGCAATTGTCGGAATACAGCAAGTCTTCATGTTTGAAGAAAAATTACTCACCTTAGTAATTATATTTCTTCTAATGGGGTCTTGCTGTATTCTCCTCTCCCTCCCTGCCAGAACCTGTTTTTGGGAAGTGGGTGGGCAGGCGCAGTGTTGCACCCCAGGGGTGTGTTTGCTTGCACCCTCCTCCCTTTTTGTCTGGGTGCTTATTTGTTGTTTTTAGTACTTTGGGTTTAGTTTTTGGGTTTCCTGACTTGAGTCTTTCTTGGGAATCCAAAACTTTTTTCAGCCAGTTGGCTAGTAGAATTTTTATAATTTCCACATAGAATTGTTAGTTTAGTTGGGCTCGTAAGAGTCTGATGGTTTAAGTTCAGAACACTCCAGACAGACTTCAACCGAGCTCGAGCTCAGCATTCCATGCCCTGCATGGAAAGTTAACTTTGTTCTCCGGGGCACTTCAGAGGTTGGGAATCACTGCAATTGTCAGAATACTGCAAGACTCCAATAGAAGAAATATAATTACTACGGTGAGTAATTTTTTTCTTTGTGTCCAAACTGCGAGAGGCTCGGTTGACCCTCTCTCCGAATTGTTGAAATGGGATCCTTGATCCTGGTTCTGAGCTTATAACCCTAAGTCAATTTCTCGGTGGCAGAATTCTCCCCTCCTAGCATCCCCCTTTTTCTATCTGTTCCTTCCTTAGAGCCGCCCCAGAAGTAAGGCCCTTGTGTCCCTCAGGGTAGGCATTTTTCCCTCTCTTCTGTCCTCTATTGGCTTATTCCTTTTTCAGTTTATATCCTTTTCTTTTTACTATCTCTCGGCTCTCTTGCTTCACTCTCTAATTCTTATTTCAACTCTCCAGCTAACAGAACTGGGATGGAGGAGGAGTCTAAAAAAAACTCCCATGGTGGGTGTGCACCTCTGGCTGACACCCAACAGTAATTAATGGTGAAGATACAAGAGAAGATCAAGAATTACGGTAGGTATGTAATTTTAAT
This sequence comes from Neoceratodus forsteri, assembly GCA_016271365.2. NCBI lineage: Eukaryota > Metazoa > Chordata > Ceratodontiformes > Ceratodontidae > Neoceratodus > Neoceratodus forsteri. Next base: position 1,082,314,923 of record CM028131.1, on the reverse strand, counting down.
TTCCCTCTTCAACAATACTCAGAGGAACCACCTCTTCCTCTGTCACGAATTTTGCTGACCCAGGATCAGGGGACCTTGATCCATCCAGGACTAGAGTCCCATCAGCTACATGCATGGCTTCTGCAGATATAGCTCAAGCCCGCTTGGGTGTTTCTCCCCAGGTGGCGGAGATTCTGGTGGAGGCTAGGAAACCCTCCACTAGGTCTACCTATGCCATGAAGTGGAAAAGGTTCACAATCTGGGCCACTTCGAAAGACTTCGAGCCTTTCTCCTGCTCTGTTGGGAGGTCGTTGGAGTACCTGCACCATTTCTTTGACCTGGGTCTCAGTCACTCCTCCCTGAAGGTTCACGTGGTGGCCATTTCAGCCTGTCGTGTTCCTTTTGCAGACAGGACATTTTCTCAACTGGAAGTCTCTAAAACTTTCCTCAGAGGGTTCTTTACCTGAGACCCCCTATGAGTCCCCGCCCCTCCTTGGGATTTTAACTTTGTTCTTGAGAAACTTACTTTGCCTTCTTTTGAACCGGCAGCTTCCACAGACTTGAAATTCCTTTCTTGGAAGACGCTCTTCCTAGTGGCCATTACCTCCGCTCGGAGGATTTCCAAGCTCCAGGCCCTGATGTGTGAAATTCCTTACTTGATTTTTTTTTTTCCACAAGGAACATGTGGCTCTGCGCACCAATCCTAAGTTTCTCCCCAAGGTAGTAAGAGTACATTGAAAAAGTCCATAGAGTTTAAGAGTTTAACCAGGCAGGCATACTGAGCGGAGAACCACTCGTTTCCAGATGCGACCTGGGGAAATCGGGGGAGGGGACATAGCTGAAGAACAGCAATACGTATGATCTGTGCATAGAAGTTTGAGACATTATACAGTAGGTAGCTAGGGCAGACGTGCAAAACCTATATATAAATATAACATGCACAGTGAATTCCCATACGTAGCACTGGGAATTTATATCCACTACAAGTTGACAGTATTAAGAGAGGAACAAGCTAGGGTGCGAACCCAGTGCAACCAGTGCCAAAGTTATCTGCCAAGTGGAGGAGACCAGTAGGACTTGGGGGACTTGAGATTGTGTAGGCAGGGAGCAAGAGCAGGCTGTAAGGAAATGTTCGAGGCGAGTGAGGCGTCTATTATTGGAGGAGTGGCGGATATCAGCAGGCAGGTCATTCCAGAGTTTTGGCAAACGGTATTTGAATGCCACCTGACCCATAGAGGTGCGCATGAGAGGGATTTGAAAAAGCCTGGTATCTGAGTGACGTAGCGAGTAGGCAGATGGGGGTTGAGATATTAAGGTAGCGCCCAGGTAAGGAGGAAGGGTTTGGGTCCAGTATTTAGCAGCAACTCTAGTGCAGTGAATTTTTCTGCGGGCCGAGAGTGAGGGAAGGGCCAGAGAGCTGTATACGTCGCAATGGTGTCAGTATTGGGCATTCCAGTATGAAACTGCAGAAGGAATGTGTGTGTCCAGGCTGGCCAGAATTGATAGTGAGGCGGCACCATAGACCACATCCCCGTAATCAAATATCGGGAGTATCTTTTGTACGAGTTCACACCTGACTGGGGTGGACATGCAGCCTTTGTTATGATAGAGAGCCTCCAGTTTAGGATGCAGTTTTTTTGTGAAGGGGTTCAGCATGTATGGAGAAGTCTAGGTATTGGTCGAGCCAGACGCCCAGATCTTGGAACGAAGTGCAGGATTCCAAGGGAGAAAGGTCCAGGGTTAGGAATGCGGGGCGATTGAGTTGGGAGAGCTGTAGTTGCGAGCTAAAAGTTAGACTGTTTATCGTTTAGGAATAGCTGGTTTGATCTAAGCCAGTGTTGTACAGCATTGAAATCCTGCTGTAGTTGGTCGCGCACTGCTTCAGAGGTGGGACCAGTGTTGTATATCATGGTATTGTCCACGTACATTTGAATGGCTGAGTGGGAGCAGACTAGAGGGAGTTCATTTAGGAATACTGAGAAGAGGATTGGGCCCAGGACTGATCCTTGTGGGACTCCCGTAGAGATAGGCAGGGGGGGTAGATATGTGGAGGCCAGTTTTCACCACTTGGTGTCTGCCACTGAAGCCTGAAACCAGTTAGTGGCATGGTTGGAGGGCGGCGGCTTAGTTTGTCTATTAGGAGTGTGTGGGAGGCGGTATCAAAGGCTTTGGCCAGATCGATGAAAATGGCCGAGGTGATGTGACCTTTATCCATTCCTGAGAGAATATCATTTGTAATTCTTAGTAGGAAGGTGATGGCGGCATGTGATTGTCGGAACCCCGAATGGTATGGGGTGAAAAAGGAGGAATCAACTAGGTATTGGGAAAACTGAGCAAGGGCAAATTGTTCTTGTACTTTTGCCAGAGTTGGGAGAAGGGAGATGGGGCGGTAATTCCCCGGAAAGGAGAGGTCTCTTCCCCCCCCCCCCTTTGGCAGGGGGTCGACTGTTGCCAGCTTCCAAGTGGTGGGGATTGTGGCTGTCGAAAGAGAGGTTAAGCAAGTCTGCTAATGGAGCGGCTATGGCGGGAGCTGATAGCTGTAGTAGTCTGGAGTCCATGCCAGAGGGGCATTTGCCCTTGTTAGGGTTTAGGTTGCACAGTGCTTGGTAGATTTCGGCCAGGGAGACAGGATGGAAGGAGAAAGAGGGGGTTGAGGCGGTGTTCTGAGATTTAGGTGAGGTAGTTGTCTTGGGTGGGAATGGGGGAGGCTATGTACCAGAGAAGCTGCGCTGTTGAAGAAGGTGTTGAAAGTCGTGGCTATTTTATAAGGGTCAGTAATGGCAGAGCCAATTATTGATAGAGCCGGGGTTGGTGGTTGTACAGGCGTGGATAGGAGGGATTTGATGGTTTTCCAGAAGTTGGTTGGGTGGTTAAGATTTGCGCTTAGTGCAGACGCGAAGTATCTGTTTGGCTAGTCGAATCGATTTAGTGTAGGAGTTACGGTGGGCTCGATAATTTAGTAGGGCTTGGTGGGAGCTAGTTGATTTGTACTTTTTCCAGGCCAGGTCCCTGGTGCAGCATTGGCTGATATCGGCAGAGATCCAGGGTAGGTGGAAACCCCTAACTCTAGTGCTTCTTAGCGGTGCATGTTGGTCCCAGACCCCCAGAAAGCTATTTTTGAATTTTTCTAGTGCAGCGTCTATGGTTGGGGCCTGTGGGATGAAGGACCAGTCTACCATAGCCAGGTCCGATAGGAGTGGTGGTAGAGACAGTGACTTGAAAGACCTGGCTAGTGGGTGGGGGTAGGGGTTTATGCACTTTTCTAAGTATACCATGTGGTGATCACTCAGGGAGTCGGGAGTAGGCCTGCTCCAATTGACCTATGTGGGTGTGTGGTCACTGCCCAGTCCAGGAGGGAGTGGCTATGCGTTTTTAGGTTTAGCCTGGTGGGTTGGAAGATTTTTCGTGCGAGGTTCAGGGTGTTTACTTTGGAGCGCAGTTCGGCACAGTCATTTGCTAACCAGTTGTAATTGAAGTCCCCTAAGACATAGAGCTCTCCTGTTGCGGCGGAGGATTTTAGTTTGGCCAGGTGGTTTAATATGCTAGGCATTGGGGTGTTAGGGGCACAGTAGGATCCTCTTATAAACACCAGGGCGGAGTATGGTGTTGTTTTGACAGGGACTCAATTTTTGGAGAGGGTGTAGGGATGTGGATCAGGGTGAATTGGAACTTGGCAGCAGTGTACATGGCGAAACCACTCTTCTCTCCCCCCCCCTTCTTTCCCATATGGTCTTGCCTAATTAGGGAGTATCCTGGAATGGCAACAGTGAAGTCTGGCTGGTGGGGTTTGAGCCATGTCTTGGAAAGTATAAGGATGTCGGGACAAAGTGATGGGGCTGATAGTTGCAGTTCTGGGATTTTGTTAAGGATACTACAGATGTTTAGATGCAGTATTTTCAGGCCCTTTGGGAGAGCCAGGGGGGGTGGGTAGTTTGGGCAGGGTGGATTCTGAGTTAGATTCTATATCCCCAGCTAGTAACAGAAGCAGTGCTGTAAGTCGTATGAACTTGTACCAAGTGGCCCTGGTTTTGCGATAGCAGTCAAATGCTTCAAGGCTGACTTGTACAGGGCAGCGCCTTGCTCAATACAGCACAGATCATCCCAGGGTAAAAGGGGGGGAATGGAGGCTCCAGTAGCCAGTTAAGGGGCCTGTAGGAGTTATTTGTGGGAGCGTGGTAGAGCACGAGGGCTCAGAGTTATGACAGTGCCGTGGAGATGTGAGCAGTGGTTGCCTTAGAGGCGAGAAGCTGGGGGAGGGAGGGAGGCTATTGGAATGGCAAGAAGGAACAGAGGGCCAGGAGCATCATTTCTTGTCTGTGGCACAGACGGGCTGGCTGTAGCGGCCACTAGTGGAGATAGCAGATAACGGTGGGGAGCTGGCACGAAGCACCAGCGGGGCCTAGACCACATGCCGATCATTCCAGCAGGCTCAACAATCTAGCAGAGCACAGACGCATACCTTCCTTCCTCCTTGCAGTGAGATCCGGGGAAGGGCAGGCTCACCCTCACAACCCAGGCTGTCCTTGCCCGCTTTCTTTATGCAGTGCTCCATTCAAGGGGAGTATCTATTTCATACTATGGATGTCCACCGGATTCTGAGATACCACACTAACAGAACAAAGGATCTCAAAGACCGATCAACTGTTTCTCTTTTGCACCCAGAAGAGAAGGCAATGCTGTTTCCAAGCAATGCCTGTCTAAATGGTTGGCTCATTGCATCACTTTGTTACAAGAAGTACAACAAGAGACTTCTGGGTCAAGTAAGAGGACACTCCACCAGAGGAGTCGCTGCCTCAGTGGCATGTTTCAAGAACGTGTCAGCGGCAGACATCTGTGCTGCCGCAACTTGGACTTCCGTCAACACATTTACAAAGCACTACAGTTTGAATATTGCCTCTCGCCGTAGAGCAGGCTTCGAGTTTGCTGTTCTTCAAGGCTTTCTTAAGGTCTTCACAGCTAGAGGATCTACTTGAGTAGTTTCCCTCCTCCCATGTGCTTCTTCCAGACTGCTTGGGACTCAGTCCTATATGTAATTATCTACTGCAAGAGCCGTCTCGAAGTAAGATAGTACAGTTACGTAAGAACTTACTGTAACAGTAAATCTTCGAGAGGCTCTTGCAGTAGGTAATACCTTCCCACCCTCCATCCCCTTAAGCTTTTTCAGCTCCTTTTCCAGTGAGGGAAATATCCGCCGTCCGGCCTCTTGTGGCCGGAAAGAACTGGAAGGGGGGTGTGAGGGACCGCCCCTTTATACCGACTTCTTCTTACTCCAGTCACCTGACGTGGGGGCGGTCCCTCGCCAGAGACTGCTATAGAAATTTTTCCATGGGGTCCTGCCGACGTCAGTCCTATATGCAGTTACCTACTGCAAGAGCCTTTCTTGAAGATTTACCGTTATGGTAAGTTCTTGCGTAACTGTTACAGGTGAGTAACCTATTTCTTTTCATTACGCTGCTGCTTTAAGGTATACAAGTCCGGGTTCAACAGAAAAGCATTTGTGACCCTATTTGGTGGCTTAACTGCACAAGTATAACGGGAGAAGAGATCAGATTATTGTCACAGGCTGTTATAAGAACAGTTGTGTTGGCCTTAAATATTAAGTGTTTTTCTTTTACTTTTTGGTTTTTTGTTTGTATCATTAGTTTTCTTTGTATTCAATTTTGTATGAAAATTGAGAAGCCACCTAGTGGTGCTTGTCATAATAGCAGCTTTTTTTATTGGGCAGTTCATTCAAGTTCAGTTTTGCGCACTGAAGCAAGGTTTTAAATAGCTGGTATAGTACAGCAAAATGCTATGCAAAATGGGGTAATGCAAACCATTTCCAAAAATGCGTAGCAGTAGACTGCTAACCATTTTGTTTTTCAGTGAGTCTATGGTACAGTAGACAAAATTAATAGTATATTTAAAAATGTTGCTAACATTCTGTGCCAAGTGCTATGCATTTGTACAGCTGATTAGCACCTTCACATGTAAAACTGCTTATCAGTTTTTTGGCTTATTTAATACTCTGCTGAAGTAGTTAATACTGATGTCTCTAAAGGACGTGAGGGTTATTGCACAAGCACCATCTTGGGTGGAAGGTTTCAGTGCTTTGCTTCCATGGGAGGTGTTACCAGGAGAGAAAAACTAGAGCCCCGAAACTGAGGATTAGTTATATTACCGGAGTATGGTTCTGTTATCTGATGACATTAATTCTTAACCTTGTTAGGAAGGAGAAGAAGAAGCAGATGAAGAAAATGACCCAGAATATGATCCCAAGGTGAGCATTTTACTAAATCTCTTCTCCAGCCCCATGTAGTCTACCAAATGCAGAACTGATTCTTCACGTTAGAGGTGAAGGGTGATGCAGCACAGACTCTTGTAGAGATGTTGGAGCATTTGGGAGGTTAGGGGCATTGTAGTGCTAATGAATGATTCTTTAATTTGGACGCAGCTGTTTTAAGCTATATGCCCTTTTTTTCCCTCAGCATTTCAGATCAGTTAGTTCCATTGGTCGTCTTTATTAAAGCTTGTAGTGCTGTGTTTGCTTGGCTTAATATGCTCTTCATGTAACATATTAACCTTCTCATTTTAAAATACATTTATTTGCAAGGGACTCTAACCAGGATGTAAAAATGTGGCAAAAAAAGGAAAAATTGCATTGGGTAGTTTTTAGCTCATTTCCAGTTACCTTTTTTCTGTATTCAAGTTTTATTTTCCGTACTTTTTCATTTAAGTCTTGGCTCCTTTCTAAATTTTTCCTTACTAGGTTTAAAATGATGTCTGTAGGCATAACCTTATCCTGCTAGGTAAGGCTTGCAAATTGTTCACTGTTGCTAATCAACTAATACTTGCTTTGTGTGCCTTTGCTTTCACCTATAATTGCTGATATGGTAGAATTGCAGAACAAAACCTGCTCTCGCAGCTTTTGCAGACTCTGCCTGAGGCTAGTCCATTCAGCCTTCTTATCTCACAAAGCAGAGCCTAATGCTTGTTTTGACTGCCATACTGCCCTACAGCTTACACAGTACAGTTTGGCATGGCAGGACAGGATATGCGGTTTGTTTGTAGTGTTGTGCCCTTTTAGATCCAAGTGGCTGCTGTCCTCTTGAGAGCCCAGCTGGGAAACCATATCAAGCCATAGGTGTGTAGGTTGTGAGGGGAGGATCTGGTTATTTCCACCCCTCACACCAGTTGTTCTGTTTTTACTGTTCTAACAAATTGTGTGTGTGTGTGTGTGTGTGTGTGTGTGTGTGTGTGTGTGTGTGTGTGTGTGTGTGAAATTAAGTTTTTATTTCCAGTTGTGAAATGCAAATTTCATAATCTTTACAGTGAGCTTTTGGACAAGAATGTGTTCTGTCTAGATTTTGACAGGAGTCCTATAGTGATGTCATGCAACTTGACATCTCCTGCTGTAGATGCTGCCCTGGAGATGGGCCTTAGAATTGGGATGCAATTCAAACTTAGGAAGATAAGCACTCTCCCTCTACTGGCCAGATACTTGCTGGAGAGAAGACACGTTGGGGTCTTGTTCTAGTCCCTGCAGCCAAGTTTTATTTTTAGTAAGTAAAAAAATTATTTTAGCAGAAATCTGCTAGCTTTCAATATTCTGGGTTGTTTTTCTTGTGCCCATCAGCCATGCCAGTCAACAGAAGGGTTCTCTCACTCTAGGTGAGAACCACAATTCAAGGATCTCTTCCCCCATTAGGCCACACGTTTGTAAGCTGTCCTCATCAGGATCACTTGAAAACTTCTGTTTGCCGAGGCCCGCCCGCTGTGTGCAGCGTTGCGTATATAATGTGGGCAGCCACTGTACTCCTTTTTCCTGCCATCCTCCCCATAGCTGTTACTGTTTTGGTTTTTTCCTATTTAAGTATTTTTCTTACTGTAGTGTGTGCTGAGGTAGTATGTAATCCTGACCTTAGACAATGAGGAAGTATGTTGAGAGGACACAGCGGTGAAGAGCAGTTTGAAGAAGGTAACCTTCTAGCTCCACCCTATCATCCTGCATCGAGGAATCTGGCTTATAAACCCTGGTCTCCCCTTGAAGATCCTTTTCTCAGGCTTTGCTTGAGCAAGGTAGTCTACCATAGGCTTTGCTGTTATGGAGGAATATTGCACTAAAAGGGATCTTGTGGAATCTTTGTATGTGCCTTGCACACCAGAGGACGTTACCTTTGCTGCTTGGCATAGGCTCAGTACCTTGCCTGCAGTTCCAAGGAAGGCTGAAACAGTACCCTCTGCTCAGTCTGTTAACTCTTACTATGCTTCAGAGCCTGAAACAGACTAGTCATTATGGCTTCTAGTGATCGCTCTAGGGTTCTTGGGCACGTTCGTGCTTTGCCTCCAGATGTCTTAGCATCCTTAGGTCTGTGGATATCCAATTACCAGGTCCATATCATAAAATATCAGAACAGCCTATGGAAAACTGCACTTTGCAGTATAGGCTTTATCTGATGGTCCTCTCAGTGGTTCTGAAGTTGGCAAACCTCTGCACTAGATGTTATGCCTGGATCAGATTGGCTGGTTTCACTACTGATGTGCAGCATGCTGTTTGGAATGCTCTTTTTAGGGGCTCAGAACTATTTCATAGTGATGTTGAAGATGCAGTTAGTACACTTCAGTTCTCCAGAATATTAAGGTCTGTAAAGTGTTTTTACCTTATGACAACCAAAGATCATGGTAGGGGAGTCTTTTTGTAGGCTTGTTGCAAGGGGTAACTATTAATACCATCAGCATGGGCTGTAGATGAGGTGGTGAGCGCCCTTTGGGTCCCCTCCACCTTGTGCCCTTGCAACAGTATCTGTAATGTTATGGTGACTCGGAGGCTTTGCTGGACTCCTTCTACCCATGAGCTATTTCCTCTTGCAGTGAGGTTTTTTTTTTTGGGGGTCTCTTACATTTAAAGCAGTAGAGGGAGATTGCTACAGACAAGTGGATTCTTGAAATAGAAAAAGGGACATGCTCTGGAATTGGTAGAAACCCCCTCCAAATCATCATCCTCTCCTTACTCTTACTCTCTGAGCCACTTGTCCTTTAAGAGGTAGCTCAGACCTTGTTTCAAAAACGAGCCATTGAACCTTCCCCTCACAGGATAGGAACAGAGGATCTTATTTCGAGAGTGAACTCTTGCAGCAGGTGACACTAGGACTATGCCGCCAGGCATTAGGATCCCACGGAAAAAATGTCCAGCTAGCAGTCCAAGGCAGGGGACTGCCCCTGACATTTGCCCCGACCCAGTGTCCCATGTGGTACGAAAGGGGTAGTCCCCCCAGCACCACCTCATTTATTTTCTTGCTGTTGACCCGCTAGTATTGGCTCCATGGAGGCTTCTGTTAATCTACCACCATTTTTGCACTTCATGCAGTACCGTTGGTTAGCGTTTTTTTCTCCTCACTTTTTCTTTGTGTGCATGTCTTCATCCACTCGGCAGCAGAAGTTTTAAGTGCACTTTCAGCAAGCAGATCTCCACTAGACAGCCATTCGGTCTGCCATATCTGCTTGTGCCAGGGCCACAAGCACTCATTACCAGAAGTTTAACAAGACACACATCAGCCGGCTTTAGATGTTAAAGGCATAACTTTTGGAACTGCAAGTGGCAGCCATGCAGAGGACCCATTCGGGACACAGTTCTTCTTTTTCAGCCAGGGATTCCTCTCCCAGAGGGAAGAAATTGGGGGCATCACAGGGATAAGGATAGAGCCAGGCCAAAATCCCACCCCGGCCCTTTGACTCTTCCTGGGGTTACTGCACAGACTTTGCCTTTTCCCATATGCATGGCAAGGAGTTATCTGGGCATGGGCGTTTGTCTGCCCCGTGTTGCTTGTTTGGCCCCACACTCGGTCGCTAGGGTCCAAGTCGGATGGACAGGCATCTTCATTGGGCGGCAAGTTGGAGTCTGCTGCCTGCAAGGCCTCTGCGTCTTCCAGCAAGTAGAAGGGGTCGAGTGACACCAGACGCAAGGACGACAGACCTGGGGGGGGGCCTTCTGAACTGGACCAGATGCCACCCCTAAACGTCAGTCTACTCTGAAGAACAAGGCGACAGACCAGGAGACTGGTCACACCTGAGGACCAGAAGCCCGGGCCTCTCGACCAAGGGTCAAACCCTCCATTCTAGGAGCGTGGATATGTTCATCCACACTTTTTAGTATATCCCTTTCCACTTTAAATCCAACTGGAAGTCTTCAAGCTGGCTCCACCCAGGTGGTATATACATTGGCTCCGCCCCATGACTCCAGATATTCCTTTCCGCTGGAAGATTCAGGTTGCCTCCCTCATGCTCTAGCATTTTGTATGCCCTGGCTTTCAAAACTTCGGTTTTACCAAAAATTTGCATTGTTCGCATTAACTATCTCAAGTTTGCAGCTTCGATCATGGAAGATAAATCTTCCCCCAGATTTTCTGTGCCAGTGCGGCCAGAAGATGTTGCGTACCGATCCCCACTCCGCGTGCGTGTACTGCCTCGGTGTCTGCCATGATACCTCATCATGCAGTATCTGTTTGGCCTTTCATCCCAACTTTCTCAATGACCATCTCGAACTCATGAAGCTGTGGAGGCCGGAGAAGAGGAGCCCTCCAGTGAAATCCAGGGAGGCCCGGTGGGCATTTTCTGCGGCTGCAGGATCTGCCCAGCAGTTGGAAAGCATGCAAGCGTTCGAGGAGTAGGCGGCTCGCACCGCGGAGTCTTCTCTGAGCTTTTTCGTTCTGCTCAACCTGGGCTCCACCTTCTTAGGTTCCTTTAGGGAGTTGTGCCACTCTCTCCCTACCAAGGGAGAGGCACCTGTGGGCTCGCACTCCTCTCAATCCTGCAAACTCGGGAAGGATCTGAGTGTGTCTTTGTCTCGACGACGGTCCCAGGAGACGGAGAGGTCTCAGTCCCAGGAGCATGCGGTCTCCACTTTGGTCAAGATGGCTTCCTCTGCCGCAGGCTTTTTGGGCTTGCCAGCCGACAGAGGGTTTGGTAGACGATGTGGAAATCGTTCTCGACCCTCTGACTACTCCAGTCAGCGACTCCCTACATGATTCCAGTCCTTGTTTTCCCCAGTGAGACCCAGCCTGCTGGAGTCCCAATAGAGGATCCTGTCCCCGGACTCTGGGAAGTCACTGGCCCCACTGGTGTCTCCCCGACCGAATCGGCCTTCTCAATCGAGGTCTAGGACCCCCCGACCGACTGGCCAAGGAAGAGCCATAAACGCTCTAAGGGGCAACCCCATCTGTCGTCCTTGTCCTCCTCGGATGAGGAGAGGCTCCAGCGGAAACTCCAGTGCTACGATTATCTCATGTGGCAGCAGCTAATTCTGTCCGGGCATAAGCCTACTATGACTTCTACCCCGCCCATTAATTGGCTTTCGCCTCCCAAGCCAATGCAGATTCCTTCTGAGCCAGTCAGATCTGTTCCTCAGCCTCCGGAGCCAGCAAGACCCCCTGTTCGGCCCAAAACGGTCTCTCCACCTATTGTGTTGGAACCACCGCCCAAGCGGCCTGTGGGAGGGCTCCTTTCAAGGAAGATGGACCAGATGCCGGTGATTGTCTCGTTACCCCAGGCCACCCTCAGCAAGTCAAAGGTGACATGGGCAATAGGCTGTTGTATTTGCATTCCTCTGATTCGGATGTCACCATTCTACATTTGCATCCAGAGGTGATGAATCAACCGCTGGCCTAGGGATGGAGGAAGGGCCCTAGTACTTTCAAGGGTTTGTCTGCTGCCTCTGAGTCTTTAGGGATGCTCCTGGAGCCAATACAGAAAAAGGCGGGGGTACCCTCTTAAGGGGATACCCTGACGGAGGCCTTTCCTGTGGCAGAGGCCATTGTTGGAGCGACCCTAGAACTCTGGCAATGTCCTGCTTCTTGTCCAGCTCAGTCTGCCCGCAAGTATGCGGTGCCCATGGGGTCCCTTGCGGGGTTCACAGAGCACCCTTCAGCAGAGAGCCTGGTGACCACCTCTGTTCAGGCGTACTGGCAGTGCCGACACTGACCGACCTCCTGATAGAGTCCAAACTTTTGGACCATTCAGCCAGGAAGGTCTGTGCGGCTTCCTCCTTGGGCCTTCGCCAGGCAAGTTCGGCCATCATCATGGCACACTTCTCTCACACCCTCCTGGGGTCGCTGGTTGAAGTCCTCCCACATCTCCTGCAGACATGCAGACCACAGTCGAGCAGGTCCGGGATCGGGGCCGAGCTGTTGCCAAACAGTAGCTCCACATGGCCCTAGACCTTGGGGATTCTTGTGCCTGTTCAAAGGCTGCCATAGCTGCCTCTTGTCGCAGGGCTTGGCTGAGGCTCTCCTCCTTCCCGGTGGACACCCAGCATAAATTAACTGACATGCCTTTCCTTGGGACAGAATTGTTCGGCCCGGGAGTGGCCGGTCACCTTCAGCGCATTGAGCAGTCCAATGCCACTTTGGACACTATCTTTGCCAAGAGTTCGGGCAAGAACCAACAGAGGAAAAAGAAAAAGCCTTTGAGTGTAAATATGTTGTTCATCCACACTCTGGCATGTCCCTTTCCCCTTTAAATTCACCGGTAAGTCTTCAGGCTGGCTCCTCCCACCCACCTAGGTGATAAATACTGCTGCACCGCCCCATGACTCCAGATCTTCCTTTCCGCTGGAAGATTCAGGTTCCCTCATGCTACTTCTGCAGTTCGTAGGCCTTGGATTCTCAATGGCTGTTCACCGCAATCGCTTTCTTTAAAACTCAGTTTACGATTCCGATCTGAGCGCATCGGACATGGAGGACAAGTTGTCCCCCAGATTTCGCCGGTGTCCCTGCAGCAGAAAATGTTGTGCACCGATCTCCACCTCTTGGGTGCCATGCATGGCACCACTCACTGCACCATTTGTCTGGCCTTCCATCCCAACGTCCTGGACGACCGCAAGGCACGCCTAAAACTAAGGAGACCAGAGCTTTGCAACCCACCGGTGAAATCAAAGGAGGCCAGGTGGGCAGTTTCCACAGCAGCAGGATCAGTCGAGCAGCTGTACCAGGTGGCAGCCTTCGAAGAGAAAGCTGCTCAAGCATCGGCCAGCTGAAGTTTTTTCGTGCCACTTAACCTGGGTTCCACCTTCACTGGGTCCTTTCGGGAGCTGTGCCAGTCTCTCCCCACCAGGGGTGAGGCGTCCCATGGCTCACACTCCCCCTGCCGTAAGAAAAAGGACAAGGACCCTAAATCATCTGCCTGAAGATGTTCCTGGGACTGAGTGGTGAGATTCTCAGGATGTTGCCGTCTCTACCTCGGTCGAGATCGCTTCCTCAGCCGCCGGCTTCTTGGACCTTCTGTCAGGCCAAGGCACTGAGGCAGAGGACTTGGCTGAACTAGCAGAGATTTCTCTACTCCGATCAAGCAGTTGTCGACTACTCCTTGGAAAGGACACCTATCCTTTCCTCTCCCGACGAGGAGACCTAGGCCTCGGGTATCCCGATCGAGGGAAAGGTGCTGGAACCTCTGTTCTCAGAGACTCCGGCTTCTCCCAATCTAACCAGCTGACCCAGTCTGTCTCGATCGAGGACCAGGACCCCTTCGGTCGAAAAACCGAAGAAAGGTCACAAGCACTCTAGAAAGAGGCGGTGCCACCACTCCTCATCCTCCTCGGATGAGAGACTTGGATGGAAACTTGGTCGATGTAAGAATCTCATGTGGCAACAGCTGATTCTGACCAGTCAGAAGCTGGCTCCGCCAGCACCACCGGCCATTACTTGGCCGCAGACGCCGACCCCTCTGGAACCAAAGAATCCGGTTACTCCACCTGTAGGGCCGGCACGCATTCCAGCTCTGCCTGTTTCGGTCTCCCCACTGATTCTGATGGAACCACCGCCTAAGCAGCCTCAGTGAGGGGCTCATGAAAGAGGATAGGACAGACACCGGCCTTCCACATCATCTGTCCATTACGGTGGTCCTCAATCGCCCTCAGTGTATCGAGTGAGACATAGGTGGGAGACCCTTATATCCCGATTCTTCGGTCTCCGATGCCACTGGTCTGCACTCTCATCTGTGGGATGACGAGTCATCAGTGGCAGGCTTGGAGGAAGGTCCTTCCTCCTTTCAGGGCATCCTTCGCCTCATTTCAGTCGACCAGAATGCCCTTGGAGCCCATCCAAAAGAAGGTGGAGTACCCCATCACAGATGTCCTCAAGGGAAGGGGGGGATACCCCCAATGGAGGCCTTTCCAGTGGCTGAAGCTATTGTTGGCCTGGCCCGTGAGCTATGGCAATGCCCTGCCTCTTGCCCAGCTCGGTCTGCCCGCAAGTATACAGTACCCGTGGGGTCCCTAGCGGGTTTCACAGAGCATCTCGGTCGAGAGCCTTGTGATTGCTTCTGTGTTTAGACACACGGGTAGCTCAGCTGACATTGACTGCCCTCCGGACAAGGAGTCCAAGTATATGGACCATTCTGCCTGGAAGGTTTATGCAGCCTCATCCTTGGGCCTTCATGATGCCAGCTCGACTGTGATCATGGCACACTTCTCTAATGCCCTTCTGGGGTCACTAGATGAAGTCCTTCCTCATCTCCCAGTGGACATGCAGACCACGGTTATGCAGGTCCGTGACCATGGCCATGCTGTTGCCAAACAGCAACTCCAGACAGCCCTGGATATTGGAGATTCCTGTGCCCGCTCCTTAGCAGTTGCGGTGGCCCCTCTCCACAGGGCCTGGCTGAGGTTATCCTCCTTCCCGGCGGATACTCAGCACAAGTTAGCTAACATGCCCTTCCTCAGCACAGACCTCTTTGGTCCGAGAGTGGCAGGTCAACTCCAGCGTATAGAGCAGTCCAGTGCCACCTTGGATGCTAACCCTGCAAAGGGTTCTTCGGGCATGAACCGGCAGAAGCGCAAGAAGCCCTTTTGGCACTCTTCCCCTGTGGTTAGACAGCACTCCTTTCAAAGAGGTCAGCAGCAGCAGGCTCAGGCTTGGTGCCCCAGGCCCAAGTAGGGTCCTCAACCACCCTGTAAAAGAGGCAGAGATGCCGGTCCAGGAGCCTCCTCCTCTAAGCCTGCTCAATGATGGGTCAGGGGTTGCCACCCTTACACCCGTCATGCCAGCTCTGGGCCCTCCCATGAGGGACCGGCTCCGCCACTTTCTTTCCACCTGGTCCGGTATCACTTCGGACAGGTGGGTTTTGGAAGTGGTCAGCCAGGGAGTGCCTCTAGAATTTGAGCAGAACCCTCCCAGCCGAGCCTGCACCCCTTAGAAGCAAAGGATCTCGGCTCGCACTCAGTCGGCCCTTTGGGACAACATTGCTCAGCTCCTCCGCAAGGAGGCGATGGCTTCAGTGCCGGATCCTCCTACATGCCCAGGTACTTCCTGGTGCCCAAGCGGACCGGGGGTTGGGGGGGGGGTTTGGCTCCACAACCTGAATCAATGTCTCGGGTCTCGCACCTTCTGGATGGGAACTCTGAACCAGATCATACCATCTCTGGAGCAAAACATGTGGTTCTGTTCACTGGATCTACAGGACGCATTCTTTCACGTCCCAATCCGTCCATCCCACCAGCGGTTCCTCCGCTTCAAGGTCGAAGGGACCCTGTACGAGTTCTGAGCCATGCCGTTCGGCCTGTCATCGGCCCCTCAGGTCTTCACCAAGTGCTTTGCAGTGGTGGCAGCCCATCTTCGGCGTCTGAGTTTGGATATACCCCTATCTCGACAACTGTCTCCTGGCGGGTTCTTCCCTTCAGGAGGTGGAGAGGTCCAGGGATCTGACCCTCGAAACCTGCTCCCAACTAGGCCTCCTGATCAGTGAGGCAAAGTCTGAACTCGTACCTTCTCAGGTGATGGGCTTTATCGGTGCAGAGCTCGACTCTCGCCAAGCCAGACCTCTGCTCACGGCAGACAAGGTGGAGAGGTTCTCTTCTCCTTTGCCCAATCATTTCTGGTTGGGCACTTGCGCCCTGCCCGGGACTTTCTGTGCCTTCTGGGCTTCATGGCGGCTTGCACCTCTGGTCCGTTGGGCCAGGTGGCACATGCGCCCCCTTCAGTGGGAGCTGACCGCCCAGTGGACTCAGCAATATGGTCACTTTGACCAGCTGATCACTGTAACCCAGAAGATGTCTGATGCTCTCCAGTGGTGGACCGTCCCAGACCAATTGCAGGAAGGGATCCCGTTTGTCCACCCTGAGCCGACGGTCGTCCTGATGACTGATGCCTCTCTCGGGCTGTGGAGCCCACATGGGGGACAACAGAGCCCACGGGTTCTGGACCCCCGAGGAGTCCCGATGCCACATCAGCCTGTTGGAGCTCAGAGCAGTCAGACTGGCCCGGTCAGTTTTTGCTCCTCGGCTCCGGGGTCAAGTGATTCAAGTCCAGGCAGACAATACCACGACCATGTACTACCTCAACAAACAGGTTGGCACGCACTCCCGTCTGCTATGCAAGGAGGCGCTCTGAATCTGGACCCCCCGTCCGCCGGTTGGAGGCGGATCTCCTAGCCATCCATGTGGCAGGAGTCTTGAACCAACTGGCGGATGCTCTCAGCCACATAGGCCAGACATCCCACGAGTGGTCTCCATCCAGAGGTAGCTTACAATCTGTTCTCCCGTTTGGGCAAACTATTGGTGGACCTGTTTGCCTCCAGGGAGAACACCAAGCTGAGACTGTACCATGCCTGCCCCCCTCAGCAGGGCTTGCTGAAGGAAGATGCCTTCTCGAGGCCGTGGACCCCAGGCCTACTCTACGCCTTTCCTCCATTTCCTTTGATCCACAAGGTGCTTTTCAAGGTGAGGACGGACAATGCGAAGCTGATTCTGGTAGCCCCAGATTGGCCACGCCAGTTCTGGTATCCAGATCTCTTCAGCCTCAGCTGCAGGGCCCCGGAGCGGCTTTGTACACGCCCAGACCTGTTATTGAACCAGGGGAAGGTATTCCATCCGGACCTTCAATCCCTGCACTTCACAGCCTGGTACCTGAGCGGCTAGAGTTTCAGGCTGTGGGTCTTTCTGAGGATGTCTCCACTGCTGTGGAGGCATCTCGTAAAGAATTGACCAGGAAATGTTAGCCTTCAAATGGAAAAGGTTTTCCATTTGGTGTCGGTAAGAGTCTGGACCCCTTATCCTGCTCTGTGGCTAACATTTTAGACTACCTTTGGCCTCTCTCCAAAGGGGGTCTATGGTCATCGACCCTTAGGGTGCACCTTGCCGCCACTTCTGCTTACCAGGCACAGGCCAGTCAGACGACATTGGCACAGGAGACTGTGGTCAGGCACTTTTTCAAACGACTGGATCACATCTCCCCTCTGGTGCGTGAACCTCCACCTCCGTGGGATCTGTTGCTGGTTTTGGCAAAGCTCATGGGCAAGCCATTCGAACCCATGCACAAGTGTGAGCTCACACTTGTGAAAGATGACCTTCCTGGTGGCTGTTGCGTCAGCCAGAAGAACAGGGGAACTCCAAGTGCTGTCGGTGGACTCCCCTTATCTGGTCTTTCACAGGGACAAAGTTGTCCTGTGCCCCAACCCAAAATTCCTTCTGAAGGTGGTGTCAGTTTCACCTTAACCAGGTGTTGACTCTGCTGGTTTACTACCCTAATTTACACCTTGGATGCAGAGTACAGGCCCCATACTCTGGATCTGCGATGTGCTTTTTCCTATTATAAGGAAAGGACAGTGGAAATTCGGGGAGACGTTCGCCAGCTGTTTATCGCCTACGCTGAAGCTGCTTCTGGCAGGCCTGCAGCTAAACGGACCATTGCGAGATGGATTACATCATGCATAGGTCTGTGCCATGAGTTGGCGAGCAAGGAGCCTCCCAGAGGGATAAGAGCTAATTCTACCTGCCATACTGCTGCATCAGTGGCTGCTTCCAGGGACATCCCTATCCAGGAAATCTGCCGGGCTGCTACCTGGAAATCGGCAAACACCTTCATTACCCACTACCACATCGACCTTGAGTCACGCCAGGATGCTGGTTTTGGGTCCTCTGTTCTCCAGCCAGTTTCCTAAACGGGGGGTGTGCGCCTTGCCTACCTCCTCCCAGAGAACTGCATGGAGTGCGCCAGCATGTGGATGAACATATCCACGCTTCTAGAACAGCTTACTCACCTGTAACAGTAATTCTAGGAGTGGTATATGTTCATCCACACGCACCCACCTGGCCTCTTCGGCTTTAGGCGCACCTTACTTCCAGCGGGCTAAGATCTGGCATCATGGGGTGGAGGAGAGGTATATATCACCCGGGTGGGTGGGAGGAGCCAGCTTGAAGACTTTCCGGTCAAATTAAAGGGGAAAGGGGTCATGCCAGAGTGTGGACGAACATGTACCACTCCTAGAACTGTTACAGGTGAGTAACCTGTTCTTTCGGTATTCTGCCCCTGTGACTCAGCAGGCTGAAGTTTGGCATCCTAGGCCCAAGCAGGGTCCCCAGCAGGCCTGTAAAGGAGCCCAGAGGTTCAGGTCCTGGATCCTCCTCCAAGCATGCTCCTGTCATGCCAGCTTTGGGTCCTCCCGTGGGGGGGCCGGCTCCTCCTCTTTTTTTTCCACCTGGTCAGGTTATCGCCGTAGACAGGTGGCCTCTGGAAGTGGTTGGTCATTGACGGTCTCTGGAATTCAAGCAGTACCCTCCAAGCCGAGCCTGCGTCCCTTGGGAGAAACGAGTATCCACTCAGACCCAGTCGGCTCTGACAGCACTCGGCTCCTCCTCAAGGAGGCAGTGGCAGATCCTTCAGCAGACCCAGGCTTTGTATCCAAGTACTTCCTGGTGCCCCAAGCGGACGGGGAGCTGGCGCCCCATTCTAGATCTGCACAACCTCAATCAGTATCTCAGGTCACGCACCTTTCGGATGGTCACTCTGTCCCAGATCATACCATTCTTGAAGCGAAACGTGGTTCTGTTCACTGGATCTGCAGGACACGTTCTTTCACGTCCCAATCCTTCCCATCAGTGGTTCCTCTGTTTCAGGGTCAAAGGGACCCTGTAAGAGTTCCGTGCCTTGCCGTTTGGCCTGTCATCAGCCCCTCAGGTCTTCACCAAATGCATTGCAGTGGTGGTGGCCCGTCTCGAAAGGGAGGGGTCAGGATTTATCCTTACCTCGACGATTGGCTAGTAGCAGGATCCACCCAACAGGAGGTGGGGAGGTCCAGGGACCTGGCCCTCCAGACCTGCTTGTGTCTCGGCCTCCTGATCAGTGAGGCCAAGTCAGAACTCGTGCCATCTCAGGTGATGGGCTTCATCGGGGCACAGCTGGACGCTTATGAAGCCATAGCTCAGCTTTCGATGGACGGGGTGGTGGCTCTTTCCTCCTTTGTCCAGTCATTTCTGGTTGGGCACTTGTGCCCTGCATGGGACTATCTGCGCCTTTTGGGTTACATGGGAGCGTGCACCTCAGTGGTCCTTTGGGCCCAGTTGCACATGCGCCCCCTCTAGTGGGAGCTGGCCACCCAGTGGACTCAGCGCCACGGTCATTTCGACCAGCTGGTCACTAACCCAGAAGATGTGGGAGACACTCCAATGGTGGACGGCCCCAGTCTGGTTGCAGGAAGGGATCTAGTTTGTCCGCCTCAAGCCGACTGTCGTCCTCACGACTGATGCCTTTCTCATGGGCTGGGGAGCCCACATGGTGAAAAAAGGGCCCATGGGCTCTGGACCCCCAAGGAGTCCCAATGCCACATCAACCTGGAGCTCAGAGCAGTCAGACTGGCACTCAGCTTTTGCTCTTCAGCTCCAGGGTTGAGTGGTTCAAGTCCAGACAGACACTACCACAACCATGTACTACCTCAACAAACAGGTGGCACTCACTCTCGTTTGCTGTGTAAGGAGGCACTCCGAATCTGGACCCTCATGAGCTGGTTGGAGGCAGATCTCCATGCCATCCATGTGGCAGGAGGCTCAAGCCATCTGGTGGATGCTCTCAGCCGCTTAGGCCAGACATCCCACGAGTGGCGTCTCCATCCAGAGGTAGCTTACAGCCTGTTATCCTTTTGGGGCAAACCGATGGTGGACCTGTTTGCCTCCAGGGAAAACACCAAGCTGAGGCTTTCATGCCCGCCCCCTCAGCAGGGCTCACTGCAGGGGGATGCCTTCTCGAGGCCATGGACCCCAGGCCTCCTCTAAGCCTTCCCTCCATTTCTCTTGATCCACAAGGTGCTCTTTAAGGTAAGGAGGGACAAGCGGAAGGTGATCCTGGTAGCCCCAGATTGGCCGCGTCAGTTCTGGTATCCAGATCTCCTCAGCCGTCTGCACCCAGAGCAGATTTGCACATGCCCGGACCTGATATCACTCAGTCAGGGCAAGGTATTCCATCCAAACCCTCAATACCTGCACCTCACAGCCTGGTACCTGTGCAGCTAGAGTTCCAGGCTTTGGATATTTCTGATGATATCTACACTGTCGTGGAGGCATCCAGAAAGGAATAGACAAGGAAATGTTACACCTTCAAGTGGAAAAGGTTTTCCATTTTGTGTCGGGGCAAGGTCCTGGACCCTTTGTCCTGTTCAGTGGCTAACATTCTTGACTACCTTTGGTCTCTCTCCAAAGGGGGTCTCCGGTCACTGACCATTAGGGTGCACCTGGCAGCCATCTCTGCTTACTGGACGTGGGTTGGTCAGCCGACTGTGCAGGAGACCATGGCTGGGCGGTTTTCCAAAGGCCTGGATCACGTGTCCCCTCCAGTGCGTGAACCTGCACCTCCTTGGGATCTGCTGCTGGTACCGGCAAAGCTCATGGGCAAGCCATTCGAACCAGTGCACAAGTGTGAGCTGTCAGTTGTGGAAGACTGCCTTCCTGAAGGCTATCATGTCTGCCAGAAGGACAGGGGAACTACAGGTGCTTTCAGTGGACGCCCCCACCAGAAATTCCTTCCAAAGGTGGTGTCAAGAGTTTCACCTTACCAAGTGTTGACTCTGCTGGTATGCTACCCTAATTGCACCTTGGAGGCAGAGTACAGGCTTCATACTTTGGACCCGAGACCTGCCCTTTCCTATTACAAGGAGAGGATGGCAGAAATTTTGGGAGAGGTTCGCCAGCTGTTTGTCACATACGCTGAAGCTGCTTCTGGCAGACCTGCAGCAGAGTGGACTATTGCAAGATGGATTACATCATGCATAGGTCTGGGTTATGAGTTGGCGGGCAAGGAGCCTTCCTGAGGAATAAGAGCTCATTCCACCCACCATACTGCTGCATCGGTGGCTGCTTCCACGGACATCCCTGTCCAGGAAATCTGTCAGGCTGGTACCTGGAAGTCGGCAAACACCTTCATCACCCACTACCACATCGACCTTGAGTCAACGCCAGGATGCTGGTTTTGGGGCCTCAGTTCTCCGGTCTGTGTTCCCTAAGTAGGGGGTGTGCGCCTTGCCTCCCTCCCAAAGAACTGCTAGGGTCTGCCAAAGAGTGTGGATGAACAACCTATCCACGCTCTTAGAACAGGTTACTCACATGTAACGGTAGAGCTTACTTCGAGAGGGCTCTTGCAGTAGGTAATTACATATAGGACTGACGCCGGCTGGCGGCAGGACCTGCGGAGAAAATTTCTAGCTAGCAGTCCCTGGCAGGACCGCCCCTATGTCAGGTGACCGGCGTCATGCGGCCAGTATAAAGAGCGGTCTCGATGCCCGCCTTCCAGTTCTTTCCCGCTGTTGGCTCGTGCAGTGCCTCGCAGTAAAGTTCGTGCTTCGTCAGCCCTGTCTTTCGTCGGTTTTTTACCAAAAATCAGTTATTCTTTTCAATTGTCCGGTACATCGTCTGTGTATGTCATCCTCTACACCCTCCGAGCACAAAAACAAGTGCGACTCGTGCGGCGCCCAACTGCCACACAAGGACGGCCATTCCCTGTGCCTTTTCTGCCTAGGCCCCGATCACTCTGTCAACAAGTGCCAGCATTGCCTCAACTTCACCGCGGCCACCCGTAAACGGCGCCAACAGTCCCTGGAAGCCCATCTCCTCAAGAAAAAGATGTCTTCTATGGAGAAAGAGTTGAAAAAGTTGAGGCAGGTGTCCACTTCCCCGGAAGGACAATGGAAAAAGGACGAGGAGAGGCATCGGGAGAGGTCCTCCTCTACCGCGTCTCCTGCTGGAGTCGCGGCCCAGGTAACATCTCCTCTGGGGAACCATTCGGCCTCCTCCAAGGGTTTGGAGGCGTCAGTCCACCATCTGGCTTGCGCTCGGGCCTTGCGCAGGCGCCTCTGAAGCGAATGAAGGCCTCGCGCATTTGGCCGCAGGTTCGTGGCCTACTGGCGTGGGCAACTCCTAAGTCGTACGTCTGCTCCTCTGACGTCCGCATGGAGAGGGTCGATAAGACGCCTGACCCTTCGAGGCGGCGCACGACCACTTCCCCATCGGACCGGGCTGCCTCTCTCCCTTGGCCTGCCTCCGGTGAGGGCTGTTGTAAGCCGGACGCTGGCTTCTCCGGTGCCCGCCGGGACCTGTCCCCTTAAGCCGCACGTTGGCTTCTCCGCGCGCCAGGCAACGGAACAGATGACTGACCCCCCTTCGTCCATCGTACCCGGTTCCCCACAGCCTTCGCTGCCGTCTGGGGAGCCAGTCTCCCCAGCCTGACCCCGGGGATTTTTCTCCTCCTTCCCCAGACGATGCGGGGATCTTCCACCTCCGTCAGACCCTCCTCCGACGGAACCAGATCTGATGTCTGCCCCCCGGACGCTGGTACCTCCGCCAGTTCTGCCGACGCCAGCAGGGGATGTTCCCCTTCTGTCCGGCCCTCCGCCACTCCCCCCCCCCCGGGGCCCATTAATGTGGGGCCTCAGACAGGGTCGTCTGCTCCAGCAGCTCCCCCGGCTCCTGGGTACCCGCCGTCTTATCAGACACCGTCGTACCCAGGAACACAGTATCCAGCGCCGCAGTACCAGACGTCGGGTTTCCGCAGCCGGGTTACAGATACTCGCCTTACGGGTACAACATGTGCTCTTTTCCGCCCCCCCACGTCGGTGGATCTGCAGGAGACTCTGGCCTCTTGGTGAGCCAAGGCTCAGCTCACCAAGGAGGAGGAGAGCCGCCTTACGACGACGGTGCTGTCCCCAGCTCCTGTACATCCAAGGCGGCTCACTCCCTCACCACCTCCAGACTCCAGGGCTCCTCCATCTGGATCCAGAGAGGGGCAGGATACGCGTTCACAGGTACCACCCAAGGAACCTGTTCCTCCCCTAGTCGTGTGAGGGAGTCTTATTCTTCTTCTGCTTCTTCTTCCCTCTCGGATTCTTCCGACGGATGTTCCGCGAGAGAGACGACGAGTCCCGCTCTCCGTCTAAGCCCCAGCTGAGGACCCCTCCGAAGTCTCCTCCAGAGGATCCATTCTTCACGGAGTTGCTTAGAAAATCCTGGAAATTCACCAGTGGCGCTCCTTGGAACCAGATCCCCAGTGTCTAAAACTAGCCGAGCATCTGGACCTGCCCGTGACCACTCCAACTTTAGTGCCACCCTGGATCGAGCCTCACGCCCACCTTGTTACCACGATTTGGAAAGAACTGTCGGCGTTAGCCCCACTTCCCAGGAAGTCAAACAGGCTATACCAGGCTCCCAAGGGTGTAGACTATCTTGAGACTCAACCTCGTGCCAACTCAGTCGTGATTAGTGCCGCTCACGGCCGGTCGGCACATCCAAAACATCTGAGCTCGTCTCCTCCGGATAAGGAATCTCTTCTCCTGGACCAGTATGGAAGAAAGTTACGCCTCTTCCACACTGGGGATTTGGGCCCTGAATTACATCGCCCACATGGGGGATTACCAGAAGGCCATCCTTATCCAGGCATAATCTAAACTAGACTCCTTACCTGACTCTCAAGTCAAACAGGAGCTAGCAGATCTTGTCCATTCTGCTCGTTTGGCTAGTCGCCACATGTTACGGGTGACATACTATGCAGTGGACATTGCTGGGCGGAGCTCTGCTTTTGCCGTAAGTCTACAGCGTCATGCCTGGCTCTGCGTGTCGGGTTTGGTCCCGGAGGTGCAATCCGCCATTCAAGAGGCATCTTTCAGGGGGTCGGTGCTTTCCGGGGGTGATGTCAGACATCACCGACTTGCAGGAGAAGGGGATGGCCCTGAAATCCGTGGATTCCATGTACTGTCCCCATCCTCAGCAGCGCCGTCCTTTTCGCAGACTGACTCTCCCTCAAGCGAAACCCCAAGGAAGGCGGGCCACTAAACATCAGGCCCCCTCAGCTGCGGCGCTGCCCCACACCACCTGACTCCTTCCCTCTCCCACCATCACCAGAGGAACCGGTAGGAGGGAGATTTTCCGTCCACCTTCCGAGTTGGGAGAGGATAACCATGGATTCTTGGATGCTCCAGCTTATAGCGGAGGGGCACTCCATAGAGTTTCTTCAGAAACCACCCCGCCACCCTCCTTCGAAGTCGTTGTACTCCAGAGACCATCTTCCCTTGGTCCAGGAAGAAATCGCGACCCTTCTCGCGAAGCAGGCCATAGAACCTGTACCCCTTCATCTTCGAGGGACGGGTTACTATTCCCACTTCTTCCTGGTCCCAAAGAAGATGGGAGATCTCAGACCCATTCTAGATCTCAGCTCCTTGAACATTTATGTGGTATACAAAAGGTTCAGAATGCTCTCTGCAGAGCCTTCTGCCCCTTCTTCGGCCGGGTCAATGACTTTGAGCACTGGATATGCAGGATGCCTATCTGCACATTCCCATTCGCCTTTCTCATCGTAAGTATCTTCATTTTGCGTTTCGGGGGACCACTACCAATTCAGAGCGCTCCCATTTGGTCTTTCCTCGGCACACCGAGTTTTTATCAAATGCCTGGCTGTGGTAGCGGCCCACCTGTGTACAGTGGGAGTTCAGGTGTTCCCTTACCTGGACGACTGGCTCCTGGTGGCCTCGTCCAGGGAGGAACTCCTACATTTTCTCTCCCTCACCCAGCAGGTTTTTACTGGCCTGGGTATTGCCATCAACCATTCCAAGTCCCATCTGGACCCCTCCCAGAGACTTCAGTTCATCGGCGCTGTCCTCGATATGATGGTGAGCAAGGCCTTCCTGCCTCCAGACAGGGTGGCCTCTCTTCAATCCCAGATTTCCCTGCTGTCAGAAAGCAGGTGGGTTCCGGCGAGGTCGGTCCTCAGTCTTCTGGGGCTCATGGCGGCCGCTATTCAGACGGTCCCCTGAGCTCCGCTCCACATGAGGATCTCTCAGTGGACTGTTCGCTCCCAGTGGGATCAACTTGTAGACGACCTAGGTCAACTAGTTCTGATCTCCTCGCCGATGGCACGGGACTTACAATGGTGGATGGTTCGAGAGAACCTTTTTCGGGGGGTCCCCTTTTATCCTCCCCCCTCCCAAACTCTGACCACGGACGCATCAGGCAAAGGTTGGGGAGCCGATCTGGGCCCTCATCGGACCCGGGGCTTATGGTCCAGACTGGAACTAGCTCTCCACATCAACGTGCTTGAACTTCAAGCTGTGCTATATGCTCTCCAAGCCCTTAACCAATACATTCTTCCCGGCCACCTAGCCGTCCAGACGGACAATATGTGCATGGTGTGGTACATCAACAAGCAGGGAGGAACTCGTTCCTACCCTCTATGCAGGGAAGCTATGAGGGTTTGGGATTGGGCAATTCTTCACAACCTTTACCTCACAGCGATCCATGTTCCAGGAGTCTACAACACCCTGGCAGACAAACTGAGCCGCTCCTCTGCCAGCGCACACGAGTGGGAATTGGATCAAAAGGTGCTCGACAATATCTTTCAGCTTTGGGGGACTCCGCAGGTAGACCTCTTCGCCTCCCCCCAAAACGCAAAACTTCCCAGCTTTTGCTCGCTCGATCCAGAGTGAGGCGCGTTCTGGAGCGATGCTCTGTCTCTAGACTGGAAGGACAGATTCATCTTTGCCTTTCTCCCCAATTCTGATCCCAAGAGTTTTGCAGAAACTATCCACAGAAGGAGCGAGAATGATTCTCATCGTTCCTTTCTGGCCCTGGCAAATCTGGTTCTCCCTTCTACAACAATACTCGAGGTTCCTCCTCTTCCTCTTCCTTTATCTCGAGGTTTGCTGACCCAGGATCAGGGGACCCTGGTCCATCCAGGCCTCAAGTCCCTTCAACTTCATGCATGGCTCCTGCAGACCTAGCCAATCCCGTTTTGGCATCTCTCCAAAAGTGGCAGAGATTTTGGTGGAGGCTAGAAAACCCTCCACTAGGTCCACTTATGCCATGAAATAGAAGAGATTCTCTAGTTGGGCCACCTCTAGGAACGTGGAGCCATTCTCCTGTTCCGTGGCTGTTCTGCTGGAATACTTACGTCATCTCTTCGACCTGGGTCTCAGTCATTTCTCCTTGAAGGTGCACATGGCTGCTATCTCAGCCTACCATGCTCCCTTCGCAGATAAAGCCTTTGCCCAACTGGAGATCTCTAAGACCTTTCTCAGAGGGGTCCTTCATCTGAGGGCCCCATACGAACTCCTGCTCCCCCCTTGGGACTTAAACTTTGTTCTCGAGAAATTTATTCTTTCTCCCTTCGAACCTGCAGCATCTGCAGATCTGAAGTTTCTTTAGTGGAAGACGCTCTTCTTGGTGGCCATTACTTCTGCTCGAAGAATTTCCGAGCTCCAGGCCCTTATGTGTAAAATCCCCTATTTGATTTTTCACAAAGAATGAGTTGCTCTTCGCACGAGTCCTAAGTTTCTACCTAAAGTAGTAGCAGAGTCTACCTTAAATCAGTCCATAGTTACCTGCCTTTTTCATGCAGTAATCCAACCAAGGGGAATATTTAGTCCATACCATGGATGTTCACCGGATTCTGAGATACTACACCAACAGGACAAAGGATCTCAGAAAGACTGATCAGTTTTAGTCTCTTTTGCTCACAAAAGGGGAGGCAATGCTGTTTCCAAGCAATGCCTGTCTGAGTGGTTGGCTCATTGCATCACTTTCTGTTATGACAAATACAAGACCCTCCTGGGTCAAGTCAGAGGCCACTCAACAAGAGGAGTAGTTGCCTCTGCGGCTTGTTTCAAGAATGTCTGTGGCAGACATCTGCACTGTCACCACCTGGACTTCCGTCCATACCTTCACGAAACACTACAGTTTGGATGTTGCCTGTTGCCGTAGAGCAGGCTTCGGGCTGGCTGTTTTGCAAGGCCTACCATCTTGAGACCTGCTCAACCAATACTACTTTTTGGAGTAGTTTTCCTCCTCCCGGTGCCTCTTTTTGTTCCAGAGTGCTTGGGATTCAGTCCTATATGTAATTACCTATTGCAAAAGCCCTCTCGAAGTAAGATAGTACAGTTGCATAACTTACCGTAACAGTAGATCTTTGAGAGGCTCTTGCAGTAGGTAATACCTTCCCGTCCTCCATCCCCGTAGGCTTTTTCAGCTCCTTTTCCATTGAGGGAAATATCCGCTCCTCTCTCGTCCGGCCTCTTTTGGCCTGTGACTGGAAAGAACTGGAAGGTGGGCATCCGGGACCGCCCCTTTATACAGACTTCTCCTGACGCTGGTCACCTGATGTGGGGGCAGTCCCTCGCCGGGGACTGCCAGCTAGAAATTTTTCCGTGGTGTCCTGCCGACGTCTGTCCTGTATGTAATTACCTGTTGCAAGAGCCCTCTTGAAGATCTACTGTTATGGTAAGTTCTTCCGTAACTGTACTTTACTCAGCTGTTGCTGTAGTTCTAGAAGTGGTATATGGTTCACATCCACATGACCCGCCTGGCCTTCCCTGACAAGCAGCACATGGATACAAGTTTCCAGTGTTTTAAGATCCGATGTGTCACGGAATCGAGGGGAAGTATACCTTCCAGGTGGTGGGAGGAGCTTAGCCTAGACATCTGGCAAATCAAACTGTTCAGTGGAACTGGGAGAGTGTGGACTTGAAATGTATACCACTTCTAGAACTACATTACATGTGAGTAACCTGTTTTTCCCCAGCTTCATTTGCTTGAGCATTTATTGCTTAAAATGTATGCATTCTTGCAATACGTAGAAATAGTCCTTTTAATTTGAAGTCCACCCAAAACTTGAAAAAATGTTTTGCAGAGTGTTTTAATTTGTATGCTGAGTTCTAGTGTCTCCTTCCCTTTGACTGGTAATAGTTTTTCCTAAATTAACCTGCTAGCTTTAGAGTAGTTTTACTACCCCTGGAGATCTCCATATCAAACAGCGTAATTATATTCCTTTGTCCCACATTGCACCTTGTTTCATGAGACAGTGATGTAGCAGAGACCATAAATTCAGCAGAAAGCATTGCTTCACAGTTGGTTCACAAAAGTAGAGATGGCTATATTTTAAAATCTGTAAAATTCAGCTTAGTGACTACTTTCATCGTAAAGGTCTTACTGTTCTGAAACAATCTGGTAATTTTTGTGCACAGCTTAAGCTTCCTGTATATTTAGTTTGTTTGGCTTGTGTGTGCTGTATGTTGGGTCTCTCTTACATCACTGTCACATGAGACAAGATGCAGTGAGGGAACAAGAAATACAATTAAGCTGTCAGGGATGAAGATCCCCATGGGGTCGTAAAACTACCCTAAAGCTAGCAAGCTAATTTAGGAAAAACTCCTAATACCAGTCAGAGGGAAGGAAACACTAGAACTTCACATACAAATTAAAGCACTCTGCACAACATATTTTTTCAAGTTTTGGGTGGACTTCTCCTTTAAGGTGCATAAATAGTAACTGTGTGTAGGTGGTCACTGCTCCCTTTGTTCTTCAGCCTTTCCAGTAAAGGGAGAGATCATAGTGCAGAGTTTGAACTACATTCTAGTTCGGTCTCTGAGGCAGCATCTACAGCAGAAGATAATGCAGAGTTATGATTCACTACTGGACACTTTAGAAGTGTCATTACTACTGATTTTCCTTCAGCTCTATATCTGAACTTGGGCAGTCTTCTGAGCATTTTCTTTCACTGGAGAAGACTTTAAGCTTGACTCCTACCTCCCTGCCATCTGGTCCTCTGACTTAGCCTCCTTTGCACTCTGGTCTTGATTCCTTCTCACCACCTGGTAGTGAATTGAATTCCTGCTAGATCTGGGGATTTTTAGTTTCTAGGGACGTGGGTATGTTCAATCCACACTTTGTGGCAGGTTCCTTGCTGCTTTAAATCTTGCCGGAAAGTCTTCAAGCTGGCTCCTTCCACCAACCCGGGTGGTAAAACCCTCTGCTCCACCCCATGATGCCAGATCTTCCTTACTGCTTGGAAGCTCAGGTTCCCTCCTTAGCACTCTGCGTTTTTAGGCCTGGATCCTAATTCGGAAGTTCTGAAAATTATTTTGAAGTTCTCTAGACTTGCATCTTCATCTTCCCTCGCAGCTGCGATGGACATATCCACTCCCGGCTTCAGTCTGTGTGCTTGCAGGGCAGAAAATGTCCCGGACCGACCCGCACGCCACGCATGTTTATTGCCTGGGTCTTGCTCGTGATCCACAGGCCTGCGGTCTTTGCAAGTCTTTCACGGCTTCAGTTCTGGAAGACTGCGCTGCCAGACAACTGGGACACCCCGAGAAACGGTACCCGCCGGTGAAGTCTGAGGCCTGTTGGGCAGTGTCTGTGGCTGCAGGCTCCAGAGTAGCTGGAGCAGTTGATTGCCCTCGCGCCGGCTGAGGCCACATCATCTTCCTCCTCGCCATTTATCCCTCTGTTCTTGGGCTTCTCCTCCACTGCTTCTTTCAAGGAGCTTTGCCAGTCCTTCTCCACCAAGGGAGAAGGACTATTGGGACACACGAGTAGGTCGAAGAAAAAAGAACAGAAAGGTAAGTCCCACTGTCGTGGTTAGGTGGGGTGGAGGAATCCCCTTCAATCGACCATCTGCTCTTGACTGGTTGAGGTTGCGGCTAAGGCCGCTGGGTTCAGTGTCCCAGTCAAGTTGGACGGGTTGTCGACTGGAGAAGCAGACAAACCCTTCTTCACTGGTTTCCCCCAGTGGTAACTGAGGACTTGCCTGTGCCTCCTGTGCCGAAGTCCCCGGTCAAGGAGCCTGAACAGAGGGATGAGTGGGTTTCCCCGGCCCTCTCTTTGACCCATCCTCAGTGACCCTGAAGGTCTCTGTCTCGGTCCTCTTCCATGTGGGGTAGATCCCGGCGACATCGGTGGTCTGTCTCGGCAGCAGGGAAAGTGGCGTCACCGCTTGTCCTCTTCGGAGGCAAGCTCCGACGTAAGTTACGCTGGCGCTACGAGGACATGATGTGGCAACAACTCATCTTAGCCGGAAATGAGCAGACTGTCACCTGAGCAACCGAAGCAGTCCCTCGTAGTAGTCGAGCAGACCCCGGCACCGATTGTTCGGCTGAAAACTTCTGCTCCACCCATTGTGGTGGAACCGCCACCTCCTCAACCGAAGACTGGGGCCCTGACCAAGGATTCTGTCGGGTCAGGGCTTGCCCCACAGGTTGTCTGTCAGTCACGCTCCTGATCGGCCTTGGCTGGTGGAGGGTGGCTCAGGTGCTCGGCAGCTGTTCGCGGACTCCTTGGAGTCTGACAGCGCCTCCCTGTACTCCAGGCCCCTTGACCTGGAATCTGCAGGAGGTCAGTCGGTGGACGAGAGCCCATCCTCGTTGTTGAATACTTTGACTCATCTCAGTCCTCTGGGATCCAGCTCAAACCCGTACAGAAACAGGCTAGGTATTCCCTAACGGAGATACTGGACCGAGGAGATTCCCCTATGGAAGCCATTGTTGGCCCAGCCCTGGAGTTGTGGCAGCAGCCTGTGCCTTTGGCCAGGATGGCTCGCAAGTACACGGTCCCCACCGGTTCGCTCTCCGGTTTCTCTGAGCACCCTTCTGCAGAAGGGGCTGGTGATGGTGTTTTCCAGCATTCCGGGAATGCTAGGGACGTGGACAAACCGCCCAATAGAGTCCAAAAAGCTGGACTACTCGGGGCGGAAGGTTTACGCTGCTTCCTCCCTAGGTGTTCAGGCTAGCTCGGCTGTACTGATGGCACATTTTTCACACACCCTTATGGGTTCCCTGGATGAGGTGATTCCTTATCTACAGCTGACCTTCAGTCAATCTGGTGAGGGCGGTGGCCAAACAGCACCAAACCTCTTTGGATATCAGTGACTCTTGTGTCCGATCAGTAGTGGCTACAGTAGCCATGCGCCGCAGGACTTGGTTGCGGATCTCCACCATCACGGCAGACACCCAGCACAAGCTATCAGACATTCCCTTCCTGGGCACTGACTTGTTCGGGCCAGGGGTGGAAGGCCATCTCCAGAGGATTGAGAAGTCCAGTGCCACCTTGGACTCGTCACATCTGCCCAGAAGGACAAAGGCTGCCAGCAGCAGCGTAAGCCCTCTGGCCCTTCCACCCCTGCGGCAGATCTGGCCTAGCAGCACCAGTAACGAGGCCAGCAGGCTCACACTTGTCACCCCAAGGCAAAGTCTGCTGCTTCCTCCAATAGTAAGCCTGGAGGGGAGGGTTCAGGCGTCCCTTCCTCCAAGCCTGCCCAGTGACTGAGGGGTGTTGCCCCAACCTTTTCGCTCCTCCCCAGGTCTCTCCCCGGTGGGGGGACAGCTCCACCACTTCCTTTCTGCCTGGTCCGCCATCGCCATGGACCACTGGGTGCCAGAAGTGGTAGACAGTGGTCTGCCTCTGGAATTCGAGCAGTCCCCTCCCTATTGAGCCATCACCCCACGGGGGCTACAAAGCCTCTGTCGGCTCGTCAAGCTGACATTGCTCTGCTCCTCCAGAAGGAGGTGATCAGTGAGGTGACAGATCTTCCTCCGGACCCGGGGTTTGTGTCCAGGTACTTCCTGGTCCCAAAGCAGACGGGGGGGGGGGGGGCTGGTGCCCTATTCTAGACTTGCACAACCTGAACAGGTTCCTAAGGCCGCACACCTTCAGAGTGGTCAGTCTGGCTCTGATCATTCCATCCTTGGAACTAGGCATGTGGTTCTGCTCTCTGGATCTCCAGGACGCATTCATTCACATCCCAATCCATCAGTCTCATCAGCGATTCCTCTACTTCCGAGCAGAGGGATCTCTTTGAGTTCCGGGCCATGTCCTTCAGCCTTTCTCCAGCTCCCAGGGTTTTCACCAAATGCATGGCAGTGATGACAGCATTCCTGCGGTGCCGAGGGGTCAGAGTGTACTCTCTGGACGACTGGCTGATTGCAGCCCCTTCCAGGTTGGAGGTGAAGCGGTCCAGGGATCTGGCCCTCCAGGTCTGCTCTTGGATTGGCCTCTTGATCAACGAGGCCAAATCTGAACTCATGCCATCGCAGGCGATTCAGTTCATCGGGTCAGAGCTAGACTCTTCGAGCAGAGCCCAGTTCCCGGCGGACAGGGACAAGGTCTTTTTTCCTTTGCGCAAGCATTTCTGGTTGGGCAATTGCGCCCTGCCCGGGACTTCTTATGCCTTCTGGGCCTCGTGGCGGCCTGCACAAGCGTGGTCTATTGGGCCTGCTGGCATGTGCCCCCTGCAGTGTGGGCTGGCCAGCCAGTGGTCACAGCACTCTGGTCATTTGGACCAGCCAGTGACAGTGACCCAGAAGATGTGGGACGGCAGGCAGTGGTGGCTCGTCCCAACTTATCTGCAGGAGGACATCCTGTTTGTCCGCCGTGAGCAGACTCACTCTAAGGACCGCCTCTCTGGGTGGGCGTGCCCATCTGGGGGATCTCCGGGCCCACAGCCTCTGGTCCCCTCAGGAGTCTCAATGCCACATCAACCTGCTGGAGCTTCAAGATGTTCAACTAACCCTCACTGCCTTCGCTCTGTTTGTACAGGGTCAGTTGGTTCGGGTCCTGACTGACAACACCACGACCATTTACTATCTCAGCTGTCAGGGTGGGACACACTCCCTGCCTCTGTGCAAGGAAGCTCTCCGCCTTTGATCTCTCGTGATAAGCCTGGAGGCAGATCTCCTAGCCATCCATATGGCAGGAGCCTCCAGCAGGTTGGCCAATGCCCTCAGACGGATAGGCGCTGCAACTCACCAGTGGTCTCCTGCCGGAGGTAGTGCAAGACCTGTTCTCCCATTGGGGCACCCCTCAGGTGGACCTGTTGCACCTCCAAGGAGAATGTGAAGCTGAGGCTGTTTCACACCTGCCACCTCAGCAGGGCTCGCTGCAGGGGATGCCTTCTCGAGGCTGTGGTCCACCAGGCCTCTTTTGCGCTTTCCCTCCATTTCTCTTGATCCCCCAAGTGCTCCTCAAGGTGAAGAGAGACAAGGTGCTGGTGATTCTGGTAGCCCTAGGCTGGCCTCGCCAGTTCTGGTACCCAGATCTCCTCAGCTCCAGGCTCCCGAGGTGGCTTCCAGCCCGCCCGGACCTGATCTGTCAACAGGTGGAAGGTTCTCCATCCAGACATTCAATCCCTGCACCTGGCAGCCTGGTTTCTGAGCGGCTAGAGCTCCAGGCCTTGGGTCTTTCCAACGTGGTCCTCAGCTTTGTTGAGGTGTCCCGTAAGGAATCGACCAGAAAATGCTACGCCTTCAAATGGTTGGACCCCTCTTCCAGTCCATTGGCTAGTATTTTGGACTACCTGTGGTTCCTTTCTCAGCTAGGGCTTCAGTCAACGACCCTAAAAGTGCACCTGGCAGCAATTTCTGCTTACTGGGTGCAGGCCGACAGCAGTCAGTAGTGCAGGAGAAGGTGGTCTGTGTTTTTCAAAGTCCTAGACCACATATCCCCTCCGGTGCGAGAACCTCCACCTCCATGGGATCTACTGCTGGTATTGTATAAGTTAATGGGCAAGCCATTCGAACAAATGCACAGGTGTGATCTCTCACCTGTTGTGGAAGACCGTTTTCTTGGTGGCTGTTACATCAGCCAGAAGGATGGGAGAGCTCGGGCTCTTTCCATCAAGCGTCCATACCTGGTCTTCCACAGGGACAAGGTTGTCTATCGCCCCCACCCGAAGTTCTTACGAAGGTGGTGTCGGAGTTTCACCTTAACCAGGTGTTGACTCTGCCAGTGTTCTACCCCAGTCACACCTCGGATGCCAAATATAGGCTCCATTCTTTGGACCCTAGAAGGGTGCTCGCTTATAAGGAGCGGAAGGCTGAAGTTCAGGGAGAGGTTCGGCAGCTGTTTGTCACCTACGCTGAAGCCGCACCTGGCAGAGCTGCAGCCAAGTGAACGATAGGCAGGTGGGTCACCTCCTGCATAGATCTTTGCTATAGGTTGGCAGGCATGGAGCCCCCCAAAGGCATAAGAGCTCATTCTACCCGCCATACTGCTGCTTCGGTGGCTGCTTCTAGGGACATCCCTATCCAGGAAATCTGCAGGGCTGCTACCTTGAAGTCTGCGCACACCTTTATTTCCCATTACCACATTGACCTCTAGTCACGCCGGGATGCTGGTTTTGGGACCTCTGATCTTACTTCGAGTGGGAGCTCTTGCAGCAGGCTATAACAATTAGGACTATGCCGCAGGCACTAGGACCCTCCAGAAATCTTTTCGGCCAGCAGTATACAGCAGGGACTGCCCCAACGTCTGCCCTGGTACAAAATGGGGTGGACCCAGCTCCACCTCAGTTCTTTTCCTGCCACGTCCCGCACATGAAGAAAGACTTCGTTCCAGCTTGCCAGGAACAGCTAAACTTTTTCAAACCCGCTTTTGCAACCGTTTAATCAGTTTTTCAAGTTATCGTCGTCAGGCTGTTTTCCCAACGTTTTTTTCAGTTGATCAATGGACATCTTCCCCGTTGTCTGCCTCTCCAGAGCCCCATCAGAACAAGTGCGATTGTGGGGGGGCAGATCCCTGCCAAAGACTGGCACAAAAGCTGTCTCCGGCCTCGGGCCGGACCACAATACCACGACCTGCTCAGCCTGCCTGGGGTTCACCAGCTGGACCCAGATCTGACGTCTAAAGGCCCTGAAGGCATTTCTTCTGCAGAAGATGGATCTTCACTCCTCCATGGGACAGCGTCACGGGAAAGACCGTAATCCGTCCCGGTCCCGCTGTCGTTTGCAGCCCTCTCCCAAGAAGGCCTGTCTTTCCCTAGGCTCAGGAGAGCGCCTTAAGTCGTCCCAGGCCAGGCCGGCCCATCGGGAGAAACTGACCAGCCGGTAACCTTAGCTTGCTGAGGTTACCACCAAGCCCTTAGAGTGAAAGCTGTGTCCCCACCTACCAAAGCACCGGCGCCCCTGGCTGCACCCTGTCATTGATACCACCACCGATGCCAGGCGAAGGGTGAGGAAGCAGCTGACGTCCCCTTCCAAGTCCTCCCCACCCGGCCCCCAAGAGGGCTCTCCTTCGCGGGCCGATGTCCAGGATACTCCCTTTCGGGCGAGCTTTTCTCGAAGGACGGACTGCAGGAGTTCTCCTTTTGGTGGGGACAGGTCCAGAAGCAGACACAGGCCCCACCTCGGTACCGGACCCAGCAGGCAAACCACAGCCGGGAGGTGAGCCTCCCCCGAGGAAGTCTCCGGAGTGACCGCCTACACTTCCTTCCAGGGCTCATTCCTGCGCCTGATCCGATGACCACTGCCGAAGCGCCAAGGACTCTGGAGATTGTCGCCAGTCCAGGTCTCGTACACACAGCCCTTCTCGTTCTAGAAGAGAGCACTCCCGATGTCTGTCCCCCAGTTACCGATGGGAGTCTGGTCATAAGGAGAGATTAGACTATTCCAGATCATATAGTCAATCTCTTATTCGTCCGATCCTCTTCTTCTCTCAGCTTAGAGTGGTCCCCGAGAGAGAAGGACCAGCCTTGCTCGGCTCCCGATGATCCAACCTTCATGGACATCATTAGGCATATCCAGGCCTCCAATGAGTGGGAAACCGAGGACCTGGATCCAGAACGCCGGAGATTGGCAAAATACCTGAGGCAAAAGGAGCCAAAACCACTGGTGGTCCCTCCTTTAGTGGACACTTTCCAGGACCTGACTTGGAGTACCTGGAGGCGTCCAGCTTCCATCCCGGCTGTTCCCAAGAAATCGGAAAAGCTGTATAAGGCCCCGAGGGCAGAAGCTTTTCAAGCAGAGAACCCTCAGGCAGACTCTTAAGTCATCACGGCTGCCCATGACAAATCCAGGCAGCTGAAGCACCTTGGCTTGCAGCCTCCCGATCCAGAGTCTCGGTATTTGGACCAGGTGGGCAAGGAAGTTTATTCTGCCTCCACCTGTTCCATCCGGTCCCTTAACTTCTTGACACGTATGGTCCAATACCAGAATGCTCTGTGGGAGAGGGGCGACGAGCTACTGAAGGCCATGCCAGATTCCAATCAGAAGACGAAACTTCTGAATATTATGAAATCTGGCTCGGATGTAGGCTCCCATGTCCTGAGAGCCTTGTACGATACTGCACATCTTACTTCGAGATACAGCTCTTGCAGCAGGTAACACCATTAGGACTGAAGCCGGCAGGCGTCAGGACCCCATGGAAATCTTCTATCTCGCAGTCTTCATCGGGGACCGCCCCCGTCGGTCCCACCCCCGTCGTTCGACGTAGTGCATAAGGAGGCGGTCCCGTCAGATTCCCCAGTTCTTTCCTGCCGTCGACTTGCATGTCTCGACCCTTCGGCTCGTTTCTAGCACGTGACGCCCTGTTAAGTTCTTCCTTTGGGAAAAGGTTTTTTTCGGCTCAGTTGCTGTCTGATGTCCTCTCCAACCTCCGTTGAAGGCCATCCTTCAAAGTGCGCCTGTGGGAAGCAAATCCCATTCAAGGATCCGCATTCATCCTGCGTCCGGTGCCTAGGCCCAGACTACGACACCCGGTCCTGCTCCTTCTGCCAGGGGTTCAACAGCCGGACCCGGATCAGTCGCCAGAAGGCCCTTCAGGCGTTCCTGCTCGAAGAGAAAATCAAAGCCATGGACGCAGCCTCCAAGGGGGAATCCTCAGAGAAGGCCTGGAGACACCTTGAGAAGCACAGGGAGAGAGTTAGATCCAAGTCCCCATCTAGGGCTTCTGACTCCTGTAGCTCCGGCTCCCAGTCCGATCGCTCTCCTTCCTGGGCCCGTTCTCAGCCTCCCCCACAGCGGTGAAGACCTCTTCAGGCTCCTCTTCTGCTTCTCAGGCCAAGACCTCCAGGTCTTCCTCATCCTCGGCTTCTAAGGCCATGTCTAGGTCGGGGGACCGCCATCACCATCACAAGTCTGGTTCCCGCCGTTCGGAACCAGACGTCAGGTCCGTCTCCTTGCCTCCTCCTCCCCAGCAGAAGACCAAAGAGCTTACCTCACTGAAGTCATCAGACCCATCGTCTGTTAGGTCTACGCCTTCTCTGATGCCGGCCGGGGGACCGACATCCGTACCCACCGAGAAGAGGACCCTGACGCCTCCAACGGCGTCTGTCAGGAGGCGATTACGGAGGAGGGCAGTCCAGCCAAGGACCAGGCGGGCGAACCCGGTCCTGTCGGCCCCTCAGGTAACCCTAGCCGGAACCTGAGGCCCCTGGGGAACAGATGCCGGAACCCGACGACCAGTCATCGGCGCCCAGTCCGTCGTCGGGCCTCGGCATGTCCGAGGTCAAGGAGTTGTTTACCTACTGGTGGGACACCATAAAAAGGATATGGTTCCCACACCTACTCCTCCTCCACCCGCGATTCCACCAGCTCCCGCACCCCCTACTCCACTTAGGGTTGTGGACAGAGTACCTTCCTCCCAGGAGCTTGCGGATTCTCCTAGGGGCAGATCTAGGAAATGGAGACCTCCGTCCAGATCATCTTCTGGATCACCCAGCCCCAAGAGACCCAGAAGACGTCGTTCACCCTCGACGGAGGACACGGGTTCAGATTTCTCGGATGAATCCAGATCCTCTCTCCGATCACTGTCCCTTCTCCGGACCCACGTGAGCTCCCAAGGTCTCCTCCGGATGACCCATCGTTCTCAGAAATCATGAGGCATATCCAGGAGAACATGGGCTGGGACGCTGAGGAACTCTACCCCGAGAGGCTACGCCTCGCCAGGTATCTTCGGCAGAAAGACCCTAAGCCTGTGGTGGTACCACCCTTGGTGGACACTTTCGTGGTCGCCGCCATGGGAAGCGTCCACACTCACTCCTGATGATGCTGAAGAAAGCTGACCGCCTGTACAAGGCCCCTAAGGAAGACCAGTACTTGGCTTCACATCCTCTGGCCAATTCTGTGGTCATCACAGCCTCTCATGACCGGTCCCAGAGACCGCAACATTTGAGCACCCTGCCACCAGACCTGGAGTCCAAACAGCTGGACGCTATGGGCAGGCACACGTATGCTTCCACTACTTGCACCATCAGATCCCTAAACTACTTGACCCACATGGTACAGTTCCAAAATGCCTTGTGGGAGCAGGGACTGGATCTAGCGGACAAGATGCCAGATGGTGAGCAGAAGGAGATGTTGCAGCTCCTCCGTACGGGTTCAGACGTGGGAACCCAGGTGCTGCGAGCCGCGTAAGATTCTGAGGACTGCTCGGCCAGAGCAGCTTCAGGCATATGTCTCCAGAGGCACTCATGGCTTCGTGTCTCCGGATTCACCCCGGACGTCCAGAAAAACATCCTGGACGCCTCTTTTGACGGAGAAGTTCTTTTTGGTGAATCCTCTGAGAGGGTTCTCGCCAAACTCCCAAGAGGTCGGGAAGGCGGTGAGGTGAATGAGTGATGGAGACTTAGTCCAGGAAGATCTGCAGCTTCTGGGACAGTACGAGGAGAGACTTCTCGTAGTTTATGAGGATGCCCCGAGACTGGAGCAGAACCTGGGTGCTCTGGATAGCCAGCAACAATGCCTCTTTGGAGGCGGCCATGAGAAGCCAATCGTCTAGGTACGGGAACACGTAGTGGCCCTGTCTCCTTAAAAACGCCGCCACGACTGCCATGCACTTGGTAAAGACCCTGGGGGCCGATGACAGTCCAAACGGAAGAGCTCGGAACTGAAAGTGGTGGCAGAGAAACTTGAAGCACAGGAACCTCCTGTGCGCTTGAGCCACTGGGATGTGCAGGTAGGCGTCCTGCATGTCTAGGGATGCTAAGAAGGCATCCTTCTTTAGCATGGGAATGAGACCCTAAAGGTCACCATACGAAATCGTTTGTAGGCGACCGACATATTGAGGTCGCTGAGGTCCAAGTTTGGACGGAGGTCCCCTGTGTTTTTTTTTTTGGAACCAGAAAGTGGGAATAGTACCCGGATCCTATCCGGTTCTCTGGAACATACTCCACCACTCCCTTTTGCAGGAGCGCGAGTATTTCTTGCCTGATAAGCAATTCGTGCTGACCCAAACGGGAAAGCAGAGGAGGCCTTGTGGGTGGCTTGTCCGCAAATTCTATAAAGTGGCCTCTTTCGACCAATTGAAGGACCCACCTGTCGGTGGTTATAGACTGCCACCCTGGTAGGTAGTCTGCAATGCGGCCCCCGACTGATGTCCCGTTGATCCTGAGGGGCAGGGGCTGGGAAGGAGTCATGCTGTGGCGGCGGAGGGAGCTGCGGGCTGAGCCTTCTTAGCTGGACGCTGACTTCGGCCCGTGGACAACTTACCCTGGGCTCTATGAGAGAAGGAGACACTGTTGTGGACTGGTGCGGGACTGCTGTGTCTGCGTCCGGCCACGAAAACTGCTTTGGTTCCTACGAAAGGAACTAAGCCTGGGTCGATACATGGCCTTCCCGACCAGCCTGGCAGAGGCAGTCTTCTTTGCCAAGAGATCCCTGATGAGGGATCTGATGCGTTTCGCTCTTTCGTCGGGAAGAAATGCTTTCCCTTGGACGGTGTCCAGAACTGCGCCTGTGGCGCCACCAAGGTGTTGGGCACAACGCCAGGAAAAACACCGTGGAAAAGAAGAGAAAGGTGGTGCCCGTGCCGGCCCCTGCATGGAAAGGAAGGGGGGGGTAGGCACGAGGGGCTGACAAGATGGCGAAGGCACCAAGAGGGCACCGCGCTCATTCAGATCCAATTGACCCGGCTCTGGTCCAACGGCTCTGAGGCCCGGAGGCCCAGAAACCAGGAACACAACCAGGAAAAAAGGAGTCAAACCCCCTGCTCCACAGGAGCGGCCCAGAGGTGGAACTGCTCACCGGAACTCCAACGAGGACAGAGATGGAGTCCGGAGTCGAGAAAAGCAGCCGTTAGGAGCGGGGCCAAGGGGGAACCCACGAAAGTCGGTTCAGGCCTATCGCCCCTACCAACCTAACAACCTTGCAGACATACCAATGGGCAACCTCGAAAAGGCACAGATTCTTCTTCCCCAAACGAAGAAGAAGAGCTCGAGGCTGTTTGACGGAACCCTGGCACGCTTGCAGATTCGCGCTCGTGGACTGTCCTCCCCACGAGCATGTGACTGTCTGTAGTCGACCCCCTCGTTACTTAAGGGTGGTGGACCGGGCACAGCCCCTCTGCCATAACAACTTTCAAACGAAGTCTTCCTACCGTCTAAGGACGACTCCGTGGATGGCAGGAAAGAATTTCTTCATAATCTTCTTATTCGTAAAATAAAAAATTACTACTAAATAGTTAAATTAAAACTTTTAAATTAAACACTAAAAGCTGCTGTCGTATAGGCGAAAACTTTGACTCCGGCAGGCAGCGGCGTGACATACATAGCGCACTCGGCAATGGGAGAAAAAGGAACTGAGGCCAGTTGGAGGAGTCGACGCCGAGATAGCCTATACAGGCGTGAGTCAATCTCGCGGTGCCGCACGTGCGTGGTCCTACCTCGGCGCCGGCCCTTCTGAAAATTTTTGGCTCCCGCTTGGTCCTAGCGCCTCCGGCGCTATCCCACTAGTGTGAATGAGAGATGGAGACTGTCCAAGAAGATCAATAATTACGGTAAGTACGTAATTTCCATTTCATAGGCGCAGTTCTGGACACCGTCCAAGGGAAAGCATTTCTTCCCGACGAAAGAGCGAAACGCATCAGATCCCTCATCAGGGATCTCTTGGCAAAGAAGACTGCCTCTGCCAGGCTGGTCCTTCATTTGCTCTGACACATGGCTGCGGCCATTCCAACCGTCCCTTTGGCAAGGCTCCACATGCAGGTAACTCGGTGGATGCTCAAGGTGCAGTGGGACCAAAGGCAAGACCACATGCAGCAGCCGGTCAGAATCACGAACGCTGTGATTCGGGACTGGCAATGGTGGCTAGACCCAGGGACACTCTGTGCGGGTGTTCCATTTGCAGCACCATCCCCGGAGGTGATTCTTTCCACAGATGCCTCAGGGCTGGGGTGGGGAGCACACCTGAACATGGTGAGATCCCAGGGAACATGGACCCCTCAAGAAGCTCACCTCCACATCAACATTCTGCAGATGAGGGCGGTCCTTTATGCCCTGCTGGCCTTTCAGTCAGAAATCCCGCCGAATACTCTTCTGCTTCAAACAGACAATACAGCGGTGATGTATTACCTCAACAAACAAGGAGGCACACTTACCCCCTTTGCAGGGAAGCGATGAGTGTGGGACTGGGTAATCCAACACGGCGCGAGCCTGATTGCAGTTCATGTTCCCGGAGTGGACAATACAATTGCAGACGGCCTGAGTCGTTCCCAGGCCAGGGTCCACGAGTGGGAACTTCTTCAAGGGGTAGCAGAGGATCTGTTTCTTGATGAGGCACTCCAGAGCTGGACTTATTCGCTTCCCCGTCCAACGCAAAACTGCCCAATTTCTGCTCGCTAGATCCAGGGCCTGGTGTTTTTTGGCGAGACGCGTTGTCCCTCTCCTGGGCGGACAGATTCCTCTGCGTTTTCCCTCCCTTCCTGTTGATCCAGAGAGTCCTCAAACTGAGCAGGGAACATGCAACAATGATCCTGGTAGCCCCTTTCTGGCCCAGGCAGATCTGGTTCCTCATGCTGATGCAGCTGTCCCGGGAACCTCCAGTTCCGTTGTCTTTCAGCTCCCATCTCTTTTCTCAGGAGGAGGGTTCATTAGTCCACCCGGACTTGCGCTCACTGAACCTGCATGCATGGCTCCTAGAGACGTGGCCATTATGCGACACGGGGTCTCACAAGAGGTGGCAGAAGTTCTTTCTGTGGCCAGAAAGCTGGCAACGCATGCGACGTACGCCATGAAATGGCGCCGTTTTTGCTGCTTGTTGCAGGCTCCTTACCTTCCCCCTTAGGATGCCCGGTGAAAGTGGTGCTGGAATACCTGCTTTCCCTATTCCATTCGGGTCTCGCCTACTCCATTAAAGTGCACTTATGCGCGATTTCAGCCTACCACTTCCCGGTGGGACAGCGCACAGTGGCACAGCTTGATGCCTCTCGAGACTTCCTAAGAGGGGTGTTACACCGTAGGCCACCCATCAAGGATCCCGTCCCTCCTTGGGACCTACTCTTCGTCCTGGAACAGCTCACGCTTCCCCCCTTTGAACCTGCAGCGGATTGCGAGCTGCGTTTTCTGTCATGGAAAATGTTGTTTTTAGTTGCTGTCACGTCAGCAAGGAGAGTTTCCGAGCTTCACGCTCTCATGTGCAAGGAGCCTTATTTAATTTTCCACCAGGACAGAGTGTCTCTGAGGATGAATCCTAAATTCCTGCCTAAGGTGGTCTCTGCCCTCACTCTCAATCAGGACATTGACCTGCCTGTTTATTTTCCCAAGTATTCTAATAGAGGAGAGGCCTTGCTTCACACCCTGGATGTTCACCGCTCCTTAAGGTACTACCTTGAGTAGAACTAGACAGCTTCGTAAATCGGAGCAACTATTCGTTTCCTTCGCTGAGAGAATGATGGGCCACCCAGTCTCAAAGCAGACCCTTTCCCGCTGGCTTGTCCAGTGTATTGCATTTTGCTATAACAGCAAACAGAAGCCCCTCCCGGGCTCAGTCCGGGGCCATTCGACTAGAGGTGTGGCTACCTCTTTTGCAGCACTGCGTAATGTCTCCACTTCGGCCATCTGTGCTGCAGCTACTTGGAGCTCTGTGCGCACATTCATTAGGCACTATAGCCTGGATATTGCATCATGGCGGAGAGCCGGTTTCGGCCTGGCCGTTCTTCAGGGTCTCCTGTCCTAGAGTCAGGACTTGTTTAAGGCTCTCTCCTAATTTCCTCCTCCCAGAATGCTTACAGGCGCTATTGCTTGGCAATCCGTCCTAATGGTGTTACCTGCTGCAAGAGCTGTATCTCGAAGTAAGATAGTAGTTACGTAAGAACTTACTGTAACAGTAGATCTTCGAGAACAGCTCTTGCAGCAGGTACCTTCCCGCCCACCATTCCCCCTTGGAGGAGGTATGGCTACCAAGTCTCGGGCCGGGGCTTTCGCCCTTCTTTTCTTCCGATGGCGGATCCTTGGTCTCCCATTCTGATGTCATCCTACAGCCGGGAGTCTCCAGCGGGAGAACTGGGGAATCTGGCAGGACCGCCTCCTTATGTACTACGTCTGACATCGGGGGCGGGACCGACGTCGGGGACGGTCCCCACTGAAGACTGCTAGCTAGATTTCCGTGGGATCCTGACACCTGCCGGCTTCAGTCCTAATGGTGTTACCTGCTGCAAGAGCTGTTCTCAAAGATCTATTGTTACGGTAAGTTCTTACGTAACTGTACTATACGGCAGCGCTTCTGGGGTGTGCCTCCGGCGCCATGCCTGGTTGAGAGTTTTGGGTTTCCACCAGGATCTGCAGTCTAGTATCAAGGATTTACCATTCCAGGGTACCATGTTATTTGGGTAGGAGACTGAAGCTTTGATTTCTCGTCTACGGGAGTCTGCCAAGTCCGTCTGGTTGGTCCGCCAAATGTTCCTCAGCGACAACAGAAACTGCCATTTCATAAGACCTCAGGTGGTCAAGGTGGACACACCCGTGGTAATCAGCAGGGTCAGAGGCTGCTTTCGTAGGAGAACCAGTAACCAGCAGCCTGGAGGTGCTCCTACCCGTGGGGCCCAAGTCGTCCCAGGCACCTCTGCCTACGCCCGGCTCAACCCAATGACTACCTTCCGCCTGCTGCGTCTCCCTTCATCTCGAAGGGTGGAAGTCTATAAATGCGGACTAATGGGTCCTGGACTTAAGGAGAGGACACCCACTAGAGTTCACGCAGATCTTACTTAGAGATACAGCTCTTGCAGCAGGTTACCATTAGGACTGAAGCCGTCGGGCGCCAGGACCCCACGGAAATTTTCTAGCTAGCAGTCTTCAGCGGGGACTGCCTCAGACGTCGGGCCTACTACATAAGGAGGCGTTCCCCCCACAATCCAGTTTTTCCCCACAGTCGACATCGCAAGCATCTGCCTCTTGGTCACTTTCTAGCATGCGACGACTCGGAATTATGACATTCTCTTTCTTATACAAACTTGGATTCATCTGGTGTCCTCTCCAAACACCTGTGGAAGGTCACCCATCGAAGTGTGCCTGCGGCAAACAGATCCCCTTCCAAGATCCTCACTCAGCCTGTGTGCGTTGTTTAGGCCCGGAACATGACACCTGGGCCTGCTCCTTTTGCCAGGGCTTCAACAGTCGCACCAGGATCTGCCGCCAGAAGGCCCTTCAGGCGTTTCTCTTGGAGTAGGAACTAAAGACCATGGATAGGGAACCTTCCTCCAGGGAGGAGTCGTCAGGGAAGACCTACAAACACCGGGAGAAGGAAAGGCCCAGGTCCTCGGCGAAGGCCTCAGACTCCTGAAGCTCCGGCTCGCGGTCAGACCGCTCTCCTTCCAGGGCTCACTCAGCCTCCCCCGGTTCAGGTCAGATCATCCAGCGGCTCTTCCTCCCTGCAGCCTATCAAGACTTCCAGGCCGTCTGCTTCATCCACTCCTTCTAAGGCTTCGTCAAAGTCTGAGGAGTGCCACAAATCTTCCTTCCACCGTCGGGACTCCGACGCCAGGTCGGTGTCCCAGCCTCCGCGTAAGACTTAAGGACCTGACGTCCCTAAAACGGACGCCAGACCAGATGTCTGCCAAAGATCACAGGCACTCCCAGGAGCTGGCGACAGCAAGACGCCCGTCGCCGGCCAGGCGTTCGCCTCCCAGGGCATTGGCAAGGGGACCGATGTCTGCTACCCCAGAGAGGACCGCACCACCGTCGCCGGCCGGAAGGAATCATCGGAGGGGGACACCACTCGGCCCGAGGACCAGGCGGGTGACACTGGAGTCGTCGGACTCCCACGTGAACCCTCCCCGGAGCGGGAGACC
Source organism: Neoceratodus forsteri (assembly GCA_016271365.2). Taxonomy (NCBI): domain Eukaryota; kingdom Metazoa; phylum Chordata; order Ceratodontiformes; family Ceratodontidae; genus Neoceratodus; species Neoceratodus forsteri. The sequence continues at coordinate 1,082,270,126 of CM028131.1, read as the reverse complement.
ACCAGAGATCCAACACCTGACTCTGGCGACAGGCCACCAGCAACCGGCCTGTCGTCTGGCCTGAATTTGGTAGAGGTGAAGGAGCTCTTTACCTTCTGGTGGGGCATCATCAGGAAGGATGTGGTTGCCACACACCCTCCTCCTACTCCGGCTCCACCTCCACCCACTCCTTCAATGCCTACGCCCCCTCCTCCGCCCAAGGGGCCCGTAGGACCAACCCCCAAGGAGCCAACACCTCCTAGGGGCAGATCCTCAGATAGAAGTCCTCCTGCATGATCCACTTCAGGGTCACCCAGCCCTAAGAGACCCAGACAACGCTGGTACACCACGTCTGCGAAGGACTCGAGATCTGACACCTCAGGGTGCTCCAGATCTTCTCCTCCCATCAGCATTCCCTCCCCAGACCCACATGACCTACCCAGGTCTCCTCCGGATAATCCCTCTTTCGCTGAGATCATGATGCACGTTCAGGAGAGTATGGGGTGGGATGCTGAAGAGCTAGACCCCGAGAGACAGCGCCTTGCCCGCTACCTTCAGCAGAAAGACCCAAAGCCTGTGGTAGTGCCACCCTTGGTGGACACCTTTGCGGATGTCACCAAGGCTGCGTGGAAGTGTCTGCATTCGACTCCAGCAGTGCTGAAGAAGGCTGACTGCCTGTACAAGGCCCCGAGGGAGGACCGGTATCTGGCGAACCATCCTCTGGCCGATTCCCTGGTCATCACTGCCTCGCATGACCAGTCTGAGACCTCAGCACTTGAGCACACAGCCACCGGACCCGGAATCCAAGCAATTGGATGTTCTGGGTAGGCACACGTATGCGGCTGCCACTTGCACCATCAGGTCTCTAAATTACCTCACCCACATGGTACAATTCCAGAACGCACTGTGGGAACAGGGACAGGACCTGGTTGAGAAGATGCCAGACGGTGATCAAAAGGAGGAGCTTTTAAACCTCCTCCATACTGGTTCGGATGTGGGGACCCAGGTGCTCAGAGCCGCATATGACTCTGGATCTGGACCTTCATCAGCCGGCTGGAGGCGGATCTCCTAGCCATCCATGTGGCAGGAGTTGTGAACCAACTAGCGGATGCTCTCAGCCACGTAGGCCAGACATCCCACGAGTGGTCTCTCCATCCAGAGGTAGCTTATGACCTGTTTGCCTCTAGGGAGAACACCAAGCTGACGCTGTACCATGCCCAATCCCCTCAGCGGGGTTCGCTGCAGGGGGATGCCTTCTCGAGGCCGTGGACCGCAGGCCTCTTCTACGCCTTCCCTCCATTTCCCTTGATCCACAAGGTGTTACTCAAGGTGAGGAGGGACAAGGAGAAGGTGATTCTGGTAGCCCCAGATTGGCCACCCAAGTTCTGGTATCCAGATCTCCTCAACCTCAGCTGCAGGGCCACGGAGTGGCTTTGTACATGCCCGGACCTGATATCGTTGAACCAAGGGAAGGTCTTCCACTTGGACCTTCAATCCCTGCACCTCACAGCCTGGTTCCTGGGTGGCTAGAGTTTCAGGCTTTAGGTCTTTCTGAAGATGTCTACACCGTGGTGGAAGCATCTCGAAAAGAATCGTCCAGGAAATGTTATGCCTTCAGATGGAAAAGATTTTTCATTTGGTGTCGGGGAAAGAGCCTGGACCCCTTATCCTGCTCTGTGGCTAACATTCTAGACTACTTTTGGTCCCTCTCCAAAGGGGATCTTTGATCATCGACCCTTAGGGTGCACCTGGCAGCCATCTCTGCTTACCGGGCGCGGGCTGGTCAGCCGACGTTGGCACAGGAGATGGTGATCGGGTGCTTTTTCAAGGGCCTGGATCACATATCCCCTCTGGTGCGTGAACCTCCACCTCCGTGGGATCTCTTGCTGGTTTTGGCAAAGCTCATGGGCAAGCCATTAGAACCCATGCACAAGTGTGAGCTCTCGCACTTGTTGTGGAAGACTGCCTTCCTGGTGGCTCACGTCAGCCAGAAGGACAGGGGAGCTCCAGGCGCTTTCGGTGGACTCTCCTTATCTGGTCTTTCACAGGGACAAAGTGGTCCTGCACCCCCACCCGAAATTCCTTCCGAAGGTGGTGTCAGTTTCACCTCAACCAGATGTTGACTCTGCTGGTATATTACCCTAACTACACCTTGGATGCCGAGTACATGCTCCATACTCTGGACCTCAGGTGTGCTTTCTCTCTTACTATAAGGAGAGGACGGCAGAAATTCGGGGAGAGGTTCGCCAGCTGTTTGTCACCTACGCTGAAGCCACTTCTGGCAGACCTGCAGCCAAACGGACCATTGCAAGGTGGATTACATCATGCATAGTTCTGTGCTATGAGTTGGCGGGCAAGGAGCCTCCCAGAGGGATAAGAGCTCATTCTACCCGCCATACTGCTGCTTCGGTGGCTGCTTCTAGGGACATCCCTATCCAGGAAATTTGTTGGGCTGCTACCTGGAAGTCAACGAACACTTATTACCCATTACCACATCGACCTTGAGTCACGACGTGATGCTGGTTTTGGACCTCTGTTCTCCAATCTCTTTTTCCTAAGTAGGGGGTGTGCGCCTTGCCTCCCTCCTCCCGGAGAACTGCTAGGAGTCTGCCAGACAGTGTGGATGAACAACATAGCCACGCTCCTAGAACAGGTTACTCGCCTGTAACAGTGGTTCTAGGAGTGGTATATGTTCATCCACACGCACTCGCCTCGACCTCCCCGGCTTAAGGCGTACAACCTGGCTTCCAGCGGGTTAGATCTGGCGTCATGGGGCGGAGCCAAGGTGTATATACCACCTGTGTGGGTGGGAGGAGCCAGCTTGAAGACTTCCGACAAGATTTAAAGGAGAAAGGGACAATGCCAGACAGTGTGGATGAACAACATATACCACTCCTAGAACTACTGTTACAGGTGAGTAACCTGTTCTTTTCCTCCAAATGCTCCAGCGAAGTACTCCAGATATCCTCCTTCTTGCATCCCACTGATAGGAGAAATTCAGACCCTCTTGCAGAAAAAGGCAATCGAGGTAGTCCCCTTGTATCAGAGGGGAAAGGGGGTTTATTTCCACTTCTTCCTGGTCCCAAAAAAGACACAGGATCTTTGTCCCATTCTGGACCTCAGCGCTCTCAATCTCTTTATAGAGTACAAATGGTTCAGGATGGTGAGCCTTCCGGGTTTACTTCCTCTGCTGCACCAAGGAGACTGGCTCTGCTTCCTAGACCTGCAAGATGCATATATGCATATCGGGGTCTTCCCTGCCCACAGGAAGTTTCTGAGGTTCCACTTCCAAGGCGAGCACTACCAATTCAGAGTTCTTCGTTCAACCTCTCCTCCGCTCTGAGTCTTTACAAAATGCTTGGCAGTGGTGGCTGCGGCTCTCCAAGGCGCATGGAGCACTATGTATTCCTATACCTCGACGATTTTCTGCTCACAACCCCGTCAAGGTCATACATACTTCACGTCCTCAGACACCTATACTCTGTTCCGAGAGTTGGGGATCACCCTGAACCTTCGGAAATTGTCCCCTGGCCCGAGCCCATGGCTTTCCTTCCCCCGGACAGGGGCGATTACCTGCAGGAGATTGCCAAATGGATCTCAATAACTCCACGAGTTCCAGCACAGAACTTCCTCAGGCTAATGGGGCACATGGCGGCAGCCATTCCAGTCACTCCTCTGGCCTGCCTCCACATGCGGATCCCGCAGTGGATGCTCGGGGTACAGTAGGACCAGGGCATAGTCAATCTAGAATTTCTGGTCAAGGTTACCAAACCAGTCAGGAAAGCTTTGCTTTGGTGGATGGACCCCCGGAATTTGGAGAGAGGTCAGGTTTCATCTGGAGCCACCAGGTCAGACTCTTATGACAGATTCATCAAATCTGGAATGGGGAGCGCACCTGGGTGCTCATCAAACGCAAGGGATTTGGACACCCGAGGAGCAATCCCTTCACATCAATGTACTGGAAATGCAAGCGGTTCTCTGTGCCTTACAGACCTTTCAAGAGGACCTGGTGCCGGGCTTTTCTAGTTCAAACGGACAATATGGTGGTAGTCTTCTACATCAACAAGCAAGGGGGTACTCATTCATATCCCTTTGCGCGGAGGCGATGAGTCTGGTGCTGGAGCGGTGCATTCTGCTGTCTGCAGTGCATGTTCCAGGCATCCTGAATGATCTGGCCGACAGCTTAAGCAGGTCACAATCCAGGGCACATGAATGGGAGCTGCTACAGTCCGTAGCAGATCAGCTCTTCAAGTAGGGTCATCCAGAGTTGGACCTCTTTGCGTCATCACGCAACGCCAAATTGCCAGTTTCTAGGGACATGGATATGTTCATCCACACTTATTGGCAGGTATCCTTGCCGCTTTAAATCTTGCCGGAAGGTCTTCAAGCTGGCTCCTCCCACTCACCCGGGTGGTAAAACTCTCTGCTCCGCCCCATGACGCCTGATCTTCCTTACCGCTTGGAAGCTCAGGTTCCTTCCTTAATGCTCTGCGTATAAGACTGGTTCCTCTTCTTCGGTTACCCGCAATTACTTTTAAGGTTTTCAAGACTTCGGTCACTTACTTCCCTCGTGACTGCGATGGACAAATCGACTCCCGGTTTCTGGAGGTGCCCATGCGGGCAGAAGATGTCTTGGACGGACCCGCCCTCCACGTGTGTCTACTGCTTGGGCCTTGGGCACGATCCGCAGGCTTGCAACCTGTGCTCTTCTTTTGCGGCCTACGTCCTGGAAGACCGTGCCGCCCGTTTACAACTTGGGCGACCCGAAAAATGTTATCCTCCGGTAAAGTCGAAGGAGGCCCGTTGGCGGTTTCCGCGGCGGCGGGCTCGGCGGAACAGCTTGAGCAGATGATCGCCCTCGAGGAGGAGGTGGCGCAGGCTGCATCTTCGTCTTCTTGGGCTGCGGCATTTATCCTGCTCTCCCTGGGATCCTCCTATTCAGCTGCTTTTAAGGAGCTCTGTCTCTCGCTGTCCACTAAGGGAGAGGGACCAACATCTTCAGGGCCTTCCTCTCGGTCCAAGAAGGAGGACCACAAAGGTAAGTCCCTCCGTTGACGCTCTTGGGAGCAGGAGAGGTCCCTCTCACAGAGTAGTCTACCATCGACTTCAGCCACTGGCTTCAGTGTCCCCGTCAGGTCAGTTGACCGAGACTTCTGTCGACGCAGTCGAGATTTTTCTCGACCCGTTGGACGGGCTGTCGACCGGTGAAGCCAAAAACCCTCACTCCGCGGTTCCCCCGGTGGTGGTTGAGGAGTCTGGACTTGTCCGTGCCTCCGGTTCCGGAGTCCACTGTTGAGCCCTCCGAGCGGGGAGGCGGGTTTCCCCTTTTACCCCATACCCTCCGGAAAAGCCGAGGTTCAAGGTCTCAGTCTTGGACTTCTTCTACCGGGATCGTGTGGCGGCACCACTGGCCGTCCTCATTCTCCTCTCCCGGACGAGTGGGCTTCGACATAAGTTGCGTCGGCGATCGAGGGACCTCATGTGGCAGCAACTAACTTCTGTCCGGGGAGCAAGCGGCGTCGTATAGCTTCCCGGCTATTAAGTGGCTGTCACTGGAGCGGCTGAAGCAACCCCTTGCCTTAGCCGAGGCGCCTACATCCAGGCCTGTTGGTCAGCCAAAACCGGCTGCCCACGATTCCAGTGGAACCTCCGCCTCCACAGCCGTTGTTTGGGGCTCCGACCAAAAATTCTCGGTCAGTCCAACGTCTGCCCCATAGGCAGGCTGTCACCCTCACTCCCGATCGCCCTCGGCAGGTGGAGGGTGGCTCAGGCCCAAGGCAGCTCTTTGCGGACTCCTCGAGTCAGACGACTATTCCTCCCTGTTCTCCAGGCGGGTCGACTTGGAGTCCTCGGGAGGTCAGTCACTGGACGATAGCCCTTCGTCCTTCATGGGTTTGCTTAGGCTCATCTCGGAATCCACCGGGATGCAGCTCAAGCCCGTATCCAAGCGGGTCAAGTGTCCCCTCATGGAGATATTGGACTGAGGGGATTCTCCTATGGAGGCCTTTCCGGTGGCCGAGGCCATTGTGGGCCCGTCTTTGGAGCTCTGGCAGCGTCCTGCTTCCTGCCCTGTGCCTTTGGCCAGGATGGCAAGGAAGTACGCGGTCTTCCGGTTCCCTGTCCGGTTTTGAACACCCTCATCAAGGGATTAGTTACCGACAGCGTCTTCCGGCGTGCTGGAAATGCCTGAGACGTGGACAAACCTCCCGACAAGGAGTCCAAGAAGTTGAACTACTCCAGGCGAAAAGTCTATGCTGCTTCCTCCCTTGGCCTTCATCAGGCCAGCTCAGCTGTACTGATGGCACATTTTTCTCACGCCCTGTTGGGCTCCCTGGACGAGGTAGTCCCTCATCTCCCGGCTGACCTGCAGACCACGGTTAAGCAGGTGCGGGACCAGGGCAGGGCAGTGGCCAAGCAGCAACTTCAGACTGCTTTGGACATCGGTGACTCATGCGCCAGGTCAGTAGCGGCTGCAGTGGCTATGCGCCGTCGAGCATGACTGAGGATATCCACCTTCACAGTGGATACCCAGCACAAATTGGCGGATGTCTCCTTCTGGGGACTGACCTCTTCGACCCTGGAGTGGAAGGCCACCTCCAGAGGATCGAAAAGTCCAATGCCACTTTGGACTCTGTCTCATCCAGCCCAGAGGGACAGGGCACAGACATAACCCAAGCCCTTCGTCCGTCTGCGCCAGCACATCCGCCCAGCAGCATCAGGGCCAGCAGGCTCACCCAGGCGTCCCAAACCCAAGCCAGCGGCTTCCTCCTCCAGGAAGCAGGAGGTAAAGGCCAGGAGGTCCTCGGCGGTCCCTCCTCCAAGCCTGCAGTGGCGGGTTGAGGGGTGTCACCCCAACCTAGTCACCTCACCCCAGGTTCCCCGTGGGGGCGGCTCCTTCACTTCCTTTCCGCCTGGTCTGCTATAACCACAGACCGGTGGGTGTTGGAAGTGGTAGGAAAGGGCCTGCCTCTGGAGTTCGAGCAGGCCCCGCCCTTCCGAGCCGTCACCCCAAGGGGGGGCCTCGGAGTCCACAGCCTCGCTGTCTGCTCGCCAAGCCGACATCGCTCTGCTCCTCGAAAGAGGTGATCAGAGAGGTGGCGGACCCTCCCTCAGACCCGGGGTTTGTGTCCAGGTATTTCCTGGTCCCAAAACGGACGGGGGGGCTGGCGCCCCATTCACGACCTGCACGACCTAAACAAGTTCCTAAGGTCTCGGACCTTCAGGATGGTCACTCTGGCTCAGATAATACCATCCTTGGAACACGGCGTGTGGTTCTGCTCTCTGGACCTGCAGGACGCATTTTTTCACGTCCCTATCCGTCCGTCTCATCAGAGATTCCTTCGCTTTCGAGCGAAAGGATCCCTTTTCGAGTTCCGAGCCGTGCTCTTTGGCCTGTCTCTTGCACCCAGGGTCTTCACCAAGTGCATGGCAGTGGTGACAGCATTCCTGCAGCGCCGAGTGGTCTGGGTGTACTCTTACCTGGACGATTGGCTGATAGCAGCCCCCTCCAGACAGGAGGTGGAGCAGTCCAGGGATCTGGCCCTCCAGGTTTGCTCTCAGGTCGGCCTCCTCAACAAGGCCAGGTCGGAACTCGAACCGAAGCAGGTGATTCTCTTCATCGGGGCAGAGCTAGACTCTCTTCGAGCCAGAGCACGGCTCCCGGCGGACAGGGCCGTGGTTCTTTCCTCCTTTGCCCAATCATTTCTGGTTGTGCAATTGCACCCTGCCCGGGACTTCCTGCGCCTCCTGGGTCTCATGGCGGCCTGCACCAGCGTGGTCCGTTGGGCTCGCTGGAACATGCGCCCCCCTTCAATGGGGGCTGGCCAGCCAGTGGTCTCAACGCTGCGATCCATTGGACCAGCTAGTGACAGTGACCCAGGGGATGTGGGACGTTCTTCAGTGGTGGTTTGTTCCAGCTCATCTGCAGGAGGGCATCCAGTTTGTCCACCCCGAGCAGACTGTCTCTCTGTCGACCGCCTCTCTGATGGGTTGTGGTGCCCATCTGGGGGAGCACAGAGTGCACGGCCTCTGGTCCCCATGGGAGTCCCGATGCCATATCAACCTGCAGGAGCTCCGAGCGGTCCGCCTAGCTCTCACCGCCTTCGCTCCGTTTCTACAAGGTCAAGTGGTTCAGGTCCAGACGGACAATACCACGACCATGTACTACCTAAACCGCCAGGGCGGGACGCGCTCCATGCCTCTGTACAGGAAGCTCTCCGCATTTGGTCACTCGTGCGCAGCCTGGAGGCGGATCTCCTAGCCATTCATGTGGCAGGGCCTCCAACACCCTGGCCGATGCCTAAGCGGATAGGGGCTGTATCCACAGTGGTCTCTCCTGCCAGAGGTAGTACAAGATCTGTTCTCCCATTGGGGCACACCTCAGGTGGATCTGTTTGCCTCCAGGGAGGACGTGAAGCTGAGGCTGTTCCATGCTTGCCCTCCTCAGCAGGGCTCGCTGCAGGGGAGCTGCATTCTCGAGGCCGTGGACCCCGGGCCTCTTCTACGCCTTTCCCCCATTTCCCTTGATCCACAAGGTGCTTCTCAAGGCGAGGAGGGACAAGGCGCAGGTGATTCTGGTAGCCCCAGACTGGCCCCGCCAATGCTGGTATCCAGATCTCCTCAGCCTCGGCTCCAGGCTCCCGAGGCAGCTTCCAGCTCGCCCGGACCTGCTTTCAGTCAATCAGGGAAGGTGTTCCATCCGGACCTTCAACCCCTGCACCTAGCGACCTGGTTCTGGCGGCTAGAGTTCCAGGCCTTGGGTCTTTCCGGCGAGGTCCTCAACATAGTTGAGGCATCCCGTAAGTCGACCAGAAAATGCTACGCCTTCAAATGGAAGAGATTTTCCATTTGGTGCAAGGGCCTGGACCATTCCTCCTGTTCCTTGGCGAGCATATTGGACTACCTTTGGTCCCTTTCTCAGCAAGGGCTTAGGTCGACGACCCTTAAGGTGCACCTGGCAGCCATCTCTGCTTACCGGGCGCGGGCCGGGAAGCAGTCGGTGGCGCAGGAGAAGGTGGTCTGGCGCTTTTTCAACTGCCTTGATCACATTTCCCCCTCTGGTGCAAGAACCTCCACCTCCGTGGGATCTACTGCTGGTACTGGCAAAGCTCATGGGCAAGCCATTCGAACCAATGCACAGGTGTGAACTCTGACCTGTCGTGGAAGACCGCCTTCTTGGTGGCTATCACGTCAGCCAGAAGGATGGGAGAGCTCCAGGCGCTCTGCATCAAGTCTCCTTACCTGGTCTTCCACAGGGACAAGGTGGTTCTGCGCCCCAACCCGAAATTCCTTCCGAAGGTGGTGTCGGAGTTTCACCTTAACCAGGTGCTCACTCTGCCGGTGTTCTACCCCAATCACACCTCGGAGGCTGAATATAGACTCCATACTCTGGACCCTAGAAGGGCGCTCGCTTACTATAAGGAGCGCACGGCTGAAATTCGGGGAGAGGTTCGCCAGCTGTTTGTCACCTATGCTGAAGCCGCACCTGGCAGACCTGCAGCCAAGCGGACGATGGGCAGGTGGGTCACCTCCTGCATAGATCTCTGCTATAAGTTGACGGGCATGGAGCCTCCCAGAGGAATGAGCTCATTCTACCTGCCATACCACTGCATCGGTGGCTGCTTCCAGGGACGTCCCTATCCAGGAAATCTGCAGGGCCGCTACCTGGAAGTCAGCACACACCTTCATCACACATTACCACATCGACCTTGAGTCACGCTGGGATGCTGGTTTTGGCGCCTCTGTTCTCCAGTCTCTATTCCCTAAGTAGGGAGTGTGCGTCTTGCCTCCCTCCTCCCGGAGAACTGCTAGGAGTCTGCCAGACAGTGTGGATGAACAACATATCCATGTCCCTAGAAATACAGTTACTCACCTGTAACAGGAGTTCTATAAATGGTATATGTTGTTCATCCACATGACCCACCCGACCTCCTTGGCTTCGACGCACAACCTCAGCTTCCAGCGGGCCAGATCTGGCATCATGGGGTGGATCCGAGAGTTTTACCACCCGGGTGGGTGGGAGGAGCCAGCTTGAAGACCTTCTGGCAAGATTTAAAGCGGCAAGGATACCTGCCAGACAGTGTGGATGAACAACATATACCATTCCTAGAACTCCTGTTACAGGTGATTAACCTGTATTTTCTGCTCTCGCGAGCACGCGCTTGGAGATCTTACTTCAAGAGGGCTCTTGCAGTAGGCAATTACATATGACTGATGTTGGCAGATGGCAGGACCCCATGGAAAAATTTCTATCGGGCGGTCCCTCACGCCTGCCTTACAGTTCTTTCCGGCTGTTAGCTTTTGCCAGCGCCTCGCGGAAAAGTTCCCTGCTCGTCAGGCTCCTTTGAGTATTTAACAGAGTATTTTCGATTTTTTCTTAGCTTTCGTAGGTATCCGTCTGTGTATGTAGTCCCTACACCTCGAGCACAAAAACAAGTGCGACTAGTGCGGCCAACTCCTGCACAGACGGACATTCCATGTGCCTTTTGCCTAGACCCTGCCCATCCGGAGAGAAGTGCCAGCACTGCCTCGGCTTTAGCGAGGCCACCCGGAGAAGGCGGCAGCAGTCCCTGGAAGCCCACATTAAAAAAAAAAAAAAAAAAAAAAAAAGAGCTCCATGGAGAAAGAACTGAAAAAGCTTCGGCAGGCGTCAACTTCCCCTGAAGGCCGTCTTCTGGTGCCGGTTACCGTACATCCACAATGACACACTCCCTCCCCAGCTCTGGACACCAGGGCTAAACCCTCTGGGTCCAGAGGGGCAGGACACTCTTCCCAGAGGGATTCCCAAGCGATCCATTCCTCCCCTTCGGTAGAGGGAGTCTACCTCTTCCTCATCTTCTTCCTAGGACATCTCGGATCCTTCCAACTGTTCCGAGCAAGGCGACGAGCCAAGCTCTCCGGCCAAGGACTCCGCAGGATCCTTCCTTCACGGAGTTGCTACGGAAGATCCAGGAAATACATAAGTGGTGATCCTTGGAGCCAGACCCCCAGCGTGTTTAAAAAAAAAAAAACTCACTGAGCATCTGGATCTGCCCATGACAGCTCCCACTTTGGTGCCACCCTGGATCGAGCCTCATGATGACCTTATTGCCACTATATGGAAACAACCATCTGCCTTGGACCCACTTCCCAGGAAGTCAAACAGGCTATACCAGGCTCCCAAGGGTGTTGACTTTTTAGACTCCCACCCTCAAGCTGACTCAATTGTGATTAGTGCTGCTCATGGCCAGTTAGCTCAACCCAAACATCTTAGCTCTTCTCCACCTGACAAGGATTCCCGCCTTCTGGACCAGTATGGCAAGATTTTTGCTGCTTCCACTCTGGTTATTAGGGCCCTGAACTACGTCGGCCACATGGGGATTACCAGAAGGCGATTCTTGGTGAGGTGGTATCGAAATTGGACTCCCTTCTGGACTCTCGGGTCAAGCAGGAAACTGCTGACCTTGTCCGCTCTGCACGTTTGGCCAGTTGGCACATTCTTCGTGCAACCTACGATGCAGTGGGCACTGCTAGTAGGAGCTCAGCTTTCGCCGTAGGTCTACAGCGTCACGCTTGGCTCAGTGTCGGGGTTGGTCCCGGAAGTGCAGTCTGCTATCCAGGAAGCACCCTTCCAGGGTTCGGTGCTGTTCAGGGGTGATGTCAAGGACATCTTCACTGACCTGCAGGAGAAGGGGACGGCATTAGTCTGTGGACTGTATGCATCATCCCCATCAATCGCAGTGCCGTCCCTTTCGCAGAGCTGAATCGGCCCAAAGCAAGACCGTAGGGAAGAGGGCCACTGAACATCGGGTGAGGCCCCCCCCAGCTGCCAAGCCCCCCGGCCCAAAAAAGCAGCGGGAGCTTCAACTGCAGCGCTGCCCCACACCATCTGACTCCTTCCCTCTCCCACTATCTCTGGGCTTCCTGGAGGAATCAGTAGGAGGGAGGTTTTCCCTCCACCTTCTTGGCAGGGAGAGGACATCAGATTCATGGGTGCTCCAGCTAATCGCAGAAGGACACTCAATAGAGTTTCTGCAGAAACCACTTCGTCACCCTCCCCAAGGTCGTCTTACTTTTGGGAACATCATCTTCTGGTCCAGGAAGAAATTTCAGGACTTTTGCTGAAAGAGGTGATGGAACTTGTCCCCTCTCTGCAAGGAACGGGTTACTATTCCCACTTCTTCCTGGTCCTGGAGAAGACAGGAGATGCAAGATCTATTCTGGATGTCGGTTCCCTGAACATTTTCATGGAATACAAGAGGTTCAGGATGCTCTCACTGCAGAGCCTTCTGCCCCTCGTCCACTCGGGCCAGTGGCTGTGCACTCTGGATATGCAGGACACTTACTTTCACATAGCTATCCGCCCATCTCGCCGCAAATATCTCAGTTTTGCTTTCCAGGAGGACCACTACCAGTTCGAGGCACTTCCATTTGGCCTCCTCGGCCACTTGTATTTACCAAATGCCTTGCGGTGGTGGCAGCCTACCTGCGTACCGGGAGGTACAGGTTTTCCCGTACCTGGACAATTGGCCCCTGGTGGCCTCGTCCAGGGAGGAACTCCTGCACTGCCTCTTCCTCACCCTGTTTGGGTATTACAATCAACCATTCCAAGTCTTACTTGATCCCATCCCAGAGGCTTCAGTTTATTGGGGCGATACTGGACACGACCCTAGGCAGGGCCTTCCTGCCAATGGATAGGGCAGCCATACTCCAGACTCGGATAAGCCTGTTGTCCGGCAGCAGGCGGGTCAGGGCAAGGTCAGTTCTTTGCTTCCTCTGGCTTATGGCGGCTGCTATCCCGACAGTCTCTCACGCTCTGCTCCATGAGGTTCTCTCAGTGGACGCTTCGCTCTCAATGGGATCAGTTGGTAGATTACTTGGACCAATTGGTCTTAGCTTCCTCTCCCATGATTCGAGACTTGCAGTGGTGGATGATCCGAGAGAACGTTCTTCGGGGATTTCCATTCTTCCTTCCTCCTCCTTTCCAGACTCTGACCACAGACACCTTGGGAGAAGGTTGGGGAGCCCATCTCTGTCCACATCGAACCCAGGGCTCTTGGTCCAAGCTCGAACAATCACTGCACATCAATGTGCTCGAGCTTCGGGCGGTGCTTTACGCTCTCCAGGCCCTCCACCTGCATCTCCTACTGGGCCACCTAGCCGTCCAGATGGACAATGTGTGTGGTATGGTACATCAACAAACGGGGCGGGAATGTCCTACTCTCTTTGCAAGGAAGCGATGAGTCTGGGATTGGGCAGCACAACACGACCTTCACCTCACGGCAATTCATGTTCAAGGGGTCAAGAACTCCTTAGCAGACAAACTTAAGTTGCTCGTCTGCTCAAGCTCATGAGTGGGAGCTGGATCAGGGGGTCCTAGACAGTATCTTCCTACGTTGGGGAACACCTCAGGTGGACCTGTGTGCTTCACCTCTAAACACAAAGCTTCCAGACTTCTGCTCACTTGTTGAAGAGCGAGACATTTTCTGGAGGGACAGATTAGTCTATGCCCCAGTTCCTCTGATCACACATGTCTTGCAGAAACTCTGCTCAGAAGGGGCACAAATGATTTTGATCGCTCCTTTCTGGCCCAGTCAAGTTTGATTCTCTCTTCTGCAACAATACTCGGAGGAGCCTCCTCTCCCACTGTCACGAATTTTATTGACCCAGAATCGGGGGACCCTGGTCCATCCAGGTCTCGAGTCGCTTCAACTGCATGCATGGCTCCTGCAGACATAGCTCAAGCCCGCTTTGGGTTTTCTTCCCAGGTGGCTGAGATCTTGGTAGAGGCTAGGAAACCCTCCACTAGGTCTACTTATGCCATGAAGTGGAAACAGTTCTCAATCTGGGCCGCTTCAAAAGGCTTAGAGCCTTTCTCCTGCTCAGTTGGGCGACTGCTGGAGTACCTGTGCCATCTCTTTGACCTGGGTCTTAGTCACTCGTCTCTGAAGGTACACATGGCGGCCATTTCGGCCTACCATATTCCCTTGGCAGATAGGAAGTTTGCTCAACTGGAAGTCTTAAGACTTTCCTCAAAGGGGTTCACTTGAGACCCCCTATCAGAGTTCCCGCCTCTCCTTGAGATTTGAACTTCGTTCTTGAGAAACTTACTTTGCCTCCTTTTGAACCGGCGGCCTCGGCAGACATGAAGTTCCTTTCATGGAAGATGCTCTTCCTAGTGGCCATTACCTCTGCTATGAGGATTTCCGAGCTCCAACCCCTGATGTGTAAAATCCCGTACTTGATTTTTCACAAGGAACGTGTGGCTCTGCGCACCAATCCTAAGTTTCTCCCCAAGGTGGTAGCGGTATCTACATTGAAACAGTCCATAGAATTACCCACCTTCTTTACGCAGTACTACAATCAGAGGGAGTATCTACTTCACACTATGGACGTTCACCGGATTCTGAGATACTACACTAACAGAACAAAGGATCTCAGAAAGACTAATCAACTTTTTGTTTGTTTTTTGCCCCCAAAAGAGAAGGCAATGCTGTTTCCAAGCAATGCCTGTCTAAGTGGTTGGCTCATTGCATCACCTTCTGTTATGACAAGTACAAGATGACCCTTCCGGGTCAAATAAGAGGTCACTCTACCAGAGGGGTTGCTGCCTCAGTGGCATGTTTCAAGAATGTGTCAGCAGCAGACATTTGTGCTGCCGCCACTTAGACTTCTGCCCATACACTTACAAAACATTAGTTTGGATATTGCCTCTCGCCGTAGAGCAGGCTTCGGGCTCGCTGTTCTGCAAGGCCTCCTTTCTTAAGGCCTTCACAGCTAGAGGATCTACTTAAGTAGCTTTCCTCCTACCGTGTGCTGCTTCTTATTCCAGACTGCTTGGGACTCTGTCCTGTATGTAATTACCTACTGCAAGAGCCCTCTCGAAGTAAGATAGTACAGTTATGTAAGAACTTAATGTAACAGTAGATCTTCGAGAGAGGCTCTTGCAGTAGGTAATACCTTCCTGCCCTCCATCCCCCTAAGCTTTTTCAGCTCCTTTTCCAGTGAGGGAAATCTCCGCTTCTCTAGTCCGGTCTCTTGTGGGCTGTGGCAGGAAAGAACTGGAAGGCGGTCCCTCGTCAGATTGCTAGCTAGAAATTTTTCCGTGGGGTCCTGCCGACGTCAGTCCTAAATGCAATTACCTACTGCAGGAGCCTTACTCTAAGATATACTGTTACAGTAAGTTCTTGCGTAACTGTACTTTTTCTGGCCAGACGAGTTATCCCTTTGCTGGGCAGGGAGGTTTCTCTATGCCTTCCTGCCCTTCCCTCTCATTCAGAGTCCTACTAACGTTACAGGCAGAAGGGGCCCAAATGATTCTAGTAGCCCCCAGATGGCCTCGGCAGATTTGGTTCCCACTCCTGCAGTGGTTATCCATGGAACCTTCGACTCCGCTGCCCATATGCTCGCAGTTGCTACCCCAGGAACAGGGGTTGTTGGTCCATCCGGACCTTCGTTCCTTACATCTGCATACTTGGCTCCTTCAGACGTAGCTCAACAGAGATGCAGGGTTTCCCTTGAAGTGGTGGCAGTCCTAGTGTCTGCGAGGAAGCCCCCAACCCGCTCCGCCCATGCTATGATATGGAAGCGGTTTTGATTGTGGGCCTCGTCTCAGCTTTTGGACCCGTTCACCTGTCCAGTGAACTCAGCATTACAGTAGCTCCTCTCCTTGTACCAACATGTCCTGAGTTACTCCCCTATTAAGGTGCACATGTGGGCTATCTCCGCCTATCATGCTCTGATTAAAGATAAGGCGTTAGCACAATTAGATGTAGCCCGCACCTTTTTGAGAGGAATTTTACGTATCAGACCTCCCATTCGGGACCTTATCCCACCCTGGGATCTCCTTTTTGTGTTCCCTTTGAGCCGGCAGCAGATTGTGAGCTGCGTCCTTTCTTGGAAGGTGTGTTTTTTGGTTGCTATTACCTCAGCTCGAAGAGTTTCCGAGCTTCAGGCTCTGATGTGTAAAGAGCCGTATTTGATTTTCCACAGGGAAAGGGTTTCCTTTGGAACGAATCCTAAGTTTCTTCAGAAAGTGGTCTCTGAGTTGACCCTCAACCAGTCTGTTGATCTTCCAGTCTGTTTTCCTTCCCCATGTAATAGAGGAGGCTCTCCTTCACACATTGGATGTCCACCGGACCTTGAGGTAATGCTTCCAGCGGATGGCTATGCACCATCAGTCGGAGCAACTCTTTGTGGCCTTTGCACCACAATGCTTGGGCAAACCAGTGACCAAGCAGACTATTCCGAAGTGGATCGTCCACTGCATATCCTTCTGCTATGAAAAACACAATAAGCCCCTACTGGGTTCGGTCAGGGGTCACTCCACCAGGGGAGTGTCTGCTTCTCTTGCCACCCTGAGAAATGCATCGGGGACATATGTGCGGCTGCTACCTGGAATTCGGTGCATACCTTTGTCAAGCATTACAGCTTGGGTATCATCTCCAGACACTGCCTGATTCGGTCTGGCTGTTTTGCAGGGACTTTTGTCCCAGACCTCTGGAGTCCACATATCCCACCTCCCAGGGTCGTCTGCCTCTTTGGCGAGGGATTGCTTGGTATTCAGTCCTAATTGTTATAGCCTGCTGCAAGAGCTCCCACTCAAAGTAAGATAGTACAGTTACGTAAGAACTTACCATAACAGTAGATCTTCGAGAGGAGTTCTTGCAGCAAGCGTTACTTTCCTACCTGCCTTCCCCCTCGAGGTGTGCAGATCCATAGTCATCTACATTTCCATAATGCTTCCGTCGCATTCTCATGTCAGGGCTTGTTTTCGGGCCTTGGCAGGAGAACTGAGGTGGAGCTGGGTCTGTCCCCTTTTGTACCAGGGCCGACGTCTCGGCTGGATACTGCTGTTTGAAAAGGTTTCCGGAGGATCCTAGTGCCTGTGGCATAGTGCTAATTGTTATAGCCTGCTGCAAGAGCTCCTCTCTAAGATCTACTGTTACGGTAAGTTCTTGCGTAACAGTACTTTCTCCAGTCCTTATCCCCCAAGTAGGGGGTGCGTGCCTTGCCTACCTCCTCTCAGAGAACTGCTAGGAGTCTGCCACAAAGTGTGGATTGAACAACATATCCACGTCCCTAGAAATACAGGTTGCTCGTAACAGGAGTTCTAGGAGTGGTATATGTTCATCCGCACGACCCACCCGACCTCCCCGGCTTTTGACGTGCAACCTGGCTTCCAGCGGGCTAGATCTGGCATCATGGGGCGGAGCCAAAGGTTTTACCACCCAGGTGGGTGGGAGGACCAGCTTGAAGACCTTCCAGCAAGATTTAAAGCTTCAAGGAACCTGCCACAAAGTGTGGATGAACAATATATACTACTCTTAGAACTCCTGTTACAGATGAGTAATCTGTATATCCCCCAACCCCACTTTATGTTCAGCCCTGCCCTGTACCCTAGCTGTTGTCTAAATACACAGTGGAATGGAAGAAGCCTGGGTTCAAAGTATGCATTCTTTTGGGAAGATGCCTGATGTTAAACAGACACACTGCCTGTTTGTGCCTTGGCCTCAACATAGCTCAGTGCACCTTGTGCCAGGCCATGTATTCTGAGCACAGACTTTGGGTGCTTCAGGGTGAGCCAGTGAAAATGCACATGCTGCAAATAGCTGTACTCGGTGGCAGATCAAAGCGGCGAAGGGTGCTGTCAGATGTTGGTGTTTCTGGACCTTTTTGTTGGGGGGTACACATTAGATCTTCCAACTCCTTTCACACAGAGGGCTTAAATTCTGCCTCTTCAAAGGTAAGTCTCTGGCTACACTTAAAAAGCACAAGAGTTTACACAAGTAGTGGATTGCTGTCTCAAGGAACTGTTTTGTCAGCTGCTATGCATAATTAGATGGATTGAGCTGTCGTCCCTTGCCAGCCATGACCGGAACAGTCTGAGAGAAGTCTTGAGACACTCCGTTTCCCAGACTCGCTCAGTATGATCCCTTAGGGGCATGTACCACCTTGTGGCGCAGACAGGATAGACTGCAGGGTCTTGTACAACCTGTGTGCGTCTGTGTATGCTGGCTCTGCTCTCCAGCTGCACAGTGGGAAGTCAGTTGGGAATTATTTTACTCAATTTGAAAAAAGAAAAGCGAACTCCACTTCTAGACCTCATGACAGCCAGGTGCAATACAAAAATGCTAAGGTGCTTCAGTAGATGCCAGGAACACATGTTGCTTAAATTGTGCCTCTGTCTTAGATGAATGCTCTTCTATATGCGTTACCTCCATATAGCTACTGATTCCAAAGGTTCCAAGAACATTGGGAACAGTCTACACTGATCCTCATAGCAGCTCAGATTGTGATACTCTGACCTGATCACCTGGAAGTGTGCAATCCGATCACCTTTCTGAATCAGCCATGCCTTTTTCATCCGGGACCAATTCTTGATTCTGATCTGGACAAGTTTCAACTATATTGGCCAGGCTCTTGAGCGCAGGAGATTTGTAAAAGCTGGATGCTCTGCAGAAGTAATTCAGTCTTCAGTGCAGTCCAGAAATACACATTAAAGGCCTTCAGTATCTACTTGTAGGGCTTTTGATGCGGACCCTGCACCATTTTAGTTGCCCTCTTCTGAACCACCACTCTGTGTCCTTCTGGAGATCCAGTCTCCAGAACTGGACACGGTACTCTAGGTGGGGTCTTGGCAGCGATCTATACAGAGGCAGGCAACACCACTGCCCTCTTTCTGTTGGTGATATCCCTCCATAAGCATCCCACTAGCCCTCCGAACTGCCCTGTTCCACTAACATGCAACCTTTAGGTCATCTAAGATCTCCCCCAGGTCTCTTTCTTGGTGGTCTTCAGTACCACTCCACTCATGTACTCCGCCCCGTGTTTCTGTGCTCTAAGTGCATTACTTTGCACTTTTTCACATTGAAACCCATCGTACCCGAGAGACGCACAATATATAGGCAAAACTGCCTTGGAAGCTGCGCTGCCCCAGGTGACTTTCAGGGAAGAAATCCAAAGAGAGCATCTGAGTGCAAAGGGGATGGAGTCCATAGGAGGAGTCAAGCTTGAAGTGCCTGATGGTGCTCAGCGAAAGACTGCCCAAGTGTGCATGAGGGCTGAATACTAGTAGTAGAACTTTGGTTACGAGTAAACTCTATTTCTGAATAAATGTTGTTTTTGCTGTGGTTACCTGTTACTGACCTTGTTTACTCTTTCACTTCAACCCAAGAAGGATCAAAACCCGCCAGCAGAGTGCAAGCAGCAGTGAAGCCTGCATATGTGGCCTTGAGGATTAACTGCACAGTAATAGCTTATTAAACACAACTACTAGTTACTTACAGCCTTATATTATATAATGTTTTGTATTTTCTTGGTAGAAAAAAGTACAGCAATTTTTTTTGTCAATGATCATGAACCTTTAAGGGTCAACTCAGAATATAGGCCCGTTCTACCTAGTATTTTAACAGCATAATTTTCCGCAACACATGTAGAGTGCAATCCCAAAAAGCATGGATCTGTTCATTCACTGCTAACTAGTTGGGTTCTTGTGAAGTTGATGTTGTATAGCTATTAGACAAGAACTATAAAAAACACAATTACAGAAACAAATTGAGACCAATATTTGTTAACCAACCAAAGTATTTTTCTTCAGCCTAGTCTTGAATGGGTTCAATAAGTCTGTGCTTGCACTAGCTGTGCCTTCATTACTTCGTAATAGAAATGCAGTGCTGCAGTGACTTGTACCAAGTAGAAACATCCGGATTCTGAGGGACGGAAAGGAAGCACGCAGTTAACCCTCCCAACAAGACCATGTATAATGTTCATACACTGTCTGCTTGTTTATGCTATTGGGTTTATGTTACGTGAAAATTGTGATCAACATGAAAACCTAGTCATATGAAGGTTACCATGTACCACTGGGGTGTGAATAAAGACTAGTATTTTCAGAAATGGCTCGTCCTTTTTTGTAACGAGTCTCATGTTTTTATCATAAACTTCTATAAAAGGTGCATTATGCCTCTGTGTATGAACAAAAAATTTACTGCCTGTCCCATTTCTCATGTTTTATCTGCTTTTTAAAAGCAGTATTCTTGGTGGATTCGAAGCTCTTCATGTAATCCCAGTTCAGTAGATACTTGGCAACTGGTTTTCATTGGCTTCCATGTGTTTATACAAGGATTCTTTTCAGGAGGCAGGGTTACTTACCCTGGTTCCAGCAATATCTGACCACCTTAGCTGCAGACCAGTTGACACATTTTAACGGTCATAGTGGAGGGAATGGTCAGTATTGTGTCACATTTATCAATGAAGGCTGTTTAAAAATATATATATATATATATAATTAATTTGTACTTTAGCATGAGGAAATAATCTGTACAAATAGACAATGACATAAATAAGTATCTTGGGTATTTGCCTCTTTTTTACTTTGACTCTGAGAGGCATCAGGAAATATAAACTAATAAATGATTAGGCCATAATAAAAATAAGTATTTTGGGTATTTGAGTCGTCCTGCTTTTTTACTTTGACTCTGGCATATTTACTATAGTATCATGTTAGAGGAATTTGTCAAGGAGAAGTTTTTCACATTTTGGCCTGTGGAGGAGGAAAAAACAATGTTACGCCCCTCCAGGAAAATAAAGAAAAAAATCTGAGGATCAACGTATTAACTTTGTTTGGATGTAGAAATGCACCCATTGCCTGCACAGCAGGTCACAGTCGAGTTGCTGCTATCCCAGAGGCCCAGTTGAAAGTAGCCATTTTAAAATCTCCAGTGGTGGGATAAGTAAGCATTAATCCATGACAAAGGAGGGCTCTGCTACGGATATCCTTGTAGGGGCATGAGGCTGCAGGCAGAGTGCCTCCAACCACCAATTAGGCATTAATTCCCTAGTAGATCCTTACTTTGGAATGGATTAATCACTTGAAACATGGCAAGCGCAAGGTGAATGTTACAAGTGAATTATATGTGGGAAAGAAATTAACAAGCCACAATATTGCTGAATACAAGATGTGCTGTTTAAGTCTGCACTTTTGAATGAATGCATAGGCCAAGTAGATGTCCGACCGTGCGTGTGCACGTTGAGGGCTGAATATCTATTTGCATTGACTGTTTTCTGTACATCTTAACGTGATTTTTTTCGATAAAATAAACATTTCAAGACCATTTCTGTTTCAGTACAGTGTTCTATTCACTCGTTTCCTTCATTTTTACTTCTAATCCAGTATTGCATTATGGGGAAAGTAGGAATATTTGCATATCTGGCATCTAGCTTGCTTGTACATGCCACTGCATGCCAATATTTCTACTGTGCCCAGAATGTATTATTGGGTGGAAAGAAGTAATGAGACTCACACTTGGTGCATTGTAGTACAGAAATGCAGAATGACACCGGGAAAGTGTGATTATACCCCATTTCTGTGTCTCCTCCTCTTCCTCTGCATGGCCTCAGTGATCTCTGTAGTGCTGGATTTCTGTGGCCTGGCTACGTGCACGCAGGAATACCACATAAGCATTAATCTGTTACAATATTTATTTCTTGTATCATGGCAAGAAATGTTCAGGTCCATCGGTGTGTACTATACTGCCCACAGTGATCGCTCCACTACCAGAGTTCAGTGGGGTGGGGAAGGAACTTGCACACAGCAGTGGAATTTGAAGCGCCACCTGTAGGGAGCAACCAAGGACGCAGTGATTCAGTAAGTGAGGTCATGATGGCAAGCAGGTATTACTAGGGAATTAATACCCGCTTGCTGTTGCGGGTCCTGTGTTGTCTTTTGACCAATCTGAATACTTGATTTCAGCTTGCCATGTTACAGTGAGTGATTTCTGACAGGTCAGTTTCTTGAAAGGTTGTCATTGAGGTTGCTGTGTATGTAAATCAGGCCATGGATATGGTGCTGATCTGAGCCCAGTGTGCTGCAGGCATCTGGAGATTGCCATGGTTTGATTCTTGGGAAGCTTTAATTGTAATGTTGAACTTTAGAGTAAATATTGCAAAATTTATCAGTTCAGGAAAAAACGGGGTGTAATTTCAGGATGGTGAACAGTTGGAATTCAGTTTGCTGTGGCCCCTTTACAATTACTGTAAAGATTTTTCCCTCATGAAAATGGAGAATCTTAGAGTGGGATCTCCTGCAGCAGGCTGTAACCATTAGGACTAATGCCGTAGGCTTTAAGACCCACCGGAAAAATCTTAGCTAGCAGTACCCAGCAGGGACCACCCCTGATGTCCGCTCCTCCCAGACGTCTGTCATGGTACATAAGCAGGCAGACCCCGGCTCCACCCCAGTTCTTTTCCCACCATGACCCGCTTACGTTGGGGGAAGTTGTTTGCTATCCAGCAGTTGCCAGACACATTTTGGATTTCTCATCGGAAATCTACCGTTCTTATGCATTTTTTTATCTTCAGTGCTGCATATGTCTTCTCAGTTGTCTGTATCCTCCTCCAGGCCGAAGAGGAACAAGTGCAATTGTGGCCGCCAGATGTCATCAAAAGACTCACTCCCAGGTACATCTTCTACTTGGGTCCAGACCACGACAGTGCTGCCTGCAACACTTGCAAAGGCTTCAGCAGCAGGACGAGAATTCTACGCCTGAAGGCCCTCAAAGCCTACCTTTTGGAAAAAACAAGTGGATGTCCTGCCCACCTCTGGAGACAAGGGTAAATACCGGGACAAGCCCCATAACACTCCGGGACAAAAAACCATAGCTGGTCCCATCGGTTCTGTCCCAGAAGCCTCTTCTTCCTCGGGCTCAGAACACCAGAAGGACACCAATAAACTGAGCCCTCGTACCAAAAAAAAAAAACTACATCGGTCAAGGCGGGACCATCTGGAGAGAAGCTGGCGAAGCCCATGGTGGTGCCACTTCATGTGACTAAAGCCTCTTCAGCACAAGCCTTGACCCTACCCAAGAAAGTCTTGGCTTCGCCAGGTTCAGGCAAGCTGCCATGTGATAGACACCCAGACACCACCTCTGGTGAAATGAGCGCCAGTCCCGATGCTGGTGGAGGTTCCTCCAGTGGAAGACACTCCCGCGGAGGGAGCACACACTAATGTTGAGGCGACCCCCCAGACCTTCCACTCCGCAGGGCTTTTTGGGGGACTCCCCCACTCATGCCCTCCCGGATCCTCCGGCTTCTCCGGGCCCCTTCCTGGGAACAGCAGCCAGTTTTTAACAGAGGAGCTGCAAGAACTCCTTCTTTCGGAGTCGTCGGGTAAAAAGAGGAGACTCTGCCGGACCTGACACCGGTTCCTGGCCGGAAAACCTTGAACCCAAGGGCCTTCCCGCTTCTTCTCCGAGGACCCCCTAGCAGCTGCTGCCTCGCCCACCTCCCGAAGGCTCGGTCCTGGTCTGGACAGTCTCCTATCCCACTCTCCTAGGCAGGCCCACTCCTGTTGCCGGTCCTTGAACTGATGGTCTGGTAGCCACCGATGCTGAAGCAGGGGGAGTCCTAGATGCAGCTGAGGTTATCCTATGCCCAGTAGCAGATAGTCTTCTGCTTTTCATCACTCTCGGGGGTTCTCTGGGGAGAAGGACCAGCCCCACTCTTCTCCAGACAGTCCGACTTTTATGGATGTCACGAGGCACATCCAGGCCTCCAGTGAATGGGAGACAGAGGACCTGGATCCAAAACACCGTCAACTGGCCCATTACCTGTGGCAAAAGGAGCCCAAGTCTCTGGTGGTACCTCCTTTAGTGGACACCTTCCAAGATCTCACCAGGATAACTTGGAAACATCCAGCCTCAGTCCCAGCTGTTCCAAAGTAGTCTGGCTGTATAGAGCCCAGAGGGATGAGCGTGTCCTGGCGGAACCCCCTCAAGCAGACTCATCGGTCATTACGGTTGCTCATGACAAGTCTAAGCAGCCCAAGTACCTAAGCTCCCAGCCTCCTGACCCAGAATCCTGCTACTTGGACCAAGTGGGCAAGAATCTATTCTGCTACCACCTGTTCCATTAGATCGCTTAATTTCCTCATGCATATGGTCCAGAATGCATTGAGAGGGCAGGAGCTAGCCAATGCCTTGCCAGACTCCACACAAAAGACTGAGCATCTGGACATATTGAAATCGGGCTCGGACATAGGCACGCATGTTCTCCATGCCTTGTATGACACTGCAAATACTGTGGCCAGAGTGGCAGCGTCTGGTGTCTGCCTCTGGCGCCATGCCTGGTTGAGTCCAGGCATGGAGTACAGGATTTGCAGTCCAGACTCTGGGACCTCCTGTTCCAGGGTTCCATCCTTTTTGGGCAGGAGACTGAGTCCCTCATCTCTCATCCCCAGGCGACTGGCTAATGTTGGCCCGTCAGGCAGATGTACAGAGGGGACCAGAAATGCGCAAGACTGCCATTTCGTAAGCCCTCAGGTGCTCAAGCCCATGGAAACCAACAGGGCCAGAGGTGTGGCTTCAAAAGGAAAGCCAGCAACCTGGAGGCGCTCCTTTTTCAAGGCCCCCAAGTCCTCCCAACCCTCTCTGCCCGCTCCTGGCTGTGCCCAATGACTCCTTCACAGCCCTCTGTACCTCTAGGGGAGGCAGTAGGGGGTCACTTCTCTCTTCATCTGAGGGATTGGAGCTGTTACAGTGGGTCCTAGACATTATAAGGAGGGGACATGCACTGGAGTTCACCGGAATTCCCCGGGTTACGCCACCAAGGTCCTCAAGGTATTCTCCTTCTCACATACCCCTTATAGGAGTGATTCGGGCCCTCTGGCGAAAAAAGGCGATAGCACCAGATTTACTTCGAGATACAGCTCTTGCAGCAGGTAACACCATCAGGACTGAAGCCGGCAGGCGTCAGGACCACGAATTCTTCTAGCTAGCATCTTCGGGGACCGCCTCAGGCGTGGCGTGAAATGCGTAAGGGGTCGCTCCAGAGTCCCAGTTCTTTCCCGCCCGTCGACTTGCATGTCTCGACCCTTCGCTCGTTTCTTGGAGCGTGACGACGGTTAAGTTCTTCCTTCGGGAAAAGTTTGTTTTTCCAGCTCGATTGCTGTCTGATGTCCTCTCCAACCTCCGTTGAAGGCCATCCCTCGAAGTGCGCCTGTGGGAAGCAAATCCCATTTAAGGATCCGCATTCAGCCTGCGTCCGGTGCCTAGGTCCAGACCACAACATACAGTTCTGCACGTTCTGCCAGGGATTCAACAGCCAGACCTGGATCCGTCGCCAGAAGGCTCTACAGGCGTTTTTGCTTGAGAGGATCAAGGCCATGGACTCCTACAGGGAGGAATCTGCAGAGAAGGCCCGCAAACACTCTGGAAAGCACAGGGAGAAGGTTTCCTCCAAGTCCCCGTCCAGAGCCTCCGACTCTCGTAGCTCCAACTCCCGGTCCAACTGTTCGCCCTCCCAGGCCCGTTCTCAGCCTCCCCCCGCTGCGGTGAAGAAACCTTTGGGATCTTCTTCCTCCTCACAGGCCAAGACCTCCAGGCCCCCATCTTTGTCCAAAGCCCTGGTTAGGTCTGGGGACCACCATCATCACCACAAGTCGGGTTCCCTCCATTCTGAGCCAGACGTCGGGTCTGCCTCCTTGCCTCCTCCTCCTCCCCCCCAGCGGAAGACCAAGGAGCTTACCTCTCTCAAGAGACTGTTGGATCGCCGACGTCGGCCTCTCACCACAGGTCCCAGGAGCCGTCGACCGCCAGATGTCCGTCGCCAGTCAGGCCTATGCCCCCTCGGTCGTCAGCAGGGGGGCCGACGTCCGCACCAGTACATGTCGAGAAGAGGAGCCAGATGCCTCCTGCCGATGTCTGTCAGGAGACTATTATGGAGGAGGAGTTGACGCAGCCAGAGGACCAGACGGGCGAACCCTACCCTGTCGCACCTCCCAGGGAACCCTCTCCTCAGCCTGAGGAGCAGACACCGGAACCAGACGACCAACCACCAGCACCCGGTCAGTCGTCTGGTCTTTGCATTTCTGAGGTCAAGGAGCTCTTCACTTACTGGTGGGATACCATTAAAAAGGATATGGTTCCCACACCTCCTCTTCCTCCTCCAGCTCCTGCGCCTCACACTCCATCTGGGGCTGCAGGCTGAGTTCCTTCCCCCCCAGGAGCCTCCGGATCCTCTTAGGGGGAGACCAGACAAAAGGAGACCTCCGTCCAGACCTTCTTCAGGTCACCCAGCCCAAAGAGACCCAGAAGGCATGCGCCTTCGCGCCGGCCGGAGGATACGGGATCGAATTCTGGGATCCAGATCCCCTCTCGATCCACATCCCTCTCGGACCACGTGAGCTTCCTAGATCTCCTCCGGATGACCCATCGTTCTCAGAGATCATCGACATATCCAAGAGAACATGGGCTGGGATGCGGAAGAATTAGACCCCGAGAGACTACGCCTCGCCAGGTATCTTCGGCAGAAAGATCCTAAGCCTATGGTGGCACCACCCTTGGTGGACACTTTTGTGGATGTCACCAAGGCAGCCTGGAAGCGTCCACACTCCCGGCGATGCCGAAGAAGCCTTGACCGCCTGTACAAGGCTCCTAAGGAGGACCAGTACATGGCTCAACATCCTCTGGCCGACTCTCTGGTCATAACAGCCTCTCATGACCGGTTCCAGAGACCGCAACATTTGAGCACCCTGCCACGGGACCCGGAGTCCAAACAGCTGGATGCTATGGGCAGGCGCACGTACACTTCCGCTACTTGCGCCATCAGATACCTGAACTACTTGACCCACATGGTGCAGTTCCAAAACGCCTTGTGGGAACAGGGACTGGATCTGGCAGAAAAAATGCCATAAGGTGAGCAGAAGGAGGAGATGTTGCAGCTCCTCCGCACGGGTTCGGACGTGGGAACCCAGGTGCTGCGAGCAGTGTGATCCTGGACTCCTCTGCCTCCGGAGACTCCTGGCTCCGGGTCTCTGAATTACCCCAGGCGTCCAGAAGAATATCATGGATGCCTCTTCGGGAGAAGTTCTCTTTGTGAGCCTTCTGAGAAGGTCCTCACCAAGCTCAAGAGGCCGGAAGGCGGTGAGGTCAGTCCAGGCAATGTGCCGACCCGAAGCTTGGTTCCTTCGTAGGAACCAAAGCCGTTTCTGTGGGCGGATGCAGAGACAACAGCCCGCGCGGTCCACAGCAGAGGCTCAGGTTCCCGCAGACCCAGGAGTAGATCCATGAGCCGAAGCCAGCACCCAGCTAAGCCGGCCCAGCCAAGGGTCCCTCAACCGCCACATTCTGACTCCTTCGGCCCCGCCCCTCAGGATCAGCAGGACATCAAGGTCGGGGTGCGTGTGCAGTACCTGCCAGGATGGCAGTCTATAACTACCAACAGGTGGGTTCTTCAGTTGGTCGAAAGAGGCCACTTTATAGAATTGCAGACAGGCCACCCTCGAGGCCTCCTCTGCTCTCCCGTTACTCGGGTCAGCACAAACTGCTTATCAGGCAAGAGATACTTGCGCTCCTGCAAAAGGGATCGGTAGAGTACGTCCCAGAGAGGGTTCGGATACTATTCTCACTTCTTTCTGGTTCCGAAGAAAACGGGGGACCTCCGTCCAATGCTGGACCTCAGCGACCTCAATCTGTCGGTCACCTACGAGTGATTTTGCATGATGACTCTTCAAGGTCTTATTCCCATGCTAATGAAAGATGCCTTTTTAGCATCCCTAGACATGCAGGACGCATACCTGCATATCCCTGTAGCTCAAGCGCACAGGAGGTTCCTGCGCTTCGAGTTTCTCTGCCACCATTTCCAGTTCCGAGCTCTTCCGTTTGGACTGTCATCAGCCCCCAGGGTCTTTACCAAATGCATGGTAGCCGTGGCAGCGTTTCTAAGGAGACAGACCCACTACGTGTTCCTGTACCTGGGCGATTGGCTTCTCATGGCCGCCTCCAAAGAGGCACTGTTGATGGCTATTCAAAGCACGCAAGAACGGTTTCAGTCCTTGGGCATCCTCATCAACTACGAGAAGTCACTCCTCGTACTTTCCCAGAAATTGCAGTTCATAGGAGCAGTTCTAGATACCGTCCAGGGGAAAGCCTTTCTCCCCAACGACAGAGCGGAACACATCAGATGGATCTTTCAAAGAAGAAGCCCATCCCCGCCAGGTCGGTCCTTCGCTTGCTCGGACACATGGCTGCGGCCATTCCAACCGTCCCTTTGGCAAGGCTCCACATGCAGGTGACTCAGTGGATGCTCAAGGTGCAGTGGGACCAAAGGCAAGACCACATGCAGCATCTGGTCAGAATCACGAATACCGTGATTCGAGACTGGCCGTGGTGGCTAGACCCAGGTATACACTCTCTGCGGGTGTCCCGTTTATAGCGCCGTCCCCGGAGGTAATCCTCACCACAGATGCCTCAGGGCTGGGGTGGGGTGCACACCTGAACGGGGTGAAGTCCCAGGGAACATGGACCCCTCAGGAGGCTCACCTCCACATCAACGTCCTGGAGATGAGGGCGGTCCTATATGCCCTGCTGGCTTTTCAGTCAGAGATCCCGTCGAGTACTCTTCTGCTTCAGACAGACAACACGGTGGTGATGTATTACCTCAACAAACAAGGAGGCGCACACTCTTACCCCCTTTGCAGGGAGGCAATGAGAGTGTGGGATTGGGTAATCCGACACGGCGCGAGCCTGATTGCAGTTCACGTTCCTGGCGTGGACAACACAATCGCAGACGGCCTGAGTCGCTCCCAGGCCAGGGTCAATGAATGGGAACTCCTTCAAGAGGTATTGGAGGATCTGTTTCTACGATGGGGAACTCCAGAGTTGGACTTGTTCGCTTCCCCATCAAACGCAAAACTGCCCAATTTTTGCTCGCTAGATCCAGGGCCTGGTGTTTTCTGGCAAGACGCGTTGTCCCTCTCCTGGGCGAACAGATTCCTCTACGCCTTCCCGTTGATCCAGAGTTCTTCTCAAACTGCGCAGGGAGCACGCAACAATGATCCTGGTAGCAAGGGGAACCATATCTGCCTGGGCCAGAAAGGGGCTAACGCAGCTGTCCCGGGAACCTCCGCTTCCATTGCCTTTCAGCTCCCATCTCTCGTCTCAGGAGAAAGGTTCACTGGTCCATCCGGACTTGCGTTCACTGAACCTGCATGCATTGCTCCTAGAGACATAGCCATTTTGCGACACGGGGTGTCGCATGAGGTGTCGGAAGTCCTTTCTGCAGCTAGAAAGCCGGCAATGCATGCGACGTATGCCATGAAATGGCGCTGATCTTCCTGGACATAAGTCTCCACCACTCATTCACACTATTGGGATCTGCGCCGAAGGCACTAGGACCCATCGGGAGCAAACTTTTTGCTGGAGGGTCGACACCAGAGATGGCGCCATGAGCACTAGCTCGCGCAGCAATGACTATCTCGGCGTCGACCCTCCAACTGCCTCAGTTCCTTTTTTCCCGCCGTCGAGTGCGCTTCAGTAACGTCGCTCGCCTATCAGGAGTCAAACTTCAAACTAGCAGCATAGTTTTCAGTTTATTTTTTTGTAGTATTATCTCGATATAGTATCGCTTAAGTTTATTCTATTTTAATATACAATAAAGAAGTCTCAGCCTACTTGACGGAGTTGACCATGAGCAGGTCAGGTGCGGTAGGGAGACTTCATGTAAACTGTTCAGTCAGTCGGGCTGGGTCGGTCCGCCTTCTTCTCGAGCGGGGGTCGACAACGGTCAGTCAATGCCTGGGGATGGGCGGTCCCCGGAGGCATAAAACAAGCGATGCGCATTCTCGGCACCGTTCTGCCTCGAGCTCTTCTTGACCCACAGGTCTAAAGAGAAGGCATCACTCGAGGTCGCCCGTTGATATGTCTGCGTCAGCGCTCGGTTATCGTGGCTAGTTGCGGTCTCCTCCCGAGTCGCCAACTCTCTGCTTCCGTGGCGCCGTCTTGACATGGTCCTACCCTATTGGTAGATCTTCAGATGAGCAGTTTCATCAGTGGGCGCTCTTATGGAGCAATGGGCTCGGAGGTTGGTTCTGCTACCTGGCTCGGTTGCCGTGGGCCCCGCCGGGCTTGTCGGGCAACCAGGTAGAGGCGGTTGGACTTTCCTGGTGGCGTGGCACCTTCCTCTGTGCCGACAACTCAGCGGGTGTTCTCCCCTCACATGGCTGCGGCACGGGGGCCACACCGATGCCCTTATCTCCTGCTTTTTTCCCTTCTAACCAAGTTTCTCAGGGTCCTGGGATGCTTTCGGCGTCGCGGGGCTTGTCGGCGCCGTTTTCGGCATCGCAGGGCTTGTCCTCGGCGTCGCAGAGCTTGTCAGCGCCATCTTTGGCGCCGTCCGCACCGCCAGGCGGCTTCTCAGCGCCGCTATGTTCTTCAGTGCCGTTTTCGGTCCCGTTTGCCTCCTCGGCGCTGGGAGCTCTCGAGGACTCCTCTTTCCTCTCAATTCTTCCTTCCTCTTCTGTTTTTCACTCCTTTCCTGTCCAAACAGTCCTCCCTGGACTATCAGGAGATAACATTGAGCCTGACCCAGACCTTCAGTTGGGTGATGAAGTGGACGAAGCAGGATCTTTCACTGCTACAGAAACTGTGGTTGAGGACCTGTCCTTTAAGTCTCTGAAGAACCTGAGCTCCACTCTTTCTCTCCAGACTACAGACATCGATCCTGGGAAGCGGTTAAGACTCCAATATCTTCATGCTTCGGAGATCCCTACGGATTTGACTCCTCCGATTCAACCTTCCTTCGAGACGCTGTCTCAAATGGCATAGAATAATCCTGCTCTTACCCCTTCGGTGGCTAAATCCATTGATAGGAAATATTCAGCCCCCAAGGATCGTCCCATCTTGGCATCTCAAGCCTTTGCGGATCCTATTGTAGTCCTGGCAGAGAATGATAAGGTCGTTCTTCCTCAAGCTACTACAGCTCGACCTATTAACAGTCTCGTAAGATTGATACATTAGGTAAGAGTCTTTGCTGCGTCCACTTTAAGTATGCGCATTGCCAGTTATCAGGGCTATTTTTCTCAGTATGAGTATATCCTGTGGCACTCTATCAAGCAAATGGTTGAAGCTCTTCCGGACTCGGACTCTTAAGTCAGAGCTGCTTCTGACCATTACCAGAGGTATTGAATCTAATATCAAAGCAGCCATGGATGCTTTCGACACTGCTTCTCGTGCAGCAGCCGCTGGTATTTGTACTCGCTGTCACTCCTGGCTGCGTACTTCGGGCTTCACGAATGATGCACAGCAGCAGGTGACGGCTCGTATCTTTTTGGTCCTCAGGTAGAGCAAGCTCTAGAGGCTACTCAGAAGACTAGGTCGGCCATTAAGCTGGCTCGACCCCCTCCTACCCCCTCTTGAGGGCATGTCGGTAAATGTCAGTTTCATAATCGTCAGTCCTTTCGAGGCAGGGGCAGAGGAAGTTTCCATAAGAACCAACCTGCCCAACCTCAAAAGAAGAGCGCAACAGAAAAGCGCAAGAGCCCAAAGCGCCCAGCTGTACTTGAGTTGCCGGCCCAAGTTCCATCTCCACTGCCCGGTGGACTTTTCCTCTCCAGTGGGAGGTGCGTCTGATGCACTTCACAACCAGTAGAAGTCCATAACCTCAGACAAATGGGTCCTTGGATAATTCGAGGTATTCTCTCAATTTTCTGGAGCCCCTCCGAATCTTCCTCCCAAGCGACAACCCAGGCTGTCAATCCTTCAGTCAGACCTTCTGCGCCGAGATCCAGGGCCTTCTGAACAACAGGGCAGTAGAACTGGTGCCTCTGCATCAGCGAAACACAGGGTTCTACTCCACTACTTTCTGGTTGCAAAGAAGTCTGGGGTATCGCCCATTCTAGACCTCAAAGCTAAACAAATTTCTCCCCAGGGAGAAATTCAAAATAATTCTCTAGGAACCCTGTTACCTTTGCTTCATCAACACGACTGGCTAGCCTCCTGGACATGCAGGACGCTTACCAGCACATTCCTATTCACCAGGCATCACAAATTCCTGAGGTTTGTGGCTCTGGGTCAACACTATCAGTTCAGAGTCCTGCCCTTTGGGCTATCCTCAGCGCCCGCGAGTCTTTACAAAGTGTTGTACAGTTCTGCATGGCGCATCTCAGGAAGCTCGGAATCAGTGTTTCCCTACCTGGGCGACTGGCTCCTAGCAAGCCCTTCCAGACAGGGGACCCTGGAAGCCGTTCAAGCGGCCTCTGCCTTCTTCACGTCCATGGGAGTTCTGCTGAATCTAAGAAGTCACAGTTGCAGCCCTCCCAGAGACTCCTTTTCATAGGGACTCTACTGGACACCTCTTGCACGAAGGCTTTCCTTCCAGAGGACAGAAGGCTCGATATCCTTCAGATGGCCCGTTACATTGGGGAGAACAGATCAGTTACAGCTTTCTCAATGCAACGTATGTTAGGCCTCATGGCATCCTCAGTGTTCACTGTACCACTAGCTCGGCTACACATGAGAACCACCCAATGGATGCTCAGTGGTCCCCAACCACTCACCCACAGTCTTATCCCATCAAGGTGACAGAACCCTTACAGAGGTCTCTCACCTGGTGGTCTCAAGAAACAATCTCCTGGAAGGAGTTCCTTTGCTCCTCTGGATCATCAATCTCCATCACCACAGGCGCGCTACGGGATGGGGAGCCCATTGTCGCTCTCTCACACTCAAGGTGTATGGACTCCACTCGAGGCCCAGCTTCACATAAATGTCCTAGAGATGAGGCCGTCCTTTTATGCGGTCCGGCTTTGAGGACATCCTCTGTCACAAGAACATTCTCCTTCAAAAGGACAACAAAGCTGTGATGTATTACATCAACAAGCAGAGGCGGTGCTCACTCTTACCCTTATGCAGGGAAGCGATGAGGGTGTGGGAATGGTGCTTGGAACACAAATCTCTAATTCAAGCGGTCTACCTGCCAGGTGTACAAAAGCGACTTGGCGGACCATCTCCAGCAGAACAGAGGCAGATCCTCACGAGTGGTCTCTCGACTCAACCATAGTTCAATCACTATTAAGAGTGGGAACTCCAGACCTGGACCTTTTGCATCCCCACTCAGCATAAAACTGCCTCTCTTCTGCTCCAGAAATCCAGGGCCTGGCATTTTCTGTCAGGATGCGTTCAGGCTGCGGTGGACAAAACGCTTTCTTTACGCCTTTCCACCTCTTCCTCTAATTCAGAGAGTACTTCTCAAATTCTGGTCCCAGGGGACCAAGATGATTCTCATTGCTCCCTCTTGGCCTCGACAACTATGGTTTCCTCTACTCAACAATATGTTGGCAGTCCTTCCGAGACCACTCCCCCTGCAGATGAACCTGTTGACTCAGGGTCGGTGGTCCATCCCAACCTAAGATCGCTTCACCTTCACGCTTGGCTCCTGAAGAGGTAGAAGTGAACGCTTCAATGTCTCTCTAAGAGTTTCAGACATTCTTTGGCTGCTGAAGCCAGCTACTCGGAAAAACTTACGTCTAAGTGGGCGTTTTAGCTCTGGTGTGCAAAGTCCTCTTGGAATCCCTTTTCCTGTCCACCAGACAAGGTTTTGGAGTACCTTTTGGACCTCTCAAATTCAGGTCTTCAGTACTCTACAGTCAAAGTTCACCTTAGTGCCATTTCAGCGTATCATGAGCCGTTTTCTTCTTTGTCTCTGGCTGTTACCTATGGTTAAGAGATTTCTTAAAGGAATTCCTATACCAGACCCCCTATAGAACGTCCGGTTGCAGCCTGGGACATTAACCTTGTGCTAGACATGCTCACTTGGAAACCTTTCGAACCTCTGGCTACCTGTGAGCTAAAATTTCTCACCTGGAAGACAGCCTTCCTAGTGGCCATTACCTCAGCCCGCAGGGTCTCTGAGATACATGCCCTGGTTACGGATCCTCCGTATACTGTGTTCCATAAGGACAAAGTAGTTCTTCGCACTCATCCTAAATTTCTTCCCAAGGTTGTGTCGGAATTGCATCTAAACCAACCTTTGGTCTTTCCCTCTTACTTTGCGGACTTCCAAAATGAAGGGGAACAATCTCTTCATTCCTTGGATGTTGAGAGCCTTGCGTTTCTATCTAGATAGAACCAAGGATTTTCGCAAAGCCCAACAACTGTTTGTTTCCTTCAGCGAGACCCGGCTGGGTCAACCTGTCGCTATCAGATGCATCTCATCGTGGCTAGTGGCATGTCTTCGACACTGCTATTCCATGGTACAGGTTAAATTGGAAGGTAGGGTTTACGCTCACTCTACCAGAGCGGTCGCGGCATCCCTAGCGGAAATTCGCAATGTTCCGATTGCAGACATCTGCAGTGCCGCCACCTGGAGCTCAGTGCATACCTTCGTTAAGCATTATGCACTGGATGTTCATCCGAAGCGACATTCCACCTTCGGCAGAACTATCCTTAATGGACTTCTGTCCTAGAAAGCGTGAGCTCTTGGTCTTCCTGCCGCCCTCTCGAGGATTATTAGCTTCGGTACTCTTCCAATAGTGTGAATGAGTGGTGGAGACTTATGTCCAGGAAGATATGAAAATTACGTACCTACCGTAATTCTTGATCTTCTTGGAGCGAGTCTCACCACTCATTCCCGCCCACCCTCCATCCCCGAGCTCACGCTGTATTGGTCTTCCTCCCTCAAATCTTTAGGCCGTGAAGACTTCTTTGTTGACCCTTCTTACACGGGTCGCCGGACTATCTTATGTCCGGTCTTAAGGATGAAGTTACTCTTCGTTGGTTGCGCTGCACCTCCTTGGTAAAAAGGTACTGAGGCGGTTGGAGGTCGTCGCTGAGATGGTCATTACACTCATGGCGCCCGTGTCTCATGGCGCCGATCTCTCGGCCGACCCTCAGCAAAAGTTTGCTCCGATGGGTCCTGGTGCCTCCGGCGCAGATCCCAATAGTGTGAATGAGTGGTGGAGACTCGTCCAAGAAGATCAAGAATTACTGTAGGTACGTAATTTTCATTTTTTGTTTGGTCGCAAGCACGTGACCTTCCCCTCTAGGTTGCCCGGTGAAAGCAGTGTTAATTACCTGCTCTCCCTTTTCCAGTCGGGTGTAGCCTACTCCTCTATCAAAGTGCACCTCTGCACTATTTCTGCTTACCACTTCCTGGTGGGACAGTGCACAGTGGCGCAGCTTGATGTCTCGCGAGACTTTTTGAGAGGGGTATTACACCTTAGGCCACCCATTAAGGACCCTGTCCCCCTGTGGGATTTACTCTTCGTCCTGGAACAACTCGCGCTTCCCCCCTTTGAACCTGCCACGGATTGCGAGCTGCGTTTTCTGTCTTGGAAAAGGTTATTTTTAGTTGCTGTTATGTCAGCAAGGAGAATTTCTGAGCTTCACGCTCTTATGTGTAAGGAACCCTATTTGATTTTCCACCAGGACAGAGTGTCCCTAAGGACGAATCCTAAGTTTTTTTGCCTAAGGTGGTTTCCACCCTCACTCTCAATCAGGACATTGACCTGCCTATTTTCCTAAGTACTCCAATAGAGGAAAAGCGCTACTTCACACCCTGGATGTTCACCGCTGTCTAAGGTACTACCTAAACAGAACGAAACAGCTTCGCAAATCGGAGCAACTCTTCGTTTCCTTTGCTGAGAGGATGATGGGCCAACCAGTATCAAAGCAGTCACTTTCTCGCTGGCTTGTCCAGTGTATATCATACTGCTACAATACCAAACAGAAGCCCCTCCTGGGTACAGTCCGGGGCCATTCCACAAGGGGGGTGGCTACCTCCTTTGCAGTACTGCGTAACGTTTCCACCTCTGCCATTTGTGCTGCAGCTACTTGGAGCTCTGTACACACTTTTATCAGGCATTATAGCCTGGACATTGCTTCACAGCAAAGAGACGGTTTCGGCCTGGCCGTGCTACAGGGTCTCCTGTCCTAGAGTCAGGCCTTGGCAGGGATATTTTCTAATTGCCTCCTCCCAGTATGCTTACAAGCGTTATTGCTTGGAAATCAGTCCTAATGGTGTTACCTGCTGTAAGAGCTGTATCTCGAAGTAAGAGTACAGTTACGCAAGAACTTATCGTAACAGTAGATCTTTGAGAACAGCTCTTGCAGCAGGTACCTTCCCGCCCACCTTCCCCCTTGGAGGAGGCATGGCTTTTAGAGCCTTTGGCAGGGGCTTATGCCCTTACGTCTTCTGATGATGGATCCTCGGTCTCCCACTCTGTCATCCTGCGGCCGGACGTCTCCGGCGGGAGAACTGGGGAATCTGGCGGGACTGCCCCCTTATGTACTATGCCTGACATTGGAGGCGGGACTGACGTTGGGGGCGGTCCCCGCTGAAGATAGAAGAATTCCGTGGGGTCCTGACGCCTGCCGGCTTCAGTCCTAATGGTGTTACCTGCAGCAAGAGCTGTTCTCGAAGATCTACTGTTACGCTAAGTTCTTACGTAACTGTACTTTCCTCTGCAGCAGCGGGGAAAGGGATATTACTCCCACTTTTTTCTAGTTCCAAAAAAGATGCAAGATCTTTGGACCATCCTTGACCTCTGCTCCTTAAACAACTATATAGAGTACCGAAGGTTCAGGATGGCGACCCTTCCAGGTCTGATTCCTCT
Organism: Neoceratodus forsteri; assembly: GCA_016271365.2. Taxonomy (NCBI): domain Eukaryota; kingdom Metazoa; phylum Chordata; order Ceratodontiformes; family Ceratodontidae; genus Neoceratodus; species Neoceratodus forsteri. The sequence goes on along the minus strand of CM028131.1, from coordinate 1,082,233,786 downwards.
GCTGCACCAGGGAGACTGGCTCTGCTCCCTAGATGTGCAAGATGCGTGCATGCACATCGGGGTCTTCCCCCTCACAGGAAGTACCTGAGGTTCCACTTCAAAGGGGAGCATTATCAGTTTCAGGTTCTTCCGTTCGGCCTTTCCGCTCCTCTAGTCTTCAAATGTTTGGCAATGGTAGCTGTGGCTCTAAAGCACCAGGGGCATTACGTCTTCCCTTACCTCAATGATTGGCTGCTTGCTGCCCTGTCAAGGATGCGCCTTCTTCAGGCTCTGACACCTGTAGTCTGTTCCGAGAGGTGGGGATCACCCTGAACCTTCCAAAGTCTTCCCCAGAGCCCAGCCAAAGACTCTTCTTCGTAGGGGTGGTCCTGGACTCAGCCCAGGGCATGGCTTTTCTGCCTCCAGAGAGGGGCGATCGTCTGCGGGAGATAGCCGGATCGGTCCTAGTCACCCTCGGGTCCAGGCCAGGACCTTCCTCTGACTTCTGGGGCACATGGCGGCTGCTATCCCTGTCGCTCCTTTGGCCCGCCTCCACATGAGACTCCCACAGTGGATGCTCAGAATGCAGTGGGATCAATGCTCAGACGACTTGGTCCACATGGTCGGTCGCAGAGCCAGTCCAGAGGACACTTTTGGTGGCTGGACCCTCAATCTAGAGAAGGGTCCCTTTCTGTCAGGAGCCCCCAAATCAGACCCTAACGACGGATGCATCAGATTTGGAATGGGGGCGCACCTAGGGGCTTGCCAAACACAAGGCGTCTGGAGCCCAGAGGAGCGTGACCTCCACATGAGTTTCCTGGAAATGCAAGCGGCCCTCAATGCGCTGCATGCCTTCCAAGAGGACCTTGTCCTAGGCTCTCCTAGTTCAGTCAGTCAGCATGGGGGTAGTCTTTTTTTTTTTTTTTTTTTTTTTTAACATCAGCAAGCAAGGGGAACGCACTCCTACCCCCTGTGCAGGGAGGTGATGAGTCTAGTACTGGAGCATCATGTCTCTGTCCGCAGTGCACGCTCCAGGTGCTTAAACAACTTGGCAGACAGCCTAAGCAGGTCCCAGTCCAAGGAGCACAAGTGGAAGTTATTACAATCAGTAGCAGACCAGCTCTTCGAGACGTGGTCGTCCAGAGCTGGACCTCTTTGCATCTCCACGCAATGCCAAATTGCCAACTTTCTGCTTGTGCCTGGTGCTTTCTGGCCAGACGCGTTGTCCCTTTGTTGGGCAAGGAAGTTTCTTTACGCCTTCCCTCTCATTCAGAGAATACTGTTGAAGATGCAGGCTGAGGGGGCTCGGATGATTCTAATCGCACCATTGTGGCCTCAGCAGATTTGGTTCCCACTACTTCAGCGGTTGTCCTCAGAACCTCCAGTTCCACTGCCAATATGCTTACAGTTGCTGTCCCAGGATTGGGGTACGCTGGTCCATCCAGATATCAGGTCTTTGCACCTTCATGCCTGGCTCCTGCAGACATAAAATCCAGGTATGCGGTCTCCCAGGAGGTGGCAGACATCCTCGTCTCGGCGAGGAAGCACTCTACTCGCTGCACTTATGCTAAGAAGTGGAAGCGTTTCTGCTTATGGGCATCCTCTCACCGTCTGGATCCCCTTACCTGTCTGGTGAACTCAGCATTACAGTAACTCCTCTCCTTGTACCAACAAGGCTTGAGCTACTCTTTGATAAAGGTGCACATGTGGGCCATTTCTGCATATCATGTCCTCTTGGGGGATAGAACCTTGGCCTAACTGGACGTGGCCTGCACCTTTTTACGAGGCATTCTGCATAAGAGACCTCCCATTAGGGATCCTATCCCTCCCTGGGACCTTGTTTGTGTTGGAAAAGCTCTCTCCTCTCTCCCCACCTTTTGGGTCAGCGACTGACTGAGCTGCATTACCTTTCCTGGAAGGTTTGTTTCTTAGTTGCTGTTCTCAGCTCGAAGAGTTTCCGAGCTCAAGGCTCTGTCCTTTCACAGGGAAAAGGTTCCCTCAGAACAAATCTTCAGTTTCTTCCTAAAGTGATCTCGGAGTTGACCCTCAACCAGTCAGTTGAACTTCTAGTTTATTTTTCTTCTAATAGGGGAGAAGCTCTCCTGCACACACTGGATGTTCACAGGGCACTGAGGTACTACCTCAAGTGCACAGCTACACACTGTAAATCAGAGCAGCTGTTTGTGGCCTTCGCACCGCAGCAGTTGGGCAAACCGGTGTCTGAACAAACTATTTCTAAGTGGCTTGTTCACTGTATTGTGTTTTGCTGTGAGAAGCACCACAACCCCCTTCCGGGCCCAGGTAGGGGTCACTCCACCAGGGCAGTCTTGGCTTCTTTTGCCACCTTGAAGAATGCCTGCATAAGAGACATCTGTGCGGCAACCACCTGGAATTCCGTGCACACATTTATGAAGCACTGTAGCCTGGACATTGCATCCAGATGCCGTGCCGGTTTTGGCTTGGCAGTCCTTGAAGGACTTCTATCCTGATTTGCTGTGTTGTCAGCATTTTCCTATCCTTCCTCCTCCCGGGGTTGGACACCTCCTTGGCGCAGGACTGCTTGGGATTCAGTCCTAATGGTTAACCTGCTGCAAGAGCTGCCACTGGAAATAAGATAGTACAGTTAAGAACTTACCGTAGCAATAGATCTTCGAGAGGAGCTCTTGCAGCAGATGCTGCTTTCCCACCCTCCATCCCCCGGGTGAGGTGTTCAGCACATAATCTACAGGCTTCACTTTTTTCTCTCATTAGGGCCCATTGGTGGGGGAACTGGGGTGAAGTTGGGGTCCGCCCCTTATGTATTATGACTGATGTCTGGGGCGATCCATGCTGTCTACTGCTAGCTGATTTTTCTGGTGGGTCCTAAGGCCTGCAGCTTAGTCCTAATGGTTGTAGCCTGCTGCAAGAGCTCCTCTCTAAGATCTACAGTTACGGTTAAGTTCTTGCGTAATTGTGCTTTGCAGTGACATGGATATGGTGCACTTAGCCACACTTTGGCAGTCTTCCTTTCCCTTTAAATCCTGTTGGAACGTCTTCAAGCTAAGCTTTCCCCACCCACCCAGGTGTTACCCTCCTCGGCTCCACCCTGTGATCAGATCTTCCTTTTTGTTGGAAGACTCTGGTCTCCTACCTCGCAGCTCCCACATGTGGTGTAGGCCCGCTTTCCTAAAGGTGGGCCAGCAACGTGAGACAGCAGTAAGGAGGGCTGGGGGGATACTGGGATGCATAGGGAGAGGCATCACCAGTAGAAAACAGGAAGTTGTTGGCCCTCTGTACAGACAGTTGGTAAGACAACATCTGGAGTACTGTGTAGAGACCCCATTTCTGCAAAGACATAGACAGGGTGGAGGCTGTCCAGAGGAGGGCAACCAAAATGATGCAGGGTCTGCATCAGAAGACACAGGAAGAAAGACTGAGGGAACTAAAGATATATAGCCTCAAGGAAAGGAGGTGTTGGGGGGGAGAAACATGATAGAAACTTTCAAATACCTCAAAGGAATTGACAAAGTCCAAGAGGGTAGCATCTTTCAGAAAGATGTGCAAAAACAAGGGGGCACAATTTGAAGATGGGGGATGGCTCAGAGGTAATGTGAGGAAGTATTTCTTCAGAGAGAAGGTTGTGGATACATGGAACAGCCTTCCTGAGGAGGTTGTAGAGTCAAACAGTGGGGGAATTCAAGAATGCATGGGACAGATGTAAGCCAATTCTAGTGGGGGGATAGGAGGTAGGCTGGTTAACTAGGATCTGCAGCTTATCCGTTAGGTAGGGAAATGGGCAGACTAGGTGGGCCATCAGTCCTTATCTGCTGTCAAATTCTGTTTCCTAGCCTGTTTTCGGTTATTTCTACTGCTCTTCAAGTCACAATGACCATAGTTCCAGTCCTGGGTTCAAGTATTGTGGCGCCTGTAACTGGATCATGTCACACACTGATCCTCCTGCCCCATGTGCGTTTTGCCTCTGGCCTTGGCATGATCCACAGGCTTTGCAGCCTGTACCAGTTCCTACAGCCCGCGACATTAGTGAACCATTATGCCTGCGTGGTTTTATTTATTTATTTTTTTTTTGGCCCCCCCCGGATGAATGGGACCCCCACTGGTCTAGTCCAAGAATGCCTGCAGGGCCATCTTGGTGGCAGCAGGCTTAGCATCTCAACTGGTGGTGTTCGAAGAGGTGACAGCCCAGGACCTGGCTGGTACTGCTTCGGTTTCCTCCTTGCTTCTGTCGGGCTTGAGAACTTCATGCACTGGAGCATTTCAGGATTGTTAGTCTCTTCTGACCCTAAGGGAGGGCCCAAATTCAAGTCCTCAATCTGAGAGGACCTGTTGCAGCCCGTGGAAACGGGAGCGGGCTCACTTCTCCCACCCCTCAATTCTGGTTTAACAGCTGTCAAGCAGTCTGCTTTGGCTGAACCTCCTGGAGTCCCTGTCCAGGCTCCTGGCCCCTCTGTGTTCCCTGTCAGATGTGGGCCGACTGTCCGGCTGAGATTTTTATTAACCCAGTTGGCCTTTTGCCAGAGGTTGCAGTTGACTTGCCTTCTCAGAATCCAGTCCTCTCTGACTGCTCTGTGGGACCACATAAACCAGCTCACCATGCTGTATGCCTTTCAAAGATTAACCCTTTGGGGATTTATCGGGCTTCGGTCCATGCTGAGTTTGTGGTCTCGTCCCTGACAACCCAATCATCAGTCGAGTTAATGGTTGAGGGCTCCGTCCCGTCAGAGCTAGAGATCTCAGCGTTCCTGCTGTCGGCCGTCAACTAAGGAGCGCCATCACTCCTCCTCTTCGTCTTTGAACGGAGAAGGGCTCCTCTGCACTTTGTGGCGTAGATCTTTCTTCGAGGGCATCTCTTGCAGTAGACTTAGCCACCAAGGTGCTAGGACCACACAGAAACCTAGCTAGCTAGCAGTCAACCAGAAGGGGCCACCCACCTCTGACGTCAACCAGTCCTATGAAGTCTGGCTGCCCCACATCCTCCTCTGTTCTTTCCCACCCTTGGCGTTCCCACTCTCTGCTGTTGACTAAGGCGCACCATCTCTCCTCTTATTCGTCTTTGGACAGAGAAGGCTTCCACTGTACTTTGTAATGTAGATATTTCTAGGGTATCTCTTGCAGCAGACCATCACCAGTAGGACTTAGCCGCCAGGCACTAGGACCACACAGAAACCTAGCTAGCAGTCAGTGAGCTGACCACCTCTGACAGCCCCTGGTGTTAGCAAGTCCTATAAAGGTGGTCGGCCCCCCCACCCATCTGTTCTTTCTCAGTCTGCCAACACATCAGACCACTTCCACCGCAGCTAGTCAACCACCATTTTCCTGCATTTAACCATGCTTTGTTTTATTTTTAATAAGTTGAACATCAGATTTTGGTGTTCTCACCTGACTTTGTATTCAAAATCTTTATCTTCCGACTGCTCCACAAAGTGTTCCTGCGGCAAACAGATCCTAGACAAGGACGTCTGTTCTGCCTGCATCTTGTTCCTTGGCCCAGACCACAATGTCCAAGCTTGTGAGGCCTGCCAAAAGTTCAAGCCCGGCCACCAGGAGACCTTGCCAGAAGATCCTAGAGAACCACCTCCTTAGAAGGATGCCTTGATAGAATGGGAACTGCAGGCCAGGAGCTTCTCTATTTTTCTTGGGCCAGACCTTGGGGTCTTAATAGTCTTAAGTCCTGGAACAAACTACCAGGGAACAAGAATCGGAACTATCTTCAGTCTGCCTCCTGCTTGCAGTCCCTGCATAAGTCCTGTATTGTGAAGAGGTTTTCTTCCTTGGGGGAGGTCAGCCTCCCAGGACCCTGCACGCCTTAACTTCTGCAGGGCTACCAGTGGTCCTGCAACCCACTGGGGTCTCCCTAACAGGCGGCAGGTTTTCTGCTCAGGGTACTCTGTAGTCTGCTCCCCAGCCCCTGCTGTTTCTTAGTGGGGACACAGGCAGCTTGGCCAGCAAGGTTGTGCTGGGTGCCAGTCTCCTGGCTGCCACTGCCTCTCCAACACTCGCACTATCAACACAGGTCTCATTCTCTGGGACCCTTGCTGGTTCTGCACCTCCCTTTCAGGGACCAGATGCTGGCACCTCCTCAGGCCTGGTCTCTCCTCAGCCTTTGCCAGGGCGGTCACCCTCCACTCTGTGCCCATGGATCCCCTCCATCTTCACCTTGGCTGATACTTGCTGGGCCTGCACCTGTTTCTACTCCACCACAGCTTGTGGGTCCAACCCTGGCCCTGCTTGTCAGGACTATGCTTGGCCTTCCGCAGCCAGCACCTACAGGGCCTGTGCCAGCCCCTCATTAGCAGACACCTGTGAACCCATCCTAATGCAGTACACCCCTGTAGGACCTCAGCCTGGGTGCTGGGTACCAGCGCCTGCCTATCCATCCATACCCAGCATCTTTTGGGACCTGTGCCTGTCTACAATTACACAATGACTGGGGGACTGGCGCCAGTCCCCTTTGATTACCGTAGTCTTTTTTTATTTTACCTTGTGGTCCTTCATACAGATGCAGGTCCCTACCCCGTGAGGCCCAGCTCAGCCACCCCTCAGTGGCCTCCTTTGGGACCCATCTCCCTGGCCCCTGTTCGGCCAGGCCCTAATACTCCCACTGCTACACACACCTGTAGTACCACAGCCTGGGCACTAGATGCCAGTGCCTTCCTATCCATCCATACCAAGCACCTTTTGGGACCTGCACCAGTCTACAATTACTCAGTACTTGTGGGATCAGCACTGGTCCCCTTTGATTACTACAGTCTGATTTTTGACCTTGTGGTCTTTTATACAAATGCAGGTCCCCACCCTGAGAGGCCTGGCTCCAGCCACCCTTCAAGGGCCTCCTCTGGGCCCCTGTTCGGCCAGGCCCTAGTGTTCTTCACACCCCCAACGGTAGGCATGACTGGTCAGCCAGATGCTCTGATAGTCAACCTGAGAATAGCGGGGATGATGACATGACGCTGAAGAGTGCAAGCACAGTCTTTCTTCATGGGTCCAGAATCCTCAGAAGGGGTAGAGGGGCCAAGCAGTATCTTTAAATCCCCATCAGATGATCCAACTTTCATGGCCATCGTGAGGCACATTCAGGCCACTACTGGATGGGAGAAAGGCAGGATGGCGTAAGCTGACCATCTGTCTATGTCAGCATGACGCTTCTCCCTTGGTTCCCCTAATTATTGCTTCCTACAAGGATGTTACCTGGGCTGCCTGTAACTACCCTCATACGGTCCTGGTGGTGTCCAGAAAGGCTGACAGACTTTACCATGCACTTGCTAGCAAGCTGTATTTTGGTGAGCTGCTCAAGGCAGACTGTTCATCAGTGCAATGCATGACTGAACCAAAAGGCCAAAACTCCTCTGCCCCTTTCTTCCCCGGGACAGGGAGTTTCGGCAATTGGACCATATGGGAAAGTGTGCTTCTGCCATTCGGCCATTAGTTATTTGGCCCATATGGTATAGTATCAAAACCTCTTATGGGACAAGGTAGTCCTAGCTATGCCGGATTACCCTTCTAAGTAGCTGACCCTCCAGGCTCAGATGTCGGTACCCATGTCCTCTGGGTTGCATATGATGCAGTAGATGCCTTTGGCTGGGCAGCAGCTGTGGGCATCTGAATGAGATGCCACTCCTGGCTTACAGGTCTTTGGCTTTGCATAAGACAGCTTCCAAGGAGGTTACTTTCTAGACTACACTGAACTGAATTGTTATTTTTTGGAACTGTGTAAGTAACTAGTATTGATTCTGTTTTTGGGGTGGACTTGTCTTAGTTTTAACTGTAATTTGCCAGGGAGGAACTGTAGCTGGGAGATATTTGCAGTCAGTTGTGACTAGACCTGTTACTTAGCCTTTGTGAAATGGGAGTCTGAAAGGAAGGAAGGCACTCCCCAGGGTGGAGGGTAATAGCTCTAGGTGATTGTTTCTGGACGCCATAGGTTTCTTGGGACATGAATATGTTCAATCCACACTTATTGGCAGGTTCCTTGCCGCTTTAAATCTTGCCGGAAGGTCTCTAAGCTGGCTCCTCGCACCCACCTGGGTGGTAAAACTCTCGGCTCCACCCCATGACGCCAGATCTTCCTTACCGCTTGGAAGCTCAGGTTCCCTCCTTAGTGCTCTGCGTTTTAGACTGGATCCTAACTCTTCAGTTCATCCGAAATTGGTTTTGAAGTTTTCTAAACTTTGGTCTTCATCTTCCCTCGCGGCTGCGATGGACAAATCTATTCCCGACTTTCGGAGGTGCCCTTGCGGGCAGAAAATGTCCAGGATGGATCCTCATTCCACGTGCGTCTACTGCCTTGGCCTAGATCATGACCTGCAGGCCTGCGAGTTGTGCCGCTGTTTCTCGGCCAGCGTCCTGGATGATTGCACTGCCCGATTGAAGCTTGGGCAGTGTCCGTGGCGGCTGGCTCAGCTGAGCAGCTCGAGCAGATGATCACCCTCGAGGAGGAGGCGGCCCAGGCAGCATCTTCCTCCTCCTCGGCCACGGCATTTATCCCGCTTTCTTGAGTTCCTCGTATACGGCCTCGTTCAAGGAGCTTTGTCAGTCCCTTTCCACAAAGGGAAAGGGGCCATTGGGACATTCTTCTCGGCCCAAGAAGGAGTTGAAGGGTAAGTCCCACCGTCGGCGTTTGTGGGAGTGGGAGAGGTCCCCTTCCCCGGACAGCCGACCATCGACTTTGGTCGAGGTTGCGGCTGAGGCCGCTGGCTTCACGGTGTCCCATCAGGCCAGCCTGCTGAGACTCCCGTTGACGCAGTCGAGATTTTTCTTGATCCGTTAGACGGGCTGTCGACTGGTGAAGCAGACAACCCTCCTTTACCGGTTCCCCGGTGGATACCGAGGATCTGCCTGTGCCTTCGGGGCCGCAGTCCCCGGTTAAAGTGCCGGAGCCAAGGGAAGAACGGGTGTCCCCGGCCCCTTCCCAGACCCACCCTCTATCTCTGAGGGTGTCTGTCTCAGACCTCATCTCGGTCTAGCCGTTCCCGCCAACATCGGCGGTCTCTGTCTCTATACCAAAGTAAGCGGCGACACCGTTCCTCCTCGTCCTCGGATGAGGGGAGGCTTTGGCGTAAATTATGCCGGTGCTACGAGGAGCTTATGTGGCAGCAGTTGCTGTTGTCCAGGCCTAAGCCGACTCCGGCCCAGACCCCGGCCATCAAGTGGCTGTTGCCCGCTCCAGGGCTGGTTGCTCGGCCAAAACCAGCTGCTCCACCGATTGTGGTGGAACCTCCGCCTCCACAACCGAAGTCTGGGGCACCAACCAAGGATTCTCAGTCGGGTCACGGCCTGCCCCACAGGCTGTCAGTCACCCTCACTCCCGACTATCCTCGGCAGGTAGAGGGTGGCTCAGGGCCGAGGCAGCTCTTCGCAGAGTCTTCGGAATCAGACTCCTCCTCCCTGTTCTCTAGGCAGGTCGACCTGGAGTCCTCCAGGGGCCAGTCATTGTACTATAGCGCATCATCCTTCTTGGGTCTGCTTCGACTCATCTCGGAGTCCACTGGGATGCAGCTCGAGCCCGTGTAAAGTATCCCCTGACAGATACTGGACCGAGGGGATACCCCCACGGAGGCCTTTCTGGTGGCTGAGGCCATTGTCGGCCCAGCCTTGGAGCTTTGGCAGCAGCCTGCTTTCTGTACTGTGCTCTCGGCCAGGATGGCCAGGAAGTATGCGGTCCCTACCTGCTCTTTTCCTGGTTTCTCGGAGCACCCCTCTGCCGAGGGGTTAGTCACCGACAGCATTTTCCAGCGTTCTGGTAACGCTTGGGACGTGGATGAGCCCCCCGACAGAGTCCAAAAAACTGGACTTTGTCGGGTGCAAGGTGTACGCTGCGTCCTCCCTTGGCCTTCGACAGGCCAACTCGGCCGTGCTGATGGCACACTTCTCCCACGCCCTCTTGGGCTCCCTGGATGAGGTGGTCCCTCATCTCCGGACTGACCTGCAGACCACAGTCCGCCAGGTGCGGGACCAGGGTAGGGGCGGTGGTGAAGCAGCAGCTTCAGACTGCTCTGGACATAGGTGATTCCTGTAGCCATGGTCAGTAGCGGCGCGGTGGCCATGCGCTGAAGGGCGTGGCTGAGGATATCCACCTTCACGGCGGATACCCAGCACAAGTTGGCGGATGTCCCCTTCTTGGGGACTGACCTCTTCGGCCCTGGAGTGGAGGGACGCCTCCAGTGGATCGAAAAGTCCAATGCCACCCTGGACTCTATCACATCCTCCCAGAGGGACAAAGGCCGCCGTCAGCAACAGCAGAAGTCCTTTCGTACTTCAGCCCCTGCATCTCGACTGGCCCAACAACACCAGCAACAGGGCCAGCAGGCTCGCGCTTGGCATCCCAAACCGGCGGCTTCCTCCAACAGGAAGCAAGGAGGTAAAGGCCCAGGATGTCCCTCGGCCAGTTCTTCCTCCAAGCCTGCCCAGTGACTGGTTGAGGGGTGCCGCCCCCAGCCTTGTCACTCCTCCCTGGGTTCCCCCTGTGGGGGGATGGCTCCGCCACTTCCTTTCTGCCTGGTCCGCTATCACCACGGACCGCTGGGTGTTGGGAAAAGGCCTGCCTCTGGAGTTCGAGCAGGCTCCACCCTTTCAAGCCGTTGCCCCTCGGGGGGGCCACGGGGTCCGCAGCCTCGCTGTCGGCCCGCCAATATTGCCCTGCTCCTCGAAAAAGAGGTGATCAGGAAGGTGGCGGATCCTCCTCCAGACCCGGGGTTTGTGTCCAGGTACTTCCTGGTCCCAAAACGGGGGGCTGGCGCCTCATTCTCGACCTGCACGACCTGAACAAGTTCCTAAGGTCTCGGACCTTCAGGATGGTCACTCTGGCTCAGATAATCCCATCCTTGGAATGAGGCATGTGGTTCTGTTCCCTGGACCTCCAGGACGCATTCTTTCACGTCCCAATCCGTCCGTCTCATAAGAGATTCCTCCGCTTCAGAGCGGAGGGATCCCTTTTCGAGTTCCGGGCCATGCCCTAGCTCCCAGGGTCTTCACCAAATGCATGGCAGTGATGACAGTATTCCTGCGGTGCTGAAGGGTCCGAGTGTACCCCTACCTGGATGACTGGCTGATTGCAGCCCCTCCAGAGTGGAGGTGGAATGGTCCAGAGATCTGGCCCTCCAGGTTTGCTCTCAAATTGGCCTCCTCATCAACGAGGCCAAGTCGGAACTCGTGCCGAAGCAGGTGATTCTCTTCATCGGGGCAGAGCTCGGCTCCCGGTGGACAGGGCCGAGGTTCTTTCCTCCTTTGCCCAATCATTTCTGGTTGGGCAGTCGCGCCCTGTCCGGGACTTCCTGCGTCTCATGGTGGCCTGCACCAACGTGGTCCGTTGGGCCCGTTGGTACATGCTTCCCCTTCAATGGGGACTGGCCATCCAGTGGTCACAACGCTGCGATCCTTTGGACCAGCCCGTGACAGTGACCCAGGATATGTGGAACGCTCTCCAGTGGTGGACTGTACCAGCACATCTGCAGGAGGGCATCCCGTTTCTCTGCCCCGAGCCGACGGTCTCTCGTATCGACCAATGCATCTCTGATGGGTTGGGGTGCCCATCTGGGGGAGCACAGAGCCCACGGCCTCTGGTCCCCTCGGGAGTCCCGATGCCACATCAACTTGCTGGAGCTCCGAGCAGTCCGTCTAGCTCTCACCGCCTTCGCTTAGTTTCTACAGGGTCAAGTGGTTCAGGTCCAGACGGACAATACCACGACCATGTACTACCTGAACCGCCAGGGCGGGACGCGCTCCATGCTGTTATGCAAGGAAGCTCTCCGCATTTGGTCCCTCGTGTGCAGCCTGGAGGCGGATCTCCTAGCAATTCACGTGGCAGGAGCCTCCAACACCCTGGCCAATGCCCTAAGCCAGATAGGGGCTGCGTCTCACGAGTGGTCTCTCCTGCCGGAGGTAGTACAAGATCTGTTCTCCCACTGGGGCACACCTCAGGTGGACCTGTTTGCCTCCAGGGAGAATGTGAAGCTGAGACTGTTCCATGCCCCCCCTCAGCAGGGCTCACTGCAGGGGGATGCCTTCTCGAGGCCGTGGACCCCGGGCCTCTTCTATGCCTTTCCCCCCATTTCCCTTGATTCACAAAGTGCTTCTCAAGGCGAGGAGGGACAAGGCGCAGGTGATTCTGGTAGCCCCAGATTGGCCCCGCCAGTTCTGGTATCCAGATCTCCTCCGTCTCAACTCCAGGCTCCCAAGGCGGCTTCCAGCCTGCCCGGACCTGATCTCAGTCAACCAGGGGAAGGTATTCCATCCGGACCTTCAATCCCTGCACCTGACTGCCTGGTTCCTGAGCGGCTAGAATTCCAGGCCTTTGGTCTTTCTGACGAGGTTCTCAACATCGTTGAGGTGTCCCGTAAGGAGTCGACCAGGAAATGCTACGTCTTCAAATGGAAGAGATTCTCCATTTGGTATCAGGGGAAGGGCTTGGACCCTTCCGCCTGTCCTTTGGCAAGCATCCTGGACTACCTGTGGTCCCTTTCTCAGCAAGGGCTGATCGTGACCATAAAGGTGCACCTGGCAGCCATCTCTGCTTACCGGGCATGGGGCGGGAAGCAGTCGGTGGCGCAGAAGGTGGTCGGGCACTTTTTCAAAGACCTTGACCACATTTCCCCTCCGGTGCGAAAGCCTCCACTTCCATGGTATCTACTGCTGGTATTGGCCAAGCTCATGGGCAAGCCATTCGAACCGATGCACAGGTGTGATATTTCCCACCTGTCGTGGAAGACCGCCTTTTTGGTGGCTATCACGTCGGCTAGAAGGATGAGAGAGCTCCAGGCACTTTCCATAGAGTCTCCTTACCTGGTCTTCCATAGGTACAAGGTTGTCCTGCGCCCCCACCCGAAATTCCTTCCGGAGGTGGTGTCGGAGTTTCACCTTAACCAGGTGTTGACTCTGCCGGTGTTCTACCCCAATCACCTCGGAGGCCGGTATAGGCTCATACTTTGGACTGAGCGGCGCTCGCTTATAAGGAAGCGGGGCGGCTGAAGTTCGGGGAGAGGTTCGCCAGCTGTTTGTCACCTATGCTGAAGCCGCACCTGGCAGACCTGCAGCCAAGTGGACGATAAGCAGGTGGGTCACCTCCTGCATAGAGCTCTGCTATAGGTTGGCGGGCATGGAGCCTCCTAGAGGGATAAGGGCTTATTCTACCCGCCATACCGCTGCTTTGGTGGCTGCTTCCAGGGATGTTCCTATCCAGGATATCTACAGGGCTGCTACCTGGAAGTCGGCACATACCTTTATTACCCACTACCACATCGACCTTGAGTCACTCCGGGATGCTGGTTTTGGGGCCTCGGTTCTCCAGTCTCTATTTCCCAAGTAAGTATCGGGGTTGTGCGCCTTGCCTCCCTCCTCCCAGAGAACTGCTAGGAGTCTGCCAATAAGTGTGGATTGAACAACATATCCATGTCCCTAAAAATACAGGTTACTCACCTGTAACAGGAGTTCTAGGAATGGTATGTTGTTCATCCACATGACCCACCCAGCCTCCCCGGCTTCGACGCACAACCTGGCATCCAGCGGGCTAGATCTGTCATCATGGGGCAGAGCCGAGAGTTTTACCACCCGGGTGGGTGGGAGGAGCCAGCTTGAAGACCTTCCGGCAAGCTTTAAAGCGGCAAGGAACCTGCCAATAAGTGTGGATGAACAACATATACCATTCCTAGAACTCCTGTTACAGGTGAGTAACCTGTATTTACTCCCACCCACCCCAAGTGCATAAACTTCCTTTATAGCAGGGGCTCTGACATCACTTCCCCAAAACTAACATACACCTGTTCATAGCCTTAAAGGCACAGCACACTGAATAGGGGGTAGAGGCACTCACAAGCTTGCACACACTAAAACAAAAAGCATCTAACTGGAAGGGACACAGACATGTGGGGAGTGGTGCAGTGCACTGGCTGTGGTGCAGCAGTCTTCCAGGAGACATTCTGGAAACTGTGTTGCTGCCCTATTTGCAGGCACCTCTCTGGTCTGAGCATGGAGATGGTTCATCTCCATGCTGACCTGGCAAGGATTCAGGAAACCTGCTCCCCATCCAGGGACCACCCAGGCCATAGCCACTATCTGAGGTTGCCAAGAAAGGAGTGGTTGGACCACGGTGGGCTCATGGAGGGTGAGGGTGGTGGAACAGAGGCACATCCCTCAGTTGTGCCTTTCCACAATGCATTTGCCACTCTGGCAAAGCACGGTTCCTCTATGGAGGCACCTGCAGTGGAGACCAAGGAAGATGCAGGGAACCTCCACAATGGAGACCCACAGGAAGGTGGCCCAGGACCCCACAGGGAAAGGAAACAACTCCTGGTGGGGGACTCTGTTGTTAGGGGGGTAGAATTGGGGGAGGAAGGGGAAAGGGAGTTAAGGTGCCTGCCCGGCGTCAAGGCGCCTGCCCGGCGTCAAGGCTTGGAGGGACGGAATGAATCCTCAGGATTGTGGGAGCTGGATGTCGTCATCCACCTAGGGACGAATGACCTGGCTGAGAATGGGATCAGAGCAGTGCAACAGGAGTTTGTGGAGTTGGGGAGAGGCCTTAGACAAGTAGCAGACATGGTAACTTTCTCAGAAGTGCTACCTGTCAATAGCATGGATGAGGCTAGGACACTCCACACCATGGGATTCAATGACTGAATTGAAAAGCTGGTGCAGCGCTGAGGAATTTGCCTTCATTGGGGACTGGGGCTCCACCTGGAGGGATGCAGGCCTATACAGGTGCGATGGTCTGCATCTATCCTGGAGGGGAACCAGGATCCTAGGTGATAGGTTTAAGTGCTTTAATGGCAAGCATTTAAGCTAGCCAAGGAGGAGGCAATGAAGAGAAGAAAATCCTAGGCGCCCCCCAAAAAATCTGGGTAAATAATGAAGTAAACACCAAGATAGAGCAGTCGATTGGGAGAAGGGCAGGGGTAAATGGAGAAAGACAAAGGCAGTATGGACAGGGATGGGGCAAAAAGAAATAAAGCCATAAAAAAATGGAAGGTAAAGAGTACCAATGCCCATAGTCTAGGTAAAAAGCTACCTGAAATGGTGGCTTTGATGGAAGAGGGATGCCTGAATATTGTGGCAGTCGCAGAACCATGACTGGGATGTCAACATACCAGGGTACACAGTCTACAGGAGGTAAGATGAGGAGTAGCGCTCTATGTAAGGGAAGGGATCAAAGCAACAGAGCTAAAGGGTAAACAGGAAGGAGAGGAGGCACTCTGGGTCACCCTGGAGACTGGAAATGGCTCTACAATCACACAGGGGTTGTATACAGACCCCTGTCTCGAGGAGGAAATGGACAAGGAAGTGATAGAAGGCATCCTTGGGATGGCAAAGAAAGAGGAGATATTGCTGATGGAGGACCTCAATATGCCAGATGTTGACTGGAGCACCTTTGCTGCAGCCACATCAGAGCAGGGCCATTCTTGATGCCCTACATGGGGCATGCCTCAGCTAGTTTTGGAACCCACTCTGGAGAGAGCAATCTTAGACCTGGTACTCTCAAATGGGGACAAAGAGAGGATCTCTGATCTTGCAGTGGGTAGCCATCTGGGAACAAGTGCCCACCAGTGTGGTTCAGAATAAACTTGGCTGTAGTCAAGCCACACAAAAGTGAAGGTACTGGACTTAAGGAGGGCTGATTTTGTAAAAATGGGAGAGTGGCTCAGAAAAGCCCTAGCAAGCAGGCAAGAAGGTGGGGTGGAGCAACAATGGGGAAACATCAAAACCACCATCACAGAGGCAACAAGCCTTTGTATGAAGCAAATAAATAACGAAAGAAAAACAATATGGTTCTCAAAAGAAGTGGCGGGGAAGGTAAGGGAGAAAAAGATAGCATTCAGGAAGTATAAGGAAACACAGAAGGAGCAGGACAGAGAAATGTATCAGTTAAAACAAGGAAGTGGATAGGCAGTCAGAATAGCAAAGGCCCAAACCAAGGAAAAGATAGCCAACTCAGTTAAGGGGGATAGAACCTTTTACAGGTGCATTAGGGAGCAAAGAAAGACTAAGGCAGGGATACAGAGGCTGAATAGAGGAAGGTGGTTGGGCAGAGAGCAACAGTGAAAAAGCAGGGATACTGAATGAATACTCTGCTCAGTATTCACAATGGAAAAGCAGGGGGAAATACCTAATCCGGTCAATAGAAACACTCTGGATGGGGGTTTGATGTTAGTCTCTTCACAGAAGAAAGTGTTCTGAAAGAACTCTTAAAACTGAAGGTGGATAAAGAAATGGGGCCCGAGGGGATTCACCCCAGAATTCTAAAAGAACTGAGGGAAGAACTAGTAACACCACTTGCTACCCTTTTTAATAAATCATGGGAGGATTTTGTGGTAGACGTGAGGACTGCGGATATGATTCCCCTTCACAAAAGTGGGAGCAAGACGGAGGCAGTAAACTACAGACCTGTCAGTTTGACCTCAGTGGTAGGGAAAATGATGGAATCACTTCTGAAGGAAAGAATTGTTGAGTACCTAGAGGCCAGTGGGGCACAGGACCCAAGGCAGCATGGATTCTCAGCGGGGAGGTCATGTCAGACAAATCTAAATCTTACTTCGAGAGGGCTCTTGCAGTAGGTAATTACATATAGGACTGACGCTGGCCGGCGGCAGGACCTTACGGAAAAATTTCTAGCTAGAAGTCCCTGGCGAGGGACCGCCCCCACGTCGGGTGACCAGCGTCAAGAGACGTCGGTATAAAAGGGCGGTCCCGGATGCCCGCCTTCCAGTTCTTTCCCACCATTAGCTCGTGCAGTGCCTCACGGTAAAGTTTGTGCTTAGCCCTGCTCTTTCGTCAGTTTTACCGAGATTTATTAGTATTTTTCTTCCTATCGTCAGGTCATCGACTGTGTATGCGTCCCTACACCCTCCGAGGACAAAAACAAGTGCGATTACGTGCGGTATGCTGCCACACAAGAGACGGCCATTCCTCCTTCTTCTGCCTAGGCCCCGACCATCTGGTCGACAAGTGCCCGCATTGCCTTCACTTCAACGCGGCTACCCGCAGACTACACCAACAGTCCCTGGAAGCCCATCTTCTAAAGAAAAAGATGTCTTTGATGGAAAAAGAATTGAAGAAGCTCAGGCAGGCGTCAACTTCTCCAGAAGGGCATCGTAAAATGCGGGACAAGGAGAGGCACCGGGAGAAGGCCTCCTCCCACGCGACTCCGGCAACATCCCTTCCAGGAGACCGCCCGACGGCAGCCTCCAAAGTTTTGGAGGAGGTGTCGGTCCGCCCGTCTGGCTCACGCTCGGGCCTTGCGGGCGCCTCCGGGCAAAAGAAGGCCTCCGTCCCCAGTTCTGCCGCAGGTTTGTGGCCTACTGGCGCGGGCGACTTCCATAAGTTGGACGTCTGCTCCTCAGACGTCCGCCCCTTGGGGCTGTGCACGAGCTCGTCCCCCTCGGACCATGCCGCTCCTCCTCCTCAGCCCGCCTCCGAGGACCCCATAAAGCGGACACCAGCTCCTCCGGCGCCCGCTGGGACCTAGCTCCTAAGCCGCCGCGTCAGCTCCCCAATGTGCGCGGGCGGCCCGAACCTCGCGGACTCTCAACCCCGCCATTTCCTGGTTCCCGCAGCCTTGCTGCCGTCAGGAAGCCAGTCACCCCAACCTGACCCGGGATTCCCTCCCGTCCCCGGGCGATGCAGGGGATGTTCCACCTCAGTCAGACCCTTCTAGGAATCCGGATCTGACGCTGGCCGGGGATTTCCCCTTTCCGTCGGGCCCTGCTCCCCCCGGGCCTCTTACTGTTGACCCGCCCATGGGGCCACCTTCCGGGCCGGCAGCTCCTCCGGCACCCGGGTACCCGCCGTCTTATCCACGCCCGTCATACCCGGGATCGCAGTTTCCTCCGCCGCAGTACCCGACGCCTCAATACCCGGCACCAGTTTTCCCACAGCCAGGTTTCGGATGCTCACCTTACAGATATCCGTATTCTTTTCCCCCTCCACCGCCCCCTTGGCGGCCGGTGGATCTGCAGGAGACTCTGGCTTCCTGGTGGGCTGAGGCCAAGGCTCAGCTCACCAAGGAAGTAGAGAGCCGCCTTACAGCAACGGTGCCACCCCCGTACACCAGAGACTGTACACTCCCTCACCGCCTCCAGACTCCAGAGCTCTTCCCTCTGGATCCCGAGAGGCAGGGACGCTTCAGGGTCCCCCAAGGAACCCGTTTCTCCCCTAGCCATGTTAGGGAGTCTTATTCTGCTTCTGATTCTTCTTCCCCCTCGGATTCCTCCGACGGATGCTCCGAGAGAGACGATGAGCCTCGCTTTCCATCCAAGCCCCAGCCGAGGACCCCTCCAGAGGACCCTTTCTTCACGGAGTTGCTCAGAAAAATCCAGGAAGTACATCAGTGGCGCTCCTTGGAACCAGATCCTTGGCGGGTCAAACTTGCCGAACATCTGGACCTGCCCCTGACAGCTCCTACTTTAGTGCCACCCTGGATCGAGCCTCACACCCACCTTGTTTCCACTATTTGGAAGCAACTGTCGGCTTTAGCCCTGCTTCCTAGGAAGTCTAGCAGGCTATACCAGGCTCCTGAGGGTGCAGATTTTTTGGACTCTCGACCCCGTGCAGATTCAGTCGTGATTAGCGCCACTCGCGTCCGATCAGCGCACCCAAAACATCTAAGCTTGTCTCCTTCAGATAAGGAATCTCGCCTCCTGGACCAGTATGGAATGAAAATCTATGCCTCTTCCACACTGGGAATTCGAGCCCTGAATTATGTTGCTCATATGGGGGATTACCAGAGGGCCATCCCTTACCCAGGCGGAATCTAAGATTGACTCCTTACCTGACTCTCAAGTGAAGCAGGAGTTAGCTGATTTAGTCCGTTCTGCTCGTTCGGCCAGTCGTCGCATTCTGCGGATGACATACGATGCAGTGGGCACTGCCCGGGTGGAGCTCCGCTTTAGCCGTGAGCCTGCGGCGTCATGCCTGGCTCCTCATGTCAGGTTTGGTCCCGGAGGTGCAATCTGTGATCCAGGAAGCACCTTTCAGGGGATCGGTGCTTTTCAGTGGTGATGTCAAGGACATCATCACCGACTTGCAGGAGAAGGAGACTGCCCTTAAATCTGTGGATTCCATGTACCGTCCTCATCACCCGCAGCGCCGTCCTTTTCGCAGACGCAGTCGGCCACAAGCGAAACCCCAAGGAAGGCGGGCCACTAAATGTCGGGGCCCCTGCAGCTGCCAGGCCCCCTCCGCCCAAAAAAGCAGCGGGTGCCCCAGCTGCGGCGCTGCCCCACACCGCCTGACTCCTCCTCTCTCCCACCGCCTACGGACTCACTGGAGAAACTGGTAGGAGGGAGGTTCTCCTTCCACCTTCTGGGTTGGGAGAGGATAACAACGGATTCATGGGTGCTTCAGATTATCGCGGAAGGCACTCCATAGAGTTTCTACAGAAACCACCCCGCCACCCCCTTCTGAAGTCGTCCTACCCAAGGGACCATCTTCCTTTGGTCAGGGAAGAAATCTCTGCCCTCCTTGCAAAGCAGGCTATAGAGCCCGTTCCCCCCTCACCTTCAAGGGATGGGTTACTACTCCCATTTCTTCCTGGTCCCAAAGAAGACTGGAGATCTCAGACCCATTCTCTATCTCAGCTCTTTGAACCTTTACGTGGAATACAAAAGGTTCAGGATGCTCTCCCTACAGACTCTTTTGCCCCTCCTTCAGCCAGGTCAATGGCTTTTTGCGCTGTATATGCAGGATGCATATCTGCACATCCCCATTCGCCCTTCTCACCGCAAGTACCTTCGCTTTGCTTTACAGGGGGACCATTACCAGTTCCGGGCACTCCCATTTGGTCTTTCCTCGGCACCCCGAGTCTTTACCAAATGCCTGGCTGTGGTAGCGGCCCACCTGCGTACGATGGGAGTTCAGGTGTTCCCTTACCTGGATGATTGGCTCCTGGCAGCCTCGTCCAGGGAGGAGCTCCTGTATTTCCTCTCCCTCACCCAGCAGGTTTTCACTTGCCTGGGGATTACCATCAACCATTCCAAGTCTCATCTGGATCCCTCCCAGAGACTACAGTTTATCGGGGCTATCCTCGTGCGATGGTAACAAAGCCTTCACTGCCTCCGGACAGGCGGCCTCTTCAGTCACAATTTCCCTGCTATCAGAGCATGAAAAGGTTCGGTCGGTTCTCCGTCTTCTGGGGCTCATGGCGGCCCCCATCCCGACAGTTCCCTGCGCTCGGCTCCACATGAGGATTTCTCAGTGGACTCTTCGCTCCCAATGGGATCAACTCGTAGACGACCTAGATCATCTATTTCTGATCTCCTGGCTGATGGCTCGAGACTTGCAATGGTGGATGGTTCGAGAGAACCTGTTTCAAGGTGTCCCCTTCTTTCATCTTCTCTCTCTCTCCCCCCCCCCCAAGACTCTGATTACAGACGCATCAGGCGAAGGTTGGGGAGCCCATCTGGGTCCCCACCGAACCCAGGGATTATGGTCCAGATTGGAGCTAGCTCTCCACATCTATGTGCTCGAGCTTCGAGCAGTACTATATGCTCTCCAAGCCCTTCAACAATACATTCTTCCCGGTCACCTAGCCGTCCAGACGGATAACATGTGCGTGGTGTGGTACATCAACAAGCAGGGAGGGACTCGATCCTACCCACTATGCAGGGAAGCAATGAGGGTTTGGGACTGGGCAACTCAACACAACCTTCACCTCACAGCGATTCATGTTCCAGGAGTCGACAATACCCTGGCAGACAAGCTGTCGCTCCTCTGCCCTGCCACATGAGTGGGAGTTGGATCAAAAGATGCTAAATCACGTCTTCCACCTTTGGAGGACTCCACTGGTAGACCTGTTCGCCTCTTCCCAAAATGCAAAACTTCCCAACTTTTGCTCGCTCATTCCAGAGCGAGGCTCTTTCTGGAACGACGCTCTGTCTCTAAGCTTGAAGGGCAGATTCATCTGTGCTTTTCCCCCAATTCCACTGGTCCCTTGTGTGTTGCAGAAACTATCGACAGAAGGAGCGAGTGTGATTCTGATCGCTCCTTCCTGGCCCAGGCAAATCTGGTTCTCTGTTCTACAACAATACTCAGAGGTTCCTCCTCTTCCTCTATCTCGAGGTTTGCTGACCCAGGATCAGGGGACCCTGGTCCATCCGGGACTCAAGTCCCTGCAACTCCATGCATGGCTCCTGCAGACTTGGCTCAGTCCCGCTTTGGTGTCTCTCCAAAGGTGGTGGAGATTTTGGTGGAGGCTAGAAAACCCTCCACGAGGTCCACTCACACCATGAAATGGAAGAGATTTTCTATTTGGGCCACCTCTAGGAACGTGGAGCCTTTCTCCTGTTCAGTGGCCGTTCTGCTGGAATATTTAAGTCATCTTTTCGACCTGGGTCTGTCATTCCTCCTTGAAAGTACACATGGCCGCTATCTCAGCGTACCATGTTCCTTTCGCAGATAAAGCGTTTGCCCAATTAGAGGTCTCTAAAACCTTTCTTAGAGGGGTCCTTCATCTGAGGCCCCCCATCAGAACTCCTGCTCCCCCTTGGGACTTTAACTTTGTTCTTGAGAAACTTACTCTTCCTCCCTTGAAGCCTGCGGCCTCTGCAGATCTGAAGTTTCTTTCGTGGAAGACGCTCTTCTTGGTGGCCATTACTTCCGCTCGAAGAATTTCCGAGCTCCAGGCCCTTTGTGTAAAATCCCATACCTGATCTTTCACAAAGAACGGGTGGCTCTTCGCACGAATCCTAAGTTTCTACCTAAAGTGGTAGCAGAGTCTACCTTAAATCAGTCTATAGAGTTACCTGCCTTTTTCACGCAGTACTCCAACCAGGGAGAATACTTGCTCCATACCATGGATGTCCACAGGATTCTGAGATACAACACCGATAGGACGAAGGATCTCAGAAAGACTGATCAGTTGTTAGTCTCTTTTGCTCACAAAAGGGAAGGCAATGCTGTTTCCAAGCAATGCCTGTCGAAGTGGTTAGCTCATTGCATCACTTTCTGTTGTGACAAGTACAGCAAGACCCTCCTGGGTCAGGTCAGAGGTCATTCCACATGAGGAGGAGTAGCAGCCTCTGCACCTTGTTTCAAGAATGTGTCTGCGGCGGACATGTGCTGCCACCACCTGGACTTCCGTCCATACCTTTACGAAACACTACAGTTTGGACATCGCCTCTCGCCATAGAGCAGGCTTCGGACTAGTGGTTTTGCAAGGCCTTCTGTCTTGAAGCCTACAAGGCTACTGCTATTTTCAGGAGTAGTTTCCTCCTCCCAGTGCCTTTTATTTGTTCCAGACTGCTTGGGATTCAGTCTATATGTAATTACCTGCAAGAGGCACTGAAGTAAAGATGGTTCAGTTCGTAAGAACTTACCGTAACAGTAGATCTTCGAGAGAGGCTCTTGCAGTAGGTAATACCTTCCCGCCCTCCATCCCCCTAGGCTTCTTCAGCTCTTTTTCCAGGAATGGAAACATCTGCTTCTCTCTCGTCTGGGCCTGTGGCAGTAAAGAACTGGAAGGCGGGTGTCCGGGACCACCCCTTTATACCGACGTCTCGACGCCGGTCACCTGACGTGGGGGCGGTCCCTCACCAGGGACTGCTAGCTAGAAATTTTTCCGTGGGGTCCTGCTGCCAGCCAGCATCAGTCCTATATGTAATTACCTACTGCAGGAGCCTGTCTCAAAGATCTACTGTTATGGTAAGTTCTTACATAACTGAACTTTTCTTTGACTGGGTGACCAAAGCAGTAGACCAGGGAGGGGCTGTGGACATGGCCTACCTAGACTTTAGCAATGCATTTGACAGTACCACACGAAAGATTAAACAAATTAGCCAGCCTGGGTGTGGGTCTCAGGGTGGTAGCCTGGGTAAAACACTGGTTGGACAACAGGACACGGCGGGTAATAGTCAATGGAGTCCATAGTGAAGAAAGGGTTACTAGTGGGGTACCGCAGGGTTCAGTACTGGGGTCAGTCCTTTTTAATGTCTTTATAAGTGACATTGCAGAGGGACTGGAAGGGAAAGTACATCTCTTTGCAGGTGACACAAAGATGTGCAACAGGGTTGATACACAAGGTGGGGTGGAAGGAATGAAAAGGGACTTGGCTAGGTTGGAGGAATGGTCAAATGTATGGCAGATTAGATTCAATGTAGAGTAATGCACCTGGGAAACACAAACCGGGGAAGAGTACACAATGGGGGGTGAGATACCAACAACAAAAATGGAAAGGGACCTGGGGTAGTCATATCAGATGACCTAAAGTTAGGCGAGCAATGTGAGAAGGCAATAAGGATGTTGTTGGGGGGGGGGGTACTGGGATGCATAGGGAGAGGCATCACCAGCAGAAAACATGAAGTTGTTGGCCCTCTGTACAGACAGTTGGTGAGACCACATCTGGAGTACTATATACAGTTCTGGAGATCCCATCTCTGCAAAGACATAGACAGGGTGGAGGCTGTCCAGAGGAAGGCAACCAAAATGATTCAGGGTCTGCATCAGAAGACATATGAAGAAAGACTAAAGGAACTAAAGATGTATAGCCTCGAGGAGGGACATGATAAAAACTTTCAGATACCTCAAGGGAATCAACAAAGTCCAAGAGGATAGCATCTTTCAAAAAAAGAGATGTGCAAAAACAAGGGGGCACAATTTGAAGATCATGGGGGGATGGCTCAGAGGTAATGTGAGGAAGTATTTCTTCAGAGAGGGTTGTGGATACATGGAATAGCCTTCCTGAGGAGGTCGTAGAGTTAAAAACTGGGGGGGAATTCAAGAATGCATGGGACAGACATGATGCAATTCTAGTGGGGGGTTGGAGGAAGTAGGCTGGTTAACTAGGATCTGCAGCTTATCCGTTAGGTACTGAAATGGGCAGACAAGGTGGGCCAAGCAGTCCTTATCTGCCGTCAAATTCTATGTTCTAGGAGCGTGGATGATATGTTCATCCACACTCTGGCATTGTCCCTTTCCCCTTTAAATCTTGCCGGAAGTCTTTAAGCTGGCTCCTCCCACCCACCCAGGTGGTAAATACCTCGGCTCCACCCCATGACATCAGATCTTCCTTTCTGCTGGAAGATGCAGGTTCCCTCATGCTACTTTGCAGTACCATAGGCTGTGGAGTCAAATCGAGCAGTACCCCCCCTCCCCCAGCCGGGCTGTGTCCCATGGGAGGAAAGGATCTGTCGGCCCTTCGGGACAACATTGCTCAGCTCCTCCTCAAGGAGGTGATGGCTCCAGTGCCGGATCCTCCTTCAGACCCAGGCTTCATCTCCAGGTATTGCCTGGTGCCCAAGCGGATGAGGGGTTGGCGCCCCATCCTAGATCTCCACAACCTGAATCGGTATGTCAGGTCTCGCCCTTCCGGATGGTAACTCTGAACCAGATCATACCATCTCTGGAGTGAAACATGTGGTTCTGTATACTGGATCTTCAGGACGCATTCTACCACGTCCCAATCCGTCCGTCCCATCAGCAGTTCCTCCGCTTCCGGGTCGAAGGGACCCTGTACGAGTTCAGAGCCATGCCGTTCAGCCTATCATCTGCCCCAAGGGTCTTCACCAAATGCATCGCAGTGGTGGCAGCCCATTTTCGGCGTCAAGGGGTTCGCATTTACCCCTATCTAGACGATTGGCTCCTGGCAGGTTCCTCCCTTCAGGAGGTGGAGAGGTCCAGAGACCTGACCCTCCGAACCTGCTCCCACCTGAGCCTCCTAATCGACAAGGCCAAGTCAGAACTCGTTCCCTCTCAGGTGATGGGCTTTATTGGGGCAGAGCTTGACTCTCGTCAAGCCAGAGCTTGGCTCCCGGCGGACAGGGCGGAGGTTCTTTCCTCCTTTGCCCAATCATTTCTGGTTGGACACTTGCGCCCTGCCCGGGACTTCCTGAGCCTCTTGGGTTACATGGCGGTGTGCACCTCGGTGGTCCGTTGGGCCAGATTGCACATGCGCCCCTTCAATGGGAGCTGGCCGCCCAGTGGTCTTAGCGGCAGGGTCTCTTCGACCAGCTGGTCATGGTCACCCAGAGGATGTGGGACGCTCTCCAATGGTGGACTGTCCCGTGTCATTTGCGGGAAGGAATCCAGTTTGTCCGCCCCGAGCCGACGGTCGTCCTTTCGACCAGTGCCTCTCTCATGTGCTGGGGAGTCCCGATGTCACTTCAACCTGTTGGAGCTCAGAGCAGTCAGACTGGCACTGTCAGCTTTCGCTCCTCAGCTCCGGGGTCAAGTGGTTCAAGTCCAGACGGACAATACCACTACCATGTACTACCTCAACAAACAGGGTGTCACGCACTCCCATCTGCTATGCAAGGAGGCACTCCGGATTTGGCCCTTCATCAGCTGGCTGGAGGCAGATCTGCAAGCCATTCATGTGGCAGGAGTCTCGAACCAACTGGCAGATGCTCTCAGCCGCATAGGCCAGACATCCCACGAGTGCTCTCTCCTTCCAGAGGTAGCTTACAATCTGTTCTCCCGTTGGGGCAAACCGTTGGTGGACTGGTTTGCCTCCAGGGAAAACGCCAAGCTGAGACCGTTCCATGCCCACCCCCCTCTGCAGGGCTCGCTGCAGGGGGATGCCTTCTCGAGGCCGTGGACCCCAGGCCTCCTCTACGCCTTCCCACCATTTCCCTTGATCCACAAGGTGTTAAAGTGAGGAGGGACAAGGCGAAGGTGATCCTGGTAGCCCTAGATTGGCCATGCCAGTTCTGGTATCCAGATCTCCTCAACCTCAGCTGCAGGGCCCCGGAGCGACTTTATACACACCCGGAACTGATATAATTGAACCAGGGGAAGGTCTTCCACTCAGACCTTCAGTCCCTGCACCTCACAGCCTGGTTCCTGAGCGGCTAGAGTTCCAGGCTCTGGGCCTTTCCGAGGATGTCTACATTGTGGTGGCAGCATCTCGAAAGGAATCTACCAGGAAATGTTATGCCTTCAAATGGAAAAGGTTTTCCATTTGGTGTTGGGGAAAGAGCCTGGACCCCTTATCCTGCTCTGTGGCTAACATTCTAGACCACCTTTGGTCTCTCTCCAAAGGGGGTCTTCGGTCATCGACCCTTGGGGTGCACCTGGCAGCCATCTCTGCTTACCAGGCGCGGGCCGGTCAGCCGACATTGGCACAGGAGACGGTGGTCGGGCACTTTTCAAAGGCCTGGATCACATATCCCCTCCGGTGCGTGAACCTCCACCTCTGTGGGATCTCTTGCTGGTTTTGGCAAAGCTCATGGGCAAGCCATTCGAACCCATGCACAAGTGCGAGCTTTCGCATCTGTCGTGGAAGACTGCCTTCCTGGTGGCTATCACGTCAGCCAGAAGGACAGGGGAGCTCCAAGTGCTTTCGGTGGACTCCCCTTATCTGGTCTTTCACAGGTACAAAGTTGTCCTGCGCCCCCACACGAAATTCCTTCCGAAGGTGGTGTCAGTTTTACCTTAACCAGGTGTTGACTCTGCCGGTATATTACCCTAACTACACCTCGGATGCAGAGTACAGGCTTCATATTCTGGACCTCAGACGTGCTCTCCTACTATAAGGAGAGGACGGTGGAAATTCGGGGAGAGGTTCACCAGCTGTTTGTCACCTACGCTGAAGCCGCTTCTGGCAGACCTACAGCCAAGCGGACTATTGCAAGAGGGAGCACATCTTGCATAAGTCTGTGTTATGAATTGGCAGGCAAGGAGCCTCCCAGAGGGATAAGAGTTCATTCTACCCGCCATACTGCTGCTTCCAGGGACATCCCTATCCAGGAAATCTGTTGGGCTGCTACCTGGAAGTCAACAAACACCTTCATTATCCATTACCACATCGACCTTGGGTCACGCCGAGATGCTGGTTTGGGGGCCTCCATTCTCCAATCTTTTTCCTAAGTAGGGGGTGTGCGCCTTGCCTCCCTCTTCCCGGAGAACTGCTAGGAGTCTGCCAGACAGTGTAGATGAACAACATATCCACGCTCCTAGAAAAACAGGTTACTCACCTGTAACAGTAGTTCTAGGAGTGGTATATGTTCATCCACACTCACACACACACACACCCGACCTCCCCGGCTTAAGGCACACAACCTGGCTTCCAACAGGCTAGATCTGGTGTCATGGGGCGGAGCCGAGGTATTTACCACCCGGGTGGGTGGGAGAAGCGAGCTTGAAGACTTCCAGAAAGATTTAAAGGGGAAAGGGACAATGCCAGACAGTGTGGATGAACAACATATACCACTCCTAGAACCACTGTTACAGGTGAGTAACCTGTTTTTTTTCAGGACATCCAGTCTAACATAATGGATGCTTTTTTCAGAGGTTTAAAACTTTTTTTGGGAGGGGGGTGTTTAAGATCTCATCTCTGAACTCATGTTCTATACACAGTCAAGACAGCGGGCTCCCTTTCATCACTCCTCCTGCAGCCCGTCCTTCTCCCAAAGCCCAGGGCATGTGCAAAGCTGGGGCAACTCTTCCTCACCCGCCACCCATAGTGTCAGAGGTGCAGCAGCAGCTGCTTCTGATTCTTTGCCAGACGCCCCCACCCAGTTTACCAGGAGGCATTTATAGGGAGGTTTCTTCCTGCACATGGACAGGTGGAGGGAAGTCACCACAGACTGGGTGCTGCAGCTCATTGAGCATGCCCACATTCTTTCATAGTGGCCTTTAGAAAATCCTCCAGGCAGCTCCTCGTATCCTACTGGCCACGTCCCTCTCATCGGGAAGGAAATTCAGGCCAACTTTGAAAAAAGGCCATAATCAGTTTTGCAGTATCTGCAGGGAAGGAAGTTCTGTTCCCACTTTTTCCTAGTCCCCGAACAGACGGGAAATCTTAGGCCCATCCTGGATTTAAGCCAGCTGAACCAGTTTATAGAGTATGAATGGATCTTAGTTTGAGGGGGCTCTTCCAGCAGGCAACACCAGTAGGATTAATCCACCAGGCACTGGAACCCCATAGAAAACTCCTAGCTAGCAGTCTACAGTTGGGGGACCACCCCTACCTCGGCATGCCAACATCTGACCATGGTATTAAAGGGGCGGTCTACCAGCTCCACCTCAGTTCTTTCCCATTGCTGACCCGCGCACGTCAGACCTTCATGAACATTTGCTTCAGTCGACCGCCATTTTGCTTCATGCTTTTCTGTTTTAAAATTAAGTCGTTTGATTGTGCATGTCTTCTCCTCCTCCAGCTTAGTATTCTGACCAGTGTACAAAGTGGGCGTGTAGTAAGCAGCTTTCCTCCAAGGAAGGCCATTCTTGCCTTCTATGTTTAGGGCCTTGATCACATCACCAAGGCCTACCAGCACTGCTAGGACTTCAACCAGGCCACACAGACATGCCATTTGAAGACCTTTCAGGGCTTCATGCTGCAGCAGAAGTTGGACATGATGGAGAAGGAGCTCCAGGGCCAAGGTTCTTTCTCTTCCCTGGTCTCTGGGGCTTCAACTTCTCCTGCCCAGAAGAAATCTACTAGGAAGCATTAGCACCAGGACAATCACAGGGACCACTTCCTAGTCTGCTTCCTGCTCCCAGTCACCGCATAAGTCTGTGACAGACTCTGGGTCTTTCTTTTCCAGGAAGTCAGCCCCTACTCCTCAGCTGCCCACCCTCATTTCAGTCTCAGGTGGTAGCTTTTCGAGGCTTCAGACTTAATCCCCTGCCCCCAATCCCCTGATGCTCAGGCGCTTACACCCAGCAGATTCTTAGCCAGATGGCTCAACCGGGCTCTCTTCCGTGGATGGTGGGTCTGTGCCCATTGCTCACCCAGTCCTGGCATTGCCCACATCTGTTCCGGATTGTGGGACCAGCGCACCTCTGCAATGCTTGGAGCAAGCGCTCGTCTCCTCTTCTTCAGTCCTCTAGCTTTAAGACTTGCCCAGGCCAGACTCTCTCGTACGTTGATGATATGGTTCTGTTCTCAAGCCAATCCAGCCTAGCAGGGCTTCAGACGTACATGCAAACCTGCTTCACTATTGTGTAATCCCGGATCTTACTTTGAGTGAGCTCCTGCAGCAGGCTACACCATAAGGACCATGCCACCAGGCACTTTGACTCCATGGAAAACTTACAGCCAGCAGTACCCAGCTGGGGTCTGCCCGACGTCATCCTCTATATGAAGGGAGCGGTCTCCAGCCCCACCTTGGTTCTTTTTCTGCCGTCGACCCATGCACTTCGGCTCCTCGGACACCTCATTGCATCTGTTGACTGCCATTTTCTTTCTTCAGTCAAAAGTGCTTTTTTTTTTTGAAGTTTTGATATACTGATTAGTTAATGTAGTCTCCGTAGTCTTCGACCAGATGACGGAAATACAAGTGTTCATGCGAGTGGCAGATTCCTGCAAAGGACAGTCATGCTCGGTGCCTCTTCTGTTTGGGGCATGATCACAATGTTACTGCCTGCCCGGACTGCGGCACATTCAACCAACGAACCCATCACAGCAAGACTCTCCAATCCTATGTCATGGAGCAGCAGCTCGCCGCCCTTCAGCGGCTGTCGAAGGCCAGTTCCTCAGCCTCCCATTCGCTGACTTCCCACAAGGAGAAACATTCCGGAGGGAAGCACCAACAGTGGGACAAGGAGCACAGTAGGTTGGAGTCCAGATCCAAGTCTCCTCGCGAAGAAAAGCACTCAAGTTCACGCTCTGGAGAGAGAGAGAGAGCGGACTCTGCCTCCCATCAGGCCTCTCTTCCTCCAGCCTGCCATTGACGAAGGTTCCCGCCCCTGCCCTCAGTGGGTGGCAGCTCTTCAGGGCAAGGATCCTCGGGTCCCTGCCTCAGCCTTAGGCCCTTCCAGCATTCCTCGGGGCTTATGACGAGGACTTCAACTGATAAGGTTCAGGCGTCGTCTTCCCGTTAGTCTGCCTCAGAAGACATAGACGCCAGCTGCATTCCCAGTATAGGGAATGCTCTCCCAGGGACAAGTGAGCACCTGAAGTCAAGACCTTGATGCATGTCCTGGACGACCAGCCTTCCGACAAATGGAAGGACCAGCGGCAGACGCCACAGAGTAAGGTTTTGAGTACCCAGATGTCCACTACTGCAAGTCTGACACCTGTGGGACCACCAGCTCAGAAGCAGACGTCGGCTCAGACCATTCGGCCACCTGTCAAGTCGCCAGACCAAACCCCCTCGGTATCGGAAGACCTGACATCAGGGGACCTGACGACAGACCGTACTACTCCAGAGTCCTGGCATACCTCCTGATGAGACTCCAGGACTGAGCAACCCTACCTGTACTCCCGGCGAGCCCAGTGGTACGCCATTATCGCAAGCGCCGATGGTCCCCCTGGCAGACGTTGGGAAACTTTACCTTGTGGTGGAACATGGTAAAGGGAGATTTACTCAAAAAGGATGACCTCCCCCACCCCCATGGCCCCCTACACCGGTCCCGGACAAAGCACCAGTCCCAGACTCCGAAAGGATCTGTTCTAGGACTGTTGATATGTTAAGCCACACTTATTGGCAAAGCCCCTTTCCCTTTAAATCAGCCAGAAAGTCTTCAAGCTGGCTTCTCCCACCCACCCGGGTGGTATAACCCTTGGCTCCACCCCACGACGCCGGTTCTTCCTTTCTGCTGGAAGAGTCTGGTTGCCTTCTTCGTGCTGTCACATTTTGTAGGCCCTGGCTTCAGAAACTTCGGTTCCAATAATTCACCTTGTTCGCGTTAGCGATTACTTTTCTTCGATCATGGAACATAGGTCTTCCACCGGATTTTGATGGTGTTTGTGCGGCCAGAAGGTGTAGCGCCACGACCCGCATGCCGTGTGCGTTTGTTGGGGTGTTAGCAATGACACCACGACATGAGTTTTGCCTCTCATTGCAACCTAACGTCCTTGGTGATCATCTCGCATGCCTTAAGCTGGGGAGGCCTGAAAAACGGAACACACTGGTGAAATCCAAGGAGGCCCAGTGGGCGGGATCCACAGAGCAATTGGAGCGCATACAAGCCTTTGAGGAGGAAACGACTCATGTCTCAGAATCTTCCTCTCGGAGCTTCTTTGTTCCGTTCGTCCTAGGCTCCACCATTTTGGGTTCCTTCCAAGAGTTGTGCCACTCTCTCCCGACTAAAGGGTGAGAGTCCTGCGGGCATACACTCTTCTCAGTCCCATAAGCGGGAGAGGGACCTGGGATCGTCATCTCGACAGATGCTCTTGGCATTGGGAAAGATCTCAGTCCCAGGAACCTGCCATTTTGACTTGTCGATCACCTCTTTGGATGCTGGCGTCTCGGCCTTGCCGTCTGGCCAGTCGACCGAAGTGTTAGTCGACGATGTTTAGAGAATTCTCGACCTGATCGACTCCAGTTGATGACTGTCTTGCTCTGACTCCGATCCTTGTTTTCCCTGACGAGGGAAGACAGCCTGCTGGGAATACCGCCGAGGAAGTGGTCCCTGACCCCAGGAAGTCACTGGTCCCACTGGTGTCTCCCGAGTGACCGAGTCGACCTACCCGATCTCGATCAAGGTCTTGGACCCCTTGACCGTTCGACTGAGGAAAGGCCATAAGCACTCGAAAGAGGCGATGTCGTTGGTCGTCCTCAAAAGAGGAGAGGCTCCGGTGGCGCTATGAAGACCTCATGTGGCAACAGCTGATTTTGACCGGACACAGGCCTTCCATGGCTCCTACCCTGGGCATTACTTGGCTTTTGCCTCCCAGGCCAAAGCAGACTGCTCTGGAGCTGATTAAGTCTGTTCCTCCACCCGTGGAGCTGGTGAAACCTCTGGTTTAGACTAAACCAGTCTCTCCGATTTTTGGTGGAACCGCTGCCCAAGCAGCCTGTGGGAGGGGCTCCTTCTAAGAAAGCTAGACTGGGCTTCTCCAGCGTGTCTGTCACTGTCACCCCTGACTACTCCCAGCGGGTCAAGGGTGATGTGGGAGGTCAACCGCTGTATCTGGATTCCTTGGATTTGGATGAAACTGGCCACCGTTCTCATCCAGGCAATGATGAATCGGGTGGTGGGATAGATGGAGGAAGGTCCTTCGTCCTTTCAGGGCATTCTTTGCCTCATCTGAGTCCACAGGGATGCCCCTGGAGCATATCAAGAAAAAGGTGGCGTACCCTGTCACTGACATCCTCAAGAGAGGGTATTCCCCATCAGAAGCCTTCCCTGTGGCCAAGGCCATTGTTGGCCCGGCCTTAGAACTTTGGCAGCACCCTGCCTCTTGTCCAGCTTCATATGGCCCTCAAGTGTGCAGTGCCATGGGGTCCCTTGCGGGCTTCACAGAGCACCCTTCGGAGAGCCTTGTGACTGCCTCTGTGTTCAGGCGTACTGGTAGATCTTACTTCGAGAGGGCTCTTGCAGTAGGTAATTACATATAGGACTGACGTCGGGAGGCGGCAGGATCCCATCGAAAAATTTCTAGCTAGCAGTCCCTGGTGAGGGACCACCCCCATGTCAGGTGACCGGCATCGGGAGACGTCGGTATAAAAGGGCAGTCCCTGATGCCGCCTTCCAGTTCTTTCCACTTTGGTCCGTGTAGCACCCGTGGAAAAGTTTGTTGGTTCTTCAGCCTCTCTGTTTTTACCGAATAATTCAGATTTTTTTCAACGTTCGTCAGGTGATCGTTGGTGTATGTCATCGCCTACACCCTCTGAACACAAAAATATGTGCAACTCCTGCAGTGCACAAGGACAGCCATTCCTTGTGCCTGTTCTGTCTAGGTCCTGATCACCCGGTCGAGAAGTGCCAGCACTGCCTCAGCTTCAACGCAGGTACCTGGAAAAGGCAGCAGCAATCCCTAGAAGCCCACATCTTGAAGAAAAGATGAGTTCAATGGAAGGAGCTCAAAAACTGAGGCAGCGTCCACTTCCCCCGAAGGCCATCGGAAGAAGAAAGACAAGGAGAGGCACCGGGACAAGGACTCCTCCACCGCATCTCCCTCAGGAGTCGCTGGGACTCGGGTCACGTCCCTTGTGGGGGACTGCGCCTCGGAAGTTTCCGAGGGAGTGTCGGCCCGCCCGTCTGGCTCACGCTCTGGCCTTTCGGGTGCTCCCGGGCAATTGGAGGCCTCCGCCCCGGTTCAGCTGTAGCTTTGCTGCCCTATTGACGCAGGCGACTCGGTAGCGGGCGTAGTTCTTCCATCCAGCGGAAAAGCCGGTAAGGCACCACGACCCTTGAGCGGCGTTAAAAGCTCTCTCCCGCCCGGACCAGGCGATCTTTCCCTCGGTCTGCCTCAGTGAAACTCCCCAAGTCGGATGCTGGCAACTCTCTGCAAAACCGCATATCGGTTCGTCTGTCCGGTTGGCGAAAGAACAGACAACAGACTTACCCACTTCCATCATCCCCGGTTCTCCACAGCCTTCGCTGCCATCTGGGGACCCAGAGTCCCCCCAGCCCGACCAAGGGGATTTTTCCCCTCCATCCCGACGCTGGGGTTCCTCCTCCGTCAGACCGTCCTATAGGTGCGCTGGATCTGACGTCTGCTCCCTGGATGCCTGTACCGCTGATGCTGGTTTTACTGACTCCAGCTGACATACCGCTTCCGGATGTCGCCCCGTCGCCAGGCCCTCCACCCTGGATCCGCCCATGAGGCCGCCGACCGGGCTGTCTGCTCCGGCAGCTCCTCCAGCTCCCGGATACCCTCTGTCCTATCAGACGCCGGCGTATCCGGGACCACAGTATCTGGCGCCACAGTACCCGATGCCACAATTCTCGATGCTGGGTTTCCCACCGCCGGATTTTGGATACTCCATATGGGTACAACCCATATCCTTATCCCCGTCCTCCTCAGCCTCCAGTGGATTTGCAGGAGACTCTGGCCTCCTGGTGGGATGAGGCCAAGGCTCAGCTCACCAGGGAGGTGGAGAGCCGCCTGCCGATGACGGTGCCATCTCAGGTTCCCGTACGTCCACGGCGGCACACTCCCTCACCATCTCCGGACTCCGGGGCTCTCCCATCTGGATCCAGAGAGGGGCAGGATACGCTTCCTCAGGTACTTCCCAAGGGGTCCGTTCCTCCCCGTATCCGGAAAGGGAGTCATTTTGATCTTCCTCTTCACCCTCGGATTCCTCCAACGGTTGCTCCGAAAAGGATGACGAGCCACGCTCTCCGAAGCCCAGGTCAAGGACTCCTCCGAAGTCTCCTCCGGAAGATCCTTCTTTTACGGAGTTGCTACGAAAAATCCAGGAGGTTCATCAGTGGCTCTCTTTGGAACCAGACCCTCAGTGGTTGAAATTAGCAGAGCATCTGGATCTGCCCGTAACAGCTCCTACTTTGGTGCCACCCTGGTTAGAGCCTCACGCCGACCTTGTTACCACCATCTGGAGCAGCCGTCGGCTCTAGCCCACTTCCGTGGAAGTCGAATAGACTATACCAGGCTCCCAAAGTGTTGATTTTAGATTCTCACCCTACGTGCTGACTCGGTCGTGATTAAGCGCCCGTCACCCGATGATCAGCTAACCAGAAACATCTCGGCTCGTCACCACCTGACAAAGAAATCCGCCTACTAGACCGGTATGGAAAGAAGATCTTCGCTTCCTCCATGCTGGGGATTTGGGCCCTGAACTATGTCGGTCATATGGGGGACTACCAGAAGGCCATTCTTACTCAGGTGGAAACGAAACTGGACTCCCTGCCTGACTCTCGGGTCAAGCAGGAGCTGGCTGATCCTGTCCGCTCCGTACGTTCAGCCAGTCGTCACATGCCTCGTGCGACCTACGATGCAGTGGACACTGCTGGACGGAGCTCAGCTTTCGCCTACGTCATCATGCTTGGCTCCATGTGTCAGGGTTGGTCCCGGAAGTGCAGTCCGCTATCTAGGAAGCGCCCTTCCGGGGGTTGGTGCTTTTCGGTGGTGATGTCAAGGACATCACCGATTTACAGGAGAAGGATGGCACTGAAGTCCGTTGACTCCGTGTACCGCCCGCCAGCCATAGCCGTCCCTTTGACAGATGGAATCGGCTAGGCGAAACCCAAGGGAAGGTGGGCCACAAAACGTCGGGCCCCCACAGCTGCCAAGTCCCCCGCCCAAAAAAGCAGTAGGTGCTTCAGCTGCGGCGCTGCCCCACACCCTGACTCCTGTCTTCTCTCACAGCCTCCGGACTCCCCAGGGGAACCGATAGGAGGAGGTTTTCCCTCCACATTTCAGGATGGGAGAGGATAACATCAGATTCTTGGGTGCTCCAGCTGATCACAGAAGGACACTCGATAGTTTCTGCAGAAACCACCTCGCCACCCCTCCAAAGTCATTCGCGGGAACATCTTCTCTTGGTCCAGGAGGAGATTTCAGCTCTGCTACTGAAAGAAGCAATAGAACCCATCCCCCTTCATCTTCAAAGGACGGGTTACTATTCCCATTTCTTCCTGGTCCCAAAGACAACAGGAGATCTCAAACTTATTCTGGATCTCAGTTCCCTGAATCTTTTTGTGGAATACAAATGGTTCAGAATTCTCTTGTTGCAGAGCCTTCTGCCCCTCCTCCGGTCGGGTCAATGGCTATGTGCTTTGGATACGCAGGATGCTTACCTGCACATTTCCTTTCGCCTGTCTCATCGCAAATATCTTCGTTTTGCGTTCCAGGGGACCACTACCAGTTCAAGGCACTTCCGTTTGGCCTATCCTCGGCACCCCCGAGTATTTACCAAATGCCTAGCGGTGGTGGCAGCCTGCCTGTGTACCTGGGGGGGGGTGCAGGTTTTCCCGTACCTGGACGATTGGCTCCTGGCGGCCTCGTCCAAGGAGGAACTTCTGCGCTGCCTTACCCTTACCCAGCAGGTTTTTGCCTGCCTGGGTATTGCCATCAACCATTCCAAGTCTCACTTGATCCCATCCCAGAGACTACAGTTTATCGGGGCGATTCTAGACACGACCATTGGCAGGGCCTTCCTGCCACCGGACCGGGCATCCACCCTCCAGACTCATAAGTCTGTTGTCTGGCCACAGGCGGGTCGGTGCAAGGTCGGTCCTTCACCTTCTCGGGCTCATGGCATCTGCTATCCCAGCAGTTCCTCGCGCTCGGCTTCATGAGTCTCTCAGTGGACTCCCCGCTCCCAGTGGGATCAGTTAGTGGACGACTTAGATCACCCAGTTCTAGTCTCCTCGCCGATGCTCAGAGATTTTCAATGGTGGATGGTTAGAGAGAACCCGACCTTACTTCGAGATACAGCTCTTGCAGCAGGTTACACCATTAGGACTGAAGGCATCAGGACCCCACGGAAAATTTTCTAGTTAGCAGTCTTCAGCGGGGACTGCCTCCGACGTCTGTCCGGCCCCCAACGTCAGGCGTGGTACACAAGGAGGCGATCCCCCCCCCCATAATCCTCAGTTCTTTTCCCGCCGTCGACATCGCAAGTATCAGCCTGTCTGTCCCTTTTCTAGCGTGTGATGACCTTTAGAGCTATGACATTTTTGTCTTTCTTCACAAATTCTGGATTCAACTGATGTCCTCTCCAAATACTTCTCTGGAAGGTCACCAATTGAAGTGTGCCTGCGGCAAACAGATCCCCTTCAAGGATCCACATTCGGCCTGCATGCACTGCCTAGGCCCGGAACACGACACCAAGGCCTGCTCCTTCTGCCAGGGCTTCAACAGTCGCACCAGGATCCGCCGCCAGAAGGCCCTTCAAGCTTTGCTCTTAGGAGAAACTGAAGACCATGTACAAGGAACCTTCCTCCAGGGGGGAGTCATCGGGTAAAGCCCACAAACACCGGGAGAAGGAAAGGCCCAGGTCCCCTGCGAGGGCCTCGGACTCCCGAAGCTCCGGCTCACATTCAGACCGCTCTCCCTCCAGGGCTCAATCGCAACCTCCCCCAGTTCAGGTCAGATCCTCCAGCGGCTCTTCTCTGCAACCCTTAAAGACTTCCAGGCCGTTGGCATCTTCCACTCCATCTAAGGCCTCGTCGAAGTCGGGGGAGCTCCACAAATCTTCCTCCTGCCATCGGGACTCCGACGCCAGGTCGGTTTCCCAGCCTCCACGTGGATCAGACCCGGTTCCTCGCAAGACCAAGGATCTGACATCCCTCAAACGGACGTCGGACCCGTCAGCCCACCCGACGTCGGCCAAGCATGACCGGCACTCCCAGGAGCTGGCGACATTGAAACACCCATCAACGGCCAGGCATTCGCCTCTGACGGCGTCGGCCAGGGGACCGATGTTGGCTACCCCAGAGAGGAGGACTGCTCCACCATCGCCGGCTGACGTCTGTCGGAAGGACTTGTAAGAGGAGGATACCACACAGCCTGAGGACCAGGCGGGCGACACCGGAGACGTAGGACTCCAACGGGAACCTTCTCCGGAGCGGAAGACCCCCAGGGACCAGACGCCCGACCCTGGCGACAGGGCCGTCTTCGGGCATGAACTTGGCAGAGGTAAAGGAGCTCGTTACCGTCTGGTGGGACACCATCAGAAAAGATGTGGTCGCCACACACTCTCCTCCGCCTCCTCCTCTGCCCAAGGGGCCCGTAGGACGGTCGCCAACCCCCAAG
This sequence comes from Neoceratodus forsteri, assembly GCA_016271365.2. Classification (NCBI taxonomy): domain Eukaryota; kingdom Metazoa; phylum Chordata; order Ceratodontiformes; family Ceratodontidae; genus Neoceratodus; species Neoceratodus forsteri. Next base: position 1,082,196,504 of record CM028131.1, on the reverse strand, counting down.
GAGCGAACACCACCTCCTCAGGGCAGATCCTCAGACAGGAGAAGACCTCCCTCCAGATCCACCTCAGGGTCACCCAGTCCTAAGAGACCTAGATGATGCTGGTACACCCCGTCTGGGGAGGACTAGAGATCTGACACCTCAGGGTGCTCCAGATCTCCTCCTTCCATCAGCATTCCCTCTCCGGACCCAAATGACCTACCCAGGTCTCCTCCGGATGATCCCTCTTTCGCGGAGATCATGAGGCACATCCAGGAGAATATGGGGTGGGATGCTGAAGAGCTCGACCCCAAGAGACAGCGCCTTACCCGCTGCCTTCGGCAGAAAGACCCAAAGCCTGTGGTAGTGCCGCCCTTGGTGGATACCTTTGTGGACATCACCAAGTCTGCCTGGAAACATCCACATTCCACTCCGGCAGTGCCGAAGAAGGCTGACCACCTATACAAGGCCCCTAGGGAGGACCAGTATCTGGTGAACCATCCTCTGGCTGACTCCCTGGTCATCACTGCTTCGCATGACCCATCACAAAGACCTTAGCATTTGAGCACACAGCCACCGGACCAGGAATCTAAGCAGTTGGATGTCTTGGGTAGGTGCATGTACGCGGCTGCGACTTCAGGTCTCTGAATTACCTTACTCACATGGTTCAGTTCCAGAACGCACTGTGGGAATGGGCAGGACCTGGTCAAGAAGATGCCTGATGGTGACCAAAAGGAGGAGCTCTTAAACCTCCTCCGCACGGGTTCGGATGTGGGGACCCAGGTGCTCAGAGCCACATAGGATTCTGCGGACTCTTCAGCCAGAGCTGCAGCCTCAGGCGTGTGTCTCCGGAGACACTCTTGGCTCCATGTCTCTGGTTTAACCCCGGACGTCCAGAAGAACATCTTGGATGTCCCTTACAACGGCGAGGTCCTATTTGGTGAAGCCTCCGAGAAGGTAATCACCAAACTTCAGGACGCAGGGAAGGCAGTCAGATCTGTACAGAGCATGTACAGGTCTCAGCCCAGTTCCTTTCGCAGGAACCAGAGCTGTTTTTGTGGCTGGCTACAAAGACAACAGCCACATTCTGGCCAACAGCAGAGGGGCACTTTGACCAGCAAAGCCCAGGCCAAGTCATCCCCAGGCAGAGGCCAACGATTTGCAAAGTCGGCACAGCCTGCCAGATCGGCGCTGCCACAGCACGATTCCTTCCCCCCACCCACCCGGATCAACAGGAACAGAAAGTCGGGTGTCGATCGCACGCCACTTGCCAGGGTGGCAGTCGATCACCACCGACAGGTGGGTTCTGCAATTGGTCAAAAAGGCCACTATATAGAATTTGTAGACAGTCCACCCACAGACCTTCCCTGCTTTCCCGATATTGGTCAGCATGCCCTGCTAATACAGCAGGAGGTGCTCGTGCTTCTGGAAAAAAGCCTTGAAACGCGTCCGGAGAACCAGAAAGGACTGGGTACTATTCTCACTTCTTCCTGGTTCCAAAGAAAACAGGGGACCTCCGCCCACTACTGGACCTCAGCAACCTCAAACTGTCGGTCGTTTACAAACTCTTCCACATGGTGACCCTTCCGGGCCTAATTCCCCTGCTGAAGTGAGACGCCTTTCTGGCATCTTTGGACATGCAGGATGCCTACCTGCACATTCTGATTGCTCAAGCACATCGGAGGTTCCTGCGCGTCGAGTTTCAAGGCCACCATTATCAGTTCCGAGCTCTTCCCTTCAGGCTGTCATCGGCACCTCGCGTTTTCACAAAGTGCATGGCGGTCGTAGCGCTGTCTCTCAGGAGACAAGGCCACTACATGTTCCCATACCTGGACAACTGGCTTCTCATGGCGCCCTCCAGGGAGGCATTGATGATGGCCATTCACTGCACCCAATCACTTTTTCAATCACAAACTGGGTATCCTCATCAACTACGAGAAGTCACTCCTGGTGCCGTCCCAGAAGCTGCAGTTTATAGGAGCAGTTCTGGACACCGTCAGAGGGAAAGCTGTTCTTCCCTCGGACAGAGCGGAGCACATCAGATCCCTCATCAGGGATCTGTCGATGAAGAGGACCGTCCCGGCCAGATTGGTCCTTTGCCTGCTTGGACGCATGGCTGCGGCCATTGCGACAGTCCTGCTGGCACGTCTCCACATGTGGGTAACCCAGTGGATGCTAAGGGTGCAATGGGACCAAAGGCAAGACCATCTGAAGGAGCTGATCCGAATCACCAACGCCGTAATTCGGGATTGGCAATGGTGGCTACATCCGGGGAACCTCTCTGCAGGGGTTCCCTTCACAGCGCCGTCTTTGACCGTGACACTCTCCACAAACACATCAGGCCTTGGGTGGGGAGCACACCTGGACAGTGTTCAGTCTCGGGGCCTGTGGACAGCCCAGGAGTCTCATCTCCACATCAACATTTTGGAAATGAGGGCAGTCCTTTACGCTCTGCAAGCCTGCCAGTCGGAGATTCCACTGGGTACACTCCTGTTACAGACAGACAATACCGCGGTGATGTATTACCTCAACAAACAAGGAGGCGCTCACTCCTACCTGCTGTGCAGGGAGGCCATGAGAGTGTGGGAGTGGATTTTGCAACACGGCGCAAGCCTAATTGCAGTCCACATCCTGGGAGTGGACAACACCGTCGCAGACAGTCTGAGTCGCTCTCAGACCAGAGTCCTCAAGTGGAAACTTCTACAGGAGGTGGCAGCGGATCTGTTTCACAGATGGGGCACTCCAGAGTTAGACCTTTACGCGTCCCCATCCAACGCAAAACTGCCCAATTTTTGCTCGCTAGATCCAGGGCCTGGTGTTTTCTGGCGAGATGTGTTGTCCCTCTCCTGGGCGGGCAGATTCCTCTCTGCCTTCCCTCCTTTCCCGTTGATTCAGAGATTCCTCTTAAAACTTCGCAGGGAGCAAGCGACGCTCATTCTGATCGCGCCTTTCTGGCCCAGACAAATTTGGTTCACTCTTATGCACCAGCTGTCCAGGGAACCTCCAGTTTCTTTGCCAATCAGCTCCCATCTGTTGTCTCAGGAGGAGGGTTCATTGGTCCATCCAGACTTGCGTTCATTGAACCTGCACGCTTGGCTTCTAGAGACATAGCCATGATGCGACACGGGGTCTCGCAAGAAGTGGCAGATGTACTCTCTGCTGCTAGAAAACTGGCAACCCACGCAACATACGCCATGAAATGGCGTAGATTCTGTTTGTGGACCCAAGTGCGCAGTTTTTCGCCATTAGACTGTCCCAAAAAACTGGTTCTGGACTACCTGCTCTCCCTTTTCCATTCCGGGCTGGCTTACTCCTCGATTAAGGTGCACCTTTATGCAATTTCTGCTTATCGTGCCCCAGTAGGCCATCAGACGGTGGCCCAACTGGACACTACTCGTGCCTTTTTAAGGGGAGTCCTTCACCTTAGGCCACCCATTAAGGATCCATTTCCTTCTTGGGACTTACCCTTCGTCCTGGAGCAGCTTACGCTGCCAACCTTTGAACCAGCCGCGGATTGCGAGCTACTTTTCTTCTCTTATTTGCTGTTACTTTGGCGAGAAGAATCTCGAAATTACATGCTCTTATATGCAAAGAGCCTTATTTGGTTTTCCATCAGGATAGCGTATCCCTAAGGACAAACCCAAAGTTTTTGCCTAAGGTGGTTTCAGCCCTCACCCTTAACCAGGATATTGTTTTACCAGTGTATTTCCCAAAGTACACTAATCGAGGAGAAGCCCTTCTGCACACCCTCGACTTGCATCGGAGCCTCAGATACTGTCTGACCAGAACCAAACAGTTTCGAAAGGCGGACCAACTTTTTGTCTCCTTTGCTCACAGAATAAAAGGAGCTCCTGTCTCCAAATAGTCAGTCTCGAGGTGGCTCATCCAGTGCATCACTTTCTATTATGACCAGCCCAATAAACCCTTACCGGGCACAGTCAAGGGTCATTCTACAAGAGGGGTAGCTGCTACTTTTGCGGCGTTGAAGAATGTCTCCACCTCAGCTATTTGCGCTGCAGCTATTTGGAGCTCTGTGCATACCTTTATCAGGCATTACAGTCTGGACATTGCATCGAGTCGAAGAGCGGGTTTCGGTCTAGCCTTCTTTCAGGGACTTCTGTCCTAGGCTCGAGTAATATTGAGATCTCTACCTTTCCTCCTCCCAGTGGCGCATGATTGCCACTATTGCTTGGAAATCAGTCCTAATGGTGTAACCTGCTGCAAGAGCTGTATCTCGAAGTAAGATAGTACAGTTACTTAAGAACTTACCGTAACAGTAGATCTTCGAGAACAGCTCTTGAGCAGGTACCTTTCCGCCCACCATCCCCCTTCTTTTGGAGGTCGGTCGTAGCCAAACACCCATCTTACGGGATGGGACATTCCGATTCTATAGTCTTGGCCATCTGATGGTGGATCCTTGGTCTCCTCTTCTGATGTCATCCAGCAGCCGGGAGTTTCCGGCGGGAGAACTGAGGATTATGGGGGGAACACCTCCTTATGTACTACACCTGACGTCTGGGGCAGGACAGACGTTGGAGGTGGTCCTTGCTGAAGACTGCTAGCTAGAAAATTTTCCATGGGATCCTGACGCCTGGCGGCTTGGTCCTAATAGTGTAACCTACTGCAGAGCTGTTCTCAAGATCTACTGATCTTGCCCGAGATACAGCTCTTGCAGCAAATCCACCATTAGAACTAAGCCGTCCGGCATAAGTGTACAAATTATCAGCTAACCTCTTCAGGGGGGACCGTCTCCGATGTCGGTCCCGCACCCGATGTCAGGCGTAGTACATAAGGAGGCGGTCCCCCCATAATCCTCAGTTCTTTTCCCGCCGACATCGCAAGCATCAGTCTCTCGGTCACTTTCTAGCATGCAATGACAAGGAACTACGACGTTCTCCTTTCTTCCGAACTTGGATTCTTCTGATGTCCTCTCCAAACACCTCTCTGGAAGGTCACCCATCGAAGTGTGCCTACGGCAAACAGATCCCCTTCAAGGATCCTCACTCAGCCTATGTGCGTTGTCTAGGCCCGGAACACGACATCAAGGCCTGCTCCTTCTGCCAGGGCTTCAACAGTCTCACCAGGATTCGCTGCCAGAAGGCCCTTCAAGCGTTTCTCTTCGAGGAGAAACTCAAGGATATGGATAGGAAACCTTCCTCCAGGGGAGAGTCGTCAGGGAAGACTCATAAGCACTGGGAGAAACACCAGGAGAAGGAAAGGCCCAGGTCCCCGTCGAGGGCCTTGGACTCCCGCAGCTCCGGCTCGAGGTCAGACCGCTCTCCCTCCAGAGCTCAGTCTCAACCTCCCCCGGTTCAAGTCAGAGCCTCCAGCAGCTCCTCTTTGCAGCCTATTAAGACTTCCGGGCCATCAGCTTCATCCACCCCATCTAAGGCCTCGTCCAAGTTTGGGGAGTGCCACAAGTCTTCCTCCCGCCGTCGGGACCCCAGCCTCCGCGTGGGTCGGACCCGGTCCCGCATAAGACTAAAGAACTGACGTCCCTGAAATGGACGCCAGACCTGACGTCGGCCCACCTGACGGCCAAGCATCACAGGCACTGCCAGGAGCCGGCTACAGTCAGACACCCATCGCCGGCCAGGTGTTCGCCTCCCAGGGCGTCGGCCAGGGGACCGACGTCAGCTACTCCAGAGGGGAGGACCGCACCACCATCGCCTACCGACGTCGGTCGGAAAGGTGTCTTCAGAGGAGGACACCACTCAGCCCGAGGACCAGGCAGGCAACTCCAGAACCGTCGAGCTCCCACGGGAACCCTCTCTGGAGTGGGAGGCCACCAGCACCCGGCCCGTCGTCGGGCCTGAATTTGACAGAGGTGAAGGAGCTCTTCACCTTCTGGTGTAACACCATCAGGAAGGATGTGGTCACCACACACCCTCCTCTTACTTCGGCTCCACCTACTCCTTCAATGCCTACGCCCCCCCCCCATCCAAGGGGTCTGTATGATGGTCACCAACTCCCAAGGAGCCAGCAGCTCCTCCTAGGAGTAGATCCTCAGATAGACCTCCATCAAAATCCACTTCAGGGTCACCCAGCCCTAAGAGACCCAGAAGACACCGGTACAACTCGTCTGCGGAGGATTCTAGATCTGACACCTCAGGGCGCTCCAGATCTCCTCCTCCCATCAGCATTCCTTCCCCAGACCCACACAACCTTCCCAGGTCTCCTCCAGATGACCCCTGGTTCACTGAGATCATGAGGCACGTTCAGGAGAATATTTGGTGGGATGCTGAAGAGCTGGACTCCAAGAGATAGCGCCTTGCCCGTTACCTTCGGCAGAAAGATCCAAAGCCTGTGGTAGTACCACCCTTGGTGGACACCTTCGCGGATGTCACCAAGGCTGTGTGAAAGCGTCCACATTCGACTCCGGCAGTGCCGAAGAAGGCTGACCGCCTATACAAGGCCCAGAGGGAGGACCAGTATCTGGCGAACCATCCTCTGGCTGATTCCCTGGTCATCACGGCCTCGCATGACCGGTCTCGGAGACCTCAGCACTTGAGCACACAGCCACCGGACCCGGAATCCGAGTAGTTGGATGTCCTGGGTAGGTGCACGTACATGGCCACAACCTGCGCCATCAGGTCCCTAAATTACCTCACCCACATGGTTCAATTCCAGAACGCATTGTGGGAACTGGGACAGGACCTGCTTGAGAAAATGCCCGACGGTGGTCAAAAGGAGGAGCTTTTGAATCTCCTCCATACGGGTTCAGATGTGGGGACCCAGGTGCTCAGAGTCGCATATGATTCTGCGGACTCTTTGGCCAGAGCCGCAGCCTCAGGCGTGTGTCTCTGGAGAAACTCTTGGCTCCGCGTCTCCGGTTTTACCCCGGACGTCCAGAAGAGCATCATGGATGTTCCTTACAATGGGGAAGTCCTTTTTGGTGAAGCCTCCAAGAAGGTGATCACCAAACTTCAGGATGCGGGGAAGGTAGTTAGATCTGTCCAGGCCATGTACAGATCTCGACCTAGTTCCTTTCGTAGGAACCAGAGTCGCTTTCGTGGCCAGACACAAAGGCAACAACCGCATTCCGATCAACAGCAGAGGGGCTCCTTTTCCCGAAAAGGCCAGGCCAAGTTATTCCCAGGTACAGGCCACCGAGTCGCAAAGTCAGCCCAACCTGCAGGATCTAACGCTGCCACAGCATGACTCCTTCCCAGCCCCCGCTCCTCCTCAGGATCAACGGGAAACGAAGGTCGGGGGTCGCATCGCACGTCTCCTGCTAGGGTGGCGGTCAATCACCACCGACAGGTGGGTGCTGCAATTGGTCGAAAAAGGCCACTATATAGAATTTGTAGGCAGCCCACCTACAAGACCTACCCTGCTCTCCCGCTACTCGGGTCAGCATGCCCTGCTTATACAGCAGGACGTGCTTGCGCTTCTAGAGAAAGAAGCCTTACAGCATGTTCCGGAGAACCCGAGAGGTCTAGGCTGCTATTCACACTTCTTCCTGGTTCCAAAGAAAACAGGGACCTCCGTCCAATTCTGGACCTCAGTGACCTCAATCTGTCGGTCATCTACAAACGCTTCCGCATGGTCGCCCTTCCGGGCCTAATCCCCATGCTGAAACGGGACGCCTTTCTGGCATCACTGGACATGCAGTACGCTTACCTGCACATCCCACTGCCTAGCTTACAGGAGATTCCTGCGCTCGAGTTTGTAGAGCCGTCATTATCAGTTCCGAGTGTTTCCTTTCGGGCTGTCATCAGCACCTTGCATCTTCACGAAGTACATGGCGGTCGTAGCGGCATCTCTGAGGAGACGAGGCCACTACGTGTTCCTGTACCTGGACGACTGGCTTCTCATGGCTCCCTCCAAGGAAGCACTGATGACGGCCATTCATTGTACCCAGGCCCTCTTTCAGTCACTGGGTATTCTCATCAACTACGAGAAGTCACTCCTGGTACTGTCCCAGAAACTGCAGTTTATAGGAGCAGTTCTGGACACCATCAGAGGAAAAGCTTTTCTTCCTGCGGACGGAGCAGAACACATCAGATCCCTCATCAGGGACCTGTCGGTGAAGAAGACCGTCCCGCCAGATCGGTCCTTCACCTGCTCGGACACATGGCTGCAGCCATTGCAACGGTCCCGATGGCAAGGCTCCACATGTGGGTAACTCAGTGGATGCTAAAGGTGCAATGGGACCAAAGGCAAGACCATCTGCAGCAGCCAATTCGAATCACAAATGCCGCGATTTGGGATTGGCAATGGTGGCTAGATCTGGGAAACCTCTGCACGCGGGTTTCCTTTGTAGTGCCGTCTCCAACTGTGACTCTCTCCACGGACGCCTCAGGGCTCGGGTGGGGAGCACACCTAGACCGGGTGAGGTCTCAGGGCACATGGTCAATCCAAGAATCTCATCTCCACATCAACATTTTGGAGATGAGGGCGGTTATTTATGCTGTGCAAGCCTCCCAGTCGGAGATTCCACTGGGTACTCTCCTGTTGCAAACAGACAATACTGCAGTGATGTATTACCTCAACAAACAAGGAGGCACTCACTCCTGCCCGCTTTGCAGGGAGGCCATGAGTGTGGGAGAGTGGGTAGTGCAGCACGGTGCAAACCTAATTGCAGTACATGTCCCCGGAGTGGACAATATCGTCGCAGACAGCCTGAGTCGCTCTCAGGCCAGAGTCCATGAGTGGGAACTTCTACAGGAAGTGGCAGAGGATCTGTTTCACAGATGGGGCACTCCAGAGTTAGACCTTTTCGCGTCCCCATCCAATGCAAAACTGCCCAATTTTTGCTCACTAGATCCAGGGCCTGGTGTTTTCTGGTGAGACGCATTGTCCCTCTCCTGGGCAGGCAGATTCCTTTATGCCTTCCCTCCTTTCCCATTGATCCAGAGAGTCCTCCTAAAACTGCGCAGGGAGTAGGCGATGCTCATTTTGATAGCGCCTTTCTGGCCCAGACAAGTTTGGTTTCCGCTCCTGCATCAGCTATCTCGGGAACCGCCACTACCTTTGCCAATCAGCTCCCATCTGCTGTCTCAGGAGGAGGGTTTATTAGTCCATCCAGACTTGCGTTCTCTGAACCTGCACACTTGGCTTCTAGAGACATAGCCACGTTGCGATACGGGGTCTCGCAAGATGTGGCAGACATACTCTCTGCCGCCAGAAAACTGGCTACCCACGCTCAGTGCATAGCTTTATTAGGCATTATAGCCTGGACATTGCATCGCGGAGAAGAGCAGGTTTCGGCCTAGCCGTCCTTCAGGGACTTCTGTCTTAGGCTCGAGTAGGGTTGTGATCCCTACCTTTCCTCCTCCCTGTGGCATAAGATTGCCGCTATTGCTTGGGAATCGGTCCTAATGGTGTAACCTGCTGCAAGAGCTGTATCTCGAAGTAAGACAGTACAGTTACGTAAGAACTTACCGTAACAGATCTTCGAGAACAGCTCTTGCAGCAGGTACCTTCCCGCCCACCATTCTCCTTTTTGTTGTGGAGGTAGGTAGTAGCCAAACATCCATCTTTAGAGATGGGAAGTTCTTTTTTAGTCTTGGCCATCTGGTGGCGGATCCTCGGTCTTCTCATCTGATGTCATCCAGCGGGCGGGAGAACTGATTGTGGGGGGACTGCCTCCTTATGTATTAAGCCTGATGTCGGGGGCGGGACCGATGTCTGAGGCGGTCCCCGCTGAAGACTGCTAGCTAGAAAATTTCCATGGGGTCCTGGCACCTGTCTGCTTCAGTCCTAATGGTGTAACCTGCTGCAAGAGCTGTTCTCGAAGATCTACTGTTACGGAAAGTTCTTATGTAACTGTACTTTATGGTAAGTTCTTATATAACTACTTTTCGGGGAGTTCCTTTCTTTCATCCTCCCCCCTTCCAGACTCTAACCACAGACAACTCGGGCGAAGGTTGGGGAGCCCGTCTGGGCCCCCATCAGACCCAGGCCTCTTGGTCCAAACTCAGACACTCCACATCAATGTGCTCGAGCTTCGGACAGTGTTGTACGCTCTCCAAGCCCTTCTCCCATACATCCTTTCTGGCCACCTAGCCGTTCAGACAACAAGTGCGTGGTTTGGTACATCAACAAACAGGGGGGGACTCATTCCTACCCTCTTTGCAGGGAAGCAATGAGGGTTTGGTATTGAGCAACACAACACGACCTTCACCTCATGGCAATTCATGTTCCGGGAGTCGACAACACCTTAGCAGACAAGCTAAGTCACTCATCGGCTCTGACTCACAAGTGGGAACTGGACCAAGGGGTCCTAGACAGTATCTTCCAACTTTGGGGAAAACCAGAGGTCGACCTGTTCACATTCCCTCTAAACGCAAAACTTCCTGTCTTCAGCTCGCTCATTCCAGAGCGCGGTGCTTTCTGGAGAGACTCTCTGTCTCTAGACTGGAAGGACAGATTCTTCTATGCCTTTCCCCCAATTCCACTTATCTCACACGTCCTACAGAAACTAGCCTCAGAAGGAGCACAAATGATTCTGATTGCTCCTTTCTGGCCCGGGCAAGTTTGGTTCTCTCTCTTCTACAACAATTCTCAAAGGATCCTCCTCCTCCTCTATCATGAGGTTTGCTGACCCAGGACCAGGGAACCCTGGTCCATCCAAGCCTCAAATCTCTTCAGCTTCATGCATGGCTCCTGCAGACTTGGCTCAATCCCATTTTGGGGTTTCTCCCCAAGTGGCAGAGATTTTGGTGGAGGCTAGAAAACCCTCCACTAGGTCTACCAACGCCATGAAGTGGAAAAGGTTCACTGTCTGGGCTGCTTCTAAGCACGTGGAACCATTTTCCTGCTCAGCAGGGCTTCTGCTAGAGTACCTACGCCATCTTTTTGACCTGGGTCTCAGTCATTCTTCTCTGAAAGTCCACATGGCGGCTATCTCTGCCTATCATGTCCCCTTTGCAGACAAGACATTTGCTCAACTGGAGGTCTCTAAGACCTTTCTCAGAGGGGTCCTCCATCTGAGACCTCCTATATGTTCTCCTGCTCCCCCTTGGGACTTGAACTTTGTTCTCAAGAAACTTACTCTACCTCCTTTAGAACCGGTAGCTTCAGCAGACTTGAAGTTCCTTTCATGGAAGACTCTCTTCCCGGTAGCCATTACTTCCACTTGGAGAATTTCTAAGCTCCAGACCCTGATGTGTAAAATTTCATACTTGATTTTTCACAAGGAACGCGTTGCTCTGCACACTAACCCTAAGTTTCTCCCTAAGGTAGTAGCGGAGTCTACTCTGAACCAGTCCATAGAGTTACCCACCTTTTTTACGCAGTACTCTTAACGTACTTACTCCATACTATGGACATTCACCGGATTCTGAGATACACCACCAACAGGACGAAGGATCTCTGAAAGACTGATCAATTGTTCGTCTCTTTTGCTCATAAAAGAGAAGGCAATGCTGTTTCTAAGCAATGCCTATCTAAATGGTTGGCTCATTGCATCACTTTCTGTTATGACAAGTACAAGACCCTGCCGGGTCAAGTAAGAGGCCACTCCACCAGAGGAGTAGCTGCCTCAGCGGCTTATTTCAAGAATACGTCAGCAGCAGATATCTGTGCTGCCTCCACCTGGACCTCTGTCCATACTTTCACAAAACACTACAGTTTGGATATTGCCTCTCGTCGTAGAGCAGGCTTTGGGCTGGCTGTCCTGCAAGGCCTCTTATCTTAAGGCTTGCACAGCTAGAACTCCTACTTGGAGTAGATTTCCTCCTCCTGGAGCTGCTTCTTATTCCAGACTGCTTGGGACTCAGTCCTATATGTAATTACCTACTGCAAGAGCCCTCTCAAAGTAAGATAGTACAGTTACATAAGAACTTACCGTAACAGTAGATCTTCGAGAGAGGCTCTTGCAGTATGTAATACCTTCCCGCCCTCCATCTCCCTAAGCTTTTTCAGCTCCTTTTCCATTGAGGGAAATATCCTCTCCTCTCTCATCCAGCCTCTTCTGGCCTGTGGTGGGAAAAAAACTGGAAGGCGGGCATCAGGGACCACCCCTTTATACCGACGTCTCCTGATGCCGGTCACCTGACGTGGGGGTGGTCCTTCACCAGGGACTGCTAGCTAGAAATTTTTCCGTGGGGTCCTGCTGCCTGCCGACGTCAGTCCTATATGTAATCACCTACTGCAAGAGCCTCTCTCGATGATCTACTGTTACGGTAAGTTCTTACGTAACTGTACTTTCTATCGATACCTACAGACTCCCTGAAAAGGAATCCAAATATTTGAATCACTCTGCCCGGGAAGGTCTGTGTGGCCTTTTCATTAGGCCTCCATCAGGCATGATGGCACACTTCTCCCATGCCCTTTTGGGGTCCTTGGACAAAGTCCTCCCACGTCACCCCACGGACTTGCAGACCATGGTCAAGTAGGTCCAGGACCAAGGCCGTCTGTTGCTAAACAGCTCCAGACTGCTCTGGATATCGGGGACTCATGCCCGCTCGTTGGCAGCCACAGTTGCCTCTCGCCGCAGGGCTTGGCTGAGGCGCTCCTCCTTTCTGGCGGATACTTGGCACAAACTAGCTGATGTGCCTTTCCTGGGCACCAATCTCTTCAGCCCAGGTGTGGCTGGTCACCTTCAGTGCATTGAGCAGTCCAATGTCACCTTGGATGCCACTTCTGCTAAGGGTTCTTCTGGTCCTAAGAAGCAGCAGAAAAAGCCTTTTCGGCACTCTTCCCCTGTGTCCCAGCAGTTCTCATTTCAAGAGGGGTGGCCACATCAGGCTCAAGTTTGGTGCCCCCCCAGCCCAGGCCAAGGCCCTGGATCCTCTGCCTCCAAGCATGCTTAGTGATGGGGTGGGGGCTGCCACCCCTACTCTCATCACACCAGTTCTGGGTCCTTCCATGGGGGGGCTGGCTTCGCCACTTTCTTTCTGCCTGGTCCACTGTTACCATGGACAGGTAGGTCTTAGAAGTGGTCGGTCAGGGACTGCCTCTGGAATTTGAGCAGTACCATCCAAGCCAATCCTGCGCCCCACGAGAGGAGAGGGTTTCCGCCCACACTGTCAGCTGTCCGAGACAGCATTGCTCAGCTCCTCCTTTAGGAGGCAGCTCCAGTGATGGATCCTCCAGCAGACCCATGCTTCATTTCCAGGTACTTCCTGGTTCCCAAGCACACGGGTTGGGGGGACTGGTGCCCCATTCTAGATCTGCATGACCTGGATCAGTATCTCAGGTCACGCGCCTTCCGGATGGTCACTCTGTCTCGGATCATACCATCACTGAATCTCCAGGACACGTTTTTTCACGTCCCAATCCATCTTTCCCACCAGTGGTTCCTCCGCTTCTGAGCCGATAGAACCATATACGAGTTCTGAGCCATGCCATTCAGTCTGTCTTCTGCCCCACAGGTCTTCACCAGATGCATTGCAGTGGTAGCAGCCCACCTCAGGTGTCGGGAAGGGGGTCAGGATTTACCCCACCTCGACGATTGTCTCTTAGCAGGTTCCACCCAGCAGGAGGTGGAGAGGGGGCTCTGGCGCCATCTGCTGCGCCGAGGGCTCTGTCAGCGCCGTCCGCAGTGCCAGGGGCTCTGTCAGCGCCGGGGCTCTGTCTGGGCCATTGCCCTTGTTGGCACCATGTGCTGGGCTGTTTCCGATGGCACCGACTTCCTTGGGTTTGGCGCTGATGCTTGGTGCGGTGCCGTCCATCCTCCAGGGCTTTTCGACTCAAATTCTTTCCTCTTCTAATTTTCATTCTGATTTTCACTCCTTTCCTGTCCATACAGTCCCCCCTGAACTGTCGGGAGATGATTTTGAGCCTGACCCAGATCTTCGTCTGGATGGTGATGTTGAAGGAGCAGGGATTAATCCTGCTGCAGAGCCTGTGGTCGAAGATCTTTCCTTTTAAGTTTCTGCTGAAAAATTTAAATTCCGCTCTTTCTCTCCAGACTACAGAAATCGATCCTGGGATGCTTTTAAGACTCAAATACCTACGTGTCCCGGAGATCTATGGATTTAACTCTTCTGGTATGACCATCTTTTGAGACCTTTTCTCAGACGGTATGGAACAATTCTGCTCTCATCCCTTCCATGGCTAAGTCCATAGATAGGAAGTATGCTGCTCCCAATGATCGACCCATATTGGCCTCACAAGCTTTTGCTGATCCCATTGTAGTCTTAGCAGAGAATGAGAAGGCCGTCCGCCCTCAGGCGTCTACAGCTCGCCCTATAAATAATCTTGTAAGATAGACACCTTAGGTAAGAGAGTCTTTGCTGCCTCCACCCTGGGTATGCGTACTGCCAGCTACCAGGGCTATTTTTCTCAATATGATTGTCCTTTGGCATTCGCTCAAGCAAATGGTAGAAGCTCTGCCTGAGTCGGAAACTAATTCAGAGCTACTTCACACCATAACCAGGGGCATCGAGTCCAATAATCAACAGGTTAAAGCTGTAATGGATGCTTCCGATACTGCTTCTTGAGTGGCAGCGGTGGGCATTTGTACCTGTCGCCACTCTTGGCTACGTACTTCAGGCTTCACGAATGATGCCCAGCAACAGGTCATGGCCTTACTCTTCAGTATGTATCTGTTAGGACCCCAGGTGGAACAAGCTCTGGAGGCCACAAAGAAGACTATGTCAGCCATTAAGACAGCTCAACCTGCCCACTCTCCGGGGGGGGGGGTACCAACAAGCATCAATTTCACAACCGTCAGTCCTTTCGGGGCAAAGGCGGGGGGATTAACAAAAACCACACCCCGCAGCCAGAAAACAAAACGCAGCAGAAGGCACAAGCCCCCAAAGCGCCCAGTGCCACCTTCTGAGTTCTTGGCCCAGGTTCCACCTCAGCTGCCCGAAGGGGTCTCTTCCTCAGCAGTGGGAGGACGTCTGACTCAATTCTTACGACCGGTGGAAGTCTATAACATCAGACAAATGGGTCCTCTGGATAATCCGCAAGGGCTATTCACTCAATCTTTTAGAACCTCCCCCCCAAAACGACAGCCCAGGCTGTCGGCAGTGCAGTCAGACCTTCTTGCTTCCGAGGTACAAGGCCTTCTAAACAACAGGGCAGTGGAAGTAGTTCCGCTGGACCAATGAAACACAGGTTTCTACTTCCATTACTTTCTAGTTCCAAAGAAAACTGGCGGCATGCACGCCATTCTGGATCTCAGAAAGTTAAACAAATTCCTTCACAAGGAAAAGTTCAAGATGATATCTCTAAGTACCCTTCTACCTTTGATTCAACACGATTGGCTAGCTTTCCTGGACATGCAGGATGCCTACCAACACATTCTTATACACCCAAAGCACCACAGATACCCAAGGTTTGTGGCGTTGTCAACATTATCAGTTCAGTCTCTTGCCTTTGGGCTATCCTCGGCGCTGCGAGTTTTTACAAAGTGTTGTGCAATTCTCATAGCGCATCTCATGAAAATTGGTATTCAAGTGCTCCCATATCAGGACAACTGGCTTCTAGCAAGCCCCTCCAGACAGGGAACTCTGGACGCCGTAGCCAAGGCTTCAAACTACATCACATCCATGGGAGCCCTGCTAAATCACAACAAATCGCAGTTGCAGCCCTCCCAGAAACTCCTTTTCATAGGAACTCTTCTGGATACCTCTAGTGCGAAAGCTTTTCTCCCAGAGAACAGAAGGAGCGATATCCTATAGATGGCCCGATACATCAGAGAAAACAGCTCAATTCAAGCTATCTCGATGCAATGGATGCTGTGTCTCATGGCATCCTCTGTTCACTGTACCCCTAGCACGTCTCTACATGAGAACCTCTCAGTGGATGTTCAGTACTCAGTGGTCCCCAACCCCCCCCTCCCCCTCAGTCCTTTCCCATTAAGGTGACAGAACCTCTAAAGAAGTCACTCACCTGGTGGTCATAGGAGGACAACCTTCTGGAAGGGTATCCCTTTGCTCCTCTGTATCATCTGATCTCTGTTACCACTGACGCGTCCCTGATGGGGTGGGGAGCTCACTGCCAGAATCTCCACACCAAGGTACGTGGACTCGGGACAAGTCTCAGCTTCACATAAATGTCCTGGAAATGAGAGCTGTCCTCTATGCAGTCCGGGCCTTGAATGACATACTCTGTCACAAGAACATTCTCCTTCAAACGGACAGCAAAGCAGTGATGTATTACATCAACAAGCAGGGCGGTGCACACTCTTACCCATTATGCAGGGAATCTATGACAGAGTGGGAATGGTGCCTGAAGCACAAGGCTCTAATCCACGCTGTTTACCTGCCAGGCATGCAGAACAAAGTGGCAGACCATCTCAGCAGAACGTAGACAGATCATCACGAGTGGTCTCTCAACTCAGCCGTCGCTCAGTCACTCTTCAAAGGGTGGGGAATTCCAGACCTGGACATTTTTGCATCCCCACTCAATGCAAAACTGCCTCTCTTCTGCTCCAGAAATCCAGGCCCTGGCATTTTCTGTCAGGATGCGTTCAGGCTGCAGTGGACAAAATGCTTTCAATATGCCTTTCCTCCTCTTGCTCTAATTCAGAGGGTACTTCTCAAATTCTAGTCTCAGAGAGACAGAATGATTCTCATTGCTCCCTTCTGGCCTCGACAGATATGGTTCTGGTTGCTTAACAGTCTGTTGGCAAGCCTCCCGAAGGCACTTCCTCTTCAGATGAACCTTCTGACCCAGAGGCCCATGGTCCATCCCAGTCTGAAGGCGCTTCACCTTCGGCTTCTGAAGAGAGAGAGGTGAATAGGTTCAATGTTTCCTCCGGGGTTTCAGATATTCTCTTGGCTGCTTGTAAACCAGCCACTAGAAAGACCTACACAGCCAAATGGAAGCGTTTCTCTCTCTGGTGTGCAAAATCCTCTTCAAACCCTTTTTCTAGGAGAGTGGATATGTTGTTCATCCACACTCTTTGGCATGTCCCCTTTAAATCTTGCCAGAAGTCTTCAAGCTGGCTCCTCCCACCCACCCGGGTAGTATATACTTCGGCTCCGCCCCATGATGCCAGATCTTCTTTTCCGCTGGAAGATTCCAGTTCCCTCATGCTACTTCTGCAGTACCGTAGGTCCTGGATTCTAATCGACTGTTTTCACCGCATTTGCTTTCTTTGAAACTCGTAAGAGTTTATGATTCCAATCCGAGTGCATCGGACATAGAGGATTAGTCGTCCCCGGATTTTTCCGGTGTCCTTGCAGACAAAAAATATGCACGGATCCCCACCTCTCATGCATTTATTGCTTGGGTGTCATGCATGACACCACCTCTTGCACCATTTGTCTGGCCTTCATCCCAACGTCCTGGACGACCTCAAGATGTGCCTAAAGCTAGGGAGACCAAAGCTTCGCAATCCACTAGTGAAATCGAAGGAGGCCAGGTGGGCGGTTTCCGTGGCCGCAGAATCCACCAATCAGCTCAAACAGATAGCAGCTTTCGAAGAGGAAGCTGATTAAACTTCAGCCAGCCAAAGTTTTTTTGTGCCACTTAACCTGGGCTCCACTTTCTCTGGGTCCTTTCGGGAGTTGTGCCAGTCTCTCCCTACCAAGGGTGAGGCACCCTTGGACACGCACTCCTTCCACCCTAAGAAAAGGGACAAGGACCCTAAATCATTAGAAGACGACATTCCTGGGACCGAGAGTGGTTCGATTCTCAGGACCTGGCGGTCTCGACCTCGGTCATAGAAACATAGACTTTGATGGCAGATAAGGACCACTTGGCCCACCCAGTCTGTCCATTTCCCTACCTATTGGATAAGCTGCAGATTCTAGTTAACCAACAGCCAACTTCCTGAAACCCCCCACTATAATTGCCTTATGTCTGTCCCATGCATGTTTGAATTCCCCCACTGTTTTAGACCCCACAACCTCTCCAGGAAGGCGGTTTCATGCGTCCACCACTCTCTCTGTGAAAAAGAATTTCCTCACATTACTCCTGAGCCGTCCCCCTTAAACTTTAAATTGTGCCCCCTTGTTCTTACACATCTCTTTTTCTGAAAGATGCTACCCTTCTGGACTTTTTTTTTCCTTGAGGTACTTAAAAGTTTCTATCATGTCCTCCTGTCCCTCCTTTTATCAAGGGTATTCATATTAAGCTCTGTCAAGTCTCTCTTCATATGGTTTCTAATGTAGACCCTGCAGCATTTTAGTTGCCCTCCTCTGGACTGCTTCCATCCTGTCCGTCCTTGCGTAGATGAGGTCTCCAAAACTGCACACAGTACTCCAGATGAGGTCTCACCAACTGTCTGTACAGAGGGATAACCACTTCCCTTTTTCTACTTGTGATGCCCTTCCCTATGCATCCCAGTATCCCCCTGGCTCTCCTTACTGATTTCTCACATTGCTTACCCACTTTTAGGTCATCTGATATGACTACACCCTGATCCCTTTCCATTATTATTGTTGTTAGTACTTCCCCTGCTATTGTGTACTCTTCTCCTAGATTTTTATTTCCCAGGTGCATTACTTTGCACTACTTTGCATTGAATCTAAGTTGCCATATGTCTGACCATTCCTCCAACCTTGCCAAGTCCCTTCTCATCTTTTCTACCCCGTGTATCAACTCTGTTATAGATCTTTGTGTCGTCTGCAAAGAGGCATACCTTTCCTTCAGGCACTCTGCAGTGTCACCTATAAAGACGTTAGAGGACTCTACCCAGTACTGAGCCCTGAGGTACTCCACTAGTAACCTCACTTTCTTCAGAATGTGTTCCATTCACTATTACCTTCTGTGTCCTGTTGTTCAGCCAGTTTGCTACCCAGGCTACCACCCTGGGACCCACTCCCAGGCTGGCTAACTTGATTATTAATCTTTTGGGACTGTGTCAAATGCCTTGCTAAAGTCTAGGTAGGCCATATCCACAGCCCCTCCCTGGTCTATTACTTTCGTCACCCAGTCAAAGAAATCTATTAGATTCATCTGACGTGACCTTCCTGCTGTAAATCCATACTGCTTTGGGTCCTGTGCCCCGCTGGCCTCTAGATACTGAACAATTCTTTCTTTCAGAAAGTGATTCCATCATTTTCCCCACCACTGAGGTCAAACTAACAGGTCTGTAGTTTCCTGCTTCTGCCTTGCTCCCACTTTTGTGAAGAGGAATCACATCTGCCCTCCTCCAGTCCTCGGGTACCACCCCATCTTCCCATGATTTGTTAAAGTGTGGTTAGTGGTGTCACTAGGTCCTCTCTTAGCTCTTTTCAGATTCTAGGATGAATACCGTCAGGCCCCATTGCTCTGTCCACCTTGAGTTTTAGGAATTCTTTCAGGACTCTTTCTTCTATAAATGGACTGGCGTCAACCCCACTACCCAGAGTGCTTCTGTTGTTTGGTTTAGGTAACTCCTCCTCCTCTTTTGTGAATACTGAGCAAAAGTATTCATTCCGTTTCTCTGCCTTTTCACTGTCTCCCTCTGCCCTCCTCCCCTCTCCTTTATTAATCTTCACTATCCTTCCCTTAACCTTTCTATGCTCCCTAATATACCTATAAAAGGTTTTATCCCCCTTCTTAACTGAGTTGGCCATCTTTTCCTCGGTTTGGGCCTTTGCTTTTCTGACTGCCTTCCTCGCTTCCTTGGCCGCCGGCTTCTCTGACCTTCTGTCAGGACAAGGCACCAAGGCGAGGATACAGCAGAACAGGCAGAAATTGTTCAGACCTGATCGAGCCGTTGTTCACCGACCCGGTTGGCTGACTCCTTGAAGAAGGACACCCATCCTTTTCTTCCACGACGAGGAGACCCGTCCCTCGGGTATCCCGATCAAGTGACAGGAGCCGGAACCTCTGTTTTCACCGAATCCGGCCGCTCCCGATCGGCAGAGCAGACACCGTCTATCTAGATCAAGGACTAGGACCCCATCGGTTGAAAAACCGAGAAAGGGTCTCAAACACTTCAGAAAGAGGCACTGCCACCGATCCTTGGACGAGGAGAGACTTTGACAGAAGCTCTATCGACATTGAGGACCTCATGTGGCAACAGCTAATTCTGACTGGTCAAAAGCCGGCTCCACTGGACATTACTTGGCCCCAGCCTCTTAGGCCGACTCCTCCGGAACCGAAGATTCCAGTTCTTCTTCCGGTAGGACCGGCATGCATTCCTATTTGGCCTGTTCAGGTCTTCCCACCAATTTTGGTGGCGCCACTGCCTAAGCAGCCTCAGGGAGGGGCCCCCCCTCGAAGGAGGATCAGACGGATACGGGTCTGCCCCGTCATCTGTCCATCACTGTTGCCCCCGATCACCCTCGGCGTATTGACGGGGACATAGGCGGGAGACCCCTGTATGCAGACTCCTCGGACTCCAATACCACTGGTCTTCACTCACACCCTGATGATGAGTTGTTGGTGACAGGCCTGGAGGAAGGTCTTTCCTCTTTCCAGGGCATCCTTCGACTTATTTCAGAGTCCACCGGTATGCCCTTACAGCCTATCCAAAAGAAGGTGGAATATCCTCTCACGGATATCCTTAAGAGGGGGGATACCCTGGCAGAGGCCTTCCCAGTGGCTGAAGCCATTGTTGGCCCAGCCCTTGAGCTATGGCAGTGCCCTGCCTTTTGCCCGGCTCCGTCTGCCCACATGACTCACAAGTACACCGTACCCATAGGGTCCTTGGCGGGCTTCACTGAGCATGCCTTGGCCAAAAGCCTTGTGACTGCCTCAGTGTTTAGACGCACGGGAAGCTCAGCGGATACTGACCACCCTCCGGACAAGGAGTCCAAAAACATGGTCCATTCTGCCCGGAAGGTATATGCGGCCTCATCGTTGGGCCTTTGTCAGGCCAGCTCGGCAGTGACCAGGGCACACTTCTCATGCCCTCTTGGGGTCGCTAGATGAAGTCCTCCCTTACCTCCCAGCAGACATGCAGATCACGGTTAAGCAAGTCCATGACCAGGGCCATGCTGTTGCTAAACAGCTCCAGACGGCCTTGGACATTGGAGATTCCTGTGCCTCTTCACTAGCAGCTGCAGTGGCCACTCGCAGCAGGGCTTGGTTGAGATTATTCTCCTTTCTGGCGGATACTCAGCACAAGTTAGTTGACATGCCCTTCCTTGGCACCAACCTCTTCAATCTGTGAGTGGCACCTTGGATGCCACTTCTGCAAAAGGTTCTTCAGGCAAGAACCAACAGAAGCTCAAGAAGCCTTTTCGGCACTCTTCTCCTGCAGCTAGCCAGCCCCCCTTCCAGGGAGGTCAGCAGTATCACCAGCAACAGCAGGCTCAAGCTTGTCACCCTAGGCCCAAGCAGGGTCCTCAACAGTCCTGCAAAGGAGGCCGAGGTGCAAGTCCAGGAGTCTCCTCCTCCTCTAAACCTGCGCAGTGATGGGTCGGGAGTGGCCACCCCTACACCCATCATGCCAGTTCTGGGTCCTCCCGTGGAGGGCTGGCTCCGCCACTGTCTTTCCGCCTGGTCCAGTATCACTTCAGACAGGTGGGTTCTGGAAGTGCTGAGTCGGAGACTGCCTCTAGAGTTTGAGCAGTACCCCTCCTTGCGGAGCCCTTGCCCAGCGGGAGGAAAGGATCTCGGCTCGCACTAAGTTGGCTCTTTGAGATGACATTGCTCAGCTCCTCTGCAAAGAAGCAGTAGCTCCAGTGCCGGATCCTCCTACAGGCCCAGGCTTCGTGTCCAGGTACTTCCTGGTGCCCAAACGGACAGAGGATTGGCGCCCCATCCTAGATCTCCACGACCTGAATCAATATCTCAGGTCTCACACCTTCCAGATGGTAACTCTGAACCAGATCATACCATCCCTGGAGTGAAACATGTGGTTTGGTTCACTGGATCTACAGGATGCCTTCTTTCACGTCCCAATCCGTCCGCCCCACCAGTGGTTCCTCCACTTCAGGGTCGAAGGGACCCTGTACGAGTTCCAAGCCATGCCGTTTGGCCTGTCATCGGCCCCTCGGGTCTTCACCAAATGCATTGCAGTGGTGGCAGCCCATTTACGGTGTCAAGGGGTTCGGATCTACCCCTACCTTGACAATTGACTCCTTGTAGGTTCCTTCCTGCAGGAGGTGGAGAGGTCCAGGGACCTGGCCCTCTGAACCTGTTCCCAATTAGGTCTCCTGATCGAGGAAAAGTCAGAACTCATGCCCTTTCAGGTGATAGGCTTTATCAGGACAGAGCTCAACTCTTGTCAAGCCAGAGCTCGGCTTCTGGCGGTCAGGGCGGAAGTTCTTTCCTCCTTTGCCCAGTCATTTCTGGTTGTGCACTTGCGCTCTGCCCGGGACTTTCTGCGCCTTCTGGGTTACACGGTGGCGTGCACCTCAGTGGTCCATTGGGCCAGATTGCACATGCACCCCCTCCAATGGGAGCTGGCTGCTCAGTGGTCTCAGCATCAGGGTCTTTTCAACCAGCTGGTCGCTGTCACCCAGAAGATGTGGGATGCTCTCCAATGGTGGACTGTCCCAAGTAGTCTGCAGAAGGGGATCCCATTTGTCCGCCCCGAGCTGATGGTCATTCTCATGAACGATGCCTCTCTCATGGGCTGTGGAGCCCACACAGGGGACCACAGAGCCCAGGGGTTCTGGACCCCCGAAGAGTCCCGTTGCACATCAACCTGCTGGAGCTCAGAGCAGTCAGACTGGCACTGTCAGCTTTCACTCCTCAGCTCCGGGGTCAAGTGGTTCAAGTCCAGACGGACAATACCACGACCATGTACTACCTCAATAAATGGGGAGGCACGCACTCCCGTCTGCTGTGCAAGCAGGTGCTCTGGATTTGGACCTTTGTCAGCCGGTTGCAGGTGGATATCCTTGCCATCCATGTGGCAGGAGTCTTGAACCAACTGGCAGATGCTCTCAGCCACATAGGCCAGACATCCCATGAGTGGTCTCCATCCAGAGGTAGCCTACAGTCTATTCTCCCATTAGGGCAAACCGTTGGTGGACCTGTTTGCCTCCAGGGAGAACGCCAGGCTGAGGCTGTACCATGCCTGCTGTCCTCAGCAGGGCTCACTTCAGGGGGATGCCTTTTCGAGGCCATGGACCCAAGGCCTCCTCTGTGCCTTCCCTCCATTTCCCTTGATCCACAAGGTGTTACTCGAGGTGAAAAAGGACAAGGCGAATGTGATCCTGGTAGCCCGATCTCCTCAGCCTCAGCTTCAGGGCCCGGAGCGGCTTTGTACACGCCCGGACCTGATATCATTGAACCAGGGAAAGGCATTCCCCCCAGACCTTGAATCCCTGCACCTCGCAGCCTGGTACCTGAGTGGCTAGAGTTCCAGGCTCTGGGTCTTTCCGAGGATGTCTACACAGTGGTGGAGGCATCTCATAAGGAATCGACCAGGAAATGTTATGCCTTCAAATGGAAAAGGTTTTCCATTTGGTGTCGGGTTAAGAGTCTGGACCCCTTATCCTGCTCTGTGGCTAACATTTTAGACTACCTTTGGTGTCTCTCCAAAGGGGGTCTACGGTCATCGACCCTTAGGGTGCACCTGGCAGCCATTTCCGCTTACCAGGCGCAGACTGGTCAGTCGACATTGGCACAGGAGACAGTGGTCGGGTGCTTTTTCAAAGGCCTGGTTCACATATCCCCTCCGATGTGTGAACCTCCACCTCTGTGGGATCTTTTGCTGGTTTTGGCAAAGCTCATCGCAAGCCATTCAAACCAATGCAGAAGTGTGAGCTCCCTCACTTGTCATGGAAGACTGCCTTCCTGGTGGCTATCACGTCAGCCAGAAGGATAGGGGAGCTCCAGGCGCTCTCAGTGGACTCCCCTCATCTGGTCTTTCACAGGGACAAAGTTGTCCTGCACCCCCACCCGAAATTCCTTCCGAAGGTGGTGTCAGGAGTTTCACCTTAACCAGATGTTGACTCTGCTGGTATATTACCCTAACTACACCTTGGATGCTGAGTACAGGCTCCATACCCTGGACCTTAGACATGCTCTCTCCTACTACAAGGAGAGGACGGTGGAAATCCGGGGAGAGGTTCGCCAGCTGTTTGTCACCTACGCTGAAGCCGCTTCTGGCAGACCTGCAGCAAAACAGACCATTGCAAGATGGATCACATCATGCATAGGTCTGTGCTATGAGACGGCGGGCAAGGAGCCTCCCAGAGGGATAAGAGCTAATTCTGCCCACCATACTGCTGCATCGGTGGCTGCTTCCAGGGTCATCCCTATCCAGGAGATCTGTTGGGCTGCTTCCTGGAAGTCAGCAAACACCTTCATTACCCACTACTACATCAACCTTGAGTCACGCCGGGATGCTGGTTTTGGGGCCTCGGTTCTCCAATCCCTGTTCCCTAAGTAGGGGGTGTGCACCTTGCCTCCCTCCTCCCGGAGAACTGCTAAGAGTCTGCCAAAGAGTGCGGATGAACAACATATCCACGCTCCTAGAAAAACAGGTTACTCACCTGTAACAGTTGTTCTGGGGTGGTATATGTTCATCCACATACACACCCACCCTACCTCCCCGGCTTTAGGCGCATCACCTTGCTTCCAGCAGGCTAAGATCTGGCGTCATGGGGTGGAGCCGAGGTATATACCACCCGGGTGAGTGGGAGGAGCCAGCTTGAAGACTTCTGGCAAGATTTAAAGGGGAAAGGGGAAATGCCAAAGTGTGTGGATGAACAACATATACCACTCCTAGAACTACTGTTACAGGTGAGTAACCTGTTTTTCCTGCTTTCCAAATAGTCTTGAAGTACCTTTTAAACCTTTCAGATTCAGGTCTGCAGTACTCTGCTGTCAAAGTTCATCTCTGCGCCATTTCAGCTCATCATGAGCCGGTACATTCCTTGTCTCTGGCTCAGTTACCTGTGGTTAAGAGGTTTCTTAAGGGTATTCTGCAAACCAGACCTCCTATCAAACATCCAGTCATAGCCTGGGACATTAACCTTGGGCTAGACATGCTCACTCGGAAACCTTTCAAGCCTCTAGCTACCTGCGAGTTGAAGTTTCTCACTTGGAAAACTGCCTTCCTGGTGGCCATCACTTCAGCCAGTAGAGTTTCTGAAATACATGCTCTGGTCACAGCCCCCCCAACCCCCGTACACTGTATTTCACAAAGACAAAGTAGTTCTTAGAACTCACCCTAAGTTTCTCCCTAAGGTTGTTTTAGAATTTCATCTAAACCAACCTTTAATCCTGCCTAACTACTTTGCTAACTTTCAGAATGAAGGGGAATGTACAACATACCCTTCATTCTTTGGATGTTGAGAGCACTGCGATTCTATCTGGATAGAACAAAAGGAATACGCAAGGCTCAACAACTGTTTGTTTCCTTTAGCGAAACCCGGCTGGGTCAACATGTCACTACTGGGTGCATTTCAGCGTGGCTGGTAGCATGTCTCTGCCACTGCTCTTCTATGGCACAGGTTAAGCTGGAAGGCAGAGTGTACGCTCACTCTACTGGAGCAGTCACGGCATGTCTGGCGGAAATCCGCAACGTGCCTATTGCAGATATCTGCAGTGCAGCTACATGGAGCTCAGTGCATACTTTCATTAAGCACTATGCTTTGGATGTCCATGCCAGACGACACCTGTCATTCGGTAAGACTATTCTTAATGGACTTCTGTCCTAAGTGTGTCAGCTCTTAGTTTCTTTTGCCACCCGACTCTGGGGGAGGAGGGGTTATTAGCTCAGTACTCTCCCATCAGTATGAATGAGTGGTGGAGACTTTATGTCCAGGAATATATGGAGATTATGTACCTACCATAATTCTTGATCTTCTTGGACGAAGTCTCCACCACCCATTCAAGTGCCCACCCACCATCCCCTGAGCTTATGTCTCTGCTTTTAGTCTTCACTTCCTCAATGGCTGGGCTGTGAAGACTATTGATGACCTTCTTACACAGGTTATTCAGACTATCTGATGTCCAATTTTGTTAGGTTAGACCTCTAGGTTAGTTACGCTGCACTTCCTCGGAAAAAAGGTATTGAGGCAGTTGGAGGGTCAACGCTGAGGTAGTCGTTACTGCATGAGCCACAGCTCGCAGGGCTGCTTCCTCATGGCTCCATCTCTGGTGCCGGCCCTCTTGAAAAGTTTGCTCCCGCTGGGTCCTAGCACCTCCGGCAAAGATACCATTAGTGTGAATGAGTGGAGACTTCATCCAAGAAGATCAAGAATTACGGTAGGTACGTAATTTCCTTTTCTAGGAGTGGTATATGTTGTTCATCCACACAGACCCACCTGACCTCCCCGGCTGTAGACAAACAAACCTGGCTTCCAGCGGGCTAAGGTCTGGTGTCATGGGGCAGAGCCGAGGGTTATACCACGTGGGTGGAAGGAGACTGCTTGAAGAGGTTCTGGCTAATTTAAAGAGAAAAGGGTGTCTGCCAATAAGTGTGGATGAACAACATATACCTCTCTTAGAACTACTGTTGTAGGTGAGTAACCTGTTTATTCAGAGCATCCCAGGTGTAGGGGCAGGCTTCACCACTCCTCCTTCAGGTCGTCTTCCGCATACGCTGGCGTGGGCATAAGCGCTCGAGGTCAGCCTCATCTCTACCTCCTCCAGAAGCCACCCTCACTTCTCAGATATTTCGTATTGAGGTTACTCTCCGGAGCCAGAGGGTCCCCACAACTCACCCAGGTCTCCCCCGGATGACCCGCCATTTATGGATGTGATGCACCACATCCAATTCCTAAATCAATGGGACACTGAGGAATTGGACCCGGAGAGGAAAAGGCTTCATATCTTTTTGGAAATGAGTGACCCGAGACCCTTGGTCATTCCCCCTCTGGTCCCCCCAATTCAGGACCTAACCAGGCTGGCATGAGACCACCCTTCATATTTTTCAGCTCTCTCCAAGAAGGCAGACTGTACAGACCTCCCAAGGCAGAGCCCTTTATGGGAGAAAATCTGAGGGCAGACTCCATGGTCCTGACTGCTGCCCACAGCAGGGCAAAGCAACCTAAATATATGAACTCACAGCACCCCCCCAAAACAAGGAATCTTAAGAAATGAGACCAGTTCGGGAGGAGAGTCTGTGCTTCTTCCACATACTCCATATGGTCCCTAAATTTTTTGGCACACATGGTGTTGTACCAAAAATCTTTGAAAGAAACAATTGAGTTGGCCCAAAAGCAACCCGATAACCCATCATGCACTGACCTTTTGGACATACTTCAGTCTGGCCCGGATGTAGGAAAACATCTATTGAGGGCATCCTATGATTTGGCAGACACAGCAGCGGCCACTGGGGTGTGTCTCCTTCGCCACTCCTGGTTGAAAGTGTGACGTAGACAGCCAGTTCTTTTTTTTTTTTTTGAAATTGTAATTTATCTCTCCTTTCAGCATCGGAGCCCCGCTCTGTCGGGAGTTGCTAAGGGTATTACCCCCACTTGCTCCCTTACCTGGCACCCTGGTAGAACCCCATGGAGCCATGGCTATTTCCCCCAGCCGAGGGGATACGAGGTGGGGCCCATACACCCCAATGAATCTGCTTTCATCAGGTCCCCTCCGGTGTTCAGCGGTCATTAGGACCTATACCCAGCGCTCCTTCCCCTCGGCACTCTGGTGTGTTTTTTCCCTTGTTCTAAGGGAGTGGCTCTGCATAAGCGTCAAAGCGTCCCGCGTACGCCCTCCTCCCAACCCACTCTGTGTGCTTGTGTGCTTGTTGTGCCTCTGGCTTCCGCCAGAGGCCAGACAAGTGCCGAGTCTACACCCCCAACCCTCCTGGGAGAGGAGAGCTGTCCTCCAGATGCTCAATCCTCTCCCTCCCCTGCCAACCCCCGACAGCCCGGGCTCATTCCCGAATCCGGGTCGAGGTGTGGCATCCAGCGCCTCAACCCTCAGTGCCACCAGGCCGGCTAGACAGCCAGTTCTGAGTGCTGTATCATTTCTTTTTATTATAAAATGTATTACTGAATGTCTCCTGCTGAAAATCAAATGCTCTTAGAATGACCTCACTCATCTCCTCTCCTCTTGGATTTTAGCTGAGAGATGCAAGCCAGAAGAAAAATGCTGAAAGCATGTGAGTTCACATACACTCAGTTTTTAGAGACGGTGTGTTACATGGAAGACTTTAATCAAAGATCCTGTTTCTCTGAGTTAATTACAGACTTGTTTAAGTTAATTTTGTTAAGAGAGAAATCATAAAGAAGGTTTATGACGTTGGAGAGGAACCTAGGTTGTTACACAGGGGTACAAGGTTGTAAATGTCCCTGTGAAGCCTGTGTGAGGGAGGATACAGCATGGGATCAAACGAGGTGTCATTTGAAGGACATGAATTATGCTGAAGTTGTAGAATGTAATACTTTTGTATAAGATATATATTTTCATATATCCTGACAGGGAGGAGCTAGGTGACCTCCTGAAAAGAGGTGGGGTAAAAGCCAGCTTTTAATTTAGTCTGTTTTACTTCACATAGACACATTTTTACCTAAACTCTGACCACAAAACATCTTGGGAGCACTTTTAAGCAAGTATTTAGAGACTAGGTACTGTAATAGGAATTGCACTGTTTAAACCTGTTTAAGTGATTGTATGTCTTGGGATATAAGAGTTCTGTATTTTGTGTTTTACATATTTTTAAATATTTTAGTAAAATTCTTTTTAGAACTTACTTGGTCTGTCTTCGACTTCTTTTCAGTTGTAAGAAAAGTATATGGTTATTGCAGATACTAAACATAAGCTTGTATGGTGGTACCAAACTGGAAAGAGAAGCGTTTTAAATCTGAGGTCTTTATTAAAGTTTTAAAATGGTTCATCTCTGTATACCTGGTTAGGTGTCCGTAGGCAAAGATATCTAGCCCCCCCCCGAAGACAGATCTGTCTGAGCCTGTGCATTGGGTATGCTAACAAGAGGTTAACAGTTTGAATCCCTCCAGAACTTGAGACCAAAGATTGATCCGAACTCACAAAGACAGACGAGGGTTACCTTGTCTGTTACACTGTTCACAAGACTGCGCTCAGAGGTTGGCACTTTGGGAGTAGAGGGCCTGACCAGCTGAGTGGATTTGTGACAGATTGATTGGCAGTGGTGGCATTATTTTGGTATCGCAAGCTTTTATTGTTCTGTGTCAGCTGAGACCGTAAGCTCTCTTACAAAGAAAGAAAAAGAGTTTTATTTTGAAAAGGAAACAGAACTATATATCACTTGGCATACAGTCAAGCTCCTACCTATTTTATTTTTTTCTCAAAAGTGCAAGTCAGAGTAGCCGTAGTCAGGGAAGAAGATGGCTTCCAACTACAGCAGGCACACTGTAGATTACTTGAAGCAGTTGTGCGGGGATAGGGGAGTCCCATTCGAGGTGACAGCCAAAAAGCTGAATCTCATAGGGGCCCTGATGGTAGCAGATACCCACCCAGAGCAGTGAGTCACCGACCATGACTGAGAAGGACAGCAGGGCCACTGTCAGTGAAGGGCCACAGCAGCAGGGGATGGTCACCAGTATCCTGAATCCAGAGGTACTCAAACTGCAAATTGAGTTGCGCAGGATGGAACTGTAGGCACAGCGAGACCAGAGGGAGGCAGACCGTGAGGAGCATGAGCACCAGCAAGCTGCAGAGGAGAAGAGAGCGAGAACACAGAAAGGAGAGGAGCACCAGTGGCAATACGAACTGGAGAAGCTATGACTCCAACCAGCAGAACCAGAGCAGGTAAGTGGCTTGGGTTTGACTGGGCTACAAATTGAACTCCAAATTAATAGTCAAGTTTAAGGAAGGAGAGGAAATGGATGCCTTTTTAAATTCTTTTGAAAAAGTTTGTATTCAGGCTAAAATTCCTAGACAGTCCTGGAGCTTCCAGCTATCCCCGCTACTTACCGGGAAAGGTCGGGATGCATTGGGTCAAATGAACAATGAGGACACTGACGATTACAGCAAGTTAAAAGCTGCACTGTTAAAGTTTGAATTAACTGCTGAATCATGCAGAGCTAAATTCTGTAAGCTCAGGAGAAGCCCTGATATGAGCTATGTGGAGCTAGCCACGAAACGTCAGTTTTTAAAATGGTGGGAAGGAATTGAGGCAACCTCTTGATAAAATTGAAAATGTAATTTTATTAGAACAGTTTTATTGGGCATGCCCAGCAGAGCTAAAAACCTGGCTAGAGAACCGAGATCCAAAAACAGTGCAAGAGGCTGCTGAACTCTCGGACTGCTATACCAAAAGCAGACCTGCTCTGAGAGCGAATGGGGCGGGCGTGTCAGCGCAGAAAGGGAAAAGCGTGCCTTCAGGGCAGCCTAAAACCCTCACTGCCTCCACCGAAACCAGTTAACCCCAGGTTTCAATGAAAAGATTTATCTGAAGTAAGAAATGCATGCTGGCTGTGTAAGGAAACTGGGCATATTGGCAGACAGTGCCCCAAAAAGGCGAGCCAAAATGCACAACAGGGTGCTAGAAAAGTGGGTTGTTTGTGTGTCCCTGAGAGCATGCCAGTGAACATGGGGGAACACATGCACCCAGTCATAGTAAATGGTGTACAGACGCAGGGGTTAAGGGACACAGGAGCATCCCTGTTGTTGGTAAAGAGGGATCTGGTACAGCCTGGTCAGCTTATACCCAATAAATACGTAACTGTACAAGGGTTTACTGGTGAAGAGAAAACATTGCCCCTCACTAGTGTTCTCCTGGACTGGGGTGAAACGGGGAACTGTGCAACATGTGGCTGTAGCCAACACATTAGCAGTGGATGTGATCCTGGGTAACAATCTCCAGCAGGGGGGTGGTTTGTGCAGTTACCCGTAACCAAGCAGCAAGGGAAAATAGTAGCTCTTACTTCGAGAGGGTTCCTTCAGTAGGTCATCACAAATAGGACTGACGTCACCTGGCAGGCCACACGGCAGACTTTTCTAGCAATCCCTGAAGGGGGAACCGCCCACCTGATGTCACGTGACTGTATATAGTAGGTGGTCCCCATGCCCGCCCTCCAGTTCTTTCCCGCCGTCGCCTCGTGCTAGTAGCTTCGCAGACTCTATTCAGTGTTCGGAAAGTATTTTTTCGCTATTTCATCTTTTAGTTTAAATAGTTCATGTCTTCTCTGAAGAAAAAGTGCTCCGTGTAGCACTCAGATACCGCACAAAGACGGGCATTCCAAGTGCGTCTCCTGCCCCGACTGTCAGTCCTTCAATCAGGCTACCAAAAAGCGGAGACAGCAGGCGTTGGAGGCCCATTTTCTCAAGGCCCGTCTACTTTCGCTTGAGAAGAAGATGGACAAGCTTAGGGACTCGTCCGACAAATCTTCTCCTAAAAAACACAAGGAGAAGATGAGGGAGCGGGTTCGCTCCACAGACGACGTCAGGCCCTCTACCAGCAAGGCCCAGCCACCATCGAAGCACCCAGGTAAGGAGAAACTTCATGCAGATAAGTTGGTCGCCGGCTCCTCCGGCGACCGCGCTGCACTAGCTGGTAAGTCGGCCTCCGGAGACCGCACGGTGGCCATTAAGTCGACTCCCCCAGCTGGAGGCAGTCGCCCAGCCTCGGTCATTAAGTTGGCTGGGGGTTCTCTCCCCAACCGCCCGACCACGCCAGCTAAGTCGGCTATCCCCGATTACCGCACGGGCTCGGTTCTCCCGTCGGGGCCTTCTGGCGCTACAACAGACGTCCGGCAGGACCAAAGGGAGACAGACCCACTCCCTCTTGTTATTCCCTTGCCCGTCTCCTCTCATTCTACTTCAGACCTGTCCAGTGAGGTTGGGGGGGGTTGCTGGTGAATCAGACTATTTTGGGAGTTCTTCCCGCGCTCCCCCACTGGGGGCCCGGGTCAGGAGGCTCCTCCTCCTCGACCAGAAGGCCTTTCTTTGAAGGCCCCTCCTCAGCCCAAGGACGGACTGCGGGCACTTCCAGTGTCGCCGGTCACTACAGTTCCGATGCCGGGACCGCTGGCGACTCCAGCACCGCCTGTTACCACAGCAGTCCCGACGCCGGAGCCACCGGCATCTCCAACGCCGGATCGGTGGTCTGGCCTATTCCGTTGACCCCAGCGCCAGACCCGACTCCTACCACTGAGATCCTTCGTCCGGTGCCAACGCCGGGCCCTCTGACGCCAGATTTGGTGGTGCCGGTGCTGACATCGGTCCCTATAACATGGACTGTTCAGATGCTGGACCCTAATTTAATATATACCACAGCGGGTCCGATGTGGGTTCCCCCGATGTCAGGGCTGATGATAGGGTTCTATAACCATCCCTTCACTGTCCCCCATTACCCACACGGGTATCCTGGGGATCCTTACCCGGAGGTTCCCAGTCCTGGATGGAGTCCAATGGGACAGTTTTGTCAGGGTTATCATCCATATACCCATTACATGGATCCGCATGGGTATTACCTTCCACCAGTTGCTGTTCCCCCTTCCACCTTCTCCCCCTCCCTCCAGCCTCAACCAACTCCTCCTCCACCTCCTCCGGCTACACCAGATTTCAAGTCTTTATTACAGTCTTGGTGGCAGGGAGCGAGGTCGGAGTTGGTTTTGGACCTAGAAGCAAGACTCCCACCTCCGCCGCTTCATAGGTCCCCTTCCCCCAAGCAGTTCGGGTTTGATTGTCCACCTCTCGAGGAAGACTCAAATGGACATTACCCTCTATCGCTTTGAACGCCATCCAGTGGAGGAGGCCGATGATAGTTCTGATGGGAGAGAGGACTCTTCGGAGGAAGAAATTGTGGAGGAACCCGAGCCAAGAGGCAAGACCTCACCAAAATCACCACCTGAGGATCCTTCCTTCTCGGATCTCGAGGGTCCTCAGAGATTATTTCGATTTAGGAGTCAGAGGAACAGGACCCAACGAGACAGTGACTCGCAGAGCACCTCGATTTGAAGTCCCTGTCTCCAGTCCCAGTTCCTCCATGGATGGCCTCCCACCAAGACCTCACCACCACTGACTGGCAGATGTCTCGATCTATCCTGGCTGTCCCCAATAGGGTGGACAGGCTTTACCGAGCACCTAAGGATGCTCCATTTTTGAAGTCCCATCCGAAGGCAGACTCCCTGGTCATTTCAGTGGCTCATGGTCACTCCGTTATGCCCAAGCACTTGAGCACCACTCCTCCAGATAAGGAGTCGAGGCAGATGGACCAGTTTGGCAAGAAAGTCAACTCTTCGGCCATGTGCGCACTCCGCTCCCTTAGTTATGTGGTCCATATGGTGTCCCACCAAAAAGCGACTATGGCCAGGTTGGAAGCGAAGGTCCAGTCTATGGATCCTTCACCTCTCAAGGAGAAACTCGCCAAGGACCTTCGCCTCTCCAGGATTTCTTGTAGGCATGCTCTATGGGCCACCTACGATTCAGTCGATTCCATAGCCTATACCTCGGCGACTGCCATGGCCCTGAGACAGTATTCCTGGCTTCACCTCTCTGGCCTCGCTAACGAGGTTGAGTCAGCGATTCAGGATGCCCCTTTCCGGGGCTCGGTCCTTTTCAGAGGCGACACCAAAGACATAATTACAGAACTACAGGACAAAGTTGTTGCCCTTGGATCTGTTTGGTCGATGTACCGATCAGGTGCTCCTCAACGAAGTTAACAGCAACCCTTTCAGAAGAGGACCTGGCTTCAGGAGAAATTCACTCAGGCACGTCACCAAGGCGAGCGGAAGGCCATGGGTCAATTACTCTCCCCGCCTCCAGAATCTCGTCCAGTCAGGGGTCCTCCCGATTGACCCACCACTTCTCGACTCCCTGGCCACTGCCTCCTAAGCCTCTCGGCGAGGAGCAGGTGGGGGAGGTTCGCTCTTCACATTCAGGATTGGAGGGAGATTACCTCCGACGAGTGGGTCCTGCAATTAGTGGCCTCAGGTCACACTATAGAGCTACTGGAAATACCGACGGGAAACCCTCTGGTGAAGTTCTCATACTCTTGGGATCAGGCTCTCCTCGTTCAAGAGGAAGTAAATTCGCTCTTACTAAAACAAGCGATCGAGCGAGGCCCTCCAGGGCAAACAGGGAAAGGCTTCTACTCCCATGTTTTCCTGGTTCCAAAAAAGACCGGGACTTCCGACCCATTCTAGATCTCAGTCAGCTGAATCATTTTGTCGAGTACAAGTTTCGCATGGTGACACTACAGAGCCTTCTGCTGCTCCTGTTGGAGAATCACTGGCTCTGCACTCTGGATATGCAGGATGCCTACCTACATATCCCTATTTTCCCTAACCACCATCGGTTCCTGTGTTTTCTGTTCCAGGGGAGCACTTCCAGTTCTGAGCACTCCCCTTTGGCCTATCTTAGGCACCTCGGGTTTTTACCAAGTGCCTTGCTGTGGTTGCAGCATTTTTATGCTGCAGGGACATTGCAGTGTTTCCCTACCTGGACGATTAGCTTCTAGCGACTCCTTCCAGGGATTCGTTATTGGGGACTCTGTCGTTTACCCTGGACCTGTTCATTCGACTTGGGATCACTGTCAATGTGCCCAAATCATACCTCATCCCCACCCAGAGACTACAGTTTATTGGGGCAGTCCTGGACATGGTCCAGTGCAGAGCTTTCTTTCCTCAGGACAGAGTGGAGACTCTGGTCCACCAAGCCACCAAAGTGGCATCTTGCCAGACCATCCCGGCCAGGGAGGTCCTTCGCCTGTTAGTCCTCATGGCAGCTTCCATATGTACCGTTCCCCTAGCCAGGCTCCACATGAGGATCACTCAGTGGTCCCTGAGGG
Source organism: Neoceratodus forsteri (assembly GCA_016271365.2). Classification (NCBI taxonomy): domain Eukaryota; kingdom Metazoa; phylum Chordata; order Ceratodontiformes; family Ceratodontidae; genus Neoceratodus; species Neoceratodus forsteri. Next base: position 1,082,162,117 of record CM028131.1, on the reverse strand, counting down.
TGCAATGGGACCAACTTTTGGACAATCTGGAACATCCGGTCTTCATCTCCTCAGCGGTCCGGAAGGATCTTCTATGGTGGATGAATCCACACAATCTTTCCTTGGGTCTCCCGTTTCGAAAACCAGCACCCGTAGCCACACTCACCACAGATGCCTCGAACATGGGGTGCACATCTGGGGGAACACCGAGCCCAGGGACTTCGGTCCGGCTTGGAGCTCTCTTCACATCAGTGTTCTAGAGCTCAGGGCGAACCTGTATGCCTTACAGGCCTTTCAGCCCCTGCTACCCGAGGGAACACTGCTCATCCAAAGGGACAATGTGTCGATGGTTTGGTACATCAACAAACAACAAACGAGGAGGAACTCGGTCATATCCTCTTTGCAGGGAAGCGACCAGGGTGTGGAACCGGATAGTCCTGCACCACTTGTCCCTAGTGACCGTGCATGTACCAGGAGTTCTAAACATTCTGGCGGACAGTCTCAGCAGATCGTGGACTCCCGCTTATGAGTGGGAACTTAATCAGGAAGTGGTGGAATCCATCGTCCAAAATTGGGGGCAGCTGGAAATCAACCTATTCACCTCTCAATTCAACGCAAAACTTCCAAAGATTTGCTCACTCGTTCCAGAGCCAGGTGCTTTCTGGATCGACCCATTGTCGCTATCCTGGACAGGGACATTTTTATACACCTTCCCTCCATTTCCCATTCTGCAGAGGGTCCTCCTCAAACTATAGATGGAGGAGGCCAAGCTGATTCTCATCGCTCCTCTTTGGCCGAGACAGATTTGGTTCCCGCTGCTTCAGCAGCTATCAAGGGAACCACCAGTTCCACTTCCATTGACACACGACCTCCTTACTCAGGATCAAGGTCGTCTGGTTCATCCAGGGCTCAGGACCCTGCATCTGCATACATGGCTCCTGCAGACATAGCCATCTCTTGCTTTGGGGTATCCTCTCGAGTGGCACAGGTCCGTGGCGAAGCCAGAAAACCTTCCACCCATTCCACTTATGCATTGAAGTGGAAGCGGTTTTCCATTTGGAAGACCGAGAAGGGCTGGAACCCTTTTTCTTGCTCGGCCCCACAAGTCATGGAATACCTCCTTCACTTACTGGACTCAGGTCTAGCCTATTCCTCTCTGAAAGTGCACCTCTCGGCTATCTCGGCGTACCATGAGCTGGTGGATGGTAAACCTGTGGCTCAGTTGGTTATCTCAAAGACCTTTCTGAAAGGGATTCTCCATCTGAAACCCCCCATCTGCAGCCCAACACCACCATCATACTTGAATTTCGTCCTGGAAAAGATCACCTTGCCTCCTTTCGAACCAGCAATGAGCTGTGACCTACGCTTTCTGTCTTGGAAAGCATTTCTGGTTGCCATCACTTCAGCCCGAAGAATTTCGGAGCTTCATGCATTGGTTTGTAAGGAGCCTTACATTATTTTTCACCGGGACAGGGTGGTTCTCAGAACCCATCCGAGGTTCCTTCCAAAGGTGGTGTCGGAAGCTACTCTGAACCAATCGGTAGAGCTTCCAGTATATTATCCGGCTCCCGCTAACAGGGGTGAGGCACTTTTCCATACGATGGATGTGCTCCGGATTCTCCAGTGTTACACACACCGAACCAAGGAGTTTCGCTCTTTCGACCAATTGTTTGTCTCCTTCACACCTCAAACTCGAGGCAAACTGGTTTCTAAGCAGGGCCTTTCCAAATGGTTGGGCAACTGCATCAGATATTGTTACCAAAAGTATGACAAATCCCTCCCAGGTGTTATCAGGGGTCATTCTACTAGGGGCATGGCCGTTTCTGCAGCCTTCCTTCGTAATGTTTCTGCAGCGGATATTTGTGCCACCGCTACTTGGAGTTCTGTCCATACCTTTACCAAGCACTATAGTTTGGACATTGCTTCTAGGCGGAGGGCTGGCTTTGGCCTAGCTGTCCTGCAGGGTCTGTTGTCCTAGGCTGGGTCCTTTTCAGACCTCAGTCTTTTCCGTGGATTTTGCTTCGCCCCCTCCCTAGTTTCTTTCTGTCTCTCCTTAGAGGGACTACTTGGGACTCGGTCCTATTTGTGATGACCTACTGAAGGAACTTACCATAACAGTAGATCTTCGAGACAGGTTCCTTCATTAGGTCATATTTTTCCCTCCCTCCTTCCCCTCATTTTAATTTTTACAGGGTCTCCAATCCTGTTCGCTCCTGCTGTTAGGCCTCTTCCTGGCTCCGGTGGGAGAACTGGAGGGCGGGCGTGGGGACAGCCCATTATCTACCATCATGCTGACATCAGTCACGTGATGTCGGGTGGGCGGTCCCCCCCATCAGGGATTACTAGAAAAGTCTGCCATGCAGCCCGACGTCAGGTGACGTCAGTCCTATTTGTGATGACCTACTGAAGGAACCTCTCTCGAAGATCTACTGTTATGGTAAGTTCCTACGTAACAGTACTTTCCCTGAACCCCACAGAAACCAGTGTAAAAACCACTGAGAGGCTGGTTCCCCAGCCTGTGTCTCCAGATGGGGAGACTGATAAAAAGGCGGTAGAAGTTTCCCCGGTAGCAAGTAACTACACAGCTACAGAGTGTTACTCCGAAGAGGGAGGGGTGACCTCTTGTCAGAGGGTTGGGATTGACAGTGATCCTGAGGGCCCTGACGCTATTGCTAGGGACCCTAGTTTAGCAACTGAAGGGGACCTGTCCAATGCCTTGGGACTGTGTGAGGGGCTTGCAGCTGCTCAAAGGAGTGTCCCTAGTTTAGAGAAGCTGAGGGCTTGGGCAGACTTGGAGAGCACACAGGGAGGTGATGGCAGACATAAGGTTTATTGGGAAAATGGACTTATGTATACAGAGGCAGTACAGACAGAGGGAGGGATGCTAGGCAGGCAGCTTGTCATTCCCCAGGGTTATCATGAGCAGTTGCTCAAGGTTGCCTATGCCCCTTATCTGGGAATCCCACGAACTACGCAGCGGTTAGCCCAGAATTTCTACTGGCCTAACTTCACCCAGCAGGTGAAGGAGTATTGCAGGTCTTGTCACCAGTGCCAAGAAATAGGGAAGGTGGGCAAGAAAACCCAAGCTGCCCTGATGCCCTTGCCCATAGTGGAGGAGCCATTCCAGAGGGTAGGAATGGATATTGTGGGGCCTTTAAATACCCCCAGCTCCTCGGGGAAGAGATTCATTCTGACTGTGGTGGATTATGCCACTCGGTACCCAGAGACAGTCGCCTTATCCTCACTGAGGACAGACAAAGTGGCAGATGCCTTACTTGGGATTTTCTCCCGTGTTGGGTTTCCACAGGAGGTAATCACCGATCGAGGGGGTTCCTTCATGTTGGACCTGATAAATGTTTATGGAAGGTGTGGGGTGGTGCAGAGATGCACAACACCATATCACCCACAAGCCAATCTACTTGTGGAATGATTCGATGGTACCCTAAAGTCAATGCTCCAGGCGTTTGCTGAACAGCATGGGAGGGACTGGGAGAAATACCTTCCCCACTTGTTGTTTGCATACAGGGAGGTGCCCCAAGAGTCGATAGGATTTTCCCCCTTCGAACTCTTTTATGGACACCGGGTACATGGGCCCCTAGACTTGATCCGGGAGGACTGGGAAGGCAAGCATGCCACCCAGGGAACTCCCATTGTGGATTATGTCCTTAGGTTTGAGGAAAGGCTGAAGGAGCTTATGGGGACAGCCCAGAGCAACCTAGCAGCTGCCCAGCAGAAACAAAAGGTGTGGTGCAACTGCAGAGCCAGAGCTCGCTCTTACATGGTGGGTCAGGAAGTCATGGTCCTTATTCTGGTCCAGAAAGACAAGCTGTAAGCTGAGTGGGCAGGACCGTACAAAGTGGTTAGGAAGGTAAATGACGTGAACTGCATTGTGGAGTTACCTGACAGAAGACAGACTTAAAGGATGTAAATGGCTTCATGGTAGTCTTCTGGCCTTTCTCAACACCAGAGATAAGTGCTGGGCCAAGTTTAATGCCACAGCTGACCAGGCTATCTTTCAGAGATACAGGAAACTCAGAAATGAGTGCAAAAAGAACATAAGGATAGCCAAGAGTGAGTTCTGAAAATCTGCATTACTGAACTCTGCTAGGGATCCAAGGGGGTTCTGGAGGAATATTAAACATGTTGTGAGTGGTACACAGAGCACTGAGTCCACTGATATGATAGTTGAAGGTTCCAGCTAAAACAACTCGGAAACCATTGCCAACTCCTTCAATCATTATTTTTCTGATCTGTCCGAGTATACCTCGACATTCCCCAATGGTGGTGGTGTCAGCGGCAACCAGTCCTTAGCACCATCATCACCCCACCCGCTCTTTCTGTTTAGAGCAGTGGTGGCTCAAGAGGTGCAGAAACTGCTAGCTGGGCTCTCTCTCTCCCTTCTCAAGTGCTGGCCAAGATGGCTTGGAACCAAAGCTCCTCAGTCTCGGTGCCCCCTGGCTTGCCCCTCTGGTGGCGCACATCTTCAATCTGTCCCTGTCAACTGGAGTTATCCCAGACATATGGAAGGTTGCCAGGGTAGCCCAATCCTTAAACAGGGGAACCCTAAACTGATAGAGAACTATCGCCCCATATCCATCCTATCTGCGGTTAGCAAACTTCTGGAGAAAGTTGTGGCAGGGCAACTCTCAAAGTACTTACAGGTATATGACATAATGTCTCCTGTACAGCATGGATTCAGGAAGGTGTATGGTACCTCCTCAGCCCTAGTTAATGTTTCATCATGGATTAGGGAGGCCATGGACCAAGGCAAACTCTCGGGGGCTATCTTTATAGATCTCTCGAAGGCGTTTGACCTGGTCGACCATGCCATGCTATCAACACAGCTTAGATCAATTGGACTATCCACTGCCGCTCTCAGTTGGTTCTCCAACTATCTACATGGTAGAATGCAGCAGGTTAAATATGGCAAAGAGCTCTCTGGTCCCATCCCAGTAACAATGGGGGTCCCCCAAGGCTCCGTCCTTGGACCAATGCTTTTCTCCATTTTTGTTAATAATCTCCCTGCAACTGCTGCTCACTGTAAACCAATCCTCTATGCAGATGATCTGGTCATTCTGTCTCACTCCTCAGAGGTGGGGGTTATTAACAACCACCTGAGTGATGACCTAAGAAACATTCAGACATGGATCCTGAACCATAAGCTAGTCCTTAATCTAAAAAAAAACCCAGGCCATTATCTTTGGGCCCCGGGCTAAGATTAAGGCCTCCCCTGTGCTGTTCTGCCTTTCCGGTAAGGGAGACATCCCGATCCCAGTCACAAACAATTTCAAATACCTTGGTGTAACATTGGATCCACAGCTTGACCTTGGCCACCATATCCAGAAGACATGCAAAACTGTCAACTGTAAACTGGGTCTGGCTTACAGAGCAAAAAATAACCTCATGCTGGCTGCGCGTATTGCTCTTGCTAGAGGTATGCTTCTCCCCTCACTATGTTATGGGCTCCTGTTGTTTGCCAGCACCACTAAGGCCCATCTCTCTAGATGGTCGACGGCCTACAACAATGTCTGCCACTTACCCTAGCGCCCCCAGCTCACTCACCACTGTGATCTCTACAAAAGTTAAACTGGCTCGCCCTCAAAGCACATTGACTTTGTCCGTGGTTGCTTCACAGGAAAGGTCCTCAACACAGGCACCCCTCCAAGGGTGGCAAGTTTGCTGGCCCAAACTTTTCCCTCGTCCTATCACCTTAGGTCTCAGGGATCTGCCACACTCAAGGTACCTGTGACTCGGACTCAGATGGGTGAAAGGGATTTTGCAGCATGTGCCCCCAAACTTTGGAACACCTTCCCAGCCCAGGTCCGTGTTGCCCCCTCTCAGGGCAGCCTGCATTCCTCCCTATGGAACCATCTCAAGCTCGGATCAGCCTGTGGGTGCCATAAACCCCCGTGACATATGTTAGCACTTAGCACTCATGCATAATAGCTGGCCCTTAAGATGATAGTTTTGTACTTGCTGCTACCAATCCTTACCTTGTACTGCTCCAAAACTAGCACACACCGCTTACTCTGCTGTACCTATTCTAACTAAATGTGCCTCATATGCCTTGTACTTTGTGTATTCTACATTATGATGTTCACACGTGACATACAAGTTTGTTTTTTCTAACTTGTACCTTGTTGTCTCATGACGTGTAATCTTTTCCTAATTATGTACCATGTTGTCCCAAGTGTGTAAGTATGTAATTTCCTGTACTCTCCCGGGTTGTACCTGAAAATAGGAAAATTGTCTTGTCTAGTGTACTTACCTGGTTAACAAAAGCTAAATAAATAAAATAAATAAACATGATGAAGCCATATGCAAATAGGGCTGACATGGTGCTTGCAGTGTGTATTCATGGAGTGGGGACAGATGAAGGAGACCCCCTTTTGGATTTACTGGAAGAAAGTAAGCGGGAGTCCTCTGTGGAGGCAGAAAAATTGTCTCTTCAGCTGGCCCTGGACCAGGTCCAGAAAGTAAGGGAGGTTTTTGCCCCCTTGTTTAGCACCAAGCCTGGACTAACCTCCTTAGTGACACACGATGTGGAGACAGTGATACAGACTCCCATACGGCAAACAGCAAATCGGGTGTCAGAGGCTGTCCAAAAGGACATTAGGAGGGAAGTGGAGGAGATGCTGGATTTAGGGGTAATCCAGAGATCCCACAGCCCCTGGGCCTCACCCGTAGTCCTTGTGCCCAATCCAGATGGCTCAACTTATTTCTGTGTGGACTATCGTGGACTGAATGCAGTCACAAAGTCCAACGCCCCCACAATGCCCCGGATGGATGAATTCCTGGACAAGTTGGGAGGGGCGACCTACCTTACGACTATTGACCTGACCAAGGGGTATTGGCAGGTAGACTTGACAGACAGAGCTAGGGAAAGGTCGGCCTTCATCACTCCAATAGGCTTATTTGAGTTTAAAGTAATGCCTTTCGGAATGAAGAATGTCCTGGCAACTTTCCAAAGGTTGGTGAACCAGGTGTTAAATGGTGCTGAGGAGTACGCCGTGGCGTACCTGGATGACATTGCCATCTTTAGTACCAGCTGGGAGGAACACCTATCCCACCTTAGGGAAGTGCTGGGCAGGATACAGAGGGCCAGGCTCACTGTCAAAGCTGAGAAGTGCCAGGTGACCATGGGAGAAGTGGCATACCTCTTGCATGTGGTAGGCCAGGGACAGCTCCATCCTAATCAAATAAAGATAGAGGTGATCCAGGCATGGCCCTGACCAGAAACCCAGAAGCAGGTCAGGAGCTTTCTAGGGACAGCAGAGTACTACAGGAAATTTATACTCACAATGCCCTGGCTGCTCCCCATCTGACCTGACAAAGAAAAAGATGCCAAAGAAAATTACCTGGGACCCAGCCTTTGAGGAAGCCTTTACCAGACTAAAGGAGGCACTATGCAGTGCTCCTGTTTTGACAAGCCCTGAATATAGCAACACCTTTATAGTTCAGATGGACGCCTCAGATGTGGGTATTGGGGCAGTACTGAGCCAGACATCCAGCCAAGGGACAGATCACCCAGTAGTGTATCTGAGCAGGAAGCTGCTTCCCAGGGAGCAAGCATACTCCTCGGTGGAAAAGGAGTGTCTTGCCATAGTGTGGGCCCTAAAGAAATTAGAGCCATGCTTGTATGGGCAGCATTTTGTGGTGCAGACTGATCACAACCCCCTGGTTTGGCTGACACAGATGGAGAAAAACAATGGGAGATTACTAAGATGGAGTCTTGCTTTACAAGGGTATGATCTTTTGAGTCAGTGGCTCAGTAGGTAGCACACTCGCCTCTGAGGCCGGGAGATCAGAGGGCTGTGGGTTCAGTTCCCACATCTGGCACTTGGGTTAATATCCCAGTACTGACACTGTCGTGCAGCATGAGAGGGGTGCTGCACTTCTGAGGTGCTGTCTTTCGGATGAGATGTTAAACCGAGGTCCCATCTGCCTGGATTGGTGGTAGTTCAGGTGGATGTTAAAGATCCCATGGCACTTATCAAAAATGAGTAGGGGAATTTCCACGGTGTCCTGGCCAAATTTCCCTCATTCACTAAAAATACCACCAACAGCTTAATCTGGTTCAAGGTCAGTTGGCATTCATCTGTATCCCCCTCCCCCCGGGTCGTGCCTGAAAATAGGCAGGATTTGTCTAGTGCACTTACCCGGTCAACAAAAAGCTAAATAAATAAAAATAAAATAAAAAATCTTATCTAAAAATAGTACATAGGGCTGGAGTGAAGAACCAGATCTCAGATGGGCTGTCTAAGGTCTATGAGGAGTGAACTGATTTGGGAAGCTCATTCCATGTAGGGAATAGATTCCCCCCCCCCAAATTCAGTCTAGGTGGGGAGGAGTGTGACGTAGACAGCCAGTTCTGAGTGCTGTATCATTTCTTTTTATTACAAAATGTATTACTGAATGTTTCCTGCTGAAAATCAAATGCTCTTAGAATGACCTCACTCATCCCCCCCAGATTTTAGCTAAGAGATGCAAGCCATAAGAAAAATGCTGACAGCATGTGAGTTCACACACACTCAGTTTTTAGAGACAATGTGTTACATGGAAGACTTTAATCAAGGATCCTGTTTCTCTGAGTTAATTACAGACTTGTTTAAGTTAATTTTGTTAAGAGAGAAATCATAAAGAAGGTTTATGACGGAGAGGAACCTAGGTTGTTACACAAGGGTACAAGGTTGTAAATGTCCCTGTGAAGCCTGTGTGAGGGAGGATACAGCATGGGATCAAACAGTGTGTCATTTGAAGGACATGAATTATGCCGAAGTTGCAAAATGTAATACTTTAGTATAAGATATATGTTTTCATATATCCTGACAGGGAGGAGCTAGGTGACCTCCTGAAAAGAGGTGGGGTAAAAGCCAGCTTTTAATTTAGTCCGTTTTACTTCACAGAGACACATTTTTACCTAAACTCTGACCACAAAACGTCTTGTGAGCACTTTTAAGCAAGTATTTAGAGACAAAGTACTGTAATAGGAATTGCACTGTTTAAACATGTTTGTTTAAGTGATTGTATGTCTTGGGATATTAGAGTTCTGTAGTTTGTGTTTTACATATTTTTAAATATTTTAGTAAAATTCTTTTTAGAACTTACTTGGTCTGTCTTTGGCTTCTTTTCAGTTGTAAGAAGAGTGTATGGTTATTGCAGATACTAAACATAAGCTTGTATGCTGGTACCAAACTGGAAAGTGAAGCGTTTTAAATCTGAGGTCTTTATTAAAGTTTTAAAATGGTTCATCTCTGTATACCTGGTTAGGTGCCCATAGGAAAAGATATCTGGCCCCCTGAAGATGGATCTATCTGAGCCTGTGCATTGGGTATGCTAACAAGAGGTTAACAGTTTGAATCCCTCCAGAACTTGAGACCAAAGGTTGATCCAAACTCTTAAAAACAGACAAGAGGGTTACCTTGTCTGTTACACTGTTCACAGGACTGTGCTTAGAGGTTGGCACTTTGGGAGTAGAGGGCCTGATCTGCTGAGTGGGTTTGTGACAGAGAGTATCCAGTTTTCATCAGAACCTCCATGATTATATCTCGAATACTCCATTCCACAGGTCTGTCCTCTTCGGGGAAGAGGTACAAAAGATTATAATGGAACAGCAAGACTCTGGCAAAGTGATCCAGTCCATTCACCACATGTACCGGTCGGACCCTCAGCAACATAAGCGCAAGCCCTTCCGGTGCCAGGGTGCCAACAAACAGAAAAACAGCCCTGAGATCCTTTCAAGAAAAAGGCTCCCTCCCAACCAGCAGGGAACAGGGGGACTTAGGAATCTAAAATCCTCCCAGACATCACTGCCAACCACAGGCACTCACGCACAACTCCCTACCAGCCCTCTCTTCTCCAACGGAGTCTATGGGGGAAGCAGTAGGGTGTCTATTCTCCCTCTATCTAGATGGGTGGACCAGCATTACAACAGACATCTGGGTGCAGGACATTATCGAAAAGGTTTATATGCTGGAGTTTACCGAACTTCTCTGGACATTTTTCCAGCCCTCTCTCGATATTCTCCCACCCGCATAGCCCTCATCAGGGAAGAAATCTAGACCTTGCTCTCAAAGCGAGCTATCAAGCCTGTTCCTCTCTCCCAACAAGGAACCCAGGTATCACTCCCATTTCTTGATTCTCAAGAAAACGGGGGACTTAAGACCCATGCTAGACCTGAGACACCCGAACCAGTACATCGAAAACGAAAGGTTCAGAATAGTAACTTTACCAGGGCTGATACCTGTGCTACGCCAGGGGACTGGCTGTGCTCTCTGGACATGCAAGATGCATACTTGCACATACCAGTGTTTCCAGCTCACAAGCTGTATTTTTGGTTCACCTTTCAAGGGAACCATTACCAATTCCAGGCTTTGCCTTTCAGTCTCTACTCTGCTTCGAGGGTGTTCACCAAATGCCTTGCAGTAGTGGCAGCTGCTCTTCGCAGAAGGTCATTTTTGTCTACCTTTACCTAGACAATAGGCTCCTAACTGCCCCCACCAGGTCGCAGTTAGTCCACACCCTATTGGACACATTCCAAATGCTCCCAACAGTTGGGGATAACAATCAACCTCCCAAAGTCCTGTCCTTGGCCCAGTCAATGTCTACAGTACACAGGGGCCATCCTGGATACACAGCAGGGAAGAGCCTTTCTCCCACCCAACAGGAACACTCGACTGAGAGACCAGGCCTCCAGAGTAGCTACAGCCAATCTAGTCACAGCAAGAACCATGTTGCAGCTCCTAGGGCATATGGCTGCGGTCATACCCACGGTACCACTGGCACGCTTGCATATGAGAGTTCCTCAATAGAATCGAAGGGTACAATGGGACTAGAGGTTTGACTATCTTGATCACCCAATAAGGGTATTGAGGGCTGTTCAGCAAACACTGTCATGGTGGTTGACTTTGCCCAAATTGGATTCAGGAATTCCATTCCAAATAGACTCACCGAGCCAGATCCTCACCACGAATGCATCTGGTCTAGGATGGGGAGCTCATTTTCAGAATCACTGTACTCTGGGCACATGGTAAGACATAGAAGTGTCCCTGCATATCAACATCTTAGAAATGAGGGTGATTCTGTATGCCATGCAGGCCTTTCAGACTCACCTTTCTCAGGTTCTCCTGCTTTTCCAGACCAACAATATGTCTGTGGTCTTTTATATCAACAAGTGTGTGGGGGGGGATGGGATGCACTCCTATCCTCTGCCACGATGCCATGAGTGGTACTGGGCCCTAGAACACGGACTCGCACTGACATCGGTTCATGTTCCAGGAGTCCAGAACATCCTGGCAGATAAGCTCAGTTGCTCGAGATCCAGAAACCATGAGTGGGAGCTGCTTCAAGAAGTGGTGGACGACCTCTTCAAAAGATGGGGATATCCATAGATGGACCTCTTCGCATCCCCGCACAATACTAAACTGCTCATTTTCTGCTCGCTAGATCCCGGGCCTGGTGTTTCTTTGGCAAGACGTATTGTCCCTCTGCTGGACAGGTGGGTTCTGTTATGCCTTCCCTCCCCTCCCTTTCCCCTGCTGCAGAGGATGTTACTCAAACTATAGAAGGATCGTGCCACAATGATTTTGGTAGCTCCATTCTGGACGCGTCTCATTTGGTTCCCTCTCTTGCAGTGATTAGCAGTGGAACCTCCATTTCAGCTACCAGTATTGCCCAGCTTGCTATCCCAAGACCAAGGCACATTAGTCCACTCTGACTTTCGGTCCCTACACCTTCATGCATGGCTCCTGCAGACTTGGCTATTTCCAGGCATGGAGTTTCACAGAGGGTGGCCGAAGTTCTAGTAGAAGCAAGAAAATCTACAAGGGCCACGTACGCCATGAAGTGGAAACACTTGTGTATCTGGGCAGCTGCACATTCCCTGGACCCACCGTCTTGCTTGGTGAAGTTAGTCCTGGAATATCTCTTATCGCTTTCAGATGCGGGGCTGAGATACTCTTCCATAAAGGTGCACCACTTTGCCATTCCTGCTTATGAGTTTGACTCACCTGTGAAGGGTAGGAATCTTGCTCAACTGGACCTTACCTGTACATTCCTATGGGGCATGCTTCATATGAAGCCTCCCATTAGGGATCCTGTCTCCCCCCCCCCCATGGGACCTTCTTTTCTTTCCGGAGAAAGTGACATTACCTCCCTTCGAACCGGCCGTGGATTGCAACCTACGTTTTCTCTCAATGGAAAGTGTTATTTTTAGTTGCCATCACTTCAGCTTGGAGAATTTCCAAGCTGCAAGCATTGTTGTGTAATGAACCTTATTTTATTTTTCAGAGACAGGGTGTCTCTGTGCACTACCCTTAAGTTTCTTTTAAAGGTAGTGTCTGAGTTGACATTGAATCAAGACATCTCCCTTCCAGTTTACTATTCTGAGTATTTGAATTGGGGGGGGTCCTTCTGCATACTCTAGACGTACACAGGATCCTCCGTTACTATTTGAATCGTACAAAATCGATCCATCGATCGGATCAGTTGTTTGTGTCCTTTGCCCCCGGGGTTCTGGGGACACCAGTTGCAAGGCAAACCATGTCTAAATGGTTGAGGAATTGCATTATCTTCATCAACAAGTACGAAAAACCCTTACCTGGACTGGACAAGGGGGATGGCTGCATCTTTCGCAGCTATGAAGAATGTTTCAACAGCAGATATCTGCACTGCCGCAACATAGAACTCTGTGCATACTTTTTTCAAGCACTACACACTGGATATTGCTTCCAGAAAAGAGGGCAGGATTTGGCCTCGCTATGCTTTAAGGCCTAATTTCCTATATAATTTAGAATTAATTTGAGTTTTATCGCTGCCTCCCCTTTTTTCTTCTCTCCGAGGACACTGTTTGGGGCTCTGTCCTTAAGGTGTAGCCTGCTGCAGGAGCTCATACTCTAAGTAAGATAGTACAGTTCCCTAGGAACTTACCATAACAGTAGATCTTCGAGAAGAGTTCCTACAGCAGGTGCTATTTTTCCTCCTGCCATACCCCTATTATGTTTCTTATGGGGATTTGTTTCGGCACTGGCCTCAGCTTTCTCCTGCTAAGCAACTTTCTGGTCTCCGGCGGGTGAACTGAGGTGGGGCTGGGGACCGCCCCCTTTATCCAGAGGGTGATGTCAGTGGATGGACTGACATAAGGGGCGGGCCCCAGCTGGGTAATGCTGGCTAAAAGTTTTCCGTGGAGTCCTAGTGCCTGGCAGCATAGTCCTTACGGTGTAGTTGCTGCAGGAGCTCTTCGAAGATCTGTTACAGTACGTTCCTATGTAATTGTACTTTCCTAAAACATAAACTTCTAAATTATAAGAAAACAGACTTGTTTGCCTCCCCGAAGAACAAGCACAAATCCTACCAGCTTCAAATCTGCAACAAAAAACAAGAGCTCTTGAAATGGTACACTTAAATATTTGGGTGTTTCTCTTTTCTGTGTGCAGCACATCAGTCTGGTTGCTAAAACTGTAAACTCCAGAGCTGTTCAATTTAAACATCAATGTAGTCTTACCGACGAAGCTCTCAGACTCATTGTGACCAGCTTTGTACTATGTCAGACTACAGTCTAGTAGTCTATGATGCAGCTACAGCCTCCACCCTACAGAGAGTCAAACTGGCCCTTAACAAAGTCTGCAGGCTTTTATTGGGGGCCCACCAACTCACACACGTGAGCTCTATAACCGTGCAGGTCTGGTCAACCTGGACTGCAGAGCCCGCCACCAAACCTGTCTGCTCGCCAAAAAGTCCATCATGGGTCTCAGCTCACCCAGGGTACTTTATCTTCTCCACCCCCTCAACTCCAGCCAGAATACCAGAAGTGAGAACTCGCATGCATTAAAAATCCCCTTCCATAGGACCGTCCAATGACAAAAATATTCCGGATATTGAGCCTCAAATGGCTAAACTCCCTTAGCCCATGTCTCCTGTCTTGTAACAAACTTGGCCAATTTAAGGCAAACCTGAAGGCTCATCTAGCTTCCAACAGTATCAACTGTGACTGATCTTACTTTATGCTTTCTATTAGGCCAGAGCAAACTGGTCCCCCCCCCACAACCCCCTTTCTCTCCTCCTAGGAAAATTGCCACTAATCTGGCTGCACATAATTGAAACAATTGTTTGTCTCTTGCTATACCTAAAATCCTTGTATCATGACAGGCACATTATTGTTAATTGAGTCTCAGTTGTAATATGTCGAAGACTCTATATAGGTTTCTGTATTTAAAAGCAACTCCGTTTTAAGTTTGCCTAATATGTATTCGTCCTGTTAACTTATCTGTCAAATGTATCTGACGTGGAACCTTTGTAAATGAGCTTTCTGCTCAAAGGTGTTAATTCCTAGTATCAGTAAATAAAATAAAAAAAAAATCTCCCATGAGCAGGTTCCTACTTCCCCTCCAGGGCCAGCGGCACATGTCTCGTTGGACTGACATCAGTCTTCGCCTGGCTGACCACCTGCCCCTACCAGTGTCGACACATATGCCTAAACTGTTAGTCTCCTCAACCTCAGTCAATGCTGGCTGGCCCTTCAAGCAATCCCCAACTGGCACCTGAGGAACAGACGCCTGGATTCCTGACACCTCAGAGACCCCCAGGGAACCAGCACCACAAAGGCCCATGTCTGGTTATCAGCACCTTTTGGTCCAGTGCCAGGGTACCCAGTACCTCCTCCTCTGTATCTGTACCCACCTTATAACCCACCTTCTCCTGTGTATTACAGTGTGTTTTTTCTCAGCCTGGTGGGCTTTCATGAAGGATCAAGAGACCCTCCTACTCCACCTCCTCTTGGAGACACTGGCCAGGCAGGGCCTAGCCAACCCTGGTCTCCAGGACCCTCTCCCGCTTGAACGGACCAATGTAAGGAGGAACGTCTCCCACCAAGGCAGGTCCCAGAAAGCAACCAGTCTGAAAGGGATTTTTCCTCTTCGGAGTACTGTGAACCCAGAGGGCCTTCTGATGATCAGGAATCCTAGTGCGCCGCCCTCTCCGGACAATCTTATGATCTTACTTCGAGAGGGCTCTTGTAGTAGGTAATTACATATAGGACTGATGCCAGTAGGCGTCAGGACCCCATGGAAAAATTTCTAGCTAGCAGTCTCTGGCGGGGGACCGCCCCCACTTCAGGTGACCAACGTCAGTATAAAGGGGTGGTCCCTCATGCCTACCTTCCAGTTCTTTCCCACCATTAGCTCGTGGAAGCACCTCGCGGTAAAGTTCACTGCTCGTCAGTCTGTCATCTGTAGTTCTACCGTCAGTTTTTTCTTGATTTATTGTAACATTAGTCAACTTTTTCGGTGGTGTATGTCATCCCCTACACCCTCCGAGCACAAGAATAAGTGCAACTCATGTGGAGCCCAACTTCCGCACTCGGACGGTCACTCCCAGTGCTTCTTCTGTCTGGGCCAGGATCACCCCATGGAGAAGTGCTAGCATTGCCTGAAATTCAGTGCTGCCACCCGCAGACAGAAGCAGCAGTCCCTGGAGGCCCACATCCTTAAAAAGAAGATCTCCATGGAGAAGGAGGAGCTGAAAAAGTTCCGTCAGGCCTCCACTTTCCCCAAAGGCCACCGTAAAAAGAAAGATAAGGAGAAGGGCTGGGACTCCTCTTCCTTGACCACATGACCGGCTGGAGTCACCATCTTAACAATGCGTCCCCCAGGGAGGGCCATCCTTGACAGCATGTCCTGGCTACCCATCTGGCTCGTGCTCAAGCTCTTGGTGCCTCTGGGCTAAAGGAGGCTTCCACTCCCTGAAAGACTGTGCTGCGCAGCCTAGAGGTGTGAGTGGCTCCAGTAAGTCAAATGTCAGCTCCTCTGATGCCTGCCCGGAGAAGGCCGCTAAGTCGCTTGACCCTTCGGAGCAGTGGATGGCCCCTGTTCCGCCTGACCAGACCACATTCCCATTGCAGTCTGCCTCGGGCAACAGTTCCGCTAAGTCAGACAATGGCTCCTCCGACTTCTGCCCAGACTCTGCGGTATTCAACGTCAATCTTCTGACGCTCGCGCAGCGTCGGAGCCGATGCCGGACCCCAAGTCTCTGTCCGCCGTTCCTGGCTCCCTACAGCATTCACTGCCCTCTGAGGTCCCAGCCTCTCCTCAACCTGCCCCCGGAGATTTTTCTCTTCCTTCTCCGGGCAATGTCGGGGATCCTAGCACACTCCTGTCAGGTCTCCCTCCCGCTTGGCCGGACGACCTGAATTCGGTTCCTCGGATGCTGGCTCCAACGCTGATCCTCCTGTTGCCGGGTGACATCCCTCTTCCTCTCCTGGATGCCACCCCCACACTGGGCCTGCCACCTGCCGGGCCTCCTGTCCCAAGCCCTCCCGGGCCATCTGCCCCGGCAGACCCCCCCCGGTCCCTGGGTATCTGACTCCATCTTTTCCGACACCGTCATACCTGGGTCCGCAGTATCCAGCGCCCCAGTACCTGACGCTGCAGTACATGGTGCCTCACTACCCTACGCTGGGTTTCCCACAGTCAGGGTATGGATACGCGTAGTACGGATATGCCCAATATCCATACCCCCCTCCTCCTCCTCCACCACCCCCTCAGCCTCCAGTGGATCTGAAGGAGACTCTAGCCTCCTGGTGGGCTGAGGCCAAGGCTCGGCTCACCAGGGAGGCAGAGAACCATCTTCCAACAACAGTGCTGGTTTTGGTCCCCGTACGTCGGAGTCGAGAGACTCCCTTCCCACCCCCCAGATACCAGAGGCGAGCCCTCCGGTTCCAGGGCAGGATGCACTTCTCTGAGGGCTTCCTAAGGGTTCCGTTCCTCCCCTGCACCGGGAAGAGGAGGAGTCTTCCTCTTTGGAAACCTCAGATGACTCCGATTGTTGTTCCGACCCGGACGACGACCCCCACTCTCCGGATAAGCCCAGGCCGAGGACTCCTCTGAAGGATGCTTCTTTCACAGAGTTGCTGGGCAAAATCCAGGAGGTTCATCAGTGGCATTCCTTGGAGCCAGATCCACAGCGTAAGAAACTCGCTGCACACCTGGATCTGCCCGAGACCGCTCTGACCTTGGTGCCACCCTGGATTGAGCCTCATGCCGACCTTGTTTCCACTATTTGGAAGCAACTGTCGTCCATGGCCCCTCTTCCTAGGAAGTCGGATAGGCTTTATCAGGCTCCTGAGTGTGTTGACGCCCTTAATTCTCACCCTCGAGCTGATTCGGTCATGGTTAGCGCCACTCACGGTTGGACGGCTAACCCAAAGCACTTGAGCTCATCGCCACCTGACAAGGAATCTCACCTTCTGGACCAGTACAGAAAGAAGGTCTACGCTTCTTCCACTCTGGGTATCAGGCCTTGAATTGTGTTGTTCATATGGGGGATTACCAGAAGGTGATTCTTAGTGAGTTGGAATCTAAATTGGACTCCCTTCCTGACTCTCAGACGAAGCAGGAAATGGTTAGTCTAGTCCACTCTGCACGATCGGTCAGTCAGCACATTCTCTGTGCCGTGTACAACGCAGTGGACACTGCTGGTAGGAGTTCGGCTTTTGCCGTGGGTTTGTGGCGTCATGCCTGGCACCGTGTGTCAGGATTGGTCCCAGAGGTGCAGTCTGCTATCCAGGACGCGCCATTCAGGGGTTCAGTGCTGTTTGGTGGTGATGTCAAAAACATCATCACCAATCTGCAGGAGAAGGGGACTGCATGGAAGTCCATTGACTCCATGTACAAACCCCCTCAGACACAGCGTCGTCCATTTCGCAGATGTAATTGGCAAAAGGCGAAACCTCAGGGAAAGCGAGTCAATAAATGTCAGGCTCCTCCGGCTGCCAAGCCCCCCTGCCCAAAAAAGCAGCAGGGGCTTCTTTGGCAAAGCTACCTCATACCACCTGACTCCTTTCCTCTCCCACAGCCTCTGGGATTTCCAGAGGAACCGGTGGGAGGGAGGTTCTCCCTCCCTCCATCTTCCGGGTTGGGAGAGGATCACTTCAGACACTTGGGTGTTCCAGCTGATCACAGAAGGACACTCAATAGAGTTTCTTTGGAAACCTCCTCAAAAACCACCCCCCAGGTCATCCTACTCACAAGAACATCTTCTGGTTCAGGAAGAAATTTCTGCCTTTCCCTTGAAGGAGGCGATATAGCCGGCCCCCTCCCTCTTCAGGGGACAGGGTACTATTCGCATTTCTTCAGGAGATGTGAGGCCGATCCTCGACCTCAGCTCACTCAACTTATTTGTGGAGTACAAAAGGTTCAGGGTGCTCTCCCTGCAGGGTCTCCTGCCCCTCCTTTGGCCGGGACAGTGGCTGTGCGCTCTGGATATGTAGGATGCTTACCTGCATATCCCTATTCACCCTTCCCACTGCAAATACCTATGTTTTACATTCCAGGGGAACCACTGCCAGTTCAAGGCCCTCCCATTTGATCTCTCCTCGGCGCCCAGAGTGTTCACCAAATGTCTGTCGGTGGTAGTGGTCTACCTGCATACCCAGGGGATGCAGGTTTTCCCATACTTGGACGATTGGCTTCTGGCGGGCCCATCCAGGAAGGAACTCCTGCACTTCCTTTCCCTTACCCTGCAGGTTTTTGCTTGCTTGGGTATTACCGTCAGCCAGACCAAGTCCCACTTGATCCTGTCCCAGAGGCTCCAGTTTATCGGGGTGATCCTGGAAATGACCTCTGGCATGGCTTTCCTGCCACTGGACAGGGCAGTCACACTCCAGGCTGAGGTCAGCCTGTTGTCCAGCCACAAGCGGGTCAGTGCAAGGTCGGTCCTTCACCTCCTCGGGCTCATGGCAGCTGCAATTCCAACAGTCCCTCGCGCTTGGCTCCACATGAAAATCTCTCAGTGGATGCTTCGCTCTCAGTGGGTTCAGCTGGTGGATGACCTAGAGCAACTCATTCTGGTCTCCACTCCTATGGCCACAGCCCCGATTTTTCTGCGGCACTTCAGAGCAAAGTTCTGTGGCAGGGTTCTCATTTGCCGCAGAACTTCTGCAGCGGTGGATGGTTATTTCTGTGGCAATTCTGCGGCAGAAAACTGTCACACTACTGCCCTTATTTTTAGACTTTGTTTGTTTCTTCATATTTGACAGTTTCTTAGTAGAGTCAAGTGTTTATATTGTGACATTTACCCTTAACATTCATCCTTTTCAAGTTTTATTTGAATTGTGTTCTTATTGGATTGAAAAAAACAGATTTTATGCTTCATGAAAAGCAAGATGGAAACATATGCCGAGTTGGCTACAGTTGCCCATATTTAATTTTTTATAATACAGTCAGGGGGTTTTACTGAATGGGTTTTACCAGGGGCGTCATGCAGTCAGAAATTCTGGAGGGGCACAAAATTCTAACCTCTCTAGGGCGTTCCAGGGGCATGCCCCCCAAGAAAATTTTGAAAAATTGAAGTCAAATGGTACATTTTGGTGACTTTTAGCAGGCCAGAAAGCTGTTCCCAACAAACTAAATGCCATTATACTGATAGAGGCTAGATCAGTAATAAACTGTTCTTGTTCTTTGTTCAGTTTGTGTACAGTGTGACCTTTTGTATTTTAAGGAAATGTTTAAAAAATTAGTCAGAACTTGTGCATTTTGTGAGTCTTTCATCATATATAGAATCAGCTAACTTAGTTCATGAATGAAAGAAGCTTGCAGGTCTGCTGGCACACAACAAACCAGACTGCAATACAATCTATAGAATATTGCTAACAACACTAAAACTGCCTGGGCAGGGGCACACACACACATTAATTACCTATTTAGTGACACCTCACCTCCCACAGGCTCTCCAAAAGATAAAGCTCAATAGGTCCACTCCATACTACTAATTATTACTAATAGTACCCCAACGACGGGGGGGGGACCAAATCAAAGTAAAAAAAAATATCACAAGTGCACCATTGCAGGCTCTCCAAGCAGTGCAAGCATAAGAAAAACAAAAATAGAGATCTGCAGTACAACTACTACTGCCTTGGGGTACATAACCCACTCCAAATCCCAAAAATGACATTCCATTGAAGAGCACACAACATCATGCTGTCTGTCACTATAGAACAAGCCTAGTACAAATAAAAGTACCTCTACTAACAACAATCACCAATGACAAATGGCTGTGGTGGTAACCCCCAGTCCAAGGGGAAAATAGGACACAGCCTCCATTTCACTTTGTGAAGAATGCTAAAGCTGACAAACAGGGTCTGTATGAGCAGTGCTACAAGCATGTATTCAGATCATTGTAAGCTAGGATGGCAGCTGCTGGTGTCAAAATTTATCAGTTTAGGTAAAGTGGCACATTAGGAGGGGGAGAAATCTGGAGATCATCAGGGGCTGATTGCAGAGGAAAAACTGGTGCAATACCTGATGGACAGAGTGGAAGCAGGGATCTGAAAAACTAATGGCTGAGCTGAGGTTACTTAGGCAGGCCCCCCACACACACCGGATCTGCAGACCAGTGGCACAGGGTCTGCAGATGCGGCAGGGATCTGAAACTAATGGCAGAGGCATATGTCTCATCCACAGTTCGGTAGCCCCCCCCCTCAAGTGAACTGAACAACAAAGTCAAAACCACATGGATGGCATGCCTGCCGACCAAAGGCAGTGCCACACTGGCAAGGGTAATTGTTTACCACGAATATCTAATGCATGGATTACATATAGTAAACGCAAAGCCTTTGTGGTGAGGGAGTGAGGACAGTAATATTTCCACTGCATCTAGAGGCAGCAGGCTGATAGTTACACAATCAATACATTAGATATTCTGTGGCAAACACTTGCCCTTGCTCATGCGGCACTGTCATCGGCAGGCAGGTATGCCATTCATGTGGTTTTGACTTTGTTGTTCAGTTCACTTTAAGGAGGGGTACTGAAGTGCCGATGAGACCTCCACCTCAGCAGTATAGCACAGTGGTTTAAGGCTCTGAGCTGCAAACCTGGAGACCTAGATTTGAATTTCACAGTCCCCACTTGCATACTATGTGACCCTGAGCAAGTCATTTATCTGCCTTGTGCTCCCAGGCCACACCTGTGAGCAAGCTTTCAGATCAGTGTGTCTCTCCTGGTTAAAAAACACACACACACAAAAAACAAAGAGCAGACAAAGAAGGGTCACTCTCATGGACAGGCAGTGTATGGAAGCTTTCACTGTGATTGCTCAAGCTGTATCTGTCATGTCGATAAACAGAGAGCATCAGTCTTCTGTGCTGTCAGTCTAGCTTCTTTCACGAGCACATTCACACTCGGGGAGGGGGGGGGTCTCAAAAATAAAAATGAAAAAAGTAAGCCTTCATGGATTTAATAACTACCTTTCAAACTGCAGAAACCCATAGTTACCTCTGTATACAATATGCAAATCAAAGCGAACATTTTAAAATCTCTATAGTCAATCAATGTACAACAATAGACTTTTGCTGCACAGTGATTGACATTTTTCAGGAGCATGTCTTTTTTATGTATGTTGCAGGCAGAGTTTAAAGTTGACTTCATTCACTTATTTGAGGTGAAAACTCAGATTGTACAAACACACAACAGATGTCCATGCAGTTTATTACTAGTCTGTTGTTAAATTCTCTTTGTCACTTTTTCCTTCCTTTATTCCTAGACCCTACCAGTTCTAACTATCCTCTTCCAGACAATCCTCCAGAGATTCTTACCAGGCTTCAGTGAAGATGTGTGGCCCCCTGGTCCTTGCTGTCTGGCCTGATGTGATGGTGATCTGATTCTGTGCTGTGGCTCAGGCTCCCACAATCAGAGAGATATCTGACTCTGACCGAGTCTGTCTGTACCGGACGCCCACCAGGCCGCTGCAGTGGGTTTTCCCAACTCCCGTCCCCTCCTGACCCTCCACCCAGGCAAACTGCCCAGACCCAGAGTCAGCACGGCAGCAAGCATACCTGAGCCCAAGTAAAACCGCAAGCGTAGGCAGTCCAGAAGTGGGTAGCCAGCCCATGACGAGCCGATGGTCACATCACGGGTCAGATCATACTGTTCAGGGACTCGAGATTTTCCATCCATTCCTGGCTGGTCACCAGATTCATAGACCGCTGTTTGTCTGAGTCTCCTCACATGCTGTGAGTCACTGAGTGTCCGATCCGAGATGGCACTGTAAATGCACCAGTTTGCTGCGGTAGCCTTGCGCGTAGTCATCGCTTTCTGATTGGTGGTTACGATTGTTCTACCGATATCTCTTTGTGGTGATTGGCTGTCTGGCTACACAAAAAAAACACAACAGAAACTTGCAGGGGGAATAAGAGAAGTGATTAGTAAGTTTATACTGATTGTCAGCATGGACTACCAATCATTGTCTCTCTCACGGTGTCTGTGTGTCTTCTATTCACAGACCCAGGTGCTAGCAAGCAACGCAAGATGTCAAGAGACTAACAGTGCTTTTTTTGAAAGTCACCAGCGGCCCGCCCAAGACCCAGACCAATTGATTCGGAACCCCAACCCCCACAGCAAATGCTTTAAAAATAGCATTGTTTTTTTTCGGCCCTATAGATATTAAAATAAAATACAAAATCAATGATTGTTTTTCTAGATTGCACCACAATATTGGAGGGGGGCACATGCCCCCTTGGGCCCTATGGGCATGACGCCACTGGGTTTTACTATGTTTTAACTGCTTGCTTCTGTTGTGGCAGTTTGGGGTTTCAGTGTCCGGGGATCTGTGGTATTCCAGGTAAAATGTTTGAGATAGATAGATATATAGATAGAGAGACAGACAGACAGACAGATATGTTTGTGTATGTTTATATTCATATGTGTGGTGTATTTTACTGTGTATATATATATATATATATATATATATACACATACACTCATACATAGATAATGTCATTTTCCTTAAAACAGTCTTTATGATTTAACATCCTACATTTCAGGAATACAATAGATTTCTTTGGGATGAAAGCAGTATGTCTAAATCAGACTAACTTCTTTCTATACGCTTTTAATATAGAAATGGAGAATGGCGTAAGAGGAGGGAAACAGTACCTGTAGTTTGATCATACACAAGAAATGTATTCAGCTACTAATAAATCCTTTTTATAACTACATGTCGTCTTTGTTTTATTTGTATTGTGAAATTAAAGATGTCAGACTCACTGCATACTACCTTCTCGTATCTTTTTGAGTCATGACAACTCATGATTTGAACACCAGATAAGCCTTACACAACAACAACATGGAATGGTTTTTTTGCTGTAATTCGACATCATCGAATCAGGAATATATTGCCACTTTATTGCTTCACCAGTAAAGTGGCTTCTGATTTACAGGCTCACAACATATCCAGATCACAAAAAATAAATCTCAGTGCAAAGCAAATACCATGTATACTTTAATATTATAAAAAAAAAACTGATGATCTTCACTTTGCAAGTTACTGCAGTAATGGGTCAAAACTTTAGTGTGCTGACTGCAGTTCAGATTTTTTATAAGGAGTCCTCTTTTTTGTGTGGTCTGTATTCTTGCCAGTTTTAGATGTTGTGAGCATATAAACCCGGAGCACCCGTATAGTGAAGCACTAAAATGGCAATATATTTCGGATTTGATCCTGGTCTTTTTGTTTGCTGCACATTGAGTGACCCAGCCCCAGAGAGACCTGCAGGGGCTTAGGTGGAGGCAATCATGCGCACTGGAAGCAAGCCCAGGAGTTTAATATTATTATTTTTAGAATTGTTAAATTCACTGTGTACACAGTAGGGAGCTTGCCAGCAAAGATGGGATGTGTTTTCTTTTTCTCTCTTTTTTTTTTTCACTTTTCCACCTGTATGGGGGTCAAGCCAAGCAAGGAGGTAATGTTTATAATGTTCTGCCTGCAGTAGACTCAAGCACCTTAGAGCTATTGTAGCTTCTGTAAAAATGTAAATCCTTTTTGTTACCTCCAATAGTGTAACCAAGCCCCAGAGATCAAGTGAGGGGATTACATAAAGTTAACAAATGTCCCATGTAGCAAGTCTCTGCCCAGTGGAGCATTGTCATTTTTTAAAATAATTCAGCCCATGAGGGCATTATTATTAAATAATAATAATGATTATTATTAAATAATTAAATTTACATGCCCAAATTGGCACACAACTAGAACTGGAACAGAACAAAATGGGAAGTCTGACACGAGCCCTGGAGTCTTTACTTAAAATTTAAGTACTTTTTTCCCACCAGTAGTGGAACCGAGCCTTGGATAGCCACAGAGGGCTTAACAGGAGTTAACTAATTCCAAGTTGAAGCAAAACCATATACCGATTGTAATATGCGGTTCATAAGAAGGCATCCGAGGTTAGTGCTTTAAGAGGATTTCTGAATGGCGATCGATAAGCTGTTAGTTTACACTGCCGCAGTGTATCCTGTGTGGTCTGAAGATTGTGGCAGTTGTTTCTTTTACCACAGCTAGGTCGGGAAAGAGCAAGCACCATTGCTTTGCTCAGGAAGTAGTTGCAAAATAAAGTTTGACATAAATCGGGGGGGAAAAAATTGACAAACTATTCAATAAAGCAGTGCGAGAGAGCGGGAGGTGTTACAGAAGAAGGGCTGTAATGAGCTATGCTTAAGGGTTACTAAATTCCCCACACACAAATGACCATCATTAATGATCCCAGCACCAATATCCCGACTGCAGAACATGCAGATAGCCAAAATCCCAACTAAAGTTTACTGGCATTGACGGCAACAATACATAAAATAAATCACACTACAGCAGTAAGTAAAATAAATCACAGTAAAGCATTCCGTACTGACTTACGGACCACACACAGCTTGCTGCCACCCATCATGGGTACATTACATTAAATTAAATAAATAAGCCTTTTCAATTAGGACCCAACAACGGACAAGGTGTCAAAGTGATGTAGCAGAGCTGTCATATGGTAAGTCACACAAGTAACTGTATAGCTTTTTACGGACAATGTTAATTTTAAGTCTTATTTTGGGGGGCGGGGGCAGATATTGAAATTCAGCACCAGATAGCTTGCAGTAGTTGGGATAAGCATGACAGGCTTTGTCGGTAATTTTTAAAGCACCAGATCGTTTCAATGCAGTAGTCAGATTTAATATGAAATGTTGCTCGTCAGTAAATTGTGTGGATTGAATACAAAATTAAGCAATTTACGTTGTGTACGTTGTGCTGTAAACCCAAGGACTGTGCTTTCTGGGGCTTGGGGCTGTGGACGCTATTGGCAGAAAAGAAACATTTCTTAAATTTGCACAGAAACCCCCATTGCTCCTGGGGGGCTCTGGCCTGGGACTTACTGAATAAAATGAATAGGGATAATAAGGAGGGCGCAGTATTTTTTATGTATTATTTCTATTTTCACCAAACACATGTCTACATTTATTAATTTATTTATGTAATACACAGGATGTATGCCTAGTACTAATTAAATCATGTAATTGAGTGATTGCTTTTTCCTCCCACCCATGAACTGGATCATACACTGAAGCCTCCGGGAAACTGCAATAGCCGAAAATTAAAATACTCAGTCCCCTTCTTCCTGGCATCGGCAATGCTGGGGACATTTTTGGCCAAGTTGCTCTGTTAGGTTGAACTGTTTGTGCAGTAAGCCTTTGTGCTCTGGACAAAAATTACTTGTTAAATGCTGTAAACCAGGACAGGAAAGCAAACAGTTTTAAAATTTGAACCGAAGCCCCTGTTGCTCCCTGGCTCTGAACGGGCCCCGAACATGATGCAAGGACTATTGGTGTTGTAGTTTAATGGATTTATTTCTTTGTTTTTATTTTGTCTGCCCACATGTGTCTGTCTTTCTCAGAACTGCATTAACAAATATGGTACTTGACAGTGTAAATGTAAAGCCAACACAGATGAGATCAGGGGAGATTATTTTTCACACATTACATTTTTTTGTAGCCAAAGTCACAACGGGGAATACTGAATAACCAGTGAAAGCCCCTCCGTGGATCGCAGGGGCTCAGTACTGGCATTGGCAGGGGAAAAAAAAATAATTTACACTTCAGCATCCATAGCTGTGATCAGGCTCCAAACCTGCTGCAAGGGGGCTGTTGGTATTATAGATGGGATGCTCCCCACCGTGGTAAATTTATTTGATTATTTACACTCTCCTGGGCACATTTCTATTTTATCTAAAATGCACCCTGTGATGCACAGTTCTGTTTATTTACTTATTACAAAATGCGTAGTGCTAGGGACTGTGAACCTGTAAGCCTATGGGGATGGACTGGAGGCAAAAAAATTATTGCAAACTGCAGCACCCTTGCCATTCCTGGGCTCTGACCTGCTACAGTGGCGGTTGGTTTTGCAAGTGTTATTTGGCCAGAAGAAAAATCAATAGGATGGAGCCACTGAGATCCGAGGCAGTAGGACTTCTCCCTCTTACTTCTGGGTGCAGGTATATTTATTTATTTAAACTCGCCAGGCCATATTGGTATTTTTAATAAAAGGCACCCTGAGAGTCATAGTTTGGTGCATATTTATTTATTAATTCAAATAATGGCTAGGGACTTGTGTTTTATTTGTGAGCCCATAAGCCTCTGGCACTGGGTGGGAGAGAAACAAAATTTGAATTCAAAGTGAAGCTTCCCTGACCATTCCCAGTCTCCGACTTGCTATGGGACAGTTGGTACATATTTTATTAATGGCTACAAAATCACGTGCCAGCCTATATGGCAACCGCACTGGGCAAGAAAAAAAGTGAAACAACCCTGGCATTCACAGGCTCCGACTTGTTACAGGGGCAGTATATAACATGTATTTCTATCTTTAATTTCAGAACTCATACTGGGCTAATAAAATAAACAGGATAGGAAGAGTCAAATAGTGGCTCAATCTCGGGATCCAAATTGCCACTAGTTGTGTTTATGCACTAATTCGTTGTGCTAGGGAACTGGGATGCATTGCTTTTGGCTGTTCTGTGGCACCGCAGGAAACCAAACTGATTTTTATTTTTACATGAAGTCACCTTTGCTCCACCGTGGTTCTGCCCTGAAAGTCAGGTAAAAAAAAAAAAAAAAACATATCCACTCCTTGATGGCATCCACACTGCACTGGTACATACATCCCTCATTCATTCATTTACATGAGGCATTGCTCCCCAGGGGCTCCAACCTGGGACTCTCAAGCCAGAGGGCACAGTTTTTTAATTATGTATTTTCTTAGCTGTCTATAGACACAATCATTGCATATGGCACTGAACAAAAGTTATTTGTGGCAAAATAAAGCATGCATGCAAAATATAAGGAGCAGAACAGGGCAGTGCAGACAATCATTTATTTATTAAATAATTGCACTAGGCAAGTCCCTGTAACATGATGAGTGCTCTGTGGCTCGCTAACATTTCTTTACAAAACACTGAATTTTTTCTGCACTGCATAAGTGTATTGAGCCCCGGACAGCACTGGAGGGGGGCACATTGACTTTTGTGGTAAGGAGGGCATACTATTATTAAAAAGGTGGCCAAACTGGGGCATTATTCTATTTGTATGTGGGGCAAATAAGCTGAAAAACAGCCATTCGGAAGAACTCCAACTGTAAGTCCCTCCGTGGGTCTCTGGGACTGGGCCCACTATTGGCCCCAAAAAAAAAAAAAATAATGGTTTGGATTTGAACCAAGCAACTGTATCAGAGGTATTTATTTATTCACAGCAACTGGATCCAGCCATGGGCAGTCACGGAGGCTTCGGTCTGTTGTTTTTTAATATTTTAATTTATTTTCATGAAAGCTCCATGGCTCTTGAACAGTACAAAAAATACACAGGTCCACTCAGAACCGTCATCTTCCCGACTGAGTGTATGTTTTTTGTATGTCTATGTATTTAATTAGGACAGTCATAATAAACTGTGGCCAGTAGAGCCTTCCAGAAAATATCCAAAGAGGACCAATTCAGTGTATTGGAGTGCTTGACCTCCCCCCCAAAACCAAGGAACTGGAAACGGCACCGGGGAGCCATGGATCAAAAAAGGTTTACATTTTAACACAGCAGAAGCCACCTTCTTGATGCAATTCTCAATGGTAGAGACATCACTAGAAAATGTCAACTAGTTGTACATTAATTCATTTTTTTTTTTTATCAGTTTCTGCCCAAGGTCTCGGACTGTCACATTGGTCCCTGTGAGGAGGGGATGTGATGCTTGTATATTTGGCTCCATCGGGTGCATCATGGCATTTATTTTGTGCATAATTAATTTACTGTAAATCTTTGTTGTGGTAAAAAAAAAAAAAAAATTACGTCCCGTCCTTGATACAATACTGACTGCTGGGAACATCGCTAGTGCGGAATTCTTTCATAAACCACTTCAATAATAATTTGGAAGTCAGAAGGTGGTACATTTCAGTGAATGGCTTTGAGTGATGTCTAGGAGGGGATGTAATTGTTTGAATATTTGCCAATGGCAGCAAGTGGAGCACTTCTGCATATACGAGTGTAGGCAGCCCTTAAGTCACAGAGAAAAGGCTAGAATGGACATTATCAATTACTTAGAGTGCTGAAAGACCAGACATAGAAACATAGAATTTGACGGCAGATAAGGACCTCTTGGCCCACCCAGTCTGCTCATTTCCCTACCTACTGGATAAGCTGCAGATCCTAGTTAACCAGCAGCCTACTTCTTCTTACCCCCACTCCCCAGAATTGCCTTATGACTGTCCCATGCATGCTTGAATTCCACCACTGATTTTGACTCCACAACCTCCTCCGGAAGGCCGTTCCATGCATCCACAACCCTCTCTGTGAAAAAATACTTCCTTAAATTACCTCTGAGCTGCCCCCATCTTCAAATTGTGCTGTCTTGTTCTTGCACACCTCTTTTTTTGAAAGATGCTACCCTCTTGGACTTTGTTGATTCCCTTGAGGTACTTGAAAGTTTCTATCATGTCCCCCTCTCCCTCCTTTCCTCGAGGCTATACATATTAAGCTCCTTAAGTCTCTCTTCATATGTCTTCCGGTGCAGACCCTGCACCATTTTAGTTGCCCTCCTCTGGACAGCTTCCATCCTGTCTATGTCTTTGCGGAGATTGGGTCTCCAGAACTGCACGCAGTACTCCAGATGGGGTCTCACCAGCTGTCTGTACAGAGGGATAATAACTTCCTGTTTTCTACTGGTGATGCCTCTCCCTAGGCATCCCAGCATCCCCCCAGCCCTCCTTGCTGCCCTCTCACATTGCTTGCCCACCTTTAGGTCATCTGATATGACTACCCCAGGTCCCTTTCCATTTTTGTTGTTGTTAGTATCTCACCCCCATTGTGTACTCTTCCCCTGGGTTTTTGTTTCCCAGGTGCATTACCTTGCACTTCTTAGCATTGAATCTAAGCTGCCATACATTTGACCATTCCTCTAACCTTGCCAAGTCCCTTCTCATCCTTTCCACCCCACCCTGTGCATCAACTCTGTTGCAGATCTTAGTGTCATCTGCAAAGAGACATACTTTTCCTTCCAGTCCTTCTGCAATGTCGCTTATAAAGACATTGAAGAGGACCGGTCCTAATACTGAACCCTGCGGTACCCCACTAGTAACCCTCCTTTCTTCTGAGTGGACTCCATTTACTATTACTCTCTGTGTCCTATTCTCCAGCCAATTCTTTACCCGGGCTGTCATCTTGGGACCCACTCCCAGGCTGGCTAACTTGTATATTAATCTTTTGTGTGGGACTGTGTCAAATGCCTTGCTAAAGTCTAGGTAGGCCATGTCCACAGTCCCTCCCTGATCTACTACTTTGGTCACCCAGTCAAAGAAATCTATCAGATTTGTCTGGCATGACCTTCCCACTGTGAATCCATGCTGCCTAGGGTCCTGTGCCCCTCTGGCCTCTAGATACTCGATAATTATTTCCTTCAGAAGTGATTCCATCATTTTCCCTATCACTGAGGTTAAACTAACGGGTCTGTAGTTTCCTGCTTCTGCCTTGCTCCCACTTTTGTGAAGGGGAATCACATCTGCCCTCCTCCAGTCCTCGGGTACCACCCCATCCTCCCATGATTTGTTAAAAGGGTAGTCAGTGGTGTCATTAGTCTCTACCCTTAGCTCTTTAGAATTCTGGGATGAACCATCAGGCCCCATTGCTTTGTCCACCTTCAGTTTTAAGAGTTCTTTCAGAACCCTTTCTTCTGTAAATGGGCTGGTATCAACTTCTGTATCCAGAGTGTTACTACTGTTTGTTTTATGTACCTCCCCTCTTCATTTATAAATACTGAGCAAAAATATTTGTTTAGTATCTCTGCCTTTTCACAGTCTCCTCTCTGCCCACCCTCCTCCCTTTGTTAAGCCTCACTATCCTCCTTGGTCTTCCTTGCTCCCTGATGTACCTATAAAAGGTTTTATCCCCCTTCTTAACTGAGTTGGCTATCTTTTCCTCGGTTTGGGCCTTTACTGTTCTGACTGCCTTCCCAGCCTCCTTTTGCTTTAACTGATACAGTTCTCTGTCCTGCTCCTTCTGCGATTCCTTGTACTTCCTGAATGCTTTCTTTTTCTCTTGAACCTTCACTGCCACTTCCTTTGAGAACCAGAACCATAGTGGTTTCTTACATCGTCTTGTTTTGTTTATTTGCTTCACACAAAGGCTCGTTACCTCTGTGATGGCAGTTTTTAGTATTCCCCATTGTTCTTCCACACCTCCTTCCTGCCCATTTGCTAGTGCATTCCTTAGGCACTCACCCATTTTAGCAAAGTCAGCCCTCCTAAAGTCCAGTACTTTTGTCTTTGTATGGCTTGACTCTATTGCTGTGTTTATTGTGAACCATACTGTTGGAGTAGTGCAGCTAGTTCCCAGATGGCTACCACTTCTACATCATGATCCTCTCTCCATCTCCATTTGAGAGAATCCAAGTCTAATATTGCTCCCTCTCAGTGGGCTTCAGTACTAGTTGTCTAAGGCATGCCCCTGGGGCATCTAGAATAACTGCACTCTTGAAGTGGCAGCTGCAACTGCACTCCAGTTAACATCTGGCATATTCAGATCACCCATCAGCAATATCTCCCCTTTTCTGCCATTCTAAGTATACTTTCTATCATTTCCCTGTCCATTTCCTCCCCTGAGAAGGTCTGTATTACAACCCTGTGCCTATTGTGGTGCCATTGCCTGTCTCCAAATTTACCCACAGTGCTTCTTCTCCTCCCTGTTTACCGTTTTGTTCTGTTGCTTTTATTCCTTCCCTTATGTAAAGAACTACTCCTCCTCCTCTTTTACCCTCCCTGTCCCTCCTGTAGACAGTGTATCCTGGTATGTTTATGTCCCAGTCATGGTTTTGTGTGTACCATGTTTCTGTGACTGCCACGATATCCAGATATCGTCTGCTACCCCCTAACCCAGTTCCCACTAGTGAGTGAGAGCCAACGATATCCAGACGTGGCACTTAATGGCTCAGGACTGCTAGGGGTCCTAACTTTCATCCTGGCCAGTAGGGAAGGGCTGCATCTGTGGGCTCCTGTGCATTTTGAGGCTAAATGTACTTGACCTTAGGCTTTCTCCCCTTGCTGCTTCCCATGTTACAGCCAAAGAAAAGCAGTGATATAGAAGAGTGTGGAGAACACCTGCATGCATGTCAGTTTCCACGGTCTGCCGCTGCAAATTCTATGACTGTCCGTGATTTCCACGGGCGGCTGCAATTTCCGCGGGTGAACGCAAATTCCGCGGGAGATGACTAATTCTGCGGTCGGCCGTAGCCGCGGAATCGCGGAAAACTTGGGGCCTTGCCTATGGCTTGGGACTTGCAATGGTGGATGGTTCAAGAGAACCTTTGCCAGGAGTTCCCTTCTTTCTCTCCTCTCCCAGATGCTGACTACTGACACCTTGGGCGAAGGTTAGGGAGTCCACCTCAGGCCTCACAGGACCCAGGGTTCCTGGTCCACACTTGAGAAATCTCTCCACATCAATGTGCTCGAGCTGCGGGCTGTGCTGTACACTCTTCAGGCTCTGCATATGCATCTGCTTCCTGGGCACCTGGCTGTACAGACGGACATCATGTGTGTGGTCTGGTACATCAACAAACAGGGAGGAACTAATTCTTACCCACTTTGCAGGGAGGCAATGTGAGTTTTGGATTGGGCAGTGCAGCACAACCTTCATCTCATGACAATTCACGTCCCGGGGATCGAGAGCACGTTGGCAGACCGGCTCAATCAGTCGTTGGCTCTCACTCACTAGTGGGAACTGGATTAGGGGTAGCAGACAATATCTTTCTACATTGGAGAACACACAGGTAGACCTGTTCACATCCCCTCTCAACGCAAAACATCCCGAATTCTGCTCGCTTGCTCCAGCCCACGCCATTTTTTGGAGAGACGCTCTGTCTCTAGACTGGAAGGCAGATTCGTCTATGCTTCCCCCCGATCCCTTTGATTCTGAGGGTCTTACAGAAACTCTGTTCAGAAGGAGCTCGAATTATTCTGATCGCTCCATTCTGGCCCAGGCAAGTTTGTTTCTCTCTTCTGCAACAGTACTCAGAAGAATTTTCTCTTCCTCTTCCTCTGTCGCAACGTTTACTGACCCAGAATCAGGGGACCCTGGTCCATTCAGGCCTCAAGTCCCTTCAGTTGCACGTTTGGCTCCTGCAGACGTGGCTGAATCCCATTTCGGGGTCCCCCCCCTCCGAGTAGCTGAGATTCTGGTGGAGGCCATAAAACCCTCCACTAGATCTACTTATGCCATCAAATGGAAACGGTTCACTATCTGGGCCACCTCCAAAGATTTTGAGCCTTTCTCATGCTCTGTTGGGCAGCTTCTGGATAACTTGCAGCACCTCTTTGATCTGGGTCTCAGTCATTCTTCTCTGAAGGTTCACATGGCAGCCATTTCGGCCTACTATGTCCCTTTTGCAGACAGGACATTCGCTCGCTTGGCTGGAGGTCTCTAAGAGCTTCCTTAGAGGGGTCCTCCACTTGAGACCCCCTACCTGGGTTCCTGTCCCTCCTTGGGATCTGAATTTTATTCTCGAGAAGCTTACTCTGCCTCCTTTTGATCCGGCAACCTCCAGAGGCCTGAAGTTCCTCTCATGGAAGACTCTTCCTCGTGGCCATTACTTATGCTTGAAGGATTTCCGAGCTCCAGGCCCTTATGTGCAAAATCCTGTATTTGATTTTCCACAGGGAACGTGTGGCTCTGCGTGCCAACCCTAAGTTTCTCCCCAAGGTGGTAGCGGAATCTATGCTGAATTAATCCATAGAGTTATCTGCTTTCTTTACGCAGCACTACACCGGATTCTGAGATACTACACCAACAGGACGAAAGATCTCAGAAAGACTGATCAACTGTTTGTCTCTTTTGCTCATATAAGAGAAGGCAATGCTGTTTCCAAGCAATGCCTGTCTAAATGGTTTGCTCGTTGTATCACTTTCTGTTATGACAAATACAACAAGACCCTGCCGGGTCAAGTCAGAGGCCACTCCACCAGAGGGGTTGCTGCCTCTGCAGCTTGTTTCAAGAATGTGTCAGTGGCTGACATTGGTGCAGCCACAACTTGGACTTCTGTCTATACCTTTACGAAACATTACAGTTTGGACATTGCCTCTTGCCGTAGAGCAGGCTTCAGGTTGGCTGTTCTGCAAGGTCTCCTTTCCTAAAGCCTTCACAGCCAGAGGGTCTACTTCTGAGTAGTTTTCCTCCTCCCATTTGCTTCTCCTTGTTCCAGACTACTTGGGACTCAGTCCTATATGTAATTACCTACTGCAAGAGCCCTCTCGAAGTAAGATAGTACAGTTACGTAAGAGCTTACCGTAACAACAGATCTTCGAGAGAGGCTCTTGCAGTAGGTAATGCCTTCCCACCCTCCATCCCCCTAAGTTTTTTCAACTCCTTTTCCAGGATGGGAAATATCCACTTCTCTCTCATCTCACCTTTTGGCCTTTGGTGGGAAAGAACTGGAAGGTGGGCATGGGGGACTGCCCCTTTATACTGACATTGCATGACGTCTGTCACCTGATGTTGGGGCAGTCCCCTGCCAGAGACTGCTAGCTAGAAATTTTACCATGGGATCCTGATGAATGCTGGCATCAGTCCTATATGTAATTACCTACCGCAAGAGCCTCTCTCAAAGATCTACTGTTATGCTAAGTTCTTATGTAACTACTTTTCTAGGATCATGGATATGTTGCTCATCCACGCTGTTTGGCATGTTCCATTCCCCTTTAAGATCGGACGGAAGTCTTCAAGCTGGCTCCTACCACCCACCCGGGTGGTATATACCTTGGCTTCACCCCTTAATGCCAGATCTTCCTTTCTGCTGGGAGATACAGGTTGCCTCCCTTGTGCTCATGCTTTTCATATGCCCTGGCTTTCAATACCTCGGTTTTACCAAAATTAAAACTCATTCAAGTTAGCGATCGTGCTTTTGCATCCTAGATCATGGAAGATAAATCTTCTCCAGGATTTCACTGGTGTCCTTGCGACCAGAAGATGTCATGCACCAATCCCCATCTCATGTGCATCTACTGCCTTGGTGTAGGCCATGACACCTCATCTTGCAGTTTCTGCCTCATAATCTCGACATCTTGGAAGACTGCATGGCGCATTTGAAGTTGAGGAGACCAGAGAAAAGGAAACCTCCGGTGAAGTTTAAGGAGGCTAGGTGGGCGGTTTCCGCTGAGCAGCTGGAATGCCTGAAGGCATTCAAAGAAGAAGCAGCAGCCCACACTTCGGCGAATCAAAGCTTTTTCATTCCACTCAACCTGGGCTCCACCTTTACAGGTTCTTTTAAGGAGTTGTGCCAGTCTCTCCCCACCCGGGGTGAGACGTCTGCAGGCTCGCACTCCTCCCACTATCAAAAGAGAGAAAAAGAATCTGGCTTGTCTTCGTCTCGACAAAGGCACTCTTGGGACCAAGAGAGGTCTCAGTCCCAGGAGCATGCGATCTCGACCTCAGTCAAGACCACTTCCTTGGCTGCAGGCTTCATGGACCTTCCGTCTGGCCAGACGACCGAGGAAGTGGCCGATGAGGTCAAGATTATTCTTGAGCCAATTGACCCTCTGTCACTGGCCATGGCTGACAAGTCCTTGGAGAGGACTCTGGTCCTCGTGTTCCCCGATGAGGAGACCCCTGGGTTTCACTGATCACTCCGGTGTCTCCCGAGTGATCAAGTAGGCTTACCCGATCTTGGTCGAGGTCCAGTACCCACTTGGCTGAAAGGCCAAGGAGGAGTCTCAAGCGCTCCAAGAAGAGGTGACGCCACAGGTCGTCCTCATCCTCCTCAGCTGTGGAGAGGCTCTGATGGAAACTCCAGTGCTATGAGGACCTTATGTGGCAACAGCTGATTTTGACCAGGCTGAAGCCGACCCCCTCAGAACTGAAGCCCTTGGTTCCGGCCCATCCTCCAATTTGGCCTTTGCCGGTCTCCCCACCGACAGTGGAGGAGCCGCCACCTAAGCAGCATGTGGGAGGAGCTCCTTCAAAAGAGGTCCAAACAGGTAACGGATTTTCCCAACATCTGTCGTTCACAGTCACCCCAAACCTTCCTCGATGGGTCGAGGGTCATTTGAGCGGCAGACCGCTGTATCCCGACTTCTCAGACTCGGACGTCACCGGGCTACACTCACATCCAGGGGATGATGAGTCATCTGTTGGCACAGGGATGGAGGAAGTTCCTTCCTCCTTCCAGGGGATACTCAGTCGCATCTCTCATTCTACAGGGATGCCCCTGGTGCCCATCCAGAAAAAGGTGGAGTACCCTCTCACGGACATCCTGAAAAGAGGGGACACCCCAATGGAGGTCTTTCTTGTGGCTGAGGCCATTGTTGGCCCGACACTCTAACTATGGCAGCGCCCTGCCTCATGTCCAGCACAGTCTGCCCTCATGGCCCGCAAGTACGCAGTGCCCATGGGGTCCCTTGTGGGATTCACAAAGCACCCTTTGGCCGAGAGCCTGGTGATCACCTTTGTGTTCAGGCGTACTGGCAGTTCTGCCGACACTGACCATCCCCTCGATCAGGAGTCCAAGCATTTGGATTCGGCATGGAAAGTCTATGCAGCTTCCTCCTTTGGCCTTCGTCAGGCCAGTTCATCCATCATCATGGCACACTTCTCCCATGCCCTTCTTGGGTCATTAGACAAAGTCCTCCCACATCTCCCCACAGACATGCAAACCATGTTTAAGCAGGTCCGGGACCAGGGCCATGCTGTTGCCAAACAGCAGCTTCAGACGGCCCTGGACATTGGGGATTCTTGTGCCTGCTCGATGGCCCCCGCAGTGGCCTCTTGCCATAGGGCTTGGCTGAGGCATTTCTCCTTCCCGGTGGATACTCAGCATAAGTTTGCTGATGTGTCTTTCCTCAGGACCGACTTGTTTGGCCCAGGAGTAGCTGGTCACCTACAGTGCATTGAACAGTCCAGTGCCACCTTGGATGCCACTTCTGCCAGGAGTTCATCGGGCAAGAAGCAGCAGAAGAAAAAGAAGCCCATTCGGCATTTTTCCCCTGTGGTCCAGCAGTCCTCCTACCAAGGAGGTCAGCAGCATCAGCAGCAGACTTAAGCTTGGCGCCCTTGGCCCAAGCCTGGACCCCAACAGGCCCGCTAAGGGGGCTGAGGCTCAGGTCCTAGAGCCGCCTCCTCCTCTAAGCCTGCCCAGTGACAGGGTGGGAGTTGCCACCCCTACCTCCGTCATGCCAGCTCTGGGTCCTCTCACGCGGGGCCGGCTCTGCCACTTCCTTTCTGCCTGGTCTGCTGTTACTATGGACAGGTGGGTCTTGAAGTGGTCGGTCAGGTACTGTCTCTGGAATTTGAGCAGTACCCTCCCAGCCAAGCCCACACCCCTCGGGAAGAATGGACTTCCGCATGCACTCAGTCGGCTCTTCGAAACGACATTGCTCAGCTCCTCCTCAAGGAGACAGTAGCTATCGTGGTGGATCCATCTGCAGACCCAGGCTTTGTCTCCAGGTTCTTCGTGGTGCCCAAGTGGATGGGGGGCTGGCGCCCCATTCTAGATCTCCATGACCTGAATCAGTTTCTCAGATCATGCACCTTTCAGATGGTCACTCTGTCCCAGATCATACCATCCATGGAGCGAAACATGTGGTTCTGTCCACTAGATCTGCAGGACATGTTCTTTCACGTCTCAATCCGTCCATCCCATCAGCTGTTCCTCCGCTTCAGGGTTGAAGTTGAGTCGAGTTCAGAGCCATGCCATTTGGCCTGTCATCAGCACCTCAGGTCTTCACCAAATGCATTGCAGTGGTGGCAGCCCATCTCTGGCATCGGGGGTTAAAAATTTACCCCTACCTCGACGATTGGCTTCTGTCAGGTTCCACCCAACAGGAGGAGGAGAGGTCCAGAGATCTGGCCCTCCAAACCTGCTCCCAGCTTGGCCTCCTGATCAACGAGGCCAAGTCAGAACTCATGCCTTCTCGGGTGATGGGCTTCATTGGGGCAGAGTTTGACTCATGTCAAGCCTTAGCTCGGCTCCCAACGGACAAGGTGGAAGTGCTCTCCTCCTTTGTCCAATCATTTCTGGTTGGGCACTTGCGCCCTGCCCAGGACTTTCTGCGCCTACTGGGTTACATGGCAGCGTACACCTTGGTGGTCCATTGGGCCCAGTTGCACATGCGCTCCCCCCAATGGGAGTTGTCTGCCACTGGACTCAGTGCCACGGTCATTTCAACCAGCTGATCTCTGTAACCCAGAAGATGTGGGATGCTCTCCAATGGTGGACCGCCCCAAACAAGTTGCAGGAAGGGATCCTGTTTGTCTTCCCCGAGCCAACGGTCGTCCTCACGACCAATGCCTCTCTCACGGGCTGGGTGGCCCACATGGGGGACAACAGGGCCCATGGATTCTGGACCCCCAATGCCACATCAACCTAATGGAGCTCAGAGCAGTCAGACAGGCACTGTCTACTTTCACTCCTTGGCTCTAGGACAAGTAGTTCAAGTCCAGATGGACAATACCATGACCATGTACTGCCTCAACAAACAGGGTGGAACGCACTCCTGTCTGCTGTGCAAGGAGGCGCTCTGCATCTGGACCCTTGTAAGCCAGTTAAAGGCGGATCTCCTAGCCATCCATGTGGCAGGAATCTTGAACCAGCAGGTAGATGCTCTCAGCCGTATAGGCCAGACATCCCACGAGTGGTCTCTCCATCCAGAGGTAGCTTACAGCCTGTTCTTCTGTTGGAGCAAACCGATGGTGGACCTGTTTGCCTCAAGGGAAAACACCAAGCTGAGGCTGTATCATGCACACCCCCTTCAGAAGGGCTCACTGCAAGGGCGTACCTTCTCGAGGCCGTGAAACCCAGGCTTCCTTTACACCTTCTCTCCATTTCTCTTGATCCAAAAGGTGTTACTCAAGGTGAGGAGGGACAAGGCGAAGGTGATTCTGGTAGCCCCAGACTGGCCATGCCAGTTCTGGTATCCAGATTTCCACAGCCTCAGCTGCAGGCCCCTGGAGCGGCTTTGTTCATGACGGACTAGTTATCTCTGAACCAGGGGAAGGTATTCCATCTGGACCTTCAATCCCTGCACCTCACAGCCTGGTAACTGAGCGGCTAGAGTTCCAGGCTCTGGGTCTTTCCGAAGATGTCTACACCATGGTGGAAGCATCTAGAAAGAAATCGACCAGGAAATGTTATGCCTTCAAATGGAAATGATTTTCCATTTGGTGCCAGAGTAAGGGTCTGGACCCCTTATCCTGTTCTGTTGCTAACATTTTCAACTACCTTTGGTCTCTCTCCAAAGGGGGGGGTCTATGGTCATCAACCCTTAAGGTGCACCTGGCAGCCATTTCTGCTTACTGGGCACAGGACGGTCAGCTGACATTGGCGCAGGAGACAGTGGTTGGGCACTTTTTCAAAGGCCTGGATCACATATCCCCTCCGGTGCGTGAACCTCCACCTCTGTGGGATCTACTGTTGGTATTGGCAAAGCTCATCGGCAAGCCATTCGAACCCATGCACAAATGTGAACTTTCACACCTGTGGAAGACAGCCTTACTGGTGGCTATCATGTCTGCCAGAAGGATGGGGGAGCTCCAGGCACTTTTGGTGGACTCCCCTTATCTGGTCTTTCACAGGGACAAAGTTGTCCTGTGCCTCCACCCAAAATTCCTTCTGAAGGTGGTGTCAGAGTTCACCTTAACCAGGTATTGACTCTTCTAGTTTACTACCCTAATTACACCTCGGATGCAGAGTACAGGCTCCATACCTTGGACCTGAGACGTGCTCTCTCCTACTACAAGGAGAGGATGGCAGAAATTCTGGGAGAGGTTCGCCAGCTGTTTGTCACCTACGCTGAAGCTACTTCTGGCAGACCTGCAGCCAACTGGACCATAGCAAGATGGATTACATCATGCATAGGTCTGTGCTATGAGTTGGTGGGCAAGGAGCCTCCCAGAGGGATAAGCACTCATTCTACCCGCCATACTGCTGCATCGGTGGCTGCTTCCAGGGACATCCCCATCCAGGAAATCTGATGGGCTGCTACCTGGAAGTCAGCAAACACCTTTATTACCCACTACCACATCGACCTTGAGTCACGCCGGGATGCTGGTTTTGGGACCTCAGTTTTCCAATCTTTATTTCCTAAGTAGGAGGTGTGCACATACCTCTCAAGTGTCCCTCATTATGAGGGACATCCCTCATTGTGCCCCTTAAAATTGCTCTGTCCCTCATTTGTCCCTCATGGAAAAGGTGCTGCCCACACAAAGGTACTGCTGTAAATTCAGACTTTAAAGTAGAAATTCTTAATATTCTAAAATACTTAATCCAAAATAAACTTTGTACAAGTAAACACTATGGGTTTCACAGTGTTCTGAGCTTGTATCTCCATGTTTGAGGATATGTCCCTCATTCTGAGGGTCTGTGTCCCTCATTGTCCCTCATTTTGGCTGTCAAAAAATGTCCATGTCCCTCATTTTAGTGACAAAAGGTTGAGAGGTATGGGTGTGCACCTTGCCTCCCTCTTATGTATTTATTTATTTGCTTTCGTTAACCGGGTAAGCACACTAGACAGCCAAGTGCCTATTTTCAGGTGTGACCTGGGAGAGTTACAAGGTAGATACATTCAAGAACAGTAAGAGGAGTCAAATTAAACATACAGAAAATAACAGGCATAACAGGGATTGATAAGTAGCTAACAGCATTAGAGACTATTAGGCACAAAACGGAACATGTCTAGATACATACATAATGGTACATACTGGATGAATTAGGTAGCGAACAGCATAATACATAACAGGTTTGATCAGTACTAAACAGGACTAAAAAATAAGTGCCAGTGGGGGGAGGGTGCACTAGGCAGGTACTCAGGAGGAATTAAAAAAAAAAAGAGGGAAGAGACTAGAGGGCCAGGTGTTCTACTGAGGCAGGAGAGCAGAGAGTGGGCCCATAGCAAGGTTGCCAAGTAATAGTTAGCTCGACCAGTTACAGGAGGATAAGTGCTAATGAGCTCTGGAGCCGCCACCATAACTAGGCTGGGGGGAGAGAGTGGGGCTCCGCTAGTGTGCTACGAGGCACAGGGATAGGTGGAGGATCCTGGAGAACTGCTTGGAGTCTGCCAAGAAGTGTTGATAAACAACATATCCACACTCCTAGAAGAACAGGTTACTCACCTGTAACAGTAGTTCTAGGACTGGTATATGTTGTTTATTCACACACACACACACACACCCGACCTCCGGCACACAACCTTGCTTCCAGCGGGCTAAGATCTGGTGTCATGGGGTGGAGCCGAGGTATATACCACCCGGGTGGGTGGGAGAAGCCAGCTTGAAGACGTCTGGCAAGATTTAAAGTGGAAGGGAACATTCTAAGAAGTGTGGATAGACAACATATACCACTCCTAGAACTACTGTTACA
Source organism: Neoceratodus forsteri (assembly GCA_016271365.2). NCBI lineage: Eukaryota > Metazoa > Chordata > Ceratodontiformes > Ceratodontidae > Neoceratodus > Neoceratodus forsteri. Next base: position 1,082,121,470 of record CM028131.1, on the reverse strand, counting down.
GGTGAGTAACCTGTTCTTCCTCACCCACAGAGCTGGCTAAACTTGCCCCGGTTCGGCCAAAATTGGTCTCTTTACTGATTGTGGTGGAGCCTTCGCCTAAACAGCCTTTGGGAGGGGCTCCTACAAAGGATGCTTGGACGGTTCCGGGTCTTCCGCATAGGTTATCAGTCACCCTTACACCTGACTGTCCCAGTCATGTAGAGGGGGACCTTGGTGGCTGACTGATTTATCCAGATTCTTCGGATTCGGATGACACCTTCCTCCACTCTCATCCGCTGGGTGATGAGTCCGTTGGTAGTCTGTCGATGGAGGAGGGCCCTTCATCATTTTGGGGGATTTTCCTCCAAATCGATGGGGATGCCCCTGTGAACTTGTCCAGGAAAGGGCAGAGTACCCTCTTACAGATTTTCTTAAAAGAGGGGATACCCCATGGAAACCCTCCCAGTGGCTGAGGCCATTGTTGTCCCGGCTTTGGAGCTATGGCAGCACCCTGCCTCCTGCCCAGTGCCGTCTGCCTGGATGGCCTGCAAGTATACGGTGCTCATTGGGTCCCTCTGAGTTCACGGAACATCCCTTGGAAGAGGGGTTAGTGACCACTTCTGTGTTCAGATGCTCAGGCAGCTCTGCTAACACTGATAGACCTCAGGACAAGGAGATCAAAAAACTGAACCACACTGCCAGGAAGGTCTATGCAGCCTACTCTCTAGGCCTCCATCAGGTAAGATCGGCCGTCATCATGGCCCACTTCTCCCATGCCTTCCTAGGCTTCTTGGACGAAGGTCTCCCACACCTCCCCGTGGACCTTCAGACTACAGTTAAGCAGGTCTGGGACCAGGGCTGAGCCATTACCAAGCAGCAACTTCAGATGGCCTTGGATCTCTGGGACTCTTGTGCCCATTTGGTGGTAGCCACGGTTGCCATGCGCCGCAGGGCATGGCTGAGGCTTTCCACCTTTACAGTGGATACCCAGCATAAACTCACTGATGTTCCTTTCCTGGGTACTGATCTCTTCAGCCCAGGTGTGGATGGTCACCTTCAGCAAATCGAGCAGTCCATAGCCGCCTTGGACTCTGCTACTTCTGCCCAAAAAGACACTCCTGGCTCTAAAAAGCAGCAGAAGGAGCCATTTCGGCACCCTGCTCCTGCGGCCAAGCAGCCCTTCTTTCAGGGTGGGCAGCAACAGCAGGCACAGACTTAGTGCCCTCGGCCCATGTCTGGGCCTCCACCGGCCAACAGATAAGGAGGTCGGGGTTCAGGCGGTTTCCAATCTGGACCCTCTTCCTCCAAGCCTGCCCAGTGGTGGGAGAGGGGCTGCCACCCCTATGCCTGTCACGCCAGCTTTGGGCCCTCCCAGGGGGGTTGGCTCCATTACTTCCTTTCCGCCTGGTCCACTGTTACCATGGACAGGTGTGTCTTGGAAGTGGTCGGTCAGGGTCTGCCTCTAGAGTTCAAGCATCACCCTCCCAGCTGAGCCCGCACCCCGTGGGAGGAGAGTATCAGCCCACACTGTCGGCTGTGAGAGACGACATAGCCCAACTCCTCCTCAAGCAAGCAGTGGTTCAAGTGGCAGATCCTCCAGTCAACACAGGTCCTGAAGCAGACGGGGTGGGGGGGCTGGCACCCCATTCTAGATCTGTGCAACCTGAATCAGTATCTCAGGCCATGCACCTTCAGGATGATAATTCTGTCCCAGATCATACTATTCCTGGAGCAAAATGTGATTCTGCTTACTGGATCTACAGGACGCATTGTTTCACTTCTCAATCCCAACCAGCAGTTCCTCCACTTCAGAGCAGAGGGAACACTATCCGAGTTCTGAGCCATGCCATTTGGCCTGTCATCAGCCCCATGGGTTTTCACCAAATGCATTGCAATGGTGGCAGCCCATCTCAGACATCGAGGGGTCAGAGTGTACCCATACCTCAATGTTTGGCTGTTAGTAGGTTCCACCCAGCAAGTGGTGGTGAGGTCCAGGGACCTGGCCCTCCAGACCTGCTCTCAACTTGGCCTCCTGATCAATGAAGCCAAGTTAGAGCTCATGCCATCTCTGGTGATATGCTTCATTGGGGCAGAGCTCGACTCTTGCCGTGCCAGGGCACAGCTCCCGGCGGACAGGGTGGAGGTTCTCGCCTCCTTTGCCCAATCATTTGTGGTTGGGCACTTGCGCCTGCCTGGGACTTTCTGCACCTTCTGGATTACATGGCAGCCTGCACCACCGTGGTCTGTTTGGCGCAGTGGCATATGCCAAGGGAAGCTGGCCACCCAGTGGATGCAGTGCCTAGGTCATTTCGACCAGCTTATCACTGTGATCCAGAAGATATGGGACACTCTCCAGTGGTGGACCATCCTAGACCATCTGCAGGATGGGATCCCATTTGTCCGCCCCGAGCTGATGGTCATCCTCACAACCGATGCCTCTCTCTCAGTCTGGGGAGACCACATGGGGAACAACAGGGCCCATGGGTTCTGGCCCCCCGAGGAATCCCAATACCATATCAGCCTGATGGAACTCAGAGCGGTGAGACTGATCGTTGTCAGCATTCACTCAGCAGCTTCGAGGTCAAGTGGTTTAAGTCCAGATGGACAATACCACGACCATGTACTACCTCAACAAGCAGGGCGGCATGCACTCCCAGCTGCTGTGCAGGGAAATGCTCCACATCTGGACACTTGTGAGCCGACTGGAGGAAGATCTCCTAGCCAGCCATGTGGCAGGAGCCTCAAATCAACTGGCGGATGATCTCAGCTGCATAGGTGAGACATCCCACGAGTGTTCTCTCCATCCAGAGGTAGCTCACAGCCTGTTCTCCCACTGGGGCAAATTGATGGTGGACCTATTTTCCTCCAGGGAAAACACCAAGCTGAGGCTGCTTCATGCCTGCCCCCCCTCAGCAGGGATCGCTGCAGGGGGATGTCTTCTTGAGGCCGTGGACCCCAGGCCTCTTCTACCCCTTCCCTCCATTTCTCTTGATCCACACGGTGCTCCTCAAGGTGAGGAGGGACAAGGCACAGGTGATCCTGGTAGTCCCAGATTGGCCCCTCCAGTTCTGGTATCCAGATCTCCTCAGCCTCAGCAACAGGCTCCCAAGGCGTCTTCCAGCATGCCCGGACCTGATATCTGTCAATCAGGGGAAGGTATTCCATCCAGACCTTCAACCCTGCACCTGACAGCCTGGTACCTGAGTGGCTAGAGTTCAAGGCTTTGGGTCTTTCTGAGGATGTACTCACAGTAGTGGAAGCATCCAGGAAGGAGTTGACCAGAAAGTGCTATGCCTTCAAATGGAAAAGATTTTCCATTTGGTGTCAGGGCAAGGGCCTGGACCACACTGTCCTGTGGCTAGCATTTTAGACTCCCTTTGGTCTCTGTCCAAAGGGGGTCTTTGGTCTTTGACCCTTAAGGTGCCTCTGGCAGCCATCTCTGCTTACCAGGCATGGGCCGGTCAGCAGACGGTGGCACAGGAGAAAGTGGTCTGGTGCTTTTTTTTTGTCTTTTTAACCTTGTCTTATCCACCTTGACCTGTCTCTTCCCTCCACTCACTCGGACATCCTCAATGGACCCTTGAACCCCCGCCGTGGTCTACCCCTAGAATGCCTTGACCACACACACACACACTCCCTTGAAGACCCCCGGGTAGGGATGGAGAGGGGATTCCCCATGCTTACCTCTCCAAACCAGCACTCTATGCATGTGCGTGTGTAGGTCCGACACAGTGGAGTCTGCCGTGACGAGTGGTCGGAAGTCCTAGGGAGGTGTCGTCACCTAGGAGGGATGAGGTGTTTTTCCTGTTTCTTTTCCCCCGATGTCAGTGTACAATGAGAGGCTGTGAGCTAAGAGGCACGCTGAGATGTACCTCTTGCTCCACCCCTCTGCTGACAGTCACCCAATCCCCTTACTGCTTCTCTACCTACTGCGCTATCCACCCAGGCTCCCCTAGGTGGTAGCGTTGCAGCGGGAGCCTGCAGTTACCCTCCCCAGAGAAGGAGAGCTGCCGTCTGGTGCTCTATCCTTCTCCGCCCCTGCCGACCCTCGGCGACCCATGCTCGTTCCCGAACCCGGGTCGCCGGCATGGTGCAAGGTGTGGCATCCAGCACCTCAACCCTCAGCGCCACTGGGTCGGCGTGTGGTGCTTTTCCAAGGGACTAGATCACATATCTCCTCTGGTGCGTGAACCTCCACCTCCATGGGATTTACTGCTGGTCTTGGCTAAACTCATGGGCAAGCCATTTGAACCAGTGCACAAGTGTGAGCTATCACACTTGTCATGGAAGACGACCTTCCTAGTGGCTATTGTGTCAGCCAGAAGGACTGGGGAGCTCCAGGCGCTTTTGGTGGAGTCTCCTTATCTGGTCTTCCACAGGGACAAGGTTGTCCTGCACCCCCACCCGAAATTCCTCCCGAAGGTGGTGTCAGAGCTGCACCTTAATCAGGTATTGACTCTGCCTGTGTTCTAACCGAACTACACCTCGGATGCCAAGTACAGGCTCCATAATCTGGACCTGAGATGAACCCTCTTCTATTACAAGGAGAGAATGGTGGAAATTTGGGGAGAGGTTCTCCACCTGTTTGTCACCTATGCTGAAGCCCGGATGATTGGCAGATGGATTACATCTTGCATTGATCTCTGCTATAGTTTGGCGGGTAGGGAGCCTCCCATAGGGCTAAGGGCTCATTCCTCCCACCATACCACTGCATCGGTGGCTGCTTCCAGGGACATCCCTATCCAGGAAATCTGCCAGGCTGCTACCTAGAAGACAGCAAACACCTTTATTATCCATTACCACATCGACCTTGAGTCACACTGGGATGCTGATTTTGGGGCCTCAGTTCTCCAATCTCTGATCTTATTTCAAGATGCAGCTCTTGCAGCAGGTTACACCATAAGGACTGAAGCTGGCAGGCAGCAGGACCCCACAGAAAACTTCTAGCTAGCTATATACAGTAGGGGACCACCCCTGTCGTCGGCTCCACCCCATCAGATACCTCATAATAGGGGCGGACCCCAGCATACCTCAGTTCTTTTCCCGCCGTCGACTCATAAACATCAGCTACACTGGCGCCTTCAGCAGATGAATGACACAAGAACTTTATCCTGCATTTTCTTCCAGTTTCTTCCAAAACTTCGATAAGTACCCGTATGACCTCTTCCCCGACTCCTTCCACAGAAGGACACCCCTTGAAATGTGCTTGCACAAGCAGATCCCCTTCAAGGATAGGCACTCGGCCTGCATGCGGTGCCAAGCCTGGACCATGACACCCAGGCCTGCTCCATCTACCAGCAGTTCAATAGCAGAAACAGAATCCGCTGCCAGAAAGCATTTCAGAGTTTTCTTCTGGAATAGAAGTGAAAAGCGATGGATAAAGATCCTTCCTCCAGAGCGGAACCATCTCACATGTCGGGGAGGCATAAAGAAAAGCATCGGGACAGGGTCAAGAATAGATCCCCGAGTCGGGTCTCGGACTCCCAGACCAGCTCTAGCTCCACCCAGTTGGGCAGATCTCCCTCCCTCCCAGGCTAGATCTCAGCCCCCTCCGATGAAAACCCGAACTTCGGGGGGTTCCAGTTCTTTCTGTCTTCAACCCTTGAAGTCCAAGTCCAAAGACAGCCGGCCAGCTGGTTCGGCTGCCAGGTCTGAGGCTTCAGACCGCCACAAGCATCAGTCTATGTTGGTTGCTAGGCTAAGCACCGATGCCAAGGACAGATGCTGGGACACCAAACATTCAGTCTCCCAACCTCTGAGTGGCTTGGACGCCCCCCAAGGAAAACATCAGAACTGACATCCCTCAAGTGGACTTCAGAGGCGAAGCAGGTGCTGGACCCAGCACCTGCCAAGTGTTCTAGAGACCTGATGCCACCACCACCATCGGACACCGGTCACCAGGGGATTTCGGAGGAGGATGTCGGGCACATACCACTGATGACCAGACATCGGGAGACATTGGAAACATCAGACTACCCCAGGGGTCCGACACCCACCCTGTCATCTGGCCTCAATATTCAGGAGGTAAAATAACTCTTTACCTTCTGGTGGGATACTATTGAAAAGGACGTGGTACCCACAAAGCCCCTAGAAGAGGTCCCACCTCCTAGGGGGCCTACAAGGGCAGTGACCCCAGAACCCAAGGATCCTACCCCGCCGCCCAGGGGCAGATCCAAGGAGAAGCGGTCAGGGGCTAAGAAACCATGCCACTCCAGGACCCGTTCAGGGACCCCTAGTGACCACAAACATAAAAGACCCAGACAGAGATCCTGCTCTTCATCTGGGGATGATTCACGTCCAGATACATTGGACACCTCTTGGTCTCCCTCTCCTTTCAGCATTCCGTTGCCAGATCCCTGTGACCTCCCTAGGTTGCTGCCAGACAACCCCTCATTCTCCGACATAATGAGGCATATTCAAGAGAATATGGGGTGGGAGACAGAAGAGCTGGACCCTGAAAGGCAATGAGTAGCACGGTATTTATGGCAAAAGGACTCCAAGCCTGTGGTGGTTCCACCCCTGGTGGACACTTTCCAAGACGCTACCAGAGCTGCATGGAAGTGTCCGTTCTCCACTCCAGCAGTTCCCAAGAATGCTGACCGCCTTTATAGAGCCCCGCTGGATGATCCATATCTGGTTCAGCAACCCATGGCTGACTCAGTCATTATCACAGCCTCGCATGACCGTTCACAAAGGCCTCAACGCCTTAGTACCCAGCCACTGGACCAGGAATCCAAACAATTGGTTTCTCTGGGTTGGCACATGTAAGCAGCTGCTACATGCTCCATTAGGTCCCTCAACTATCTGACGAACATGGTGCAATTTCAAAATGCACTTTGGGACCAGGGTCAAGACCTGTTTGAAGGAATTTCCAGATGGCAAGAAGGAGAGCTACTAAACCTCTTTCACACGGGTTCAGATATTGGGACCCAAGTCTTCCCGAGCTGCTTACGACTCGGCGGACTCAACAGCAAGAGGTGCTGCTACAGGCGTTTGCCTCCAGAGACACTCTTGGCTGAGGGTTTCTGGGTTTACCCCGGATGTCCAGAAAGGAATCATGGACGTCCTCTATAATGGTTCAGTTTTGTTTGGTGAAGACTCCCGAAGGGTCCTCACAAAATTGCAAGATGCCGGGAAGGTGGTTAGGATAGTACAGGTTATGTGCAAACCTAGGCCTGGCTCCTTTCATAGGAGCCAGAACTGTTTTTGTGGCCAGCTGAACAAGCAACAGCCTCATTTCGGCCAACAACTTATGACCAATCTGGATTGATCCATGGTTCTTTTCCTTGATTTAATCTCCCATTGTGCCTGCATTTCTGGTTACATGCTAAATCCTACCAACTAATGGATTTACCCAGTAAATCCCTCCTGTACTAAAGAACTGTTTAAGTCATGTGACTTCCTGTGGCACCCTGATCATATCAAGTACTTGGGAATAGTTGTGAAACCTACAATACCAACCACTCTTAAGGTGAACCTTGATCCTCTGGTTGCTGTTGCATGAGCTAACACTCAACACTGGGACAAATTGCACTTATCGATGTGGGGTAAAGTGAATCCATATAAAATGATTATAGTATCAACATTCTTGTATGTTCTTGCTAACCTCCAAGTTCCTATCCCACAGCAATTCTTTAAAACATTGCAGCAGGTAATCCAAATGTTCCTTTGGGACGGAAAAGCTGCCAGACTTAGCTCTTACATGCTCTCTTTCTCTTGGTCTACAGGTGGCTTTGGCCTCTCAGACCTATTTATGTACCAGGTTGCATTCCTGATGAAAGTTGCGGCACCCTTTGTCCTCCCCCCAGATGGCCAAAACTTACTGCTGCTCAGGTTCCATCTGGAGCTCTCCTTCTTATGTGGCCAACACGCAATGGTCCTACTGACTCCAGACTTCCCCTTTCCATCCACTTCTTTCCCTACTACCAGACTTCTCCATCAGGTCTGGTGTAAAAAGGCCCCCCTGCTGGGCTGGGTTAATTCCTCTTTTCGCGGCATGTCCCCTGTGGATGAACCCTCATCTTAGCATAGTTGGGATCCCCCTTATTCGGCCACAGCGGCAAGCACATAGGATCCTCCTCCTAGAGATCTCACAGACCCATCTGATCACTTCCTCCTCCCGTTTGACATAATCAGCCATCAATACCACCTCCATGCATTTAAGTGGTGGCAGTACCTCCAGTTTAGCAGTGCTCTTCAGGACTAGCTAGGCCCCCAGCAGCCCTGCAAGCTGTAACTCCTTGGACATCTGGCTCTCCTTCTTACCTAACCTTAATGGCCTTACTGGAAAGCGGCACTTAAATGTCCCCTTGCTTATCCCACCAAATTCTCTGACCCCAAACGTGCCTGGGAATGGGACTTGAATGTTCCCTTTTCCTGGGAGGCATGGGATTCAGCTTTGAAGATGGCATACTGGTCACTGAGGGAACTCCAGGCCAAGGTAATTTAATTTAAAATACTTCATAGGATTTACAGGACTCATAGAAACATAGAAGTTGACGGCAGATAAGGACCGCAAGGCCCATCCAGTCTACCCATAAACTCCCTCCATAGTGAAATCCTGGGGTGCACTCCACCATGATAACTGTTGGTGGTGTGGGAACTATGGCTCTTTACTCCTACACATCCTTTGGGAATATCCCTCCCACATGCCTTAGTGGATAGTGATCCTCACTGCTTGTTCTGCAGCACTTGGACTCCAGAGTCCCCGAGACCTAATCTTAGTGGCTCTGGGTGTCTACCCTCCACTTAGAGTTTGGAACACCACTGCAAAGTTATGACTAGCTGATGCCCTTACCACAAACAAGGGGGTAATTCTATGGTACTGGAGAGACCCCCAAACTCCAATGATCAGGGAGTGGTGTGAGGCCCTTCTCAAGCAAGAATCCTGTGAACATTTAGTATATTCAAGGGGAAGTCAAACTCATTTATCTGAAGCTACCTGGTCCTTCTGGATGTCCAGGCTTAAACAGAAACTTTCATGAATCATGGCCATTACCCCTCAGGGTGCTCCATTTTTTTTAAGAATTCTTTGAGATTTTTAAATATACAAAGTACATAACATACTAATATTCATCTCATGAGTCTTACAATAATGTCCAAATAAAGTTGTACAAAGACTAACAAGTCTGAGAAATATACCAAATAACTTTGGATCAAATGATGCCCAAAGATACCAAAGTGTAAGTTAAACGCCATCCATTAGCAATCTGCTAGGGACTAATAACAATTACCATGCAAAAAGCCACAATATGACTGGGTGATGAGTGCCTTGGACCTGGGTAGACCAGTGAACGTCCTCTTTCTAGACTTCAGCAAGGCATTTGACTCTGTTCCTCATGTGGGCCTGTTGGATAAGCTGGGAGAAATGGGGGTGGGGAACCAGATGATCAGATGGATAGGCAATTGGCTCCAGGACCGGACCCAGAGGGTCATAGTTGGCGGGATAGTCTTATCCCCAAGGAGGGTCATTAGTGGGGTCACACAGGGATCAGTCCTTGGGCCCCTTCTGTTCAACGCCTACATCTCTGACATAAGGACAGGAATCAGGAGTGAGATGAGTCTCTTTGCAGATGACTCAAACTGGGGGTGGTGGTGGATGGGGAGGAGGGGAGGGTGGCCCTACAGGGGGACCTGGAGGCTCTGGAAAGATGGTCTAGAAAGTGGAAGCTGAGGTTCAATGCAGGGAAATGCAAGGTACTGCACCTGGGGGCCAGAAACCCGGGCCAAGTGTACACCCTGGGGAATGCTACAAGTTTCGATGGCTGAGAGGGACCTGGGGGTGGTGGTGGATGTCAAGATGAACAACTCTGAGACTTGTAGGAGGGCAGCAGCCAAGGCCAACAGGATGCTGGGATGCATCGCTAGGGGGATCACCTCCAGAAGGAGGGAAGTGATACTCCCTCCGTATAACTGCTTGGTGAGGCCGCACCTTGAGTACTGCGTGCAGTTTTGGAGGCCACACTTAAAGAGGGACATTAACCTCCTGGAGAGGGTCCAGAGGAGGGCAACCAAAATGATTTGGGGCTTGGGGGACAGGACCTATGAGGAGAGGCTCGAAGAGCTAAATATGTACACATTGGAAGAGAGAAGGGACCGGGGGGACATGATAGAGGTCTTCAGGTACATGAAGAGGGTAAATAGGGGAGGAACAGTCAGGGTGCTTCGAAGGAAGGAGGAGGGGGCCACTAGAGGGCATGGGTGGAAGCTGGAGGGGGGAAGATTCAGGGGAGAAAGGAGGAGGTGCTACTTCACTGAGAGGGTGGTGGAGCCATGGAATGCACTGCCTAGGGGGCTGGTGGAGGCAGAGACAGTGGAGGGGTTCAAGAGGGGGTGGGACAGGTACAGGGGAAGGGTTCTGGATGCAAAATCCAATGCAGCAAGAATATCCGGAACTGGGAAGGGAGAAGCCAGAGAAGGCGAGGGGGACAGCAAGGTCAGCACCCAGGGTGGAGGCTGACCAAACCAGCAGACACGAAAGACCGTTAGGCCTATTCTGCTGGCATTTTAGTATGTTAGAAACCACAAGTAATAGCAACAGTTGTAATTAGTAACAACATGAAACAGACTAATTGCAACTTGGACTAGAACAATTTCCTATAACAGAAGAAATAATAAAATAACTCAAAAATGAGAACTAACATGAAAAAATATATGGGTTGCCACTTACAAAGGGGAAAAAGGGAAAAGAAGAGGAGAGGGCCTGGATTCAGCCATAGAAAGGTAAGAGGATGGGGAAGGCAGAGGCCCATCCACCATCCCGACTTGTTCTGGAAAGTGCAGGGGGAAAACATCAAGGCAATGTTACATTAACTTGGCATCTAGAAAAGGTCCCCATACTTGATGAAATTTCTAAGCCTTCCCTATAGCTTTATAGGTCATTCGCTCATACTCTGTGACCCTGTACATACCCTCTAACCATTCAACCTTTGAGGAGACCTCTTTTGTTCTCCAGCATCACAAAAGCTATCTTTTAGCCTCAATAAGGGCCCCAAGTAACCAGTCATGTAATAGAGAGTGGGATACTGAGCAATTATAGGAATTACCTAACAAAATAAAAGAAACATCCCTTGGTATCTTACACCTTGACAACCCTCTTCTTCTTCACAATGCCAAGATAAAGCATCAGGGATCATGTCCATTTTATGAAGGACCAATGGGGTTCTGTACCAGTAATGAAGAATTTTGAGCTGAATTAAACAACCTGAAAGGTCTCGACTAGCCTTGTGCACATTAAGCCAAATCCTATCCCATTCTTCTACCATCAACTGGTGATCCAAGAGTAGCTTCCATCTTGCTTTCACCCTCACCATATCGGGGGAGTACTCATCTAACAGTATACTATACATCCGACCACTCTTTGGAGGAGAAATGATGTTTGTCTAATAGAGGGAAAGCCCACCAACTCATTCCACTTAACTGTCAGGGGGAGACAAAGCTGAGAGCCACCTATTTTGGATAAGTAAATGCCTTATTTATAAATACCGCCAGTGATGAGACGCTGGAAGAGCCACCTCATGCTGGAGGTCTGAAAAGGATTTCATATATCCAGTGGTCCCATAAAATAAATCTTCTACCCTATTAAACCACCCCACTAGACCATGGCAATCAAAAAAAAAGCCTATCATTAATTTTTAATCGAGTATTGTGCCATAGGGGCCACTGCCATACCGGAACATCCCATTCTGGACCTAGAATAGATTTAAGGTGGGACCACACCTGTGCAGCATAATCCTGAGTTGGAAGACTCCCTGACCCTCTAGAGGAATCCCACAAGATAGCCTCCGAGGACTGTTCACCCAGGAAGCTTCGCTCCAAGCACACTCACTGGATGGAAGCACTTACCTTCTCAGCATGAAGTCATAACCAAATATGTCTAACCCATACAGCTAAGAAGTATCCCTTAAACCATGGTACCTGAAACCCCCCCCCCCCCGTTAGAGTAAGGTGCGATCAAACGCAAAACCAATAGATGAGGCTTCTTCCCATCCCATAAACATTTTGAGACTATTTCAGCCAACTGTTGCCAAATGGTTTCTGGAATTTAGGAGCAAATGATGAATAACATTCAACATTTTGAGGAGAACCATCATCTGTAGGGCTTGAATTTTGCCTCACAATGAAAGCTGAATGTGCTGCCATCTTGCAATATCTCCTTGGAGACGAGAAAGCAAGTGGGTACAATTTTGTACCGGCCATTGGGGCAGGTCAGCAGAAATGTAAATAGCCAAATATTTAAATGGAAGTGGCCCATTGATAGCTTAAATCTACTAAGGGCAAATCTCTACACACCTTGTTTAAAGGGAGGAACTCAGTTTCCCCCCAGTTATTGGTAAGACCTGACAGTGATGAATATTTGTGTACGAGTTGGGTCCGGGCCTGGGGAGCTGCACAATTAATAGTAAATCATCCACAAACAACATGATTTTATAAATCTAGTCTCCTATTTCCAGGCCCTGTATAGCAGAGAATTGTTGAACAGGAGCAGAAATATGCCCATTTGTTAAAACAGTGGTCTGAGGAAAGGAATACAGTATATTAAACTAATCCAACATATGAAATTATTCCCAAACCCAAACTTTCTCAAGACCGCCATCAAAAAAGGCCATTCAAGAGTCGAAGACCTTTTCTGTGTCCAAAGCTATGCAGCAACTGGTTCCACCATCGAAGCAGATGCCCACATGTAAGATCCACTAGCCGCTGTATATATCAAACCCATCTCTACCTTGCAAAAAACCCAGGTTGTTCTGGATGGATTAGAACAGGCAATACTTAAATAAACTGGTTTGCCAAGATCTTGGAATCCACATTCAAAAGTGAGATGGGTCAGTAGCTGGAACACATGTAGGGTTCTGTACCTGGCTTTGGCAACACAGTAATAGTGGCCTCATGCATCAAAAGAGGCAACTCACCCGCTGCCCAAGTGTCTGTGAGGGTTGCAGCCAAAAGAGGGGTAATCTGGTTACCTATTAACTTGTAAATTTCTGCCGGGAACCCATCAGGGCCAGGCAATTTCCCATTTGGAAGTTGACCAATAGTGGAGAGAATCTGCTGCTGTGAAATAGAAGCCTCCAGACCCCCTAAGTTACTCATCCGTTATCCGGGGAAGAGTGATAGAACAAAAGAACTGGGTTATGCTCTCTGGCACAATACCTGGACTAACCTTAGTAGAGTACAGGGAAGAGTAATAGTCCTGAAAGGCTGAACTGCTCCCCCCCAGGGTCCACCAGTACTCTGTCTCTCTTTTTAATCCCCGGTATCTTCTTCAGCACTTCCAATTGCTTAAGCCTATAGGCTAGAAAGCATCCCACCTTCTCACCTCCTTTCTAGTATGCTTGTTGCATTTTATAAAGAGCAAACTCAGCCTGCTGAGTCGTCAGGGAGTTAATCTTATACCACAATTTACAAACTTTATAAAGAAGTAAAGAATCACAAGGCTTCTGCTTATGTTGCCGTTCCAAATCACTCCATTGTCTTTCAAGTGAGTGAGTCCTTACCTTAGCCTTTCCTTTTTTTAAGCAGAAGAATATGCTATTATTCTCCCCCTCAGATAAGCCTTCAGGATTTCCCAAACCCATTTATTAGCCACCCCCGTACCCACATTGCAACCTAAAAAATCCTGCACCTCCTGCCTGAGCCAGGCTTTAAACTCATGATTCCCTAGCAAACTAACATTGCATCGCCATCATTTTTGATTAACATCAGACATAGGGTGCCATACCAAAGTAATTGGGGCGTGGCCAGAAATGAAGATAGATTCAATAGAGGTTGCAGTAATGGCCTTAATCAGTGAGGTAGAGGCCAAAAAGAAATCAGTTCTACTATATGAACTGCGTCAGGCTGAGTAAAATATGTAATTCTGAACTGTTGGGTTCCCCAATCACCAAATATCTACCAACCCATGCTCTGATAGAAGGTGACATAACGCTTTAGAGTCTGGGGTGTCTAGACAAGGCAAAGATTCACTCCTAGCAAGGAGAACATCAGGCACCTCATTCATATCCCCCCGAAAAGAACCTGACCTTTAGCATGATCTGCAAGCCCTTGTGAGAAACTGTTAAAAAACTCAGCACTACCCTCATTAGGGCCATAAATGGATACTAAGGTTGTGACCACTCTGTCCAGAGTACTCACCAACATTAACCATCGACCTTGAGAATTGCTGTACTCATGCTGAGTTACTCAGTTTACCTCCCTGGTAAACAAAATCATCACCTCCATACTCTTCCTCGAATATGAAGCTGTGTACAATCGGTCTCCCCACCCTCTCTTCAATTTTTCTAAGTCTTTTCTTAAAAAATGGGTTTCTTGAGGCAAGATAATTTGAGCTCTCAAGTTTTTTATGTGGGATAACACCTTACACCATTTGACTGGGCTATTTAAACCCCGGACATTCCAGGACATCATTTTATACCCCATAACCTATAGCAAGAAAGAAAACTAGAATTACTGGGCCCCTCTCCCCCAGTTCCCCTAGCGGCAAACACATTAAACAGATAGCCAACATGGCTGAAATAACAAGCTGAAGAAGCAAACATGGCAGTAACAGCACAATGCTAAGGATAGAAAATCTAAATATTATAATCTAATGTGAATTTGTTCCTCAAGCCTATTGAACGTGGCAGTTTGTGAGGCCACTAGGCTCTGCCCCATACCAACTAACCTAAATACAAAATACCAAACACCCTGCTCCCCATATGCAAATCACCCAATAATTAAAAAAAAAATAAAACCCACACATTTCAGTCAAGAAGTCCAGTCAAACCAAGTTCAAAAGGGATGGCATATATCAGAAAGTAAGAAGGAGGAAGGGGGGGGACCCGCAAGAAACACTCCTACCACCCCAAAAACCATAACCCAACCTCCTAGCGATCCTGCAACTTGAGAGGGGGTCGATGAACGACCCCCATCTATAAGGGGGTTCCCTCTACTACTCATTCAATTTGAACAATATAACTCACATCCAACATAATAGTTTATCATGTTACACTTGCAATTCACAATGTGTAACCCCCCCTCCCTCCACTAATGTCCCTGGGAAAGACTGTCCATTAACAATTGAAACATCCCATCTGTGGAAAAGTTCATGGGGACAGTCCCAGTAAAAGTAAATAATTAAATCTGATCAACCCCCATATTCTCAAAGAATGCCCCTAAAAAAAGGGAAGAAAATAAAACTAAGGGTGTCGAACTCTTGAGCATAACACTCACCCGAGAGATCCCATTCACAGCCAGGTGGCTGACTTTTGTCAGTAGAGAACCAGGACTTCTAAAAAGACCGATAATGAGGAGCCCCGGTCCCCCATACTAACCAAGGTTTTTTTTAATCAGTCTACCAAAAGGAGGTTGGAAAGGGGCTGTCCCATCCACGAACCCCACGGATCTCCCAATTCACACCAGAGAGAGTAGCCACTTCCTCCAGTTTAGGGCTGGACATAATCACTGGGATTGGTAGAAGTGCCCCCATATCCCCCTAAATTTTCCTCAACTCTAAAGAGAGAGGAAGAGACACTACACACCACATCGAGAATTTAAAAGAAAAACAATGGGAAATACTTAGCTTGCCAAAGTGCAGTGTTGTGTAGAGAAACTGTTCATAGGAAGAGGCATCAATAGTAGAAAACAGGAAGTTGTTATCCCTCTGTACAGACAGTTGGTGATACCCCATCTGGAGTACTGTGTGCAGTTCTGGAGACCCCATCTCCGCAAAGACATAGACAGAGTGGAGGCTGTCCAGAGGAGGGCAACCAAAATGGTGCAGGGTCTGCACCAGAAGACATACGGAGAAAGACTAAAGGAGCTTAATATGTATACCCTTAAGGAAAGAAGGGAGAGAGGGGACATGATAGAAACGTTCAAGTACCTCAAGGGAATCAACAAAGTCCAAGAGGGTAGCATCTTTCAGAAAAAGAGATGTGCAAGTACAAGGAGGCACAATTTGAAGATAGAGGGGAACTGCTCAGAGGTAATGTGAGGAAGTATTTTTTCACAGAGAGGGTTGTGGATGCATGGAACAGCCTCCCTGAGGAGGTCGTGGAGTCAAGAACAGTGGGGGAATTTCAAGAATGCATGGGACAGACATAAGGCAGTCCTAGTGGGGGGTAGGAGGAAGTAAGCTGTTGGTTAACTAGGATCTGCAGTTTATCTGTTAGGTAGGAAAATGGGCAGACTAGGCGGGCCAAGCGGTCCTTATCTGCCATCAAATTCTATGTTTCTGTGTAACAGGAGAAGCAGTCCTCAGTCCACTGTCTCTGAGAAAAACTCCTCCTCAGATTGCCATGCAGGAGTCACCACCGGGAGACTATTCCGAGTATCCATAGACACACTGAACTGCTGTCTGGTGCTGTTCCTCTGGGGCTTAGGATCCACTTGATGAGATGATCTTCCCCCGAAGCTGCTCCATGAGAAGGTGGTAAATCCAACAAGAACCTTCTAGCTTCCACTGGACAGGAAAACGTTTCAGTTCTGCTCTGCAGAAAAACCCTCAAGGTGGCCAGGGGAACACAGTAACAGCGAAATCTGTGTTCCTTTGCCAGGTCCCTGATCCTGTCAAAAGCTTTTCACCTCTCCGCCACTCTCCAGGGGAAGTCCACTTGTATAGAGATCCTGGACCCTTGCCATCGAAGATCCTTGCTGCTTTTAGCTGTCTGAAGCATGGTTTTATGACCCTGAAATTGCAGCAGCCTAAAGATCAAGGGTGTCAGACGTTGTTTTGCCGTTAATGCCTGGGGTGGGCTGGATGGTACCCGATGTGCTCGGTCAAGCTCCAGGAGGTAATCCAGCTTTAAGCTTAAAAGCTGAGGGAGGGTCTTCTGCAAGACAACAATGACATCCGAGCCTTCAGAACTCTCTGGTAACACAAAGAGATGCAAG
The DNA here is from genome assembly GCA_016271365.2 of Neoceratodus forsteri. Taxonomy (NCBI): domain Eukaryota; kingdom Metazoa; phylum Chordata; order Ceratodontiformes; family Ceratodontidae; genus Neoceratodus; species Neoceratodus forsteri. The sequence continues at coordinate 1,082,104,619 of CM028131.1, read as the reverse complement.
TTATTCCGATGATCCCTCATCTCAATCATCGAGGTGATCCAAAAGCAGCCATACCTCCTTCTCTGTTGTTGCCAGTCTATGATCTACCAGTTGGGACCAGTCCTCCAGTTGGCTCACCCTCTCTTTTGTCTGCTCCACCCTCATGCCCATCGAATCTACTGAAAGCTTCAAAGCAGCCCAAGAAAGGGTTATACTGTTGAGGTCTGAGTGTATACCGCTCATAAACGTTTTAATTTCACTTGCTGTAATTCTCTGGCAAGATACCCTATTTCAGTTTCTCTTTCACATCAAGGGTCTGACATGATGGAAGGTTCCAGAGCAGGACTTCCAGGAGAGGCAGATATTTTATACTTCTGTGCCGATAGTTGTTCAGAAGAGGCTTGATCTGCCATCATCCAGGTAACTTTGTCTTGTACCCACAACTGTTCAGAATAAATTACTAGTCTAGCATGGCAGAAAATCCAATTTTTTTTTATAACAGTGGAGTGGAGCCTTGAGAGCTAAGCTGTTCTTAGCTGAGCTGCTTCAAGTGACCTCCCCTCAGGACTCTTTTTGATGACTACACCTCAGTGCGGAACAATATGTTACCCCCTGAAGAAAAGGTCTTGGGGCCTTTGTATGTCCTAACTGGTATCTGTTGACACCTAGCACCCTTTACTTCCCCCACCCATTAGAGTGTTCCTGTAATGTCTCTGTCACTTTAATTCCTGCTATGGAAGCAAGCTGGATGAGGCTCGTCCCCCTCCCCCATCTGTACTCCGAACGACACCTTTTCATGATTAATCCTAGATGCTAAATGCCTTGCTGTATTTACGTTTAATTTCTCTGTAAAGTGCCTATACAGTACTTGCCTTACTGCCAGACAGTGCCATGCCAATCAATTTATATTTGAAGTAATACTACATGAATGCCTATGTAATTTCCCCTTTCCATGTACCACTGTCTTTTCTGTACTGTACCCTTTAATATGTTAACAGCAAAAATCTAATAAAAATCTTTATTGAAAAAATACATGGAGGGCATCTTATGTTTATTCAGCCAGATGCAGGCAACTGGAGAGTGGTCAGAGTTAGCATCAGGCATAATACAGGAGTTCTTAATCTGGTCAGGGTTGATGACAAGGATCCAGTCAATCAGGGAGCCCTTCTGGGTTGCATAGTTAAATCAAGTTACATCCTTCACTATTTACACTAAGTCAAGGTAATTCATTTTATTAACTCACTTGTTCACTCTATATATCCAGTTAAGATTAAACTCACCCTTGATAATATTTTTGGAGCTCCACTTGACCTGGGAGTAACAGTGCATAAAACGGTCAAGACCAGTGTAGCTGTTCCGGGGTGGTAGGTACAGTAGGTTGCTATGACATCTAGGCTTTCACTGCAACCAATGTGAACTTTCACACCTAGGAACACACAGCTCAGGTTGGAGGGTACAATTGGCAGTCTCTCAGCAGTCAGTTCTTTTTTTAAGTAGATGGCACAGCCCCCACCTCACTTCCTAATCCTGTGCTTTTGTTGTACCGTATAGCCTTGCAGCATTACCACTTCATCGATGGTCTTATCACTCAGCCAGGTTTTGGATAAGGTTTCAGTGCCAAAAAGTGCAATGTCATGCACATAACATAGAAATTCCAGAGTCGAATACAGCATGGGTGGGGAGGTTACGGCATCCATGTCTAAGGAGAGGGACCGTGGGATCATCATTACTAATGGTTTAAAGGGGAACTGTCAGCTTCCCCAGAAGAAGACAGCAGGACCTATAGGTCCTACAGAGCTAAACCACACTAAATAAATTGTTTTAATAACTTAGAAGGCTGCAATCGTACTGTTTATCTGGTTGATCCTGTGACCTTCTGCCCTCCATTATTATCCCACAGCCACCCCTCTGATGTTACGCCTGATGGGCTAAGAAACTGGGGACTCCGGTGTGCTACTACAGTGCTGGCACATATAAACGCATGTTTTGCACTTCTAAAGCCTGTACAGATCGACTGAGGACCGAGTAAAGTGCTTTCCTCGGTCAATCAGTACCTATGTCAGAAGAGTAAACTTGTACTATATAGGTATTATTTTTAATCAGGCACTAGAGTGGTACATAGGAGTCCCCCACAGCTTAGCCCGTCAGGCACCTCATCAGAGGGCTGGCCATGGGGGACTGTGGGATAATAATGGTGGGCAGAGGGTTGCAGAATCAACCTGATAAATAGCAATATTGTAGCCTTCAAAGTTATTAAAACAATTTATCTGCAGTGCATATTAACTTAGCAGGATCTATAGGTCCCATTGGCTTCTTCTGAGAAAGGTGACAGTTCCCCTTTAAAGGTGGCAGTGCAGTATAATATGGCAGTCAGTAGAGCAGCCGGGGTGCTGCACTGCACTGTGAGAGGTATCACAAATGGGAGGAAGGGATACTTCTCTTACATAGATCACTGGTTCACCCTCTTCTTGAGTACTGTGTGCAGCCTTGGAGGCTGCACCTCAAAAAGAACAGTGTCAGGATGAAGGCTGTACAGAAGATGGCAAACAAGATGATACAGGGTGGGAAGGAGGGCTCTACCAGAAAAGGCTTGATGATCTCAGGATGCATTTCCTGGAGGAAAGTAGGGAAAGAGAGGTATGATGGAAACCTTTAAGTATCTTTGAGGGGTGAACAGGGTGCAGGGGAATGAACTCTTTAGAAACAGCTCTAACTTGGTTCTATGAAGGAATTCAATTAAACTGTCAGGAGGAATATTCCAGAGGTAGATGAGGAAGCGTTTCTACAAAGAGAGGGTTTGGGACAGATGGAACAGAATGCTGAAGGAGGTGGCAGGGCTAAATCGTTAGCAGGCTTCAAGCATGCTTGGGGTAGACACAGAGGAATATTAAAAAGACTGGTAATCAGGGAGGGGAGATGGGTGCCGACAGCCAAACAGGACCCCTAGAATAGGACACCTAGCCATACCATAAGTTATGAAGGAAGGGGCAGATGGCACTGGCCTTTTCTGATGACAGATTCTATGTTTCTCAAAGGACAGAGGGAGAGGAGTTATTTAGATACAGCAAAAATGCCAGGACAAGGAGAAATGCAATGAAATTGGTGAGGGTAATTTCAAGGGAAATGTGAGGAAAGATTTATTCGAAGAGAGGGTGGATGATAGCTTAAACAAGCTGCTTAATAAGGTGGCGGGAGCCAAGACATTTATGGGGTTCATGCATGCCTATGTCAGGCACTCGGGCCGAATCAGATGGCCAAGTCTGAGGGAGAGAGCAGGGATCCAGTAGGACCTGCATAATCCTCCCAAGGTAGGTACAGGTCATACTAGCTGGGTCCAGTGACCTTTATCTGCTGACATAACTAATGTCACAGAACCAGTCTTCTGAAGTACAGTACTTGACTTCTGAAATATTTGACTGTGTAATTTGGAGTTTTAAATTTAAACTGTGAATCAATCATCCACCTCATCTTGATAATTCATATATATTAAATAAGCATTTTCATGTTAAAGTAAATGTGTGATGTGTGTCATAGGGCTTCACAGCCCACTAGCCTGGGGCAACAATAGCCCCTCTGTCGTAACATTTTTAATTTTAATGCCCTGGTGTGTGGAAGGGAAGGGACCGTAACAGTGGCCGAACTGCCAGCCAGGAGATCACCTCCACTTCAGGTCTGCCTGCTCCCACCCTCGTGCTCTCCGTCTTGTGACATGTGCTCAGGGAGCATGGGGGATGCCCATACTGCTATGGGCTCATTTTCGAACTGTTTTACAGAACTTTAAGTAGTCTTTCAATAGAAATGAAGCCACTACTCAACTAATAGGGTTCCCATTAGTTGAGCGGTGGCTTTCATTTCTATTGAAAGTCTACAGTTCTGTAAAAATGGTCTGAAAATAAGCTCCATAGATTTGTAAATGGACCGGGAAGTGGAAAGGGATCTCCTGGCCCATGGTTCGGCCAATGTTATGATCCCTTCCATATACCAGGACCTTAAAATTTAAATTTTACTACAGAGTGGCTATTGTCACCCCAGGCTGGTGGGCTGTGAAGCCCAAAACATGTAAAACGTATGTCACACATATACATTAAGATTATCTGCCAGCCTTTCTTGGATGCCTTTCTGGGTGTTTATATTCCGAAATCACCTCAACAGCCATCAGAAAAACTATTATTTTCTGTTAAAATATCAGTACAGTGGATTCAGGTTTTCCTCTGTTTTCCTAACAACATCCCTGCATCTGTTGAGAAACAAGCAAGGAATTTCCGATGCCATACCATAAAGGAAACATCAGCTTCCTGTCTCCATTACAGAAGGAAGCAATGTTTCAAAGTCTGAATGATCCAAAATAACCTCTACGGACTTCATTAAAATGCAAATTGTGCCATTGCTGTGCTTCACACCTGCATTGTTGTGGTAAGCATGGGACTAGACATTTGATGGGACACATTCACAACCTCTAATCCACCCATATTGTTTTGATTAGATTTTGAAGATTTTGTTGTATCATTACGAATACTGACAGTATATTCAAGGGCAAACCAATCCCAGTGTTTCTGTGGCAACAGCTTTCTTTAGAGATGTAACCCCTAGGTGGCGCTATCCCAAGGGCTACTGTTCCTACCTGCATGGCTAGTTGCAGGTTAAGGGGCCTGGGTACCGAAACAAGTGCCTCCACCCAGAGGACAGGGTTGTTAGTAACAAAGCTAACCTGAGTACGCCCTCCGGGACACTGTAATCCCCCCTCTTTCCCCTCTAGTGGCCTAGACAATATGCAACAAACACTTTCACAGTAGCCCCTATTCAGCATACAATTCCCCACACTGTTTGCACTTATTGCCAGGGCTGGTTCCACCAGTTCGACCCTGGAGACCCCTTGTAAAACAAGGTTAGGCACAGCAAATAACAACAGTACAGTGCTTTTGGTACAAACTAGAACCACAATCAGATTAAATGCAAAAAGAGTTAGATCGGATTTATTCAGAGGAATTGAACAAGGGAGGGGCGTAATCAGGTTGATTGATTCTAAAACTGATCTGGTCAGGCAATTATGCTTGCATGTACTTTTAGTCCCTGCACAGTCATACGTTCTGGGTACCCAGCTGGAAGTAAGGTGGGCTAGCCTGGAACATTGCCCGGGGTAGGCCGGTGCAGCTGGTTGGAGCCCTGTGACGAAAAGAAAAGACATGCACAACCACACACAATTTGTAATCCAGAGCCTGAAGGCTCAGTTCATGAAAGGAAAACAACAATGTAATCAGATGACAACACTTGATATTTAACTGTTGTTGCAGTGAGCTACCCTGATTGTTATTTACGCTACCCAATACGAGACACAGGCTAGATGAAAAGGAGACTGCAGGTTGATGACTGGTTTGCCAGGAGAAGCAGGGCTCACACAAATCACCAAGGTGTCGTTCCTGTTTGAGATGGTTGAGCAAGGGGCTGGTCCCCAGGAGAGTCTCTCGTTGATGATGGTTTCTGTGCCTAAAGTAGCTGGCTGGGCCAGGTGGCAAGGCCCAGGCCAGGTGGAACAGTTTGGATTTTGAGTCCAGTAGTGCTGGATGCAGCTTCCAGCAATTGTGGCACATTTACACAGTGGGGAGCCAAAGCGTGACCCACTAACAGCACACAGCACATTTATAGTAAAGCAATAACCATGCCACAATACGGAAGGCAGTCCGGCCGCAATATCAGTGTCTCTGAGCAAAACCGGGAATTCTGTGGTAAATGGATGTCCTGACAAGCTGATCATGTACAGCAAACCTTCGGTCTTCTTCAGGTTTAACTCTGGTCACTCTTCAGTGGCTTTGTCACACTCCAATTTGGATACCGTCTGATTGCTAAGCCTTTCAAAGGATTCCCTCTCGAGAAACTACAGGCAGACAGGCCAAACTCAGCCTTTCCACCAATCTCCCACGTGAACTACTCAGGAGCTGTTGCTCGAAACACTCAAGCTGCTTACTCTTCAAACTCTTAACTCAAGACACTGACTGCAGCAGGCAGCTTGGGAATTTCCCTTCGGTCCAAAAGGTTCTGGTTGGTTGATCCATCAGTTTGTCAAAGCAAGAGCTCCCCCTCCAGGTGCATTTAGGGGCCAAAGTCTCAAAACTACAGTTCTTACAGAAATTCACTCCCACGAGACCCCTGGGGACAGACTCCATTTTAGGGTCCCCAAAGGTACTGATTGTCCCTTTCTGGCAGTCCAGGACCAAGATGGTGGCAATAAACAGAACTGTCCATGCTGCAAAGAAGGCAGGTTAGACAAACTACAATATCATTACTATGCTAATAGATAATCACCAAATAAGTACAGCTTCTAGAAGAGCTCCCTATGCGCAAATAGCGATGGCAGAACAGAGCGATTATCTAGCAGCCCTGGCGGGACTCGAGCATAGAAACATTCAGTTCCCTCCTAGATTAAATAAGCACCATGTTATTGGCAGCTCTTAAAGAGACAGAGCACAGAGGCATTAAGGCACTCTCACACAAACACTTTTAAAGCGCTAAGACACAGGATACCAGCCTGGCAGTGGGCATTTAGGCACAGCCAAGGAAGATTTTCAGGAACTCCCATTTGTAGGGTGGTTACACCTTTCCCTGTCTGGAAAAACTTGGCATCTGTGTCAAGTCTACACCATCACAATATTGAGGAAGCAACACATACAAGACATGCGTGACATTAGCATACTATGGAAATAATATCTGATGCACCAGTCAACGGAAACTTATCACATTACTATACAATTCACTATATTATATCTTCATTGACAATACTTATGCACGTTTCATACATTCTATGCTGATTCTATTATGATTAACATACTATGAACAGTTACATATGACTTCAAATTATAACTTCTTGTACAGTAAGCAATGTAGAAGGGGGCCCTTCCCTATCAGCTAACTTGGGGCTAGATGGGACAGGGACACCTTGTTCTGAAGGAAGAACAATTAATCGGGAGGTGGCAGTCAAGCTTAGTTTGGGCAGTGAGCTCTTGGAAATGTAAACACCTTTATGGACCACATTGAGAGGGAAGTCCACAGGCCTCCCAGGGGAATCATAACTGAAACGTAGCACTGGCTTAACAGGTTGCCCATATTTTCTGGGGGGAACAGACACAGGCTCTGGGCAGTCAACACAGGAATTTATTTCTTCTCCTGAAGTGAGGGATGCCTCTGCACTGGTTGAAATGTCCAGATTGGGAATGCTATCAGCTCCTTGCTCTGCAGACTCTGCTTCCACAATACTTTGCTCATTATCATCTTCTGAAGAGGGCCCAGGTTGCTCATTCTGAGGAGACTCTGGCACAATTAGACTTTGCGGCACTGAAGGGGTGCTGTCAACACATATTATTCTTCAAGTTCTGGTATGTCACCAGGGAAACTCTGAGCATCAGCCCCTTCTTCGGGCAGGTCAGACAGTTCTGCAAGACACAGAGAATCCACAACCTCAGACGTGATACTTTGCACCTCACTTTCAGGAGGTATTGGGTCCAGGGAAGAAGCTGGGGGGTTAGACAGTTCTGAAGGACCAGCTTCATCCCCACGATTCTGCAGAGGATTGCCTCAAAAAAACTGACTCTGTTCATATGAGGGATAATAAGCATTATCACAGTCACTCTCATCAGAGACTAACGAACTGTCATCACTATCACTCTGGGCCTGCGGAGGGGAAGACCTTAGTTCTGGAACAACACAGACAGGTTGGCTCCGTTTCTCCTTTGCAGCAGCATGAGTCACTGCCCCAGAAGTGTCAGGTGTTGGTTCAGCATCAATAATAACTTGGCCGATGGGCAGTAAGTGATTACAGTGCATGGTCATAACAGCTTTGGAATTATTTTCTGGGTGCACCTTGTATACCAGCAGATCATCCAATTTACCAACTACTATTTATTTATTTATTTCAGAAGAATCAGAAATACCTTTGAGTCAAAGACTCCTTTACAAAGGTTCCACGTCACATATAAAAGATCCGATGCACAAATACAAACAAATTAGAACAGATACAAATACAGTGATTGATTATTACAGAGTAAAGATATGTACAACAACAACCATATTCTTTCGTGGGCAATATGGCCTGCATTATCATTCTACTTCTTTCCCGGTTCTGCTACAAGGGAACTTGAGCCTGAAGGGTGGATGGCCACTAACTAAGCTGCTCCTGATCTCCTTGTCCCCCTTTCTGCTGTATTTTCTCATCTAGGTTTTAAATGGGTATCTAGGTGGGCAAATTTCTTGCCTAGAAAATATTGCACTAATACAAATCCGAGACCACTCAATCTGGCACCATGGCTCTCCTTATTGTGTTTTTATTGCTCCTAAGGTGCAGAGTTTTCAGCAATACAGTGCAATTCGAAGTACCTCAATGCAATTCAGTTCTCCAATGTACCTTATCAATACCTAATGTTATAACAGTCTACCGTGCAGACACTCTGTCATTCTCCTCTCCCCTTTTAGCCTATTCCCCCCGGTTAGCCTACACCCCTTTGCTACTGTCCTCACCTATGTCTACCCAAGCACTTACATTGATCACAATCAACTGTCATTACAGTGGCGCCGCCTCTTGCGCAGCATGATATGGGTTGCCGCAAAGAAATAAAAAAGCAGTCTCCATTCTTATAAGCTCCTTAAAGAAAGTTATACTTCTGCTTCTTCTCTGCTCAGGAAATGTGGAGCTCAACCCTGGCCCCCTACAACTTACCTCGCCTATCGATTTTGCTTGAGGCCACAGGTCTCAAAATGATGATGGTCAACATTTAAGCCTGCCTAAAAACTTGTACAGCTGCAAGCCTGGGCTGCACACGTTAACCCAGACCTTATCATAATTACTGAGTCGTGGTTAAAAAAGACGAACACTGATCAACAAATATCACTGCAGGGCTACAATTTATTTAGAGCAGATAGATAGTCTAGAGGCGGGGGTGTGGTTATCTATGTCAAATCTAAGTACTTGGTCACCAATATTAGTTGCAAATCTCTAGCCAAGGAATTTGAGTTAGTTTCGCTGAGCCTTCATCTCCCCTCCTCAGAATGTATCACTATCTTAGGTGGCTATAGACCCCCTTCTGGTGGTGATGAAGTCCTTAATCTTTTGAAATCCATGTTCGTAGATGCAAAAACTGAAACAATATTTCTAGGAGATCTAAATATGGACTGGCTGTCACCTAAATCACACGGCCTCAAATCCCTTTGTGGCGAGCTAGGTCTTGGGCAATTAGTCCAGAGAACCTACTAGGAACAACACTCTAAATACTGCCAACAGTTCCATTCTAGATGTGGTACTAACCACCCATCCCCACAAAATATCTCATTTGGCAGTGTTTCACAATGACATGGCGATCATGGAACTGTTGCTTGCATAAGATCTCAAATTAAGGCCGGCCGCAACCCATCTTTATAACAAAAGATCCTTTCGCAAATTCAGTGCAGTAAACTTCCTATCTGACCTGAGCATGATCAGATGGCAAGATCTTTACCTAGCCAAAGATGTCAACAAGGCAGCTTGCATCATAATGACAAACTCACTACAATAATAAATAAGCATGCCCTTTCATCAAAGTAAGTGCGGAACAATTCAATCCCTGGTTCACCTCGGATCTCAAGGCAGCCCTTATAGCTCGAGATAAGCTCTGGGCTAAAGCTAGACGTTCCAAAGAATCTTCGGATTGGCAGGCCTTTAGAACAGCCAGGAATAACTATGTGAAAAAACTTCGCTCTGCTAAAGCTAACTATTATATTTCTACTCTTGAACAAGCTAAAGGTAACCCTCATAAAATATGGAAGACTATCAAAGCTATAGAAGGACAGCCCATGGCCCCTCTGTCCCAACAAGATATGCATAGTGACAAGATTGTGGAAAACAAGTCCCTAATCCTGGAGAACTTAACTCCCACTTTGCCACAGCTGGATTAGCTTTGACTCGTCACCTTATGCTGGTGCTGCGGTGAGCCAGCATACCCCTCCCGCCACATCTAGTCCTGGACCCAGTCCCTTCCAACTGCGAGATAACATAAAAGTAGAAGATTCCTTCTTAACTTAGACACCAAAAAAAGTGCAGGGGACGATGGCTTGGAACCCTTTTTCCTAAGGTCAGGCTATGCCCATCTCACTGCCCCAATTCTCCACATCTCAATCTTTCTATTACATCTGCTGCTGTGCTGTCCTGCTGGAAATCAGCACATATCCTCCCTCTATTTAAATCTGGTGACCCATGCGATGTAAACAACTATAGGCCTATCTCCATATTGCCTATCCTTTCTAAAGTTCTCGAAAAACTGATCCATATTCAGTTAAAATCTCACTTGGAAACCTTCTCTCTCATTAACCCAGCTCAATCTGGCTTCGGGCTAATCATAGCACAATCACTGCACTAGCAAAAGTAACCAATGATTGGATCTCTGCTATAGATGCTAAGAAGGTAACTGGTGCAGTCTTTTGGACCTCAGCAAAGCTTTTGATACTGTTGATCACAAACTATTAGTCAATTGCCTTGCAAAGTTGGGTGCCACATACCATACCACCCAGTGGTTCTCTAGCTACCTAACTGGAAGATTCCAAAAAGTAAAGGCAGAAGGCTTTTTTTCTGCTGCCTTGCCAGTTGCAAGAGGAGTCCCCCAAGGATCCATCTTAGGCCCTATCTTGCTTTCTCTGTACATCAATGACTTAGATGCTAACATATCTACATCCAATCTGCACTTTTTTGCAGATGATACTGTGTTGTATACTTCTGGCTCATCGTTATCTGAAGTCAAGGGAGTGCTTCAAGCGGACTTCGCACAACTTGAGCATAATTTAATAAAGGCAAAGCTTCTGCTCAATGCCAAGAAGACTAAAGCGATGATATTCTCCCGCAGTGCTGTCTCAGGCCCCCCCAATACTCTTGCCCAAGACTTCATTGTCACCACGCTAAACGAGCCTCTGGAAGTTGTAACCAAATTTAAATATCTAGGTATCTGGATCGACAATAAATTATCTTTCAGTGACCACATCGAAGATGTCTCTAGAAGGTTAAAAGCAAGGTTAGGTTTCTTCTACAGAAATAGGCCCTTTTTCCCCCTTGAAACTCGAAACAAGCTTGTACAGGCCACTTTTCTCCCCCTACTTGACTATGGCGATGTAATCTATTCCTCCACCACTCTTGCAAATCTAAGTAAACTGGACATCCTTTATCACCGTGCGTTACGGTTCATTACCAACTCCCCTTACCGTTCGCACCACTGTGACTTATATGCAGCTGTTGGTTGGACATCCCTTACTACTAGGCGCCTGCTCCATGCTGGAGCTATGGACTCTTAAACTGCTCCTGCAGAAATTGCCAAACTATCTCTCTTCCCTTATTAGTATCTCACATAGTGCATACTAGATTGAAAATCTGACTTTATTATGCTTGACATACCAAGGCCGGACTTCCTTTGTAAACGTGCTATTGCATATGCCCTTCCTCCATTTGGAACCAATTACAAACCGTACTGAAACTAACTAGCACAGTTTCAATAAACTTCTACAAATCGCTAAGTTCAGCCAAAATAAAAGACACCTGTAACTGTCATTAAGTCTCTTCATTCCCCATGTGTGCCATATTTATCCACTGGTAAGGTATAATTGATTTGTCATATTAACTGCTTTCCCTTCCCCTTCTACTCCTGGCTTTATCTTTGCTTACGCTCCACTGCTACTCTATCAAATCTCTCCTCCCTCCCATATCAGTTGCAGACTGTTGTTTGTTCTAGCTGCCAAAATACTGTATATTTGATTTGATTTGATTTGATTAAATCAAATCACACCAGTCATCATGTTTCATTTATCAGTATGCGACCTATAAGTCGCTTCCCTGTCTCATATCAATGTTTACCACCTGCGGTCACCCTATGTGGTACCCTTGTATGTATATCCAGCCTGCATCATGTAACGTGTATTTCATGTATATTACCTCCTTGTGAATGAGCTTGCTCAATGGAGTTTTCCTGCAATAAACTTGAACTTGAACTTGAACAACAGGAAGTTAGGCTAACATTCAGGAAATAGTACCGTTTGAGATATTATAAAGAGACTGGAAGTTAACATCCCTGAGCTGGTGGAGGTAAGAGCTGAAAGAAGAGGCAAGCCAGAGGCCATTGTCAGTCATTAGAGGGACAGGGCACCAGTTCACGAACAGTCACAGTCACTTAAGGACCGAAAATGGGCCCTAAGGTGCGTTTTGAAGCAACCAATTCTTTGATCAAAATGTAGGGAGGAGGGTAGGTTATTCATCCACAAGGGTAATCTGTAGCAAAAGGATCTTTGGAATTGAGTTGTGCGACAGGAAGGGATAGAGAGACGATGGGTATCAGAGCTACGGGTGTGCTTAACTTTAGAGTCCAAGGTGATTAAGGAAGTGAGTGACGCAGGGGCGAGGCCAAGAGTGATTTTTTTTTGCTGAGAGACGTGTGGAATTTGATTCTGTTTTTCGAGGTTAAGCCAATTGGTGTCCTTATAAAGCACACAAGTATAGGTAAGTCTGTCACACCATAATAAAAGACGACAGGCCTTGTTTAGCACAAGTCTAAGACTATCAAGGGCTGAGGGGCTTGCACCACCAAAAGTAAGAAGGCCATAGTCCAGAAGGGAGAGAACTGAGGAGGAGATCGCAAGCTTAATGGCATCAGAGGTAAGGCAATGTTTAAAGCGGTGCAAGAGCCCGAGCCTAATGTTTAGAGCCTTGGATAATTGGTGTATATGCTCATGGTAGGTAAGAGCAGAATCCAAAGTGATGCCCAGGTACTTAAAGGAGTGAACAAATTCCAATGGGGTCTGGGAAGCTGATAGTATTTGAGGAAAAAACCCTTTCCTGGTGTTCTGCGGATGAGCGAAGAGCAAACCTTTAGTTTTTTTGTAGTTAATAATAAGGCGTTTTGAGGTGAACCAGCTTTCGACAGTGTTGAAGGAGGACTGGAGGGAGTGGTGGAGTTGAGAGGGGTCTGGGCTTGAGGAGAAGATGACAGCATCATCAGCATATAGTAATAGATTGGAGGAGCAGGAAGAGGCTGAAAGGAGGGCGCCCAAAATGGACCCTTGTGGGACCCCTGAGAGGACAGGAGATTTGGCGGATAGAGTATTCCCAATTTTAACTTGAAGGGTCCGGTTGGCAAGGTAGTCAGAAAACCATCCCACGGAGTGCTGTGAGAGACCCAGGTTGAGCAAGGAGGTTTGGAGTAAAGAATGGTGGACAGTATCAAAGGCTTTAGTGAGGTCAATGAAGATCGCACCAGTGATGTGGCCTTTATCCAAAGCAGTATGTATGTGTGATATTAGCTCAAGCAAGGCAGTTGTCGTGCTGTGACTTTGTGGAAACCATGTTGTTGTTTGCAGAGTAGGTCATATTTATTGAGGTGGTCAGTAAGCTGATCCGAGACTATCCTCTCTAAGGCCTTGGAGAGGGTATGGAGATAGGGTGATAATTGTTGTTAGAGGAGCGGTCACCACCTTTAAATAAGGGCGTGATAGAAGCAGATTTCCAAATGGTAGGGAATTTACCTAGTGAAAGGGAGAGGTTTAGAATGTGGGTGAGAGGAGCAAGGACTTCCTTAAGGGAGAGCGAAGAATTCTGAGATCAAGGGAGTCGGGGTTGGAGGAGGCGTGACTAAGGGCAGCCGTAAGGTAAGGTTCTGCTGATTTCAGAGAGATGCTGCAAAAATAAAAGGGGGGGCCCCAAGTTGAAGCTCTGGCTTGCTAGGAGCAGATGGATCATAGAAGTTCGGGGGGAGAACATGGCTAAGGTTGGAGAAGGCATCACTGAAAACAGCAGCAATATGAGTGGGGTCAGAGGTCTAGGACCCATTTGACATGACTTAGGAGGGGACCAGGTTGGGCACCTTACAGCATATTTCTTTAATGTTGTCCCAGAACTTGCGTCCGGAGCCCCAAGATGAGGTTAAGGCAGATTTATAGTACTCTGCTTTTGCCCTGTGAATGGCCCAGGTGCACTTGTTCCGGGCCATTCTGTAATTCTGTCTATCATGGGGGAGGCTGGACTCAATGGAAAGATGCCATAATGAGTCTCTGGTTCGCATTAAAGTCTTGAACCGTTCAGTGAACCACGGTACGTGATTGCCTTTAACCACTCTTTTCGTGAAAGGTGCATAGAGGTCACAAATATTATTGAAGGACCTGGTAAATAGGTCCAAGGCACTGTCAAGGTTTACAGATTTAAAGATGTAGGACCAATCCAAGACCCTGAGGTGCATTTTTAATTGAGCCAGTTTACCAGGACCAAGTTTACGTTGCACAATTATTTTGGGAGGGGATCTTGGGATTTTACAGGATCAGGAGCAGAGAACTGGAAAGTGGTCGTTGAGAGCATTAGGATGTACGGAAACTTTGGAGATCTTGCCCAGGCGATTGGAGAAGATGAGGTCCAATAGTGAGGAGAAACCGGTACGAGGGTCACGCCGAGTGGGGGAAGTGACCAGTTGTGTTAGATCTTGAGCTGTGCCGAGATCACTGTAAGGGGTGGCATCCTTGCTTAGCCAATTGATGTTAAAGTCACCAAGTACAAGTAGTTCTGACTGTGAGGGTAGTGTGTCCAGATAAGACAGTACTGCTTGGAAGGCTGATTTTTGGTCCCTTGGGGGGATGTATACTGTAGTTATGTAGAAAGGGCTTTGGGCTCTACCCAGAGCCAGTTTGACAGTGAGGGCCTGTGCGCCAGCCCCCAGGTCAGGGGAGTGGAGAAGGTGACTTTGTAAGGTATCCTTAGTGTAGATGGCACAGCCACCCCCTCGCTTACCATGTCGGTCAGCACGGTAGAGGATATAACCGGGCAGAGATACAGAGGAATCTGGGGTCCGAGTGGAGCCAGGTTTCACACACTGCTATGACATCCGGTTGGTGCTGTAGTACCCAACCCTGGAAGAGTCCCATTTTTAGGATGCTACAGATATTGAGAGAAGCAATGAGCAGTTGACCCTGGGTACATTGGGAGGCAACATGCCAATGGGTGGACCAGGATTAGGATGGATATTCCCGATGGGAGGAGGAGGAGAAGCAGGAACCTTGGGAGGGTACCAGGCACACTTCCTCTTACAGGCGAGGGGTAACAGGGTATGTGGTATAGTGGTGGTGGCCGGTCGGAATGGGTAGTGTATGTTCTTTAAGGTAGGCCTGGGAAGTAGTGAAAGTCAAGGGAGGCCGGCGGTGTGTCACATGTTGAGTTTCTGAGTCAGGACAGCCCCAGGAGGCGCAGGGTTGAATGAGACTAGACAGGCAGTCATATTGAGTAGGAGGAGTGTAGGTTATCTGCCAATCCCCTGTAACAGGGTCATGGGAGGGGGTCAAGTTTACCCAAAGTATCACTAGCAGCCAAGCATTTAGACTGTGGCCAACTGCAGAGGAGGGGGGTGGGGGTGCCACATGGTACGATAGGGAGGGGAAATGGGCCGGGAGGAGCAAATGGCAGAGTAGCAGGATTATAGCATACATCCTGACACTAAATGTTGAAAGCTCAGGGTGGCCAGTGAAACAGGAAAGCAGGCAGTAGAGCAGCCTCTAGTGGTAGAAAAATATAAGCTGCTAATGGAGAACTTGGCTGATTGATAGCCCTCTCGACCTCCTGCGACGTCTGTGGAGAAGCAAAACAGGTAAGGAAATTATATACGTTCCGTGATGGGGAACAAAAGGGGGAGGGGGGCACAAGGACAGAGCATGAGTTGGTCAGATTTTAAACGACTGTACAACGATCAAGTCTAGCCTGCACTGAGATCCCAGGGAATAAGAGTAAAGGTGTAGGGCAGTTGCTAACGTTACAGATGTGAAACACAGAGTAACTTTGCCAGAGAAGCCCTAAATTAATCACACAGCTAAACATAAGGCACAATTTCAACTTTAAACAAGTAATGCTGCTAGGCGCTCACTCCGACTGAGTAATCTTAAAGCGCAGTCGGTAAAATATATAAAAGGTGCCAGGAATTCAAAATACAGTAGGTCTTAAGACACCCCTAAGTATATATAGAACAAATAAAGTTACAGTGAGCCCCTGCAGGAGTTGGTCTCTAATGTACCCCTCAGTTGAAGCCGAGACTACAGAAATAGCAGTAAAATAAGTCCATGCAGGAGTGGGTCTTAAGGCACCTCTCAGGTTTTGCAGAAAATAAACACAAATACAGTAAATGTGCCCCTGCAGGAGACTATCTCCACATCTGTGCCGACCTTAAAATGGCGCCAAGATTCAAAAACTACAGCAGCAGCAGAGCCGATTCCTTGGTAGAAGCAGCAGGTTTCCCGTACCTCAAACGCTTGCAATCGGGGGTTTGGGGTGGGGGAGCGCGCCGTTGTCACTAGCCCTCTTGACCTCCTGCGACATCTCAACGCTTGTGATCGGGGTTGGGGTGGGGAGGCGCTGTTGCCACTAGCCCTCTCAGCCTCCTGCGGCGTCTCAAGCGGCACAATCGGGGTTGGGGTGGGGGCGCCGTTGCCACTAGCCCTCTCGACCTCCTCGCGACGTCTTAAAATGGCACAAGATTCAAAAACTACAGCAGCAGCAGAGCCGATTCCTTGGTAAACAGCAGGTTTCCCGTACCTCAAGCGCTTGCAATCGGGGGTTGGGGTGGGGAGGCGCGTGCCACTAGCCCTCTCGACCTCCTGCGACATCTCAAATGCTTGCAATCGGGGTTGGGGTGGGGAGGCGCCGTTGCCACCAGCCCTCTTGACCTCCTCTCGACGTCTCAAGCGCTTGCAATCGGGGATGGGGTGGGGAGGCGCCGTTGCCACCAGCCCTCTCGAGCCTCCTGCGACGTCTCAAGCGCTTACAATTGGGGTTGGGGTGGGGAGGCGCCATTGCCACTAGCCCTCTTGACCTCCTGCGACGTCTCAAACGCTTGCAATCGGGGGTTGGGGTGGGGAAGGGCACTGTTGCCACTAGCCCTCTCGACCTCCTGCGACGTCTGTGGGAGAGATGGTGCCATCTATCAGCAATTTTGTGTTTTCCATACAGTCCCAAATTGCATAGTAGCACCCTATTTCCAGGCAACAACTCCTGGGCTTTTACTCATCAATCGTGTCTTTCTTTGTTGGTGCGATTTCACTTAGCAGCCATAGTTTAAGCTAGTTGATATGCATGATTCAACTGATCTTTCAATTTCTGTACATACTGCAAGTAGTTTTTGGCTTGGATCCCATCTGGAGAGACCCCAAAGCAGACATCAACTGGCAGTCGGGCCTCCCTCCCTCCCGAACATGAGACGGTAGGGGGGAGAACTCAGTAGTGTCACTTTTGGTGCAATTGTACGTGTGTACCAAGGTGCTAATCTGCTGGCTCCATTTATGCTTGTCTTTTGTATGGAGGGCACCCAGCATGCCCAGAAGGATGTGGTAAAAGCATTCTGGTTGAGAGTCCCTCTGTGGGTGATAGGGGGTGGTTCTTGACTTCTGCACCCCCCACAGAGACAGCATTTCTTTGATTAATCTACTTTCCAAGTTGCTGCCTTGGTCAGAATGGATCCGCTGGGGGCACCAAAGTGGACAAAGAATTTCTCCACCAGCACCTTGGCCACAGTAGACCACTCTTTAGTTGGGAAGGCTTGTGTGTACCATGTAAAATGATCTATAACTACCAACACATTGCCAATGTTCTTTTGGTCAGGTTCTAAGCACAAGAAGTTTATGCAGACCAATTCTAGAGGGGCACTGGTAGTGATATTGACAAGAGGGGCAGCCTTCTGAGGCAAGGTTTTTCTTTGGAGGCAATGACTGCAGGTCTTTGCATGGTGCTCAACATCTGTCCCCATCTTTGGCCAGTAGAATCGGGATCGTACCAAGTCGAGAGTTCTGTCCATACAGAGGTGCACCATGTGATTGTGGAGGGACCTCAGTACCAGCTGTTTAAAGGCCGTGGGTAGAACCAACTGTTGCTTGTCTACTTGACCACGATGATCCACTGTCTCTCTCTCTCTCTCTATAACAACTGATCATGCAACTTTAACCTGGGGCCTTCCTTGAACAACAGAGCAGTTCGCAAGTCAGGGGATTGCAACTTGGACACATCTTTCCCTGCATGCAGGGCGTCAAGTACTGGTTGAATCATGGGATCTTGGGATTGAGCCCACTGAATACTGTTATTATTGAACTGAGGTAGTGCCCTAATATATCGAGCAGAGAAATGGCAATAGACAGCTGGTATGCAGGTATCAGGAGGGCCCAAGCAATCTACTAGGCAGTCCACTGTGTCTGCAGACATTTGTTCATCTTTATCAAACTTTTTGCATAATGCTTTGATGTCAGGTTCAAACAATCTGACCCAATTGTTCTTAGAAGCTGGCCTTCATGACAGGGTGTCAGTATCAATGTGGTTTAGTCCTGGTCTATTCAACAGCATAATCATAAGTCGAAAAGGCAGAGGGCCAACGGTGCCCAGTGGTGTCCAATTTAGCTAAAGTCTGCACATAGGTCAGTGGGCTATTGTCAATCTTCACTAATATCTTTGCCCCATAGAGGTACTCATAAAACTGGTCAGTTATGGCCCATTTTAGGGCGAGGAATTCCAGCTTGTGGACTGGATAGTTCCACTCTGACAGGGTCAAGCTCCTACTGGCAAAAGCTACAGGTCTCAAGCCATATTCATAGTCTTGATATAGCACAGCCTCAAGGCCCTGCAAACTAGTATCCATATGCAGAACATAGGGCTTGGTAGGATCAGCATAGGCAAGGACAGGGGCATGGGCGAGCTGGTATATGACTTCAAAGAATGCTGCTTCACATTCAGCTATCCACCAAGTCCCAAAAGGCTCACCTGTTCAAAAATATACTTTCTCTTGGTCTTTGATAGTCCCCTTTTTGTGTTTGTGATTGGTAGGAGGGTAGCCTTGGGTAAGGTTAAGGAGCGGTCGAATCACCTTAGAATAGTCTTGGACGAACCTGCGGTAGTAGCCACAGAACCCCAGGAAATGCTGTAGCTCTTTTATGTTATTGTGCTGGGGCCAAGTGGTCAAAGATTCAACTTTAGTGGGTCTGTCTGTATCCCTTCTGCAGACACTGTGTGTCCCACATATTTCACAGATATTTGAAAAAACTGGCACTTATCTATGGATAACTTGAGGCTGAATTCTTCCAAACGATCGAGGACTTTGAATAGTCTGGTCTCATGTTCCTCTAGCATGCATCCGAAGACAATGACATCATCCAAGTACACTAAACATTCCAGCAAGTTCATGTCTCCCACCACACGTTCCATCAATCTCTGGAAGGTGGCAGGGGCACCGGAAATCCCCTGTGGCATCTTCAGGAATTTGTAGAACCCCAAAGGACAGATGAAGGCTGTTTTCTCATGGTCCTCTGGGGCCATCGGAATCTGATAATATCCGCTGCGGAGATCCAGTACTGAGAACCACTGACCCCAGTTCAGGTAATCCAGGGCATCCTGTATGCATGGCATGATGTATTGATCTGGGATAGTCTGTCAGTTGAGGGTCCAATAGTCCATACACATCCTCACGGATCCATTCTTTTTATGCACCACAACGATGGGGGATGCATATGGGCTTCTTGATTCTTGAATAATGCCAGCAGCAAGCATTTCCTGTAGATGCCACCTAACATTGTCTATGTCTGCTGGGGCAAGGCGTCGGGACCTCTGTCAAAATGGTCGGTCATCATGCAGGCATATGTTATGCTCGGCACCATGGACACACCCCCATGTCTGAGACCGGGAGATCAGAGGGCTGTGGGTTCAGTTCCCACATCTGGCACTTGGGTTAATATCCCAGTACTGACACTGTGATGCAGCATGAGAGGGGTGCTGCATTTCTGAGGTGCCGTCTTTCGGATGAGGACGTTAAACCAAGGTCCCATCTGCCTGGATTGGCGGTAGTTCAGGTGGATGTTAAAGATCCCATGGCACTTATCGAAAAGAGTAGGGAATTTTCACCGGTGTCCTGGCCAAATTTCCCTCATTCACTAATAATACCACCAACAGCTTAATCTGGTTCAAGGTCAGTTGGCATTCATCTGTATCCCACCCCCCCCGGGTCGTGCCTGAAAATAGGCAGGATTTGTCTAGTGCACTTACCCGGTCAACTAAAGCTAAAATAAAATAAAAATAAATGTCCCACTCTTTTAGTGAGAACACTTGGTCTCTCCGAGCAAGTTTCCTTCTAATTTGGGTCTTCCATCTGGCGGACAAGGGGGACTCACTGAAGTCAAATAAGTCTGGGGTCACTTCCTGCCTTTCGCCAGAGTACTTGTTACTGGGTAATACTGCAGTGCCTGCGCAGTGTACTGTAGCCAGTGTACATTCCTGGTTCATACGTACTTCCCTGTCTGACATGTTTCTCACTTGCACCATCACTCGCTGGGCATGGGCATGGGCACGTGCAGGTAGTATACTCGGCTTAACCATCAACCCCTCTGGCAGTTTTCCTTCACTTGGTGTGTTCAGCATTAATATTTTGTTTTTCATGTCTCTCCTAAGATGGACTTCTCCATGAACAGTATACTGAGTATTGGGTGGCAATACCAAGGAATCAGGGTCCTTCTTCCAGACAATTCCCAATGGGCTCATCCTGGTCTTCTGCTACAGACTGCCTCTGCAGGTCATAAGCTTTCTTGATCAGAGCTGAAATTCTCATTGCCTGGCCAGTCTGTTGGTCTTGTTTCTCTTGGCACAACTGTGCTAACCTCCCAAACATGTGGGCGTTGGTTCCAGTGAGTAGGGGGACCCCATCATACATCATGTAGGGGGGCACACCAGGGTTAGCATCTCTACTTGTTCATCTACACCAGTCATGGCCACAGAAGGACAGCCCAAAGTCAGACATACCTTAGGTAGGGATAAGACTTGTCACTCAGGCCCCACACATGTAGACCTTCTAGAGATTGTAATGGCATATCAGATAAGTGTTTGTCATACCAGTCCTGGAATACAATGGTCACTTGCAACCCACTGTCGAGCACAGCCTGAGCATGGATACCATTTAAAGTCACAGTAGTCTCCCTCGAAGGGCCCACCAATTTAGACCAGTCTGGAGGGATGGTAGCAGGGACCTGGACAGATGATTTAGCCACAAAGAAGTTTGAGTTAGTATTTCTTGAGTCCTCATTGTGGTCATTTTGGGCACTCCTCTGCCATTGATTTGCTTTACGGAGCTCTCCTTGGAGTCTGTTGACTACTTTTTCTAAGTTTTTCAGAGACCGGCATTCTCTCTTCGTATGGCCATCCTTTCCACAGTTGTGACAAATGATAGACTCCCGGGTCATCCTTGGAGAGAACATTGCATGAGGGACTGAAGTAGTAGCAAGGGATCGGGGTCCAATATCTGCTTGCAGTGGCGAGGGTGGTGCAACGTGTCTCAACAGTTCCTTTAGGGTGAAAGTCAATTCTCTGATTTCCACACTGGAGCTGCCCTTTGCAGGAGGTGCCAGGGTGGGCACTCCCACCCCCATGGCCGACACGCTCTGAGAAGGGCTTGAATCTTGTTCAATGGGGGGAACCCTTGCAGAGGTGCCCACCTTCAGCTCTCGGACTTCCTTTAGTAACTCGTCTTTCCACAACTCGGCCCCTGGCAGAAAGTCCTTTGCAGTCTCATAGTGCTCGTTAGGTGCCAGATTTCACCCCTGAACCTCACTCGGCTGATCACTTTTGGTCACTTGTGCAGTAGCAGCAGATATTGGTGCAATTCCCCAATGGGGTCACCTTTGTTCAACTCCCTGAATTTCTTTCATTAGCTTGTCATAGGAGGGGGGCGATTCCAGTCTGGTGGCGAGGCGCAACTGAAGCAGAAACAGTTCTGAAAATGGAGCAGACTTAAGGATCTGATACAGCCTAATTCGATCTAATTCATCTGATGCTAAACTACCCTTTCTGAGGCACTCTTGCAGCACTTTTTCAAGTCCAGGTACATACATGGATAATGGCTCCCCTGGGTACTGCTGAGCGTTTCTTACTCTCCACCATAGGTCTTCATCTGAATCTGGGCTCCCATACATATTCTCCAATGCATCAAGATAGTCCTGTGCAGTTGCTTCGGGGTTATTGGCCCGCTTGGCATGGATGGTAGCCAGGGCAGGACCTCTGAGGCTCTCACTCAACCTCTTTTACTTCTCTGCTTCTAAGCATTACCATTCAGGTACTAGAGGGGCAACATTGCCTATCCAGGTCTCCCAGTCATCCTCCCCCTGTGGGGTGGGGAGGGTGCCTAAGAAGATTCTTAGCCTTCGGTAGGAATCATGTCTAATGGCAGGCACAGATATAGGGGCCAGCATCAGCATGGGCACAGAAGGTGGAGCAGGAACAGGTGCTGGAGTGGGTGGGGTTTTGGGGAAAGAACACCCTCAGGTGGCAGGAATGATCTCTTAAAGTTCTCTACGGTTTTCCCTTCTTCCAGTAATAACTTAGCAAACTTCTCCTCAAAAGTCTCATATAATGGTGGGAGCTCATTCTCCCCAGGGTCTTTACTGTTTTTTGTTATCACTTTCCAGGTGGCTAGAACCCCTTCTGAGGTAATAGTTTGTGGCACTTTAGAGCTGTCCATGAGGTCACTACACTCTGCCAAGGGCATGAAAGTTTGGGCGGTCAAATTCAGCCTGTCGACCCACCACCACAGCATTTTTTAAACATTCAACTTTGGAGAGTTCTCCTTCTACAGTGTCTGTACTGATACCCAAGGGGATATCCAGTATAAGCAAGTCTTTTTGGGGGTCAGTTTCCTCCCCATACACCACCCCACCAACTGGTGCACAGCCACTTCTATTGGGGTAGCCATTAAACTTTGACAACAGTTCTTGATTTTGGCCACTAGGTGGCGCTAATCCAAGCGGTATGCCTCCAAGACGTAACCTCTAGGTGGTGCTATCCCAAGGGCTACTACCCCTGCCTGCATGGCTAGTTGCAGGTTAAAGGGCCTGGGTACTGAAACGGGTGCCTCCACCCGGAGGACAGGGTTGTTAGTAACAAAGCTAACCTGGGTACAGCCCTCCAGGACACTGTAACCCCCCTCTTTCCCCTCTAGTGGCCTAGACAATATGCAACACACACTTTCACAGTAGCCCCTATTCAGCATACAATTCCCCACACTGTTTGCACTTACCACCAGGGCTGGTTCCACCAGTTTGACCCTGGAGACCCCCTGTAAAACAAGGTTAGGTGCAGCAAATAACAACAGTACAGTGCTTTTGGTACAAACTGGAACCAGTCAGATTAAATGCAAAAAGAGTTAGATCGGATTTATTCAGGGGAATTGAACAAGGAAGGGGCGTAATCAGGTTGATTGGTTCTAAAACTGATCTGGTCAGGCAATTATGCATGCACTTTTAGTCCCTGCACAGTCACACGCTCTGGGTACCCAGTTGGAAGTAAGGTGGGTTAGCCTGGAATGTTGCCCGGGGTAGGCCGGCATCGTAGCTGGTTGGGGCCCTGTGATGAAAAGAAAAGGCATGCACAACCACACATAATTTGTAATCCAGAGCCTGAAGGCTCAGTTCATGAAAGGAAAACAACAATGCAATCAGATGACAACACTTGAGATTTAGCTGTTGTTGCAGGGAGCTACCCTGATTGTTACTCACACTACCCAATACGAGACACAGGCTAGACGAAATGGAGACTGTAGGTTGATGACTGGTTTGCCAGGAGAAGCAGGGCCCACATGAATATTTGAGGTGTCATTCCTGTTTGAAATGGTTGAGCAGGGGGCTGGTCCCCGGGCAAGTCTCCCGTCAATGATGGTTTCTGTGCCTGAAGTAGCTGGCTGGGCCAGGTAGCAAGGCCCAGGCCGGGTGGAACAGTTTGGATTTTGAGTCCGGTAGTGCTTAATGCAGCTTCCAGCAATTGTGGCACATTTACACAGTGGGGAACCAAACTGTGACCCACTAACAGCACACAGCACATTTATAGTAAAGCAGTCACCATACCACAATATGGAAGGCAGTCCGGCCTCAATAGAAACATAGACTTTGATGGCAGATAAGGACCGCTAGGCCCATCTAGTCTGCCCATTTCCCTACCTACAGGATAGGCCGCAGATCCTAGTTAACCAACAGCCTATTTCTTCCTACCCCCCACAAGAATTGCCTTATGTCTGTCCCATGCATTCTTGAATTCTCCCACAGTTTAGACCCCACAACCTCCTCAGGAGGCTGTTCCATGCATCCACTACCCTCTCTGTGAAATAATACTTCCTCACATTGCCCTGAACTGCCTCCTTCTATCTTTAAATTGTGTCCCCTTGTTCTTGCAAGTCTCTTTTCTGAAAGATGCTACCCTCTTGGACTTTGTTGATTCCACTGAGATACTTAAGTTTCTATCATGTCCCCTCTCCTTCTTTCCTCAAGGGTATACATATTAAGCTCCTTTAGTCTCTCCTCATACGGCTTCTCTTGCAGACCCTGCACCATTTTAGTTGCCCTCCTCTGGACTGCCTCTATCCTGTCTATATCCGTGCGGAGATGGGGTCTCCAGAACTGGATGCAGTACTCCAGATGGGGTCTCACCAACTGTCTGTACAGAGGGATAACAACTTCCTGTTTTCTGCTGGTGATGCCTCTCCCTATACATCCCAGTATACCCCAGCCCTCCCTACTGCCTTCTCACATTGCTTGCTAACCTTAAGGTCATCTGATATGATTACCCCAGGTCCCTTTCCTTTTGTTCTTGTTACTACCTCCCACCCATTGTGTATTCTTCCCTGGGTTCTTGTTTCCCAGGTGCATTATTTTGCACTTCTTTGCATTGAATCCTAGCTGCCATACTTCTGACCATTCCTCCAACCTTGCCAAGTCCTTTTCATCCTTTCCACGCCTCCTTGTGTATCAACTCTGTTGCAGATCTTTGTGTCATCTGCAAAAGGCATACTTTTCCTTCCAGTCCCTCTGCAATGTCACTGATGAAGGCATTAAAAAGGACTGGACCCAATACTGAACCCTATGGTACCCCACTAGTAACACCCCTTTCTTCAGAGTGGACTCCATTTACAATTACCTTCTGTGTCCTGTTGTCCAGCCAATGTTTTACCAGGCTATCACCCTGGGTCCCACTCCCAGCTGGTTAATTTGACTATTAATCTTTTGTGTGGGACTGTGTCAAATGCCTTGCTAAAGTCTAGGTAGGCCATGTCCACAGCCCTCCCTGGTCTACTACTTTGGTCACCCAGTCAAAGAAATCTATTAGATTCGTCTGACATGACCTTCCCTTTGTGAATCCATGCTGCCTTGGGTTCTGTGCTCCACTGGCCTCTAGGTACTTGACTATTCTTTCCTTCAGAAGTGACTCCATCACTTTCCCTACCACAGAGGTCAGACTGACAGGTCTGTAGTTTCCTGCCTCTGTCTTGGACCCACTTTTGTGAAGGGAATCACATCCGCCTTCCTCCAATCCTCGGGTATCACACCATCCTCCCATGATTTATTAAAAAGAGTAGCCAGTGGTTTCACTAGTTCCTCCCTTAATTCTTTTAGAATTCTAAGGTGAATTCCATCAGGACCCATTGCTTTGTCCACCTTCAGTTTTAGGAGTTCTTGCAGAACCCTTTCTTCTGTGAAAGGACTGGGATCGACCCCCCTATCAAGAGTGTTTCTGTTAATTGGATTAGGCACTTCCTCCTCCTCTTTTGTGAATACTGAGCAGAAATATTCGTTCAGTATTCCTGCTTTTTCACTGTCCCCCTCTGCCCACCCACGTTCATTCTATTCAGCCTCACTATCCCTCCCTTTGTCTTTCTCACTGCGCTGATGTACCTATAAAGGTTTTATCCCTTTCTTAACTGAGTTGGCTATCTTTCCTCAGTTTGGGCCTTTGCTATTCTAACTTCCTCCCTGCTTCCTTCTGCCTTAACTGGTACAGCTCTCTGTCCTGCTCCTTCTGTGTTTCCTTATACTTCCAGAATGCTATCTTTTTCTTTCTGACTTTCACAGCCACCTCTTTTGAGAACCATAGTGGCTTTTTTTTCATTTTGATTTGTTTATTTGCTTCACACAAAGGCTTGTTGCCTCTGTGATGGCAGTTTTGATAATTCCCCATTGTTGCTCCACATCTCCTTCTAGCCTGTTTGCTAGTGCTTTTCTGAGGGGCACTCCCATCTTGCCAAAGTCAGCCCTCCTAAAGTCCAGTACCCTCACTTTTGTATGGCTTGACTGTGTAGCTGAGTTTAACGTGAACCACACTGTTTGATGGTCACTTGTCCCCAGATGGCAACCCACTTCTAGATCTGAATCCTCTCATTGCCCCCATTTGAGAGTACGAGGTCTAAGATTGCTCCCTCACAAGTGGGTTCCAAAACTAGCTGTCTAATGCCTGCCACCTGTAGGGCATCAAGAATGGCCCTGCTCTTGGATGTGGCTGCAGCAAATGCTCAGTTAACATCTGGCATATTCAGGTCTCCCATCAACAGTATCTCCCTTTCTCTGCCATTCTAAGAATGCCTTCTATCATATCCTTGTCCATTCCTTCCCCTGACATGGGGGTCTGTACACAACCCTGTGCGGATTGTGGTGCCCTTTCCAGTCTCCAAGGTGACCCACAGTGCCTCTTCTCCTCCCTGTTTACTCTTTTGTTCAGTTGCTTTTATCCCTTCCTTTACATAGAGAGCTACTCCTCCCCCTCTTCTCCACTGCCTGTCTCTCCTGTAGGTTATGTACCCTGGTATGTTAACATCCCAGTCATGGTTCTCTGTGTACCATGTTTCTGTGACTGCTTGATATCCAGGCATCCCTCTTCCATTAAGGCCATCAGATCAGGGAGCTTGTTGCCCAGACTACGGGCATTGGTACTCATTACCCTCCATTTCCTGATGGCCTTACTCCCTTTTGCCCATCCCTGTCCTTCTTGCCTTTGTCACTTTCTCCATTTACATCCAGCCCTCTCTCTACGACACCTATATGTTGGTGTTTGCCGCACCCTACCGTGATTATTTGGGGGGCTGGATTTTTCCTACTCCTTTCCAGTGCCTCCCCCTTGGCTGGTTTAAAAGCTTGCCAATGAAGCATTTAAACCTATCACCTAGGATCCTGGTTCCCTCCCGGACAGATGCAGCCCATCAGTGCTAGTATAGGCTTGCATCACTCCAGGTGGACCCCAGTCCCCAATGAAGCCAACCCTGAGCTCCCTCCAGTTTTCAACCACTGATTGAATCCCATGGTGCGGAAAACCCTAGCCTCTCCTATGCCATAGATGGGTAGCACCTCCGAGAAGGTTACCGTCGTGCTACTTGACTAAAGGCCCTCCCAAATTCCACAAACTCTTCCTGCACTTCTCTAATCCCTTTCTTAGCCAGGTCATTTGTCCCTAGGTGGACAATGACATCAGCTCCTCCTGTGCAGCTGCTCCGCAATCCTGAGGATTGGCCCTGTCCCTCAAACCAAGCGCCAGGCAGGCACTTACCTCCCTCTCCCTTCTCCCCAGTTCTACCTTCCTAACAATGGGTCCCCCACCAGGAGTTGTTTCCTTCCCCTGCAGGGTCCCCTGCCACCCTCCTGTGGGTCTCCTTTGTGGAGGTTCCCAGCATCCTCCTTGGTCTCCACTATGGGTGCCTCCATAGAGGAACCACACTTTGAAAGAATGGCATAGGAATTGTGGAGAGGTACAACGGGAGGGATGCGCCTCTGTTCCACCACCCTCACCCTCCCTGAGCCCACTGTGGTCCAACCGCTCCTCTTTCTTGGCAACCTCTGAGGCAACGGCAGTGGCACTGGTGGTCCCTGGATGGAAGGGGAGGTCCCACAAATCCTGGCCAACTCAGCCTGGAGATGAGCAACCTCCTCCTCCCTCAGCCCAGAGAGGTGCCTGCAGATGGGACAACACTGCATCCCCCAGAACATCTCCCGGAAGACTGCTGCTCCACAGCCACTGCACTGCACCACTCCAATCATGCCTTATTTCTGGCCCCTTAACTGTTTGCAATCCTTACTCTTTCCTCTGTTTTGTTTTCTCTCTCTCCTTACTTTCTGCCTGTGTGCCCTTTAAGCTCCTGATTGTCCTGTTCTGAGACAAGAATATCCTATATTTCGCAGTAGACCACTTACTTGCTCAGAGGCAGACCTCCAGCAGCTAGAGGGAGCAGGAGAGCTACTCTTGCCCTTCTAGGATGGTGGGTCCTTGGTGGTTCTGTGATCACTCACTTCCTGCCCCTAAACAGGAAGTTCCTGTTGTCAGTCAAATCCTGTGCCTATAAAAATAGAACTAGCTTTGGGGAGGGAAGGAGGGCAATATAGTCCCAGTAGAGAAGTTCAGTCACACAGCAGTCCTTTCTCCTGGTGCCTTCTTCCAAGCTATTAGCTGAAACTTTCTAAGGCAGTCTTTAAATGTAGCTTCCTTCCAGCTAAGCCACTCCCCCTACTTACCAGATCTTTCTACAAGTAATTTAAACCTCACAGCAGTTAAGTCCTTTCAGTCACCTGAGATTTACACCTAGATAACTCATATCAGTGTCTCTGAGCAAAACCGGGAATTCTGTGGTAAATGGATGTCCTGACAGGCTGATTGCGTACAGCAAATCTTTGGTCTTCTTCAGGTTTAACTCAGGTCATTCTTCAGTGGCTTTGTCACACTCCAATTCGGATATAGTCCAACTGCTAAGCCTTTCAAAAGATTCCCTCTCAAGGGACTGCAGGCAGACAAGCCAAACTCAGCCTTTTCACCAATCTCCCATACGAACTACGCAGGAACTGCTGCTCGAAACACTCGAGCTGTTTACTCTTCAAACTCTAACTCAAGACTCACTGACTGCAGCAGGCAGCTTGGGAATTTCCCTTCAGTCTAAAAGGTTCTGGTTGGTTGGTCCATCAGTCTATCAAAGCAAGTGCTCCTCCTCCAGGTCCATTTAGGTGCCAAAGTCTCAAAACTGCAATTCCTACAGAAATTCATTCCCACAAGACCCCTGGGGACAGACTCCATTTTAGGGTCCCCAAAGGTACTGATTGGCCCTTTCTGGCAGTCCAGGACCAAGATGGTGGCGATAAACAGAACTGTCCATGCTGCAAAGAAGGCAGGTTAGACAAACTGCAAGATCATTACTATGCTAATAGATAATCAGCAAATAAGTACAGCTTTTAACAGAGCTCCTTCTGTGCAAATAACGATGGCAGAACAGAGTGATTATCTAGCAGCCCAGGCAGGACTCAAGCATAGAAACACTCAGCCCCCTCCCAGATTAAATAAGCACCACGTTATTGGCAGCTCTTAAAGAGACAGAGCAGAGAGGCATTAAGGCACTCTGACACAAACACTTTTAAAGCACTAAGACACAGGATACCAGCCTGGCAGTGGGCATTTAGGCACACCCAAGGAAGACTTTCGGGAACCCCCATCTGTAGGAGAGTTATAATAATATTCTGAAACGTTTACACTTCATTAGGCCGGAATACACTGCTTACCACCACTTTGAACTACCATACTCATAATATAATTGTTCACAACTGTTTGTTCATGGGCCTAAATTTTTGGTCTACTGGCTCATCATGAAATATTAGTCAAATGCTGACAGCAAAAGTCTCTTCCCTTCCAGTTTGATAGAAGCATCCCCCTTCCAGGCAGCCTGTCTTCAATTAGTTAGCTCTCATTATGCTGGCAATTGGTAGGGTTGTGCGATCTCCAAAAAGTTTGACTTACGAGCCTTTTGAGTCAAATCCAAAGAAGTTCTATCAGGTTCTACTAGGTCTATCCAGGTAAATCAGGGTCAGCCTGGTTCTGCTACTATGGCCAAGTTCTACCAGATACAACCAGGTTCTATGAACCAAGTTTTTCCTGGTTCTACTGGATAATCTAGCCATGTCAGACAGTCAAGAACAATTTGTGATCACCGGTCCCCCTCTCCAGTTAAAAGGTGATTTAGACCAACAAGTTTGCTACTGTATTATTCCTGTCCGACAGTTTCTCTGTCTTACTCCATATAACATCAGTTTGTTTTCTCACATGACAACTGGTTAGAATGAACACCCCCCTCCACTATCATTTATTATATGTGCCGGCTCTTACTGTCTCCGAAATCCCATCCTCCATTCGATTCCCTCTTGCAACTTCTGCTAGTAATCAACTTTGTGATACACTGCAAGAAACATGTAACCCTAGTAACACCCCTGAAAATAGACCACCCCTAACTACCTACAAACCATATTTTCCAGAATATGTGCATATCTGCTCCATCTGGTACAGTATTTCTGTAGGTTAAGAAATTTTGTAAAGATAAAAAACAGAAACTATGCTACTTTCTTAAGAAAGATTGAATTAACTCATACACCAGGAGTGTCAGGGCTAAAATCTTCTGCATAGATTTACTGTTGCTGGCTGGTGATATTGAAAGGAACACTGATCCACGGTTGCCAAAACATCCCCTCCCTCACTGGGGAGTCTTCCAGGGGCTATAAGGACCTTCAGCTGCACTGTCAGACCTCACCACAATTCTGGGTGGGTGGTTATTACAGCCTAATACCCACCCAGTCACATCTTATTTCCTGTGTATTATGGGATTTTTAAGTTTTGGTGCTCCATGTAGTAACTGCTCTAGTAAGTGGATACAAGTAAATACAAGACTTTATTAATTGGAACACCAAGCTCTATGGGACAAAATGTGTTAAAGGCCATGTACCGTAATACTAGAGCAATCTAATATGAGCTGTGATGTCAACAGTACAGTAGAAGCACACCGCCATACTACACATAATCCATGTAGAGCTCTGAACTCATGGCTCACTACCCACAAAGGTAATATAAGAGGCAGTATAGCGCAGTGGTCTAAGGCTCTGAGCTGCAAATTTGGTGACATCCAGCAGACCAGACCTGGGTTTGAATCCCACAGCTTCCACTTGCATACTGTGTGACCCTGAGCAAGTCACTTAACCTCCTTGTGCTCCCAGGTCGCTCCTGTAAAAAAGCTTTCAGCTTAGTGTGCTATACCTGGTTAAACAACTAAATTAAATTAACAGGAATATGATGATACTGTATAATTCTAGGGCTGGATTAGCAAAGACTGGGAAACCTCCTTGTGTCTGTGGGTATTTTCAAAAGGCTACATCAGCCCTGTATCCCGGGATGCAGGGGGTCTCACAACATTTAGCACCTCCCCTGTACATCCACCACATGCATTTGAGCTGAGCAGGACCAATTCCCCTTAGGCAATTGTTGCAATTGTCTAAGGCAATAGTTCTCAGACTTTGTCACGTCGAGCCTCCCCAAATCCATGGAAAAGATTTTGAGCCTCCCCCAAAAACTGAAATAATCTTGGGCCTCCCCAAGGAAAAATAACATACTGTACTTTGCGCAGTACACCACGAATAAATTGAATGCCCTTTGAGTACTTAGCTCACTTTCAGTTCTTTGTGTTATATTGACATGGAACCTTTGAAAAGAACTCTCATGTGCTCAAAGGTGTTATCTGAATAACAAATACATAAAATGAACAAATATTATTCTGCTTATTGTAAGTCACCCCCAACAGGCCAGCCTACTTGCTCTGCTATTTTCATTCTTGAACCATTGTTACCCTTGTTGGTGCCTCCATGGGTCAGACTACTTTCTCTGTTTCCTCACTCTAAAAATAACCTTCCTACATACTTTGCCTCTCCACTCCTTCCTGCTCTAAGCAACTTCTTGGGATTACGTTGCTCCTTCCTGCTGTTGCTCTTAGCACATCCATGCTCAACCCTTATATTTGGGCTGTTCTGCCATCAGTCTACAAATTGATCAATTACCACCACTCATTATTAGTTTATGGTTCATATTTGTTTGCACTATTGTTCACTGTATTTCTTGATTGTTTTGCAGTTACCTTTTGAAATGTATTCTCTCTACCCTTAGGTACATCTGGAATGAGCCTTAGCTCATTCGCCTTCCTATCACTATTAGTAAATAAATACATAAAATTCACCTACTATTATCCTCTCAATTTGCTTCATCTCTTCACACAAAATATGTAAAACTCAAAATTTAAATACTGTACTTTTTCAGACTTGCTTGAGCCTCCCCTGGAACAGGTTGGGGCCTCCCCAGGGAGGCTGGCCTCACCACTTGAGAACCCCTGGTCTAAGGGGACTTAGATTCGGCCCTTGCATTATCGGAATTGATGCAAGGTGCCGTATAGCAGGTATACTGCTACAAAGACATGTAGGCTTTGAAAATACCGCATTCTGTGGCAGGACACAGTGGGTGCCACAGGTGTAGTGCCTGTGGCCAAGTCTTTGAAAATCCAGCCCCTGGAGTGTATTAAAAGGAACAGCTGGTTTAATGGTTGAATTGTACGGCACTCTGAGCCTCTAGGATTTGAAGCCTGGTAAATACACTTTATTTTGCCTTAGCCCTGCTAGTCTTTTTAATGATTCCCATGTGCCTATCCTAAACAGGCTAGAAACCTGGCACTGTCATAGCCCCACCACCTCCCTTAACAATCTGTTCCATGTGTCCACCACCCTCTCAGTAAAGAAATGCTTCCTCACCTCCTTCCCTAAATCTCCCTCCCACCAGTTTCATCATATTCCCTCATTTAGTCACATTAAAACTGCATCTGAAAAATCCAATTCCTTCCACCCTGTTCACCACTCAGAGCTCCACAGAGTACAAGAGGGGCATTTTTAAGTGCTTTTTATTATACTTTACGGTTCCAATTATGACAGATCAAGGCCACCATTTAACTACTACTCCATGGAATGCACCCCGTGTTCTCCATTTACTGACATCATAAAACATGAGAGTATGGGGGTATGTCTCACAGTTGGGAAGTATCAACGTTTTGGATGTGGGCTCCACAGAGGAAATTACAATCTCTTCCCTCTGTGAATACAGGCAAAATGAAACAAAAATGTATACTGCACTGCACTTCTGACCTGGTGAGCTTCCTTATGTGTTTTGGGGTGGGGTGGGAGTTGAATAGGAAGATGCTTTTAAAGGTTCCATGGGGCAGTGCACAAACTATATGGAGGGGTCATGGAGAGCGACTAAGTTTGCACTTGTGGCTTCATTTGGGTTTAACCCTTGCTGGTCCCTGTGAGACACATTTGCAAAGCGAGGCCATTATTAATATTCTGTGCATTACCAGGTGCAAAGTATAACTGCTAGCTTGTATTATTGAACTATTCAAAGGATTATACATATATACAATTATCAATCAACTAATGTTGGTGGGCTAAGACAAACCATTTCCAACCTATCAGTAAGACTGGTAGGAGGGTTAATAAGCTCCACCTCTATACATAATAATGGGAAAGGAATTTCAAATTGACTGAAAGCTGAGGAAGGACTCAAATGCATAATACGTCAGTACTGTTAAGGTGAAAGCCAGTGTTCTTGTTTGCAAACTGGTAGTTCTGCATCAGAGTACATTTTTACGGCTGCATGGGCAGAGCTCTGCAGATGTTATGCCATCAATCATGATATCTTACCAGCACTGTGGAAGCACGTGACCAGACTGCTGTGCAGTGTGCTTCCACAGTGCTGCGGCATACTTTTCAGTGGTTGTGTTTATGCAATGCTTCCCCTCCGCCAGCCACATAAACACACCCACTTCACAGTCCACTTCTTTTTTTTCTGCAACTGTGGAAGTGAGGGGTGCATCTTTTTTCATCACTGTATTATCTTTTATGTGATGATTTGCACATAGTGCAGCTGGGTCTTGTCTGCTACTGTATTATAGACTGCAGCCAGGGCTTCCTCCAGACCTATAAAAATGATATGCAAACTTTGGAAAATATAGTTTGTGCCACGGCGCATCTGCCAAGTATATGCCCACAGGATAGTCTCTTACTACAATCATTTGGGGGATGCACGACATAAAGTTGCCTGCTGGCAGCCTTGACTGTAACTTTCCCATGCTATTCAGCAGCTTACAAGAGGAACTTACAGTTGAGATCCTTTTGATGCCTTACTACAACTCATATATGTTTACTGCAACACATAGAAACTCCTAAAACAAGTTTACCTAGCATTTATTTATATGAAATGTGGTGGTGGAGTCTTGAGGACAAGCTTTACAACCCCTATGCTTTCACATAACTTGGACTTGCTTTGCAGCCCCCATGATTCTAATGTAATGACGCCTTTGCTCATTTTTGATATTTAGTGCGAGGCATGCCATTTAATTCTCCTGTCCCATGCCTCATTCTGACTACAGACACCTCTTTGATAGGGTGGGGTGCTCATCTCCTGCATGTCCAGTCCCAAGGATCCTGGATGCCAGCGAAGGCCCGCCTCAACATCAATGTCTTAGAGATAAGGGCAGTCCTCTACACCTTACAGGCGTTCGAGACTATCCTCCACCCCCGGTTGCCTTCAGGTGCACTTGGACAATTCTGCTGTAGTTCACTTCCTAAACAAGCAAGGAGGCACCCATTCATACCCTCTTTGCAGAGAATCAATGAGGGTCTGGTACTGGGCAATTAAGAGAAATATCCATCTTCGGGCGGTCTACATCCCTGAGGTGTCCAACACCCTGGCGGATGCCCTGAGCAGATCCACTGCACGGGCCCACGCGTGAGAAATCTTACCAGACATCCTAAATGACGTCTTCCACCAATGGGCTGACCAGAACTGGACCTATTTGCCTCTCCGCAAAATGCAAAATTGCCTCTTTACTGCTTTCTCGAGCGAGGACCTGGAACTGTGTGGCAGGATGCATTCTCTTTCTTGAACAGGAAGATTTCTTTACACCTTCCCACTCTTTCCTCTTTTTCAGAGAGTACTACTCAAACTGGTCCGGGATGGGGCATCTATGATTCTCATAGCACCATTCTGACCAAGACAGATTGGTTTCCCTCTGCCTCAATGGCTCTCTGAATGGGATCCCCTACCTCTGCCGATTTGCCGGGCTCTGTTGTTCCAGGCTCAAGGCTCCCTGCTACATTTGAACCTTCACTCCCTCCATCTGCATGCCTGGCTCCTGAGGACATAGTCCTCTTGGGCTTCAGGGTTTCCCCAAAAGTGACAGAAGTCCTCTGGGTTGCCAGAAAGCTGTCTACACAGTCTTCCCATTCCATGAAGTGGAGTCGCTTCTCCATTTGGGTGTCTACACAGTACTAAGATCCTTATAAGTGTTCCCCTCAAGGCATCTTAAGACTGTTTGCTCTCCTTGTTGGAGGGTGGCCTTAAATATTCCTCTGTGAAAGTCCACCTTTTGGCCATTGCCGCATTTCATTTACCTGTGGGCAACAAACCATTTTCCCAGTTACCTTTGATTTGAAGCTTTTTAAAAGGTATTCTGCACCTTCATCCCCCATCTGAAATCCAGTTCCTGTGTGGGATTTAATTTTTGTGCTTAAAAAATTGACTGAGTCCTTTTGAGCCCGCTGACTCCAGTGAACTCCGTTATCTTTCTTGGAAACTATATTTTTAGTTATCATTATGTCAGGAAGACTTATTTCAGAGTTACAGGCACTAATGTGCATACCTTCCTACCTGTAATTTTGTAACGATAGGGTGTCTTTACGCACAAATCCATCAGTTTTGCCAAAGGTTGTTTCTGAATTTACTTCAAATCAGGCTATCCACTTATCAGTGTATTATGAGGACACAGTTAATCCAGGAGAATCCCTGCTTCATTCTCTCGATGTGCATAGAACATTGAGAAGTTATCTTCTCTACACTTCACAGCTGCGAAAAACTGAACAACTCTTTGTCTCTTTGGCCCCTGGAAATCAGGGCATTAGGATTTCGAAGCAGTGCTTGTTCACATGGTTGGCCAACTGCATCTGGTTTATCTATAAAAAATACGACAAACCTCTCACAGGGGTTGTGAAACCTGATTCCACCAGAGGCATGGCTGCCTCCTCGGCACGTTTCTGTGGTGTCTCTGCCTTAGAGATTTGTAAAGCCACCATGTGGTCTACTGTATATACATTCACAAAGCATTGCAGTCTAGACATCAGTTCCAAGAAGCAGACCAATTTTGGATGGGCCGTTCTACAAGGCCTCCTGTCCTAAGTCCTGATGGTTCGCTTCCTCTTCCCTTTGGCATAATAACTGCTTGGGAATCTCCCCATGTGTTATTACCTGCTACAAGAGATTGTCTCTCAGAAGATAGTACAGTTGCATAAGAACTTACCATAATACAAGATCTTTGAGAGTATCCCTTGCTGCAGATCATGCAGCCCCACCCACCTTCCCTCTTGCTGTTACTTAAGAAGGGTTCCTTGCTCCTGTCCTTTTATGAGTCCACGAACTGCTGCCTTATTTTCCTCCTCAGTTCCCATTGGAGGCCTGAGAAATGTTTTCTCATTCAGTCGCTAGGATGGAAAAGAACTGAGGAGTAGCTGGGACCTCCCCCTTTTATCCGTACCATACAGACACCATGTGGTAATGTTAGGGGGAGGTCCCAGGGTCGACTGCTGAGAAGTCATCTGGAGGAAATTATGCCTGCAGCTGATATCCCATGTGTTATGACTGCTGCAAGAGATACTCTCAAAGATATACTGTTGACAGTCAAGTATGAGCAAAGGCATCATTACATTAGAATCATGGGGGCTGTAAAGCTTGTCCTCAAGACTCCACCACCACATTTCATATAAATAAATGTCCCTGAACTTCCACCATTCTAGAACTCAAAGAGCCGGGGAAGACATCAGGACTGGGGCATCAACATTTTCCTCCTTCTGGTCCCATTGGACTCTCAGGGACCACTGAAGGACCCTCATATTCAACCTGACATGGAGACCATCAGAATCGTGGCCACCAAATGTCCCAGGAGGTTCAGATTGTCTCGTGCCAAGACCAATCTGCTGGACTGTAGTCTGCACGCCAAAGCAATCAGGGCGTCCACCTGAGCCATGGGCAAATATGCCATCCCCAAGGAGGCATCTAACACGGCTCTGATATATAGGAGGCATTGCACAGGGTCCATTTTGGACTTTAAACAATTTACAGCTATCCCCACCTGGGCAAACAACTGCAGCATATGAGAAAGCATGGACAATAGCCATTGGTGGGAGGATGCTTTCAGGAGCCAGTTGTCCAAGTAGGGAAAGACATAGAGGCCTTCCCTGCAGAAAGCCGCTGCAACTGCCACTAGGCATTTTGTGAATACCCTTGGGACTGAGGACAGGTCAAATGGGAAGGCCCTTAACTGGTAATGATGACCCTGAAACAAAAAATGGAGAAACTACCTGTGAGCAGGGTGCATCAGGATATGGAGGTGCGTGTCCTGCATATTAAGAGAGCAGAGCCAATTTCCCTTGTTCAGCAAGGTGATGAGTGTCAGGAGAGATACCATCCTGAACTTTTGGCATTTGATATAGAAGTTGAGACACCTTAGATCCAAAATGTGGCGCAAGTCCCCTGTCCATTTGGGAACCAGGAAAAAATGGGAGTAAAATCCCATACCCTTCTGTGGAAGGGGAACTGGTTTGATGGCATGTTTTATGAGCAATGCATCCATTTCATTCCTTAATTTATTTATTTATTTATTGAAAATATTTCACCAGAAAAGGCACACTGAACAAAAAGATGCTCGTCTCACGGTGCGACCTGGGGGGAGGGGTTAAAAATGGAGGCAGGTCTACATACAAACGTTGAATATTGAATAGCTCAATACAGATACTGTACATAGTTGGGTGGGATTACATTAGCACTTTTTACAATAGGAGAAACAGTACAAGAATTGGACATCAGGCACAGGGTATACATACCATGGAAACACTTCGAAGTTAATACATGATTACATAAGTACCAATAACAAGACTTGAGTGCCAGTAACAGGACTTGAGCTGAAGCGAGATGCACCAAGTTGACAGTACGAGTTGGAGGAGAAGATGGGGGGTGGTAAGGGTGTGGTGGGGAAGGGAGAGGGAGCAGCAGCAGTGCGTGAGGCTGAAGAGTGTATGTTACTAGGAAGGAGGGGCAAGGAAGGGGAGATTAGGAGGGAATAAGAGAGGGGAGTGAGAGTGTAAGCAAGAGGGGCAGTGTGTAAGCCCGGCACTAGGCTACACGAAATAATAGGCGCCAAAGGGGGATGGTGGAAGAGGAGGCTATCGGGGGGGTCAGAGGCAGTTGCAATTTGGTGCAAGGAAGTTAGTGAGGGCAGAGGATAGGGCGTGTTTGGATGATGAATGGCGGATTTGAGCCGGCAGGCCGTTCCAGAGTTTAGGGAAGAGGTAAGAGAAGGCTGATTGGTCGGCGGTGGTCCTACGGTGAGGGATGACCAATAGCCTAGCATCAGAAGACCTGAGGAAGTGGGTGGGGGTAGGAGGGGAAGATAGGGAGGATGCGAGGTAGGGAGGGAGGGAGCCGAGCCAGAAGTTGGAAGCGAATTTAGCACTATGAATTAGGTGCCGGTTGCTCAGGGATGGCAGGGCCAGTGAGCGGTAGAGCTCACAGTGATGTGAGCAGTGGGGGGCATCGAGAGCAAAGTGGCAGAAAGCATTAAAGAGGGGGTCAAGTCTGGTTCGAGTGGTCTTGGCGGCGGAGCTGTAAACGACATCGCAGTAGTCGAAGGAGGGTAGAATCATTTTCTGGACTAATTCCCATCCGACCGGAAGCGGGAGACCAGTGCGGTTTCGATAGAGGGCACCAAGTTTTGGGCGCAGTTTTGAAATGATGGCATCCACGTGTGTGGAAAAGGAAGGAGAGGTGGTGATTGAGCCAAACCCCTAGATACCTGAAGGAGGGCACTTCATCGAGGATGGTGTTATTTAGGGTATGGAAGATCAGGGGGCAGGTGAGTTTGGATAGATGCTGTCTAGTGCTGAAAGTCATAGAGACAGTTTTCTTGGCATTTAAGGAGAGCTGGTTGGTATTGAACCAGCGTTGGATTTTGTTGAAATCGGTTTGAAGTTTGGAGGAGACTTCTTTGTGGGTCCGGCCAGAGGTAAAGAGGACCGTGTTGTCTGCGTACATGTGGATTGTGGTAGTGGAGCAAGAGTTAGGCAGATCATTTAGAAGGATGGAGAAAAGGATGCGGCCAAGAACTGAGCCTTGGGGGACGCCGGTGGTGATGGGGGGAGGTATGGTCAGCTATTTTAGTGGATTGGGTTCTATTTAGAAGGTAGGCACTGAACCAGTTTGTGGCAGACACTGCTAACCAAGCCCCATATAGGCAGGATAGAAGGAGAGGATGGGATACCATGTCAAAGGCTTTTGCTAGGTCAATGAAGATAGCGGCAGTGATTAGTCCTTTATCCATCCCAGTGAGGATGGAGTCCGTGAGTCTTAGTAGGGAGGAGGTGGTAGAGTGGTGTTTCCGGAAACCAGACTGAAAAGGGGTGAAAGAAGTTAGTTTCAGAGAGAAAGTGGGAGAGTTGGGATAGTACTAGGTGTTCCTGGAGTTTGGCGAGGGCGGGGAGGAGGGAGATGGGACGGTAGTTAGTTGTGGAGGTAGGATCACCACCTTTAGGGAGGGATATGACAGTAGCGTGCTTCCATTCGGAGGGGAGTGACTCAGTGGAGAAAGAGAGATTTAGTAGGGCCGCGAGGGGAGTAGTAATGGCGGGGGAAGATAGGAAGAGGAGTTTGTTATCAAGACCATCAGGGAATTTGCCTTTGGAGGGGTTCAGGGAGAGAAGGGCATCTAGGGTTTCGGCAGGGGAGATATGTCTGAAGGAAAAAGGGCTTATACTAGATGGAAGGTGGTTAGATGTCTGGGGAGCGGGTGTGGTTGCTGGAGGAAGGGAATCTAGGAGGGCCCGGGCGCAGGTAGTAAAATAGGCATTAAACTCGGAGGCTGCCTTCAGGGGGTCGGAGAGGAGAGTCCCTTGGGAGAGGAGGGGGGCTTGTTGTTTGGGGGGTGAAGAGGGAGTTAATGACTTTCCAGAATTTAGAAGGACTCCCAAGGTTTGCATTTAGGGTGTTGTTGAAATAATCTGCCTTAGCTAAGTGGATGGCCTTTGTGCACTTGTTGCAGAGCATGCGGTAGGTGATATACTTGCCTGGGAGGAGTGTGGATTTGTAGTTTCGCCAGGCCTTGTCATGGGCTTGTTGGCAAGCTATCAGCTCAGGGGAGATCCAGGGTAGGTGAGACTCCCGGACTCTAGCCCGGCACAGGGGGGTGAGTTTGTCCCAGGCAGCAAGGAAGGTGTTCCGAAAGTGTGTGAGGGCCGCATCCATGTTAGAGCAGCTAGAGCTTGGGACCCAATTAGAGTGGAATAAATCATCCAGGAGGATGGAGAGGTTGGAGGATTTGTATGACCGTTGGAATATAAATTTGGGAGGGGATTTAACTCTATGGATCTTATGGACCAAGTAGATTAGATGGTGGTCACTGATGGAATCAGGGAGGAGGCCTGAACTAACGACGTGGTGTGGGTGGGATGTAAGCGCCCAGTCTAGGAGGGAGTGATTACCAGAATTATGGTTAGAGTGTGTGGGCTCCGAAATGGTTTGACTAAGGTTGAGAGCGGTTATTTCAGTTTGGGTTTTGTTAAAAGTGGGTGCTAGCCAGTTGTGGTTAAAGTCACCCATGACATATAGTTCACCCGACTGTGCGAGAGATGAGAGCTGGCCCAGAAGGTCGGTGACTATTGTGGTTGGTGTTCCTGTGCAGCAATAGATTCCAGCCACAAAGATAGGTAATGAGGAGGGAGGGGACAGTTTTACCATAAGAAGCTCGAAAGCTTTGGGTTCAGCTTTAGTGAGGGAGATAGTGAAATGTAGGGCTGATCTGATGTACACAGCCACACCTTCGCCTCTGGAGGGCCCGGTCTTGCCGTGTGATGGTGAACCATGGAATAATGATGGTGTTAACTGGAAGGCTGGGGTTTAGCCAGGTCTCGGATAGGATGATTATGTCGGGGGCATGGTGGGGCTAGGACCCGGAGCTGATCGAGCTTAGGGGCTAGTGTATGAATATTTAGATGGAGAAGGCGTAAGCCACGGGGAAGGTAGCTGGAACGAGTGTCGGTGGTGGCTTTGGCTGAGGGACTTGGTATGGGGTGGTTTGGGCCTGAGGTTAGGGTTGGGCCGGGGTTAGGGTGTATATCCCCTGCTGCCAGAAGGAGTAGGGCAATGGTTAGGTGGCAGCATCGAGCACGGAGAGACCGGGGTTTTGCCATGAGCAGGTTGGCGGTGGCACTAGGGTGGGCTGAGCAGAGGGTGAGGGAACTGGAGAGATAGAGAGAGGCCAGAAGGCAGCCAAAGGAATAGACCAAGGAGGAGGGGGCGGCGTGGGGAAATGGGACCAGGAGGTAGTTGGGAGGGATGCGGTGGACTTATAGGGGGCATTTGTAGGATGAGTCAGAATAGCTGGTGAGGGGTAGGGTGCTGGGTAGCCACTTGGGGGGCAGTTAAAGTGGGAAGGGACAGTAAGATGGAGGAGAACAGTAGTACAAAGGTTGTTGATGGGGACATTTTATCAAATTTGGGGAAGAGGTGCCCAAACATGGTGCCTGGGTAAGCAGGGTGAGGAATTTCAAGTAGCTTGGTTGCTCCTCAGAGAGCGTAGATACCACTTTAGAGTAGTGGTACTGTCACGGACTCTGGTGGGCAAGGTACAAGGTTCAAGCCCCTAGCTGGGCAGTTGGGATAAGGCCTGGCTGAGAGCAGGGAATCCAGGTTCTAGGTGACTTAAAGTGGCTGGGTTTGGGCCAGAAAACAGGGTTGAGATAGCGACTCCTAGTGGTCACTGGGGTTAGTGGCAGGCTGGGTGTGGGTCAGGTGGTTGGGCTAGCCAGATGGCTGGATGAGGGTAAGGTGTGGGCAGAGGTAGAGGTGGGATTAGGGAGAGAAGTAACCTAGGCAGGTAGAGAGGTTACAGGAAGCAGGAGGGGAGTCGGGTGGGGAGACTGAGGTGGAAAGGTCAGAGGGTCCCTCTAGTGGCTAGCGGGTATAACCTGCAAATGGAGAAGTGGGGACTTAGTAAAATGGGCAAACAGGATGTGACGTCACTAGACAGCAACTATAAAGGAAATGCCGAGCCAGGGTGGGTGGGGCAGTCGACGTGCGCAGCGTGTGGACGGGCTATCCCCCCACACAAGGGTGCTGCAGATGGAGGTACTTTATTACCTCTAAGCACCCGCGTGTTCTCCTCGCTCCTGGAAGGAGCTGTATAGCCAGTATCTTGCAACTGGGGGGTCGGGGAGGCAGGACGCAGGCCTATATCCAGAGGAGAGATAAAGGAATAGTTAATATGCAGCGGGAGACTGGGTCGCTTTACCGCACATGCGCGAGAGTAGCATCCCGATTCAAGCAGCAGGAGAAACAGGCAGTAAACAGATATCGTGGTAAGCTTGGCAAAACTGATACTACTTGTGCAATTGAGAACAGTACACGTAAAACACTGGTTGTAGGTATAATTCAGAGCAGTCGCTTGTGACCCCACCCCCCCGAACCTGAGATGTAGCCTGGCAGTAGTTTAACAGTCCCCATTTAGCAATGCACAGTACAGCAGTAATTAGCACAGTCAGTCACTAGTTCTAACAACAGAGACAGCATATTAATACATATCCCAAGGAGAAATAAATAAATAAATCCCCCCACACAAGGGTGCTGCAGATGGAGGTACTTTATTACTCTAAGCACCACGTGTTCTCCTGCTCCTGGAGGAGCTGTGCAGCCGGGTAGCTTCACTGGGGGGTTGGGGAGGCAGGACGCAGGCTTGGTCAGGGGTGTAATGATAGACCTTTGATGGCAAAGTAAGGGGTATCTCTGTGAACTCCGGTGTGTGTCCTGACTATCAACTGCAGGAGCCACAGGTTGGAGGAGATGGCTTGTCACCCTTGTAGGTGCAGGGAAAACCTGCCCCCGATGGTCATGGTAAGTGTCTCTGATCCCACAACTGGGGAAGACCTTCAGGCCAAAGGCTGGCCCTGCTGGGGAGCAGCAGGGATGTAACGGGACATTTTCTGAGCATTTCTAGGACTAGGCAATGTCAATTGAGGCTTTCACTTATTGGCAGGTGGTCTTTGAGCATTGGGATGTGCCCTGTAGGGGCGGCCCCTGGAGAATCCCCTGAAGGCTGGTTTTGATTTTGGATGGTACAAGGTCTGAACCGATTGAAGGGTATGCCCTGAGTCCTGTAAATCCTTCAACATTTCTTGGGTCTGTGGACCAAACAGCTGATCACCCTTAAAGGGAGCATTAAGGATAGATTGCTGCACATCCTGTGAAAATCCTGACACTCTGAGCCAAGCGTGATGTCTGAGACAAACACCTGCCCTCACCTCTCGTTTCACGACCAATGGGGGTCGCTGGCTTAATATCCCTCCGATGCAGAGTGAACATCCTCCTCGGAGAGCATTTAGTCTTAAGGCCGTGTCTGTCCTTGATGTTCGGAACTGCTTGGCTGCCCTCTCCCAGCACTCCAGTGCAGGGCCTGACAACCTTGAGCCCAGGCTTCTCAAGCTGGGAGCAGCTTACATTGCCCCTCTGATTGCCCATATCTTTAACCTATCCCTTAGCTCGGGGATAATCCCTGACATCTGGAAGGAGGCAAGGATAGTCCCTGTTCTGAAGCAGGGAAATCCCAAACTCCCTGACAACTATCGCCCTATTGCTATACTCCCATCCCTTGGTAAACTCCTGGAAAGGTTGTGGCGGAGCAACTCTCGGAGTACGTGGATACCCATGAGCTGCTTCCTGGGGCCCAACATGGTTTCCGGAAGGGTCATAGTACCACTACTGCCCTGATTACTGTAACCTCTAGTATTAGATCCACCATGGATCAGGGCAAACTGTCAGGTGCTATATTTATTGACTTGTCAAAAGTTTTTGACCTTGTCAACCATGACCTACTGGGGGAGCAGCTCAGGGCTCTC
This sequence comes from Neoceratodus forsteri, assembly GCA_016271365.2. NCBI lineage: Eukaryota > Metazoa > Chordata > Ceratodontiformes > Ceratodontidae > Neoceratodus > Neoceratodus forsteri. The sequence continues at coordinate 1,082,061,023 of CM028131.1, read as the reverse complement.
GGGTTCTCTCCGCATGCCATGAGTTGGATGATGGGCTACCTAACGGGTAGAAAGCAGCGCACCTGCTTTAACAAGGTCCTCTTGGAGCCTAGGGCTGTGACCATGGGAGTTCCCCAGGGATCGGTACTTGGACCTCTCCTATTCTCACTTTTTATTAATCAACTCCCATGGGTGACCTCTCATTGCCAAGTCACGCTGTATGCAGATGACCTTGTGCTAGTGGCCCATGCTCGTAATGCTGCTGACCTTAACCAGTGCCTATCTGAAGACTTCAGCAGAGTCTCGGCCTGGATTACCAACCATAGACTGGTATTGAATCCTAACAAAACTCAGGCCATGCTCTTTGGTTCCACGGCCAAGTTAAAAGCCCCATCAGCTATGCTCAAAATAGCTTGTGATGGAGTCTCCCTGTTGCCAACAGCGAGCTCAATTAAATATCTTGGGGTCACCCTTGACCCACAACTTGACATGGGAAGCCATATCCAAAACATCTGCAGAGCCACCAGGTGTAAGCTTGGCCTTGCCTACAGGGCCAAATACAACCTGACTCCAGGAGTGAGGCTGGCACTTGCGAGGGGAGCGCTTCTCCCCTCCCTTAGTTATGGATACCACCTATTTGCCAGGTCACCCCAAATCCATCTTAATCGGTGGAACATGGCATATAATGATATCTGTCGGTTTGCACTTGTTGCTCCCAAACTCACCCACCGATGTGAGCTCTATGACAAACTCAGCTGGCTCCCCACTACGGAATTCCTGATCCTTGGTGTAGGAAACTTCACCAGGAAAGTGCTTGCTATGGGCATCCTGTCGGGACTGGTGCATCTCCTCCCAAAACTGGACGCCATCCCCTACCAGCTCAGGTCACAGACCGCCGAGTTGCTTAAAGTTCCCCCTACTCGGACCCTTATGGGGGATCATGACTTTGCCGCTTTTGTGCCTAGGCTCTGGAACTCCATTCCGGACTCTGTTCGCTCTGCCCCTTCCCATGGACCTTTTGCTCCTCCCTGTGGTCCCACCTAAAACAAACGACAAGATGTGACTGCTCCTAGTCTCTGTAATGTAATACTCTATAGGCCACTATTGTCCACTCTGAGTCCATGATGGTCTATGAAATATGTATTCAGTGATTCTAACGTCTATCTATGTCCTGTAACAATTTGTACTATGTGTGGCAGTATCTCTGCCCTTATACAAGAGTTGTTATAGCTGTTTTTTACTGTATCATGCTGTTTCTCCAATGTTTCCATGTATGTATACTGTATGTTTTGTGCTCTCCCGGGTCGTTCCTGAAAATAGGCATACTACTTGTCTAGTGTACTTACCTGGTAAACAAAACCTAAATAAATAAATAAATAAATAAATGTATGGGCTGCAGTGTCAATGGCATCATAGGTGGCCCTGAGCAGGTGGTGGCATACAGCCACCACCATAGACATCTTAGCTGTCAGATCCCACTGGGCAGAAGCCACAGGGAGAAATTGGACCATTGCCTGGGAGGCTTTTAGGATTTCCTCCTGATATTTCAGGAGGTGTCCCATATAATTAAGTATATGGAGAGACATAGTAGCAGAGGCATAAACCCTTTTCTCCATTACATTCAATTTCTTGGATTCCTTATCAAGGAGTTGAGCACTCATGCTGAGGTCTAGAGGATCTATCATGAGTGGCATTGATCACTACAGAGTCCACCTGAGGCGGATACAATGAAGTAGGGGTGGTCCACTGGGGCCTGATAAATCCTATCAGACTTACAAGGATTGGAGGGAATTTTGAAAGGTTGTTTCCAAGCAGCTCAAATAGCCTCTTCAAAGGCGACCACCAAAGGGGGAATGACCACAGTGGGGCATTCCAGTACACCTAAATACTGTGCCAACTTCTTTCTTGAGGTGTATCATAATGTTTGAAAACATGGGCTCATCTGGCGGAGAACATGGGGGTTCACCCTGTACAGATGAGGTGGCTAAGGAGGACTGAGGGGAGTCCTCCTGGTCCATACCTTCCTCATCCTCCAGGTCATCCAAATCCCAGTCCTACAGGAAAGGGTCATCCATGTCCACATCCTGAGGATGAAAATCCTGGGAGACAGGGGAAGAACTGGACGTCCTCTGGGCCAAAGAAGACCAAGAGGGAGCAGAGACCAGAGCCAACCCTTCACTAGGGGGGCAAGGGGTCTGTGTAAGGTCCAGGATAGTATTTACTACAGCCTGGACATCAATCATGGCCATCTGCCCAGTGGAAGTAGCTAGGGTAGAATGGATTGAGTAAATGGGGACCACTGACTTTATTGAAGAAGGCAGTGGAACCAAGCAAGCAGTCATTGACGAGGGGTGTGTATAGGATCCCAGGATTGTCAATGAGGGCGCCTACATAGAGCCCTTTGAGGTAAGGCCGGTCGTCGACGAGAGGATCATCGATGGGCCAGAAGCCATCATCCTAGAAACCACTGTGGGGGGAGGTAGTGATGGAAGCTGCAATTTCACCCCAGAACCCACTGTTGGGGGAGCTGTCGATGAGGGAAGAGAGGCGCCAACAATCGTTGATGGTGTAGAAGACAGTTTTACAGTGGCAACCTTCTCAGCACTTACCTTTCTGGTAGTGGTCGGGGTACTCATCATCGATGACGATGGTGCGGCAGAAACATGCTTCTTTTTGTTGGCATGTTTCTTACCAGGACCCTGTCCCATTGATGAGGAGGGCTCACCCACAGAGTGGTGAGAACTCGAGTAGGATGTCAAAGACTCCCTGGGCTTGGAGCATTGCTACTGCTCCAGAAGGGCAACCTTTTGCTCCATGAGGAACTCATGAAGCTGTTGAAGACTTTGGTGGCCTTGTAGAACTGCTTAGAGAGGATACAATCCTGTTTGTCATGTTCAGGACAAAGGCACTGAACACAGACATCGTGGAGGTCCTGTGTAGTGATTCTGTGACCACAGGTACACTTTCAGAATAAGGGATCCAAAGACATTGGTAGATGAACTCGTTTAGAATTGTTTGGTAGGTAGAATTTTTTGTTGATGACTGGTAAGCACAGCTCCAAAGGAGGACTTGTTGCATGCAGGTCATGGTTGAAAAGAACTGAGAAGTAGCTGGGACCTCCCCCTTTTATACATGCCATACAGACACCAAGTGGTAACATAAGGGAGAGGTCCTAGGATCGACTGCTGAGAAGTCATCCAGAGGAAATGACACCTGTGGCTGAGATCCCATATGTTATGACCTGCTGCAAGAGATTGTCTTAAAGAAGATCTACAAAAATGTAAAATGCTTTCAAGTTTAAAGTGACATTATCAAAACCCAATGACTCCTGTTTAGCGAATGTCATCGACCCTATGTAAACGAGCTTTGCAGGTTTTCTTGCGAGTTTTATATTGGCTGGATTTATGTGCGAGTTCTACTCTGGCTGGTAAGTTGATGAAGAGGGTTCCCATAGTAGAAGATTTCTTCCCCCCCAAAGACTGCCATACTCAGAATAGCATCCCCACTAGTGTGTTACTTCCTCGACACTCCCTCACATCACTGTGGCTGCCAGCTATTGAAATTCTACTGAGCTCAGGCTGTTTGGAGCCAAGTTCAATAATTTATTTATGTACAGTTGCCAGAGCCCCTCTCCCCTCATTGGCTCCCAGTGTACACAAACAAAAAAAAAACCTTCCACGTGGTAAGGTCACACATATACTATTTAGGAATAGGATTCAACAAGTTGAATGATGGGACTAATTATAGTGACTCCTCGGGGTGCATTTTTAAACACAAGGCAAAGCAGAGTGTCTTCAAACTTCTTGGATATGGACAAGTCAGGAATTTTTGTGGCTGTGTGAGCGGAGATCCGCAGACGATATGCCATCAATCATCTTGTCTTACTAGCAATGTGGAAGCACATGACGGGACCACTATGCAGTGTGCTTCCACAGTGCTGTGGCATACTTTTCAGTGGTTGTGTTTACGCGGTGCTTCCCCTCCACCGGCTGCATAAACACACCCACTTCACAGTGCACTTCTTTCTCTTCCACAACTGTGGAAGTGACAGGTGCCATGCACAGGATAGCTGATGACTCACACTGCGCATGCGTGAGTATCATGCATGCACTGCTGATATACCCGGTGGCACTGGTAAAGGCACTAATTCACCAGCGCCGTTCCTAAGGACGTACTTTGGCAGCACTACTAACAGCACTAACTCACTGGCACTGCTCCTAAGGACATCCACCAGTGGCACTAGTAAGTAATATAAATGCTCCTAAACACTCTGCGCAGCCGTATCAGCTCTGATCAGATTTTGTTTCTTAATACTGCAACTATAAATTCCATCAGATTCTAAGGGCCATGTCTCATGAGGTCACCACCAAATCTGAGACAACGAAGGAGGGGAAAGGAGGAGAATACCAACGCACTACTCAATCAAGTGAAACATTCAGCACTTCAAAGACTTTCTCAGTCAGATTCAAACCAAGTATAGAAAAGTATGGCCAAATGACAAGTAATGCAGTTTTATAATACAACCAAAAGTATTCCTTCACAGTCATTTAGAGACTGGAGCATTAACATGTGTTGACTAACTATACTGTAATAACCACATTCTTGTTTCCCAGCATGTAACATTTGTTTGTATTTTTGTTTACTTTTCTTTTCATCCTTGAAGTTCTCATGACCTTGCCTGCATGTACTGTCCTTGCACTTTGTAGTCTATATTTGCACCTCCCAGATCATACATGAAAATAGGCATCAGTTCTGCTTAGAGTACTCAACTGGTAAACAAAAAACTAAAATAAATACCTATATACATACACACATACTTGCTGCACATCAATAAATAAATAATTAAAGTAAATCGGAACATTGGGCGTTGTTTACCTCACTATAGTACTATGGTATAATGTAATGGTGCTATGATATTATACAGTATATTATTTAGACTGTGGTTATTGCCATATGATGCTACTGTTGAATTTTATGTGTGGCATGTTAAGGGTTCTGCCTCTACAGTATAGCTTGATGTTGCTACAGTATATTAAGATTTTTAAATAGGTAGCTATCATTCCTTTAGTAGGCTATATAAATGTATAAAATTAAGGTTTTAAGGCTTCAGTGCCTTCTACCTGATACGAACATACAAACATACGAAGTCGCCGACAGAAAAAGGCCCATAGGTCTATTAAGTCTGCCCAGGTGTGTAGCTTGACTTTAGTATTCCTGCAGGTGCCTCCCCCCTTTCCCTACCCATCCTCCCCTCTACCCGGACTTTCCCCCATTTTGTCCTTGCCTGTACTTACCCTGCCCCTGACTGTCCCATCATTGCTTAAAACTGTCCACGGTTTTCAGTTTGATCAACTCCTCCGGCAGTGTGTCCTACCCAGCCACCACCCTCTCTAACTTCAGACTGGGCCCCCCCCCTTGTGACCCTCCCTCTCTTTAAGTGGAACAATCCTCCCTATTTGACCTTGTTTATGCCTTTTAAGTATTTAAAGGTCTCTATCATGTCCCTCCTCTCCCTTCTGTCCTCAAGGGAGTACATGTTGAGCTCCCTCAATCTTTCCTCATATGGCATCTCCCGTAGCCCCATGATCATCTTTGTTGCCCTAGTTGTACCCCCTCCAGCAATCTCACATCCTTTTTTAGGTAAGGGCACCAGTACTGCACACAGTACTTCAAGTGTGGCCTCACTAGTGATACAAGGGCAGGATACACTCCTCTTTCCTGGATGTGTAACCCCTTGCAATGCACCCCAGCATCCAATTGGCCCTTGCTGCCACCCTTCTGCACTGTGCCAATACCTTCAAATCCCCTGTGACTAGTACCCCTAGGTCCTTCTCCTCCTCTGAAGTTCATACCTGCATTCCCCCCAGCCAATAGCTGGTACTGGGGTTTCTGGATCAGAGGTGCATGACCTTGCACTTCTTAGCGTAAAATGCCAACTGCCACTCCTTTGACCGGTGCTCGAGTTTAGCTAGATCCTCCCTGAGTGCCTGCCTACCTTCCTCACTGTCCACTTCTGCACATATCTTTGTATCATCAGCGAACAGGCTGATCTTACTCTTGACCCACTCTGCAATGTCTCCTATAAAGATATTGAATAAAACAGGGCCTAGCACTGAACCCCGCAGTACTCCACTAGTCACAGGTCTTGGCTTGGATGTCTCCCCCCCTTACAACTACCCTTTGTTGTCTACTCTGAAACAACTCCAAACCCACCTGACTAGTTTCTCCCCTGCCCCCATGTCCCTCAGCTTGCCCAATAACCTTCCATGAGGCACTGAGTTGAAAGCTTTACTTCCAGATACAGGGCATCCACAGCATGACCCTCATCTACCACTTTTGTGACCCAATCAAAGAAGTCGATTAGGTTAGCCTGGCATGATCTTCCCGGGCCAAACCCATGCTGTTTCTCATCCTGGAGTGCATTACATGCTAACATACTAAAATGCCAGCAGAACAGGCCTAACGGTCTTTCGTGTCTGCTCGTTTAGTCAGCCTCCACCCTGGGAGCTGACCTTGCTGCCCCCCTCGTCCTTTCTGGCTTCTCTCTTCCCAGTCCCGGATATTACCACTGCACAGGACTTTGCATCCAGAACCCTTCCCCTGTACCTGTCCCACCCCCTCTTGAACCCCTCCACCGTCTCTGCCTCCACCAGCACCCTGGGCAGCGCATTCCATGGCTCCACCACCCTCTCAGTGAAGTAGCACCTCCTCCTTTCTCTCCTGATTCTCCCCCCTCCAGCTTCCACCCATGCCCTCTAGTTGACCCCCCCTTCCTTCGGAGCACCTGGACTGCTTCTCCCCTATTTAACCCTTTCATGTACTTGAAGACCTCTATCATGTCCCCCCCCGGTCCCTTCTCTCTTCCAATGTGTACATATTTGGCTCTTCAAGCCTCTCCCCATAGCTCCTGTCCCCCAAGCCCCAGATCATTTTGGTTGCCCTCCTCTGGACCCTCTCCAGGAGCTCAATGTCCCTCTTTAAGTGTGGCCTCCAAAACTGCATGCAGTACTGGAGGTGTGGCCTCACCAAGCAGTTATGCAGGGGGAGTATCACTTCCCTCCTTTTGGAGGTGATCCCCCTAGCGATGCATCCCAGCATCCTGTTGGCCTTGGCTGATGCAATCCTACAAGTCTCAGAGTTCTTCATCTTGACTTCCACCACCACTCCAGGTCCCTCTCAGCCATTGAGACTTGTAGCACCCCCCCCCCAGGTGTACTCTTGGCCCGGGTTTCTGGCTCCCAGAGGCAGTACCTTGCATTTCCCTGCATTAAACCACAGCTTCCACTTTCTAGACCACCTTTCCAGAGCCTCCAAGTCCCGCTGTAGGGACACTCTCCCCTCCTCCCCATCCACCACCGCCCCCAGTTTTGAGTCATCCGCAAAGAGGCTCATCTCACTCCTGATACCCTTCCTTATGTCAGAGACATAGGCATTGAACAGAAGGGGCCCAAGGACTGATCCCTGAGGACCCCACTAATGACCCTCCTTGGGGATGAGACAATCCCCCACCACGACCCTCTGGGTCCAGTCCTGGAGCCAATTGCCTATCCATCTGATCATCTGGTTCTCCACCCCATTTCTCCCAGCTTGTGCAACAGGCCCCCATGAGGAACAGAGTCAAACGCCTTGCTGAAGTCAAGATAGAGGACGTCCACCAGTCTACCCAGGTCCAAGGCTCTCGTCACCCAGTCATAGAACTCCACAAGGTTTGTCTGACGTGATTTCCCTGGGACGAATCCATGCTGTCTATCGTCCAGGCACTCCAACTTTTCCAGGTTCCCCAGCCTCTCCTTGACAATGCCCTCCATCACCTTGCCCACCACCGATGTCAGGCTGACGGGCCTGTAATTCCCTGCCACCTCCCTTGATCCCCCCTTGTGGATAGGCACTATATGCACCACCTTCCAGTCCTGGGGCACCAACCCTGTCCTCAGAGAGATGCTGAAAAGCTCCACCAGGGGTTTCACCAGGACATCCACCAGTTCCTTCAGCACTCTGGGATGTAATTTATCCGGCCCCAGTGCTTTCTCCGTCTTAAGGGACCTGAGGGCTTCCCTCACTCTCTCTGCCGTGATTTTCACCTCCCCTACCTCGTCCCCCTGCCTTGCCTTCCCCCCTCCTGCTAGCTTACTATCTAGAAATGTTATCAGCCTCCCCTTCAGAATGGTCTCCATCAGCTTCCCCACTATAGACGTCAAGCTCACCAATCTGTAATAGCCCGGTTTGTCCTTGGGCTCACTCTTGTGTAGAGGCACCATGTGAGCCATCCTCCAGTCCATGGACACACTCCCTGTCTCTCCAACGAGGTGTTAAACAGGTCTGCCAGAGGGCCTGCCAATATCTCTGCCAGTTCCTTCAGGACTCTTGGATGTACACCATCAGTTCCCAGTGCCTTGTCCACCCACAAGGCTTTAAGGCCTTTTAGAACCCTATCCTCCTGGATGACTCCATCTGTTAACTTGCCCCACCTCATTTCCCTTGTGGTATTGGCCCATTCTTTTCTTTCATGAACACCGAGCAGAAGAACTCATTAAGTGCCTCTACCTGGTCTTCCCCTTTTTCTGCCCATCCCCCTTCCCTCTTAATTCTAACAATCTCATCCCTACAACTCCTCTTCTCCCTGATGTACTTGAAGAAATCTTTATCTCCCTCTCTGATCCCCTGAGCTGATCTCAGCTCCCTTTCTGCTTTAGCTGCCCTGACTGCCCTGCTCTATTCACTAGAATTTTTCGAGTACACCTCCTTGACTTCCTCCTGCCCAGATTTCTTTTACCTGTTGAAGGCCACTCTTCTCCCTCACCTTTCCCACCACTTCCCTGCTGAGCCAGCTAGGTTTTTTTGAACTGAACTGCTTACTCTGAAACTTGGCACGTGTTTGTGGACTCTGCTAGACCCTTCTTTATGATAGACCATTTCTGTTCAGCATCCATCCCTGGACAAATTCCAGCCAAATGCCCCCCTAGGATGCTGCCCATCCTGGAAAAATCTGCCTTCCTGAAGTCTACCATGCTCATCCTGGTCTTAGCTGACTCCCTGCCTGTGTTGAGGAAGAACCACAATGAGCGGTGGTCGCTTCCTGCTAGTGGGTCTTGCATGACCACATCCTGGACTTGTTCCCATTTTTGCTAACACAATGTCCAGTATGTTCCCTTCCCTGGTGGGCTCTGACACCCCCTGCTCTAAGTAGCTGTCATGGATAGCCTGCAGCAGTACTTGTTCCCTGACGTTTGTGTTAGTCATGATCAGCCAGTCAATTCCAGGTAGTTGGAGTCACCTACGATGACTGTACTCCCTCTACTGCTGACTTTTCTGAATTGCACCACCAACTCCCTGTCATTCTCCTTGTTTTGTGATGGTGGCCTGTATATCACCTCCATCCTAATCTTCTTACCTTTGGAGTTTTGGAGCAGTTTCCATGTGGCTTCTGGCTTCCCGTCTTCCCCCTCCTCCCTGCACATAGTATGAATTCCCTCATGTAAATAGCCACCCCTTCTCCTCTTCCCTCCCTCCCTCCCCTGTCTTTGCCGTACACCTTGTGTCCAGGGATCATGAGATCACAGTCATGGTATTGAGTGTCCCAGGTTTCCATGATGGCTGCAATGTCTACCTCCCTTACCACCATCATTGCCTGGAATTTTGCTACCTTGTTTGCCAAGCTCCTTGCATTCAAGGATACTGCAGGCCACTGTGAGCCTTGCCCCTCCTCTCCCCATCCATCTCACCTACTTTTATTCCATGACAGATTCTCCCCCTTCCCCTCCTTTCTGACTGGGGGGGCTCCTGGTCTCCCTGATCAGTGATTCCTCTTTGCAGTCCTCCTATGACCTCCCTTCTTTACTTTAAAGTTATTTTAGTTTTAATGTAATTCACCAGCCCCTGTTTCAAAGTCCTTGTACTTTCATTGCTGAGATGCAGCCTGTCCTGCGCATAGAGTCCTTTCTTATTTCATGTCTCACCCCACTCTCCTACTACGCAGTACCCCATTGTTGTGCACCTCCCCCAGCCACTTGTTGAACTCCTCTATTCTTTACTTCCTAGCGGTGCTTGCCTTAGGTTCTGGGAGTATCACCGAGAATGCCACAGATGTGCCCACCTGAGTGCAGATCCTTCCTACCTCTTTGAATCTCTCTTGCACTTCCTCCACCCTACTCCCCTCCAGGTTATTTGTACATAGATGTACTACAATATGAGGTGTATCACCCCACTCTCCACACACTTCTGAATGAAGTGTCCTACCCTCCCCGTCATCATACCTGGTCCTAAACTCCCTCTGGCCAATTATCCTTGTCGTCCATTTTCCTCCCTCTCACCTTACCCCTCCTCCATTCCTCCCCTACCTCATCCACACCCTCCCATCTTTTAGCACGTCAGACTTCTGTCCCCTCTACCTTGCACTTCTCATACCAATCACCCCCCCAGACAGTGGCCCTTCAGCCCGCCCACTCCTTCCTGACCCCACCCACCCACCCTCCAACCCCTACTGTGTTGCTCATCTGGCCTTGCTATGCTTTTGCTGTCTCTCCGCTTGAAATACGGTATTTTGTTCTTTGAGACTCTATAATAATGTTTACATTTGTTTGTATGTTTATCTTCAATCCTTTGACGTGGAACCTTTGTAAACGAGCAGTTCTTGCTCAAAGGTATTTGTAATCCTAGAGTTTAATAAATAAATACAATAGAATAAAAAGCACTCCACCCAGGCCTGTCTTTTCCTCGCTCCCTTACTTCCCCATCTCACCCCTTTCAGAATTGAATCCCCCAGTAGGACTACTCTTTCCCCCACCTCCTGTCCTTTCCCCATGTTTTGCCCTACCTTGGTCCCCTTTACGTCAGTGTTCCCTCCCCCATTTCCCTGCCCCTTCCTCACTCTATCTCCCCCACCCTGAGTGCATCTCCACCTGTGCTCTTCCTCCTCCAGTCTTACCGTGTTCCTTTCCCAGCCCATCCCCTCAAATAAATTTACCCCTCCTCTCTGTCCCTTTCTTAAGACCTCCCTCTATCCCCCCTTCTCCCTTGTTTGTCCCCTGCCCCCCCCTTTAGTGGTTCCACGACAATCCCATCTGCTTCCTCGCCTCTTTTAATTACCACTCTACAGTCCTTCCCTTCCCCTGGTACACTGTATTCTCCCTCCCTGCCTCCTGCTCCCTTATGTTAGCCAGTACTGAGAACCTATTACTAGTCTCCAACCTCTTGCCAGTGCCCTCCCCTGAAATCCCTCCCTGTCTCTGCCTTCCCTGACAGGTTCCCTATCTCTTCTCCCTCTTCCCTCGTTGCCTATCACCTGCCAAGTTCCCATCCCAGTGCTCCGTGGTTCTGGAGGAGTTGGTGCTCCTGGCCCCATTGTTTGTCCTACTCCTTCTGGCCTGTGGCAGCCTGGTGTATCCTGTGGAGGAGCCCTCCTTGTTCCCTTGGCCCCCCTCTGCCCCCCCAAGTCATACCTGCTTCCTCTCCCCAGCTTCCATTTCAAACTTTCTATTACTTGCATAACTTGTCTGAACTGACTGCACACTGGACACCCCCAACACCCTCCACACGGTCCCCAGCAAAACTGCTGCTCCATAGTTTGAGCAATTAGTTTCAGGTTGCCCTACTGTATATATATTTTTTATGTTTTGGGGTCATCCACTAGCACCAAACACTGTCTCAACTAGAAAATAAGCAGGATGAACACCACTGTAAGGTTCTTCACAAAAGTTGTAAACAAATTTCAGTTTTATTCCTTGCGATTGTTATCACAAAATGTTCCTTACACATATGTGCTCCCCAACACCTCACACCTTTTTTTATAATCACATAGCACCAGGATACTTCACTAAATATATGTTAGCATAGAACTACAGTGATACCCCAGAATTTCACTATTATCCTGTATTAATTCATTCTTATCCATAACATAGTGATTTTCTAACTAGTTCAACAAAAATCTTTGTTCCTTTTCCTTTTTCTAAATAAAGACTTTACTATTTTCTTGACAGTATTTTGGTCCTGATCACAGTGATGTTAGACGAAATCATATAACTAGTTATAAAAGTTCTTCCATTCCATTTACATGTTGTTGTGCTTTATAAATAAGCCACATGGCCTGTTCAATGCTCACCCATTTCCCTTTGTCTCAGAAATGTAACTCCTGCTAAAGTGTTCTATGTATCTTTAAGTTCTGTTCAAGTAATCTGAAAACAATGCAGTTCTTCATGTCACAAATACTGTGTCATTCCTAACTTTATGTTGTAGTTACTACTCTATGTCTCAGAATGCTTAAACATCTTACTTGAAATTCACTGCCAAGCATTTCTTCTGTTTTTCTTATATCCTCAATTTCAGTTTTTACAGGACTCATAGTAAAGCAGGCTCATTTGTATCATTCAGTTAGTTCTCCCTTCAAAGTAATCTTACACAAAATATTTACCACTACAATGTTTTTTTAACCAACTCTGTTGCACTTTTGCTTTTTTAAAAGCATTAAAACTAGTAATTGAAAAATCTGGGTACTCACTTGTTCCTTGCTGCTCCACAACAATGCAAACTCCCTGGGCTGGATTCACAAAGCTTTCAGGAGGTGCAAAACCTTCCCTAAGTCCCCAAAACTGCCGTAGCTATGGAAAACAAGCATTTGTCAATGCCGAATGTTGGTTTGCTGGCATTGGCATTGGTAGTGCAGGAGTTAGAGAGATGCATAATAGGAATGGCAGTGAAGTATTGAACTGATGCCAACCCACCCCCATGCTGCAGAGACTGACAGGCATTGGGGTGTCCCTTTGGGTGCTGGCCATAGTGCTCATGCCATTTCACCTCCTTATCCTCGGACACTGACAAAGCGTCACGGTGTGCATTGGGGTCTTCGAGAGTTACAAGGGTATGTGGGAAATATACAACGCACGCTAGGAACACTGCCATTTTATGGGCGTTTGGCACCAAATTTTCAGCATAGGCATTTTAGCACCTCTGCTGATGTACAGTGTCACTGTTATTTCCTCAAAAAGTGTCCCAAGAAGTGATTTTGCACAGCGACCACGCTATTCTGTGCTGGAAGTGCGAAAACACATTTTGGGCAGGATATGTGAAACGATGGCTGTACTGTTCATCAAGAGGTGTGGGAAAATGACAATGGTGAAAATCCAGAGTGAAAATATCACAAATGCACAATGGTATGAGTGTGCGTGCAATCTGCCAACGCACACTCGGAACACAGTCATTTTATGGAGTATCATCACCAAATTTTCAACATAGGAATTTTAGGACCTCTGCTCATGAACTGTGTCACTGTCATTTTTCATAATCTGGCCCAAACACTGATTTCTCACAGTAACTGCGCAATTGTGCGTCGGAAGTGCGGAAACACATTTCAGGCAGGATGTGGAAAATGACAACTGTACTGTTCACAAGGAGGTGTACAAAATTGCAATGCTGAAAATCCGGCATTAAAATGTGCAGTCATGAAGTTATGAGACCTCTTTGTGCTATTGCAACACAAGCAAATAAACAGGCATTTGTTGGATTTTTTCCCACCAAATTTGGAACATAGGCTTTTTGAGAGGCCACCTCATGAACACTGGCACTGTCATTTTGTTAATAGGTCCCGAAAGGTGATTTCACGCAGTGACTGCAAAATCACCTTTCGAGGCTGATTAACATCATGACAGTGATAGAATCCATGAGGAGGGGCCCCAAAAAACACATGTTAAAAATTTGGTGCCAAAATTCCAACAAATGCCCAAGCTATGCAGCAAAGTTGAAAAAACCCTATTCATTCCATTATACAGCTTACCGGCATTTCCTCAGTTTGCAGTCGGCTTTGAAGAGTGCAGATGTGTTCCCGTCCACCGAAGATCAGTGCACCAGACTCGAAGTGTAAGTATGGGTGAGAGGTGTGTGGGGAGGCAGGGTGTGCAGTGGGTGGGAGCGGGTGGGGGCAGAGACTATGAGGGACCGTTTTATTGTTACAGGGTAGAAAAAAACTAACATCAGCGGGACAGTTTTTTCTTTTCAGAGAACTTGCACGCTGGGGTGGCTCACAACATGCCATCTAACTATTTTTGAGGGGGTTGCACCACGTGACAGAGGTTACTGGGCACCCTTAGCCGGCGAACAATGGGCGTAAACTTAATGCTGACGGGATTGGGCAACCCCTCGGCACACAATGACAGCAGTGGGGAGGCAAGAGCCGAGGGGATTGGGCATCCCCCTGGCATATAAGAAATGTGGGTTGATTTATGCCAACGAGGGAATGGGCTTCCCGTCAGCACACAATAAAAGTGGGGGAGGGGAACTGAGGTGGATTGGGGCACCCTCTCGGCATATCAGAAATGGGGCTGCTGAATGCCGGCGGGAGTGGGCTTCCCCATCTGCAAATTTCTGTAGCCACAGAAAGCCAGCTGAGTTGGGCACCCTGAAGTCGGCCGTTGGGTGGCCGCCCACTATGCTACTAATGTGGCAGCACGCAGGAAGGGTCTGCTGTGTCTGATGAGCTTTGCTCGGATTGCAGTGGACCTTTCCTTAGATGTGCTTGCCACATTAGCATGCATGGTGTGGTGCCAGCATGTAGGCTGATTGGGGAATGAGGGATGCACCTACTGATGCGTGCCCTGCATTCGCCCAACAGTGGCTGTGCCTCCAAATCTGCACTCTTCCAAGATGTTGACTTGCATGCAAGCACGGCAAGCCAACTTAAAAAGGAGAGATTGCTCTAAGTATTATTCACAAAAACCTCCACAACTGCAGAAAAAAACACTACAGAATGTGGAAAAAAGTGCAGCTGTGGAAGTCCCTGAGGAAAAAAAAGGTGAAAGATAAGTAAGGCATAGCTTCTGCAAGGCTATTCTCAGACAGTTTTTCCCGCAGTTGAGGAAAAAATGTTACACAAAGTGTAATGAGATATAACTCTCCCTCAGCAAACTGGAGTAGTACCCCAACAATTGGAATCAATTAAGGTGGAGGTGATCCAAAGGTAATAGCATCTCAGATAGTTTAGCAGTGGCTGATGTTACAGCAACAAAAGCACACATTGTCATGATACAGTATGGCAACAGGCAACAACCACCAGACCCAGTGCAGCCCATGATGTAGCCCCACAGGCAGTAGAACCTGACCAGTCTGCAGTGAGTGCCACCCCCACAGGCAACAGGATCACCCCAGGGAGGGATGACCAGCAGTGACTGTCGGACACTGTGGTGCCATGGTATTACTGGTACCTGTGGTACTGCAGTGGTCCCAGTTGAGGGACTGGTTGCAGGTATCATTGTGGGTGCTGTCAGCCTCATACAATGGCACCAATGTTAATGTCTGCTGCTTTAGCTACATGGATTTACTATTAATGTGTGTTCTCAGCCATTTCCACAGCTGCAGATTCACAGCTGTGGATTTGCAGCACTTGTGAGATTCCCACAGCTGCTGGAATTCTGCAGCTGCGGGACTTTTGCAGATTTCCCTCAGCTGTGGAATTTTCTTTAAGAATATTGCTCAACTGCATTTCTGCAGTGCTGCAAGCCTTTTTCCTGCAGCTGTGGGATTTTTGCAGTTCTTTGAGAATCTTGCCCCCTGTGTCTGGGGAGTGGCTGCTGGCAGCTGATCGCAATTTAAATATCGCTGGAGGTGGGGGGAGCAACAGACTTTACTAAGTGATGTCATGCTGACTCCATGCCTCAGTGTATCTGGAATTGCCCAGAACTCAGGCACTATTCTGTGCTTTCAGATAGCTCAAGTGGTTAGGATGGTAAACGGAAAGCCTGAGCAAAAGAGCACAACCTCAATGGTTTTCCCCCCACCCAGGGATGAAATTCCCAAATACTTTTTTTACCTATTATTTTCTATTTTATGCGCTACTAATAATACACACTCTATGTGTTATTTTTCTGTTTGTAGCTTTGTTTCTTGTTTCTAATTAATCTTTTAAAAATAATGTTAGAATCCTGGTTGGTGAGGGGTTTTCTATGGGGGGGTCGGTGTCTTTTCAGATCAAAATCCTTATTTGGAATATACTGTACTTCAAGATAAATCATATCATTTTGTGCACTCACACTCCTGTCTTATTGTATATTACTTATCGAAAGCAAATTTCTTAAGCCTTCCCGGTGGCATAGAGGGTTGTGGCACTAGACACCTTATCTCTCACCCTGCTGGTGACCCGTGTTCGAATGAGCATGGTCTGTCGGAGGTCAGCATGGTCATGTCCTTGGCTGTCTTAGTGTATTCCCTCATTTTATTGCAGTTTCTTCTAACTCACATAAAATGAGATTTTGGAATGCTATTCTTCAGCCTAAGATCATGATAACTGCTGTAATGCAGTAGTGTGTTCCAGTCTGTTTCTTTACGAAACAATGTAGTTTATTTTTTTTTTCTATTTACATTTTTTCCTCCCCAGAGCCCTGATAGGTGGCTACTGCCCTCCTGATGGAGGGACTTCCTATCTGTTCCTGCTGCTCTCACCCTTGCCAGTTCCTGGGAATTTTCCCACTGCTTTCCCCCTGTGGTGGGGCCTGGGAGGAGGTTGCTAGCTTCTCCTCCCCCCAGAGACCCAATCCAGAAGCCAGGGATTGCACTCGAGAGCAGCAGACCATCACAGAGCCGCCAGGCTTTTTTCCACCATTTTCTCCCATCTCTCTTCCCTACCAGCTTGAGGATGTCAGAACGTACCTCCCGACCCATACTGCCCTCCAGCCACTGCCAGAGGGCAGCCAACAGGCAGGATGACAAGTCTCCCTCCCTCTGAAAGAGGAGAGCAGTCCTCTGGATGCTTGACCCTCTCTCCCCCTGCTGACCCCAAGAGGCCCAGGCTCGTTCCCGAACCCAGGTCACCGGCATGGCATGAGGTGTAGTGACCAGTGTCTCAATCTCCAGTGCCACCAGGCCAGCCAACAATGTAGTTTCTAAACCATTATTACCTTTATATATGTGTAGATCTAAAAAAGCTATGCTGTCTTTGTCTGCCATCATTGTAAACTGTAAATTCCTACTTGTGCTGTTCAAGTATTCATGAAATGTTGTCAAATCTGCTTCACTACCTCTCCATATCATGAGAATATCATCAATAAAACATTTATAAGCTATAATTTCCTCAAAAAAGGGTTTGTCATCCTATCTAGTATATCTGCCTGTTCCATGTCCCACATACAGAGGATGGCATAGGAAGGAGCCATAGTGCTCCCCATTGCCATCCCTCTTACTTGTAGGAAAAAATCTTCTTCAAACTTAAAACAGTTTTGTTTCAGCACTATTTCAGCCAAGTGACATAACAATTCACCTGGCGGATGTAGCTCATCTCTTTCCCTAAGAGCTTTCATTAAGGATTCCAACCCTTCCTCGTGATTAATGCTTGTATATAGCTCTTTTATATCAAAAGTGACTAGCCATACATCTCCCCATTCTCTTATGTTACTATTCATTTCCTTGATGATATCTATTATGTGGTTGGAATCTCTACAAAATGTCCCCATTATACTGACCTCTGTGTTGATATGAAAATCCACATATATGATAGGGGTTCCAAAATGGAATATACCCCTGATATGACTGGTCTTCCCAGTGGTGTTACTGGATCCTTGAGGATCTTAGGCAATATATATAGAAAAGAGATATCCTGGGTGATTTTTTTTCTGTAACATGTTCCCCTCTTCCTCTGCACACCACCCCATATCCACTACTTGTTCAAGCAAATCCTTTATGTCAGTTCTGATCTCCTCAGTCAGGTCCCTGTCCAATTTCATGTATTTCTCAACATGTTCCGATTGTCTAAAACATTCAGTCTTGTATTTAGAATATTCCCATAGGACAATTCCCTGCCCTTATCGGTGGGCTTGATAACAGTTAATGTGTCCTTCTCTAATTCTTTTAAAATCTCCCTTTCAGCACTAATTAGATTATTGCATTTTGGTGTCAAGTTCTCCTTATCCATTATTTTCCTTATGTTCTTTGCTACAATTTTTATGTAGGTTTCTACAACTTCTGTTCCTTTGTTCATGAGTTGGGTTCATAAGAAGGCTATGTTGAAAATTTGGTGTAAAAAATATTAGAAAACAACAAGGTTATGAGCCTACATTGAATTTTACGAATGCAGGTTTGTAACTTTGGTAATTTTCAATATCTTTACCTCAAATTCACAACATAGCCATATCTTTACAGCACCTAATGAATGTGACAGCAGCCATTTTTTTCAAATCCTGGCCAAAATGTTTTTATTTTACATCCTGAATGGTGACTTCATGGTCCCTGCATGAAATTACCTTTCGAGCAGGAGCTGAACATTTTCTCTGCTCTTGTTCATGAGGCGGGATCATAAGAAGGCTATGTTATAAATTTGGTGTAAAAATATTTAAAAAAAAAACAACAAAGTTATGAGGCTATGTTGAATATTGCAAATCCAGGCTCATAAGTTTGCTAATATTCAGTATTTTCATCCCAATTTTTCAACATAGCCATTTCTTTACAGCACCTCGTGAATGTGACAGCTGTTTTTTTTTCAATTCCTGCCCAAAATGTGTTTATGCATCCCAAAAGGTGATTCTGCAGTCCCTGCACAAAACCACCTTTAGTTTAAGAGATGAACATTTTCTATGCTCTTCTTCATGAGGCAAGGTCCTAACAAGACTATGTTAAAAATTTGATGGAAAAATATTACAAAACTAAAACTTTATGAGCCTATGTTACATTTTGCAAATGCAGGCTTGTAACTTTAGTAATTTTCTGCATTTGTACCCCAAATTCCTCAGCTGCAGCCCTGTCGGCGCTGGCCAGTGTCTGTTTTGGTGGCTATTATATCAGCAAGGAGGATCCATAAATTGCAAGCACTTTACATTGATTCCTCATATTTGATTTTCCAGAGGGAAAAATGGTGTTAAGAACAAATGTACATTTACTCCATAAGGTGGTGCCAGAATTCAACTTGAATTAGACAGTTACCCTGACAGTGTATTTTCTAAGGCCACATGCCAGTAGAGGGGATGCAAAACGTCTATACATTAGCTGTCAGAAGGGCCCTTGGTTTCCGTAAGTCTAGAACAGAGGACATTAGGAATGATTCAAGCCTACATTGAATTTTCTGAATGCAGGTTTGTAACTTTGATAATTTTCAATATCTTTACCTCAAATTCACAACATAGCCATATCTTTACAGCACCTCATGAATGTGACAGCAGCCATTTTTCAAATCCTGGTCAAAATGTTTTGTGTTTTTTTTTACATCCTGAAAGGTGATTTCATGGTTCCTGCATGAAATCACCTTTCAGGCAGGAGTTGAAAATTTTCTCTGCCCTTGTTCATAAAGCAGGATCATAAGAAGACTATATTATAAATTTGATATAAAAATATAAAAAAAAAGTTATGAGGCTATGTTGAATATTACAAATCGAGGCTCATAAGTTTGCTAATATTCAGTATTTTTACCCCAAATATTCAACATAGCCATAGCCATTTCTTTACGGCACCTCATGGAAAAAGTGGTGTTAAGAACAAATGTACATTTACTCCATAAGATGGTGTCAGAATTCAACTTGAATCAGGCAGTTACCCTGACAGTGTATTTCCCAAGGCCATATGCCAGTAGAGGGGATGAAAAAGTCAGTACATTAGCTATCAGAAGGGCCTTTGGTTTCTGTAAGTCTAGAACAGAGGACATTAAGAATGAAAACAAACAATTGTCACATAAGGTGAGGTGTCAAAGTGACACCCAGCCTCTATACAGACCATATCAAGGTGTACAGTATCCATACTATATTTCTACTATGCTATGGCAAGGAAAATGCCCCAGCATGGCATTAATGTGCACTCCACTCTGAGTACAGCAGCATCAATGGCAGCAAGAAGCAATAGTAAAGTTACTATATGGCCCACAGTACACACATTCATATCTCATTATTGTCTGGATACACAGGTATAAGAGGATGTTTGATCTGAGATTTCTGTACTTCAGAGCCTATACCCAAAGTAATCATACAGCCCTCCAACCCAGGGTATTGCTTGGACAGTGTATACATTTGACTGGACTGTTCTAATTCATGATGTGAGAATGAAAAGTTATGGTGGTAACAGCTTTTCTTCTAATGGAATAGAACAGTCAGTCAGACTAAACATTTCCTGCCTCCACTTTTTATGGCTATGGGCAGAGCCTACAGCCATCTTGCTTTAGCTAGAAAAATGGGATTATTGTGGAACACAATTTTTAGTACTTTTCAGTGTATCCTTCCTTGACTGCAAATCTCTATGGCAGTTAAAGAAATACTCTCTTCTTTCTGTTTAGAATGATGGACACAGACATCCAAGCTACTTTTCTCTGAGAGCAAATGTGCACACATTACAAACACATCTAAATATCTTTAAAACTATTCAAGGTGTGCAAAAACAACCTGTGTAAAAGTTTTTCAGGACAAAAATACCTTTCACATGAGGATAGTCACTAATCTGAATTCTTAATATTTTGTAAAATATGGTCTTCCAAATAGCCTCAATTTTCTCTCTCTCTGAGTGAACACAGTAAGAGTCATGCCAAATACATGTAAATATCTCAGAAAATGTACTAATATACAACCAACATGAAAGTTGTTCAGGACAAAATGACCTGTGAAATGAGGGTAGTCACTAATCTGAATTCATTAGATTTTCTTAAATATAGCCATTCAAACGGTGAAAATTGTTAAGAAAAATGAAAATTTAGGTAATCAGATGACCATAGTTTAAAAATATCATTACTGCAGCTTAATGAATAGGCTCATTGAAAAGGTATTTTTGTCTTGAACAACTTTTATACTGCTTGTTTATATGTAGCACATATATGTTTTGAGATAATTACATTTGTTTGGCATAACTCCTATGAAAAATGAAAACTGAGGTAATCGGATGGCCATAGTTAAAAATATATAATTAATGCAGCTTAATGAATAGGCTCATGTGGAAGGTCATTTTGTCCTGAACAACTTCCATACTGGCTTTTTATCTGTAACTTGTATACTTTTAGAGATATTAACATTTGTTTGGCATAACTCCTATTGAACTTCTAAACAGCCTCATTTTTGCAAACCACTCTGCCAGTTAAGTGAAATTCTAGACCAGACCACCTTGTTCATTTCTTGTCATGCCTAATTTAAAGTGGACAGGAACTGATTACTTAATTCTGCTTAAAGTTGGACCAGCATAACATTCTGTGGTGATTTGCATATGCAGCCCATGATGCTTTGCATTGTGGAGGCATGTGTGATTTTGTATTTTCTTGAAACTTGGCTTCCCAGCCAAATGCCCTTTGGGGTAACCCTTGCCTCAGTGTTTGCGCACAGAGGTTCTTTGTCTTTTAAATAGTTTTTTATTTTAATGGGTTCATCACAATATATCCAAGGCACACTGCCTTAAGGGTAGCTGGTCCATTCCACTGGGGTGTCAAACAGACAAGGCATACTGATGAGTCCTGGTAGGATGAAACATGTGTCTATGTCTTCTGTTAGCACCCTTTGCAAACTGTGTGAGAGGCCTTTCGGCACCATGCAATTCTGCTTAAAGTTGGACCAGCATAACATTCTGTGGTGATTTGCATATGCAGCCCATGATGCTTTGCATTGTGGAGGCATGTGTGATTTTGTATTTTCTTGAAACTTGGCTTCCCAGCCAAATGCCCTTTGGGGTAACCCTTGCCTCAGTGTTTGCGCACAGAGGTTCTTTGTCTTTTAAATAGTTTTTTATTTTAATGGGTTCACCACAATATATCCAAGGCACACTGCCTTAAGGGTAGCTGGTCCATTCCACTGGGGTGTCAAACAGACAAGGCATACTGATGAGTCCTGGTAGGACGAAACACATGTCTATGTCTTCTGTTAGCACCCTTTGCAAACTGTGTGAGAGGCCTTTCGGCACCATGCAATTCTGCTTAAAGTTGGACCAGCATAACATTCTGTGGTGATTTGCATATGCAGCCCATGATGCTTTGCATTGTGGAGGCATGTGTGATTTTGTACTTATGTTAAGCTGTTTGAAATGTCTCTATTTTCATAAATTATATTTATACATGTAAAGGATCTCTATTTAACTGTGTCTGAATAAAAGCTGAAGCTGTCAGTTGTGTTTTGTATTGTTTTCTTTGTATGGACAACATTCTGTGTCATTCCTTTCATGGAACCAAGAATTTGGAGTTTTGACTATGTCACTTCATGGTTTCAGAACCGTGGACACTGTACTGATAAGTTCATGCTAACATTTCTGAAACTGTGAAGTCACAGAAAAACTTGTTGCCACATTGTTCCTTGTAACACAAGATCCACAGAAACAGATGATTTGATACATTTTATTGGGCCAACAGAGTTGTTACAAAAAACACAGGTGCTTTTAGCTTTCAGATTACACAGAATCCTTCATCAGAAAACACTGGCAGTTGTTTTAGAAGAACATACTTCCTCAAAACCCAGATCATACAAAAAAATGCAAAGTTGTTAAAGACCCCATTGGTTAAAACTGCATTCAAAAAACCAACATAACCATATAAAGACATCAAAAGGTCCATCAAAAGAAAGCTATCCCAAGGTCAAATGTCACCAATTTGAAAGTTCACTTATGAGAAAAGCATTAAACCAACTGAAGCTTCATTTTAAAACCATCTGTGTGTGTCTGTGCTAGCATTAGTAAATGACAATGATTAAAAAACCACAAGGAAAATAAGCTTAAGCAGTACATAGTAACTAATGTTAAAAGTCTTATAAATATGAAAATATCTATGTGTTAAGTAAAAAATAGGTTAGAAGGTAACCTGCCCTAGTGTAAATTAATCTTTTACCAGCTGTTTCACACAGTGGTGTCAATCAAATTTTATATAGTGTAAGTACTGTTCAGATACATTTTTCTTAAACTCTGTGTACAATAAGTCCATATTACTCATGAATAGTCAAACCTATACTGTCTTAAACATGATATATCTGCAATTCTGTAACAAGTGACCAGTGTATGTGTACATTCAAAACCCAAAGCTAACACAGACCCCCTTGTAACTGAAATACTGCTATCCTAATATGTTCATGTATCAACATGTGTCCATATGTACCTAATCTACTATTGTATTAAATAACAGTTCTATAAATCTAAAACCAAAACAAAACGCAACTGACAGGTTCAGCTTTTATTCAGGCACAGTTACATGGAGATCTTTTAGAGGTATGAATATAATTTATGAAAATAGAGACATTTCAAACAGCTGCATATAAGTAATCAATCACTGTCCTCTTTAACTTATTCAGACTCATTATGTGTTTAGAATGTTGGAGACAGAACTCCAAACTGCTTTTCCTTGAGAATCTTCCTAAGGCACTGTGCAGAATTCTTAGCAAATGTGCACTCATTCCAAACAAATATAAATGTCTTTAAAACTATTCCAGGTGAACAAAAACAACAAGCACGAAAGTTGTTCGGGACAAAAAAAAACTTTCAAATGAGGGTAGTCACTAATCTGAATTCCTTATATTTTGTAAAATATGGTCATCTTATTACTTCTATTTCCATTTTGGTTTTTACAAAATTCATATTTCTGATGACTTTAAAAAAAACTATAAAGATTTAGATTAGTGACTACTCTCATTTGAAATGCCTTTTTGTCCTGAACACAAAAATGTAAAATAATGCACTTTGAGCACAGAAATCCAGAGGCAGAGTACAAAATGGGTGGAGTGGTATTGACAACATTAAAAAAGCACATGTAACCCCTTTGTTACCCGGGGTTACTAGAATCCCAGTAAGACCTAGCGGTAGGCAGGGAAGGCAGCTTGTGAAACTCCAGTTAAATGGGTTTCACACTGTCTCACTCTGTCTTCAGTCACGTCACAGCTGAGACTTGAGAGATGACATCATTATAGAACTGTCACAGCTGCATGAGCCACTTTGGAATCTACAGCTCAGGGAGTGAGTTTAGAATTTTGGGAAATTCAAAGGGGAGTCTTCCATTTGTCCTTAAGCAAGAAGGAAGCATCAGTCTGCTGTCTGATCTCTCACTAAGAAATAGGAAGTGTTCCTGTGTTTTATCTTTTTTTAAAGTGGTGGAGACCACTCCCCTGGTTTCAGTACCCCCTCCTTCTGGGGGGAGGAGGAAAAGTTTTCTGTGGGTTCCAGGGGCAATCCCCTTCTCCCACCATGGAAGGAAGCTGCCTGATTTAATTTAGTCTGTTCTTGTATAACAGCAAAAGTTACAGTACTTCGCCTGTGGGGCACCTGCAATGAATGGGTAAGTGTTTGGCTCCATTTGAAGGGGCAAACATATTGTTTTCTTCAGTTGGGAAATGAATGGGGACTGCTATTTGGGAGGACTATGTACACTAGGATGAACAAATGGAGCAGTCAAACAGTTTAAAGTTTTAAATGGATTTAAAGTTCGCTGTAGAGGGGGTGCTTCAGGTCATCCAATGTTCAATCTACATTTTAAAGTTCTAAAGTTTTCTGTGTGTCCAGAGAAATGGCCAGGTATGGGCTGTGGGAGCTGGAGGTGGGAAAACCCCCCATCTTTAGTAACCAGGTCCACCTCTACGGATTTCTTCTGTGTTTTGCTACTTGCCTCATGCACTTGGCCAGTGATGGGGTGGGTACCCAGACATGGGTCACAACTTGAAAATCTCTCTAGGAGTTGCAGACTCTAAGTGGTGTGGGAAGCCACAGGATGGGAAAATTACTCCTTGTTTGATGGGAGTTTTGTTTGGAAGTAAGAAAACAAATCTCTCTAGGAGTTGCAGACTCTAAGTGGTGTGGGGAGCCACAGTTTGGGAGTCTCCTTGTTTGATGGGATGTTTGGGTTCATTCTTCAAGTGGACTGTCAGTCGAGTGGCCGGCAGGGGAGCCGGGCCAGTCGGACTATGTATCCAAAGTGCATGCAAAGTCCGGGCTGAGTGCCTGGTGGGTCCAAAGCCAGACAACTGTAGTAATGTGTTCATTCCTCAAATGGACCGCTGTGTTAACCTCTAATCTGCACATACAGTAACGTAGCCCTTTGGGGGACCATGCAATGCTTTGTTTATGTTCAGTTAGTTAATAAATAAAGCCACACTGAAAAATCCCAATTCTGGTTCTGGACATTACAGTTATTGCTTCCTGTAGTTGGATTTACTTGGGTGTCCCTGTGCAGAGTAGCCAAACCTAGGTCCCTTGTGCCAGGTCACCTCATCCTTCCCTGAACCCAGGTCCCCCACCAGGTATTGCTGCCAAATGCCAACAGCATGCCACCTGTCATTTTAGTAAAAAGGCAGGGGTGGGGACCCCCACTTACAGAAATGGAGGCACCGCTGGGATTTGTTCGGGAAGGAAGGTGCTTGGGCAAGTAGGCTAGCGTTTTGGCTATCTGGCAATCAGCAGCCCAAAAAAGTTGAAGCAATTTCCCTAGTGTGTTGCTGTGTGCTGTGAATCTTGTGCTGCTGTTTAAAAAATGCCAACTGTTTACCAAGGAGCTGTAAAGCCAAAGTGTGTGTCCTTGTCCTGCATCAAAAAAGTTTACAGCGTTTTTGTCAGTTTTAAAATGAATTTCTGTGAAGGAAAGTGTGGAAAACTAGGGGTAGCAACAGAGAAAATATGCTCTGAACATTTGAAATGCTTTTAAAAATGAATTTCTGTGAAGGAAAGTGTGGAAAACTAGGGGTAGCAACAGACAAAATATGCCCTGGACGTTTGAAATGCTTTTAAAAATGAATTTCTGTGAAGGAAAGTGTGGAAAACTAGGGGTAGCAACAGAGACATTATGCCCTGGACGTTGGAAATGCTTTCTGTGCAATGCTAGGAACTGCAGAGTTAATGGCAATGTTACATGGTTGAAATGGGCTCCCGCCATGGAGTCAGTTGGAAAAAAGTGCATTTTTCAGTTTCAATTTGCCTGCTCGGTGATCGCCAAGAGGAGAGGAGCCCTCGTGAGGAAGAAGAGGCTCATTTGCATGGCGTCGTGTGGTTGGTCAGTTTGCCATTAGTGCCGCCCCTCAGCCAGCTCTTCTGTGATTGCCTCAGCATTCGAGAGGGAGACAGAGAGTAGTGTGTGTACTGGCAGTGGAGGAGCGTTCGTGAAGTGTTCAAAATGCTGTAAACAGTAAAAAAGTGACTTTCTAGTTAAAAATCGGGCTCAACCCGCCAATCGATCATGGGATCAGTGAATTGTGTGGTTAATACTACGATCGCGGAGACTACCCGCCCGTTTGCATTCTGAGGCCTTCAAAAATCTGGCTGCAGGCTGTTTTACTCCATCGCAGCAATCTGCTACAATAACAGTGAGTAAATAATTAAAACTGCTCAAAACAGTGATTTTCTGTAATGCCATATAAAATGTGTGTGTGCAGCTGTATAGTCGCTTTGCAAGTAGCGATTGTGTGATGTCCTGCTGGCAAGTGCAAGTCTGTAAAGCCATTAAATGTGTGCATAGCAATGAAAGTAGCCTCAGTTTAAAGTTTGCAGCTAGAGAGAGACTGTGGGTTGTAAAATAAGTGCAACACTAATAGAAGCAGGCAATCCTGTGCTGAAACCTGAAGTTAAAGGGACTGTAATTAAATGAATGTTGCCAGCATGTGAAAAGTCAAAGGAAAATCCTGTAAATGTGTTAACAGCCAGAACAGAGCAAGTTGTGCAGTTTGAGTAAAAGTTATTAGTAGCTGATGTAAATCGGGTGCGCAGTGGCTTGACCCAGAGTCTGATTGTTGATGCACAGGAGTGCTGCCGCTGCCATTACAGGATGGGGTAGTAAAGTAAACACAGCAGCAGAGGAGCCATTTTAAAGCTACAGGGTGTGTTCATTTAAAGTGGGACTTTCAGTTACAGTGAACTTTTGTTTATTTTTCTGCAGTTATGGCCTCAGGACCAGCTCGTTACCCGGATCATGCCCGGGTTGCAGTAACAGCAGCAGTAAATAAATAGAGAGATATTGAAAATTGGTGCTATAGAGGGGAACTCCCTCCTGATGTGGCAATTCCTAATTATCCAGTGCATGTATGCCACATGTGTTTGAGTGCTGGAAGGGATGTCTTCATGATTCCTCACTGTGCTGGATGCCTTCAAAAATATGGCTTGTATAAAGCACCTCCAATTCGTTTGGCTCCCACATGGACACAACTTCAAGAATCTGCAGTTGGCAGCACACAGCATCAGGTGGAGCCTGTGGAGGGAGGTCCCTCGGGGGAGTGTGGCACAAAGTTAGAGAGTGCAGAATTAGAGATTGAATCTGAAATTGAAGCATTGGATGCTGGATCTCAGAAGGCAAGTTCAGATAAAGCATCAATAGTCCCCTGGGTGGGGGGCCTAGCCCAAGTCTTGAAGGTGAAGATGAGATGTGGGAGGCCTTTGAATGGGAGGTGTCGACCTCCGCTCCCAGTGATGAATGGATAGTCTCGGGGTGAGAACTACTGCTCACTCCTGGGCTCAGATCCTCAGTGAAGAGGAAGATGAGGGGAACCTATGTGGCCTTGAGAAAGGAGCGGTACACAGCCTCAAGATCTTGCCTCAGAGGAATGTGTTCAAGAAGGTGGTGATGCCACTGCCCTGGCTTCACCAGAAGAAGAAAAAGTCAGGGATCCATTTTTAATTTCATTGAGGATGCAAAGCTGGCAGAACCAGGACTGGCCACCCCCAAGCCAGGCCAGTGGTCCCAGATTGACCAAAGCAAGTAAAGAGGAGAGACTAGTTCGTAGAAAGGCCAATGAAATCTTTGGTATGACCTTTCCTACCTTTCCTCAGAGAGTCTGGGAGGAGATTGAGAACTGCAGGAAATCCTGGATCTGGGATGAAGCAATGAAACATGTGCATCCTGGGGCTAACCAGCATGTAAAGAATAGACTGTTCCATGAAAAGTATACACAGTGGAAGAGAGGCAGGACACTGTTTATGGACAGAGTGAGAATGGTGGACGGAGAAGGACGTGAAGTCTACCACTGTGTGGATTGTGTGCATCCAGACGGAGTAATAATTCAAGCCCCTGACCCCCTTTACTATTGGCCTCAGTGCAAGTACCTCCCAGTAATTAAGCCCATGCCTACAAAATGAAGAGCCAAGCAGTGGTAGTTTTCCTTTTTGTTCCTGTTCTAAGGTTCCTTCTCCAGCTATGACATCAGCCCAGCTGTTTCCAGATGTGCAGTCCTGTGGGTTCCCGGAAGATGTCAGCCCAGCTGTATCAGAAGAAATGCTGCCAGGGAGAGTCTTCGGAAGGGACCAGGTTTGTGAAATCCGAATACTTCAAGAAGCTGGCAAGTCCAAAAAAATCTTTTTATTCTATCTTTATGACATTGCAGTACACACCCTACACTACAGACTTCAAAAGTGTGTGAACTGTCCTCAAAGACTCTCCCCTTCGGGATTATTGCCTTAAAGAACTATATTTCACGGGGTTCCGGCCCAGGAGAGACTCTTTAATGGACTGGCCTTCGGGCCTTGTAGTCACTAGTTGAGACTTTTAGGGCACTCCATTCCCCCCAAAGGTGTATTGTTACCAATGTCATTATTGTACTTTAATGTAGATACTGTGTTTTTCTACCTTTTTCCTTTTCTAAAAAAAAAAAAATGTTCTTTTTTGGGATTGTTCAGTGTTTTGTTTTTCTGTATGGTAAGGGTTGTTGTTGTTGTTGTTGTTTAGATAGACTGTACATGCAGACAAGGATGTGTTTTTTTTTTGTTTTTGTCTTTTCTTGCAGGTGTTCCTGGAAGACAGAAGAGAAGACAAGAAGAGGAGGAGGGGCTCATCGGAGTTCCTCGTCAATGCTTATGGAGTTAGAATTTAAATGTACTGTATTATTATTGCTAATGGTTGTAGTTGCAGGCTGCCCAAGGTCGGGGAGGTCCCCGGGTTTTGTTTTTGTTTGGGATGTTATGTTAGAGGCAGATAGGTTTTCCCTAGAGGGTTAGGGGGGATGGACAGGCTGTGGCCCTGACTTGCAGTAGGGGCCACAGTGCTGATCTATCAGGGCTATGCTCTGGATGGTTCTACCAGAGCCACTAGGTGTCCATAGTAAGTGGATAGAGTAGAGGCTGACATGTCAGCTATAGGCCTCTAGGCCCTTAGTGTTGCCTACCTGTGCTTGCACATGGTAGGAGGGGCCTGATCACCCCCCTCCGCAGGTAGCACATAGGGTGGGATGGCCTAAGGCCGAGTGCATAATGACTGGGGACAATCATTTTCCTGGTCAAGGGCGAGTGTAACCCCTTTGTTACCCGGGGTTACTAGAATCCCAGTAAGACCTAGTGGTAGGCAGGGAAGGCAGCTTGTGAAACTCCAGTTAAATGGGTTTCACACTGTCTCACTCTGTCCTCAGTAACAGCTGAGACTTGAGAGATTACATCATTATAGAACTGTCGCAGCTGCATGAGCCACTTTGGAATCTACAGCTCAGGGAGTGAGTTTAGAACTTTGGGAAATTCAAAGGGGAGTCTTCCATTTGTCGTTAAGCAAGAAGGAAGCATCAGTCTGCTGTCTGATCTCTCACTATGAAAAAGGAAGTATTCCTGTGTTTTATCTTTTTTTAAAGTGGTGGAGACTGCTCCCCGGTCTCAGTACCCCCTCCCTTTGGGGGGGGGAGGAAAAGTTCTCTGTGGGTTCCAGGGGCAGTCCCCTTCTCCCACCATGGAAGGAAGCTGCCTGATTTAATGTAGTCTGTTCTTGTATAACAGCAAAAGTTACAGTACTTCGCCTGTGGGGCACCTGCAACGAATGGGTGAGTGTTTGGCTCCATTTGAAGGGGCAAACATATTGTTTTCTTCAGTTGGGAAATGAATGGGGACTGCTATTTGGGAAGACTATGTACACTAGGATGAACAAATAGAGCAGTCAAACAGTTTAAAGTTTTAAATGGATTTAAAGTTCGCTGTAGAGGGGGTGCTTCAGGTCATCCAACGTTCAATCTACATTTTAAAGTTCTAAAGTTTTCTGTGTGTCCAGAGAAATGGCCAGGTATGGGCTGTGGGAGCTGGAGGTGGGAAAAGCCCCCATCTTTAGTAACCAGGTCCACCTCTACGGATTTCTTCTGTGTTTTGCTACTTGCCTCATGCACTTGGCCAGTGATGGGGTGGGTACCCAGACGTGGGTCGCAACTTGAAAATCTCTCTAGGAGTCGCAGACTCTAAGTGGTGTGGGGAGCCACAGTTGGGGAGTCTCCTTGTTTGATGGGATGTCTTTCCAAGTAAAGTTTGGGTTCATTCTTCAAGTGGACCGTCAGTCGAGTGGCCAGCAGGAGGGGAGCCGGGCCAGTCGGCTATGTATCCAAAGCACATGCAAAGTCCGGCTGAGTGCCTGTGGGTCCAAAGCCAGACAACTGTACTAATGTGTTCATTCCTCAAATGGACCACTGTGTTAACCTCTAATCTGCACATACAGTAACGTAGCCCTTTGGGGACCAATGCAATGCTTTGTTTATGTTCAGTTAGTTAATAAATAAAGCCACACTGAAAATTCCCAATTCTGGTTCTGGACATTACAGTTATTGCTTCCTGTAGTTGGATTTACTTGGGTGTCCCTGTGCAGAGTAGCCAAACCTAGGTCCCTTGTGCCAGGTCACCTCATCCTTCCCGAACCCAGGTCCCCCACCAGGTATTGCTGCCAAATGCCAACAGCATGCCACCTGTCGTTTTAGTAAAAAGGCAGGGGTGGGGACCCACGCTTACACACACATTAAAAAAAAAAAGCTTTTACATACAGTTGATTACTGTTTAACAATATTATGCATCTATGGCTGCACTGTACATCTGATGCAAACCCATAATCATGTCGTTTCTCATTTGAAGCGAAAAGGGGCTAGGGTGGATGCCATAACTGACTCCTTGTCTTTGTGTTAAAGGGGTCAGTATTTTTACAGCAAAAACAAGGAAAGGGGTCATTTCTAAAATGTGCAGATGAGCATAGGGACCACTTAGAAACACAGAAACATAGAAGTTGATGGCAGATAAGGACTGCAAGGCCCATCCAGTCTTCACATTTCTTTTTCTACTTTATGAATGTGCCATTGGCATTTGCTCTGTCAATGGCCTATCTATTCATACTCATCTGTATTGCTCCCTTATGCCTATACCATGCCTGTCTGAAGCCCTGCACTGTATTCATATCCACCACTTCCTGAGGTAGGCCATTCCATGCATCCACCACCCTTTCTTTGAAAAATAACTTCTTCACATTACCCCTTAATTGGCCTCCCTCTAATCTCATGCTGTGTCCTCTTGTCCTGCTATTTTTCTTATATTGAAACATGTTAGAGTCTTTCACCTTGTTAATGCCCTTAAGATGTTTGAATGTTTTGATCATATCACCTCTCTCCCTTCTTTGTTCTAGGGTATACATATTGAGCTCCATTAATCTGTCCTCATATGTTTTCTGTTGCAGTCCCTGCACCATTTTGGTTGCCCTTCTCTGGACTGCCTCAATTTGGTTAATGTCCTTGTGCAGGTGTGGCCTCCAATACTGCATGCAGTACTCCAGATGGGGCCTAACCAGTGTCTTGTAAAGAGGGATTATTACTCCCTCTTCTGACTTGTGATACCCCTACTAATACACCTCAACATCCCTCTAGCCTTACCTACTGCTTTAGTGGTCTGCTTGGATGATTTCAGGTCATCGGTGATGAAGATGCCCAAGTCTCTTTCTTCCCTTGTGACTGCCAGCAACTCCCCTCCCAGCCTATAGGTGGCTTCAGGGTTTCTGTTCCCCATGTGCATAATCTTGCACTTCTTTGCATTAAACCCCAGTTGCCACTCTTCCGACCATTTTGCTAGTTTATCCAGATCTCTTCTCATTCTGCTCACCCCATCTGGATCATCTACTTGGTTGCAGATCTTGGTGTCATCTGCAAACAGACAAACCTTACTCTCCAGTCCATCTGCAATATCACTGATGAAGATATTGAAGAGGACTGTCCCCAGGACTGATTCCTGAGGTACCCCACTTGTGACTTGCATCTCTTCTGACTGTATACTGTTTACCACCACTCTCTGTGTTCTGCCCATCAACCAGTTTGCCACCCAGTTGATCAACTTCTGACCCACCCCAATCCTACCCAGCTTATTAATCAATCTTCTGTGTGGAACAGTATTGAAAGCTTTGCTGAAGTCAAGGTAGGTGCTCCCCCTTGGTCTACCACTCTGGTTACCCAGTCAAAGAAATCTATGTGATTAGTTTGACAGGACCTTACTTTTGTAAACCCATGCTGTCTTGGATCTTGTGCGCCTATGAATTCCAGGTGTTGCACTATCCTTTTCTTAAGGAGAGCCTCCATAATCTTGTCCACTACTGAGGTAAGACTGACTGGTCTGTAGTTTCCTGCCTCCTCCCTGCTTCCACTCTTATGGAGCGGGATCACATGAGCCCTTCTCCAGTCTTCTGGGACCTCTCCTGTGCTCAGAGACTCACTAAACAGTTCTGCTAATGGCTCTGCTAGTTCCACCCTTAGCTCCTTTAGTACCCTGGGATGTAAGCCTTCAGATCCCATTGCCTTGTCCACCCTGAGCTTATCGAACTCTTGTAGGACCCTTTCTTTTGTGAAGGGACTAGTGCACACCTCCCTTCCCCCTGTGTCCGTGGTGCTGAGCTGTGGGCCCTGCCCTACCTTCTCTTTAGTAAATACTGAACAAAAGTATCTATTAAGGATAGATGCTTTAACATGGTCCTCCTCCTCACATGCCCCCTTATCCCCTTTGATCTTGTTTTCAGAGCATGCCACCACCAGCAGCTACCACTTCGAGACTGTTACTTCCCCCACCTAATACAATCAGGGGAAAACCAGAAGTAGTCTACCAGCACTGCAATCAATATGGTTAAGGCACATTTACCAGAAATTACTGCTTAGAAATGAATGAGAAAGTGACTGTGATGACGAGCAAGTCCAAGAGTAGATCTTTAGTTTATTAATAATCTCCTCCTGAGTCTGATTTTTATGGCTGTGTAGGCCAAGCTCCACATATGTTATGCCATCATCAGATTTGTATAAGAGCACTGTGGAAGCACGTAACTGGACCGCTGTCTGATGTTCTACCACAGTGCTCTGCCATAG
This sequence comes from Neoceratodus forsteri, assembly GCA_016271365.2. Taxonomy (NCBI): domain Eukaryota; kingdom Metazoa; phylum Chordata; order Ceratodontiformes; family Ceratodontidae; genus Neoceratodus; species Neoceratodus forsteri. Next base: position 1,082,028,111 of record CM028131.1, on the reverse strand, counting down.
TTTCCAGTGATTCTGTTTATGCAGCCCTTCCCCTCTGCGGGCCGCATAAACATACCCACTTCCTGGTGCACTACTTACTTTTCCTTCCACAACTGCAGAAGTGACGGTAGCTGTGTGCAACATGTGCTGACTTAAACTGCGCATGCATAAGTATCATGAGTACATATATAACCCCCACACCACCTTTGACTAGCTGGCTCCCCTCCTTAAAATAACTACTGCCAACTACATGGCATACAATTTACTTTTGGCAGAACTGCACACATGGTACCACCCCTAATGCTGGAGTGTATACCAAGCTCATTATCTAGAGGATGGGGGTGGGGGTACATACTAAAATGAACCTTTTTATTTACAACCATTTCAAGGGGAGAGGATGCTAGGCATATGCTAGAACTAACTGCTGAGGGCCCCCAATAATGTTCACACTAAAAGCAATAAGTGGAATGTCCAAAGCAGTAACTGGGATTTTGCAGTATAGCTTTATTTACAGATGTTATTTAAAGCAAGGGTGATCCCCAAAGGTTTGTCATTGCAATGCAGGTACACTCTCCTTTGCAGGACACTTTGCTAGGCATTACTGTTTTCCACAAAAATCTCTCTCTCTCTTCCTTCCAAAGTGCATATCTGTGGGATGTGCCACACACTTTAAACATTTTCCACACATTTCCATTTCCAAAGTGTTTATCTGTGGGATGTGCCACACACTTTAAAATCCTCTTTGTGCATGGTCTTTGCCCAGGGAACACTGGTGCCCCTCCATGAACCAGTTAGCCCTGCCTGAAACTCCAGATGGCATGCCTCCCACCCTTTGCTCCAAACAACCTCTGCCATTCCTTCAGGGTTACACCAAATGAGTCTCCAATCCCCAATGAATTGCTAAAGACTCCCAGCTTTAACTTTAAATTCAGCACAGTTGTGGTTAGAGGGGTCCTGACTGGCATGATCTAACCTTATCTAGGGCGCACACACACCTCAGACAACTCCCTCAGAGAAAAGTCTCAAATTCTGCACTCACAGATTAGTTGTTCCTTCCTCCCAGTCATGGGAAGAACAAAAGGCACCTTTCTTTCCTGGGTAGCTGTCAAATTCTACTCATTGTTCTTCCTTAAGGCAGTTGTGAACTTCAGGACTTTCAGGGGATTGCTCCTTGGATCTGTAAGAATTGCAGTCCCTCTCACTCCTCCTGGAGTGAAACTAAAGAGTCCTTGCAGGCAAATGGTCTCTGCCACTTCACAGGCAAACTGAAGATTTTACCAAACTAGGGTGAGAAATACCAGGGCTCCCTTTGAAAGACCCCAACTGGCAGACCTCCTGCCACTCTGACTGCCACACTTGAACTTACTGATGAACATTCCAAGCTCCCCGAGAGCAGCTGACTCTAAAATGGTTATGCTGCTGCGAGAGTTCTAAATGACTTAATCATCATTCTCTCAGGCTAGCTGAGTAAACAATAATGTCATTATGTAGAAAGCTCCTAATGAGCTCCCCACTAGCTGCCTTTTCCTACCTGCCTAAGACTAATACTAATGGGATTCTAGTAACCCCAGGGGACTGAGTTGTTACACCTAGTTATGTCAGCCCCACCATGTTGCACAAGGCTGACTCTGGGGTAAACTGCACATGTGCAAGTATCACGCATGCGCAATACTGTAATCATTGCAGCATTACAGCTGACTCCGGTGCAGTGAGAGCACAGCATATTCTTTTCACCGCTCTTGCTGCTCCTAAAAGCTTTCCACAGCCATATTGGCTCTGACCAGAGTTTGTTAGTATAGATAGTAATGTTCTTCAGAATCATTTACTGTTATTTAAGCTTGAGCTTTTAATGATTTTTGTTGCTTGTTCAATGTCATGAAAACTATTTTTAACCTGAAATTTACATTGCAGTTTTTCAAATTTGAATGGATGCCCATTCGTAGCTTCCTATGGGCAGTAAGGGAACTTTTTATAGCATGATTTCAGGAATTGCTGTGCATCAGCTATAACAAACTATTGAAAGCTGCTCAGCAGTGGGGGAGTTCAGTGATAAGCAGGTTGCTTAGACTGATAATAACTAATGTATGTGGATACATTATTTCATAGGATGGGGACATATAAGGCAAAAGTATGCTCACCAAAGACTGAACATTTAAATATGAGACAAAATAACTGGTGAAGAGACATAGAGGAGTCAGTGTTTATTCTACAGAGTGCCAGCACAGAAATCAATTAAGCAGTGCAGCACAGAAAAAAATGCTGCACTTCTTTAATGGCACTTCAGAGGACTAGTACAGCTATTCTACACAACTGGTGGTGATTGTGAATGGCACCTACACAGCATGGCATAGTTGTATCAAGGAAGCGGCAAGGTTCAATGAAAATATTAAATACATCTTGAAAAATATAATGGGGAAGGCGACAAGTGTATCTATTTCTAACACACACAGTGGGTTTCAAATTTACTGGAGTCAGACATCTGAAACCAATGACCTGGATATACTGTTTTGTTTTACTTGCCATGCACAGCTAGATTTCCATTACTGGAATGAAAATTCACATTGTGTCAGCCCTTCTGTCTGAGGTCTTATTGATCCTAAAGCATTGCCCTACCACTTTGGATATCCTGATAGCTGAGAGTGACATGGATAATTGGCTGGGCAGGCTAGACCTTTTTTTTGGAATTATTTTGTTTGTTCAGATTGAAATATAACTACTTAAGGAAAAAACAAAACATTCTATTCAAGAATGAATTGATTCTTTGGCATTGCAGCTAGAAACCAGATCTTGAAAATGCATTGACGAATGCAAATGTATTCCTGAAGTTTTGGTGGAGTGTGCATGTGTTTTGGGGGTGAGATGGAGAAGAGTTCATTAGAAGATATCCTGATGTGATGTACTTGTCAGATTGTCAGATATAATGACGGTTTTATTGCAAGAACAAAGACTCTAGGCTTTATCCAGCAATTTATTTGTGGTTCACATACCTGGTTCATCAATATTTTCCAATGAGAATCATATGTATTAATTAGGTATGCAGTGCTGCTGGACATGGCCTTTTATAGCCATAAGAACTGTACGTCACATATTCAACCTTTTTCAGACATGGATATGTAACCAGTTCCAGGTTACTATGAGCCCCACCTACAGAGGGTGGGGAGTTGGCCATGTTTCTAGATGTGTCCTGGCACTGTGGCTAGCTGGGAGTCCCTGGAGAAGGATGTTACATGAACATAGGATTTATACCTGTACAAATGCTGTTGTTCACTCAGGAGAAGTAGACTCAAGCTCATTAACAGTTATTGGCCACATCACAGCTGCTCTGTCCCCAAGGGGATACATACTGTATATTTAAAGAAACACTAAGCACACATGGTGTCCTAGATAGGGTCCCTGAATTACAGGAAACCCTCTCACATTTGAAACTGGAACTCAATAGTATTTACAGCACATACATTGAGATCTTCCCTAGGGTTCCAGGTTTTACTGGGAGCCCTCTATACAAATTGTTAGTCTTTTGTTTACCTGACTGCAGCACCCAGAGACAGGCATTTGGCTATATTCGTACAGTTACCCACCCTGGGGTCTACTGTGACTCTATCCCCCTGGGAGGTCTGATCCTAACTGGGTAACTCTCCCCAGGCTTCTCTGCAGCCTGCTATTGGCTCCAGCATATTATGGGGTAAGTTTTGATAAGGGTGACAAAACATCACCAAAAACACTCATGGTTGATTTACTTGATCCCACCAAAATTGTGAACCAATTCATTGTTGCATTCACGGACCTTAGCTCTGTTGTCCCCACTGAGACAACGATGCCCGGCAGTGGAATTCCTGGTCCTGTTGACACGCAACCACTGTATCCTGAGCCAGGATATCCTAAATTCTATGTCAACCCTGTTTCAGTAAGGAACGTCTCTAATTATATAAGAGAAGTGCTTGTTAAAAAAAAAAAAACAGAATGAGGGCTGATTTAACTGATATGAAGCTATTTGCCCTGGTTGTTGAGAAACTCTCCTACCCCATTTCCTGAATGTTGAACTTCTTTCTGCGTTACTCCCAGCTCCCTGAAATGTGGAAATCTCCACTGGTAACACCAGTTTTTAAAAACAGTGACTGTTCTAACTTTTCCAGTCACAGACCAATTTCCATACTCTCCCCCGTCCAAAGCCCTTGATAGAATAGTGTCTGATCAACTTGTCACATATCTTGAAAAATATGAAATACAGTGTCCCCAACTGCATGGATAATGGAAACAACATAGCACTAATTGAGTATTCCAGTTTTGTCCATTAGGATCTTGACAGTGGAGATCTGGCTGGTGCCATCTATATAGACTTGACAAAAGCCTTTGGCTTGGTCAGTAATAAGCTCCTTTTCTACAGACTCAGTGGCCTAGGCCTGTCACTAGACACAGTTGTCTGGTTCCAGAGTTCTCTCACTAAATGCACTCAACACATTAGGAGAAGGGGACATTTTTTAACCAGAAAAGGCACAGTAAGCCAGAGCTTGTTTCCAGGTGCAACCTGGGAGCACAAGGAAGTTAAGCGATTTTCTCAGGGCCACACTGTATGCAAGCAGGAGCTGATGGGATTCAAACCCAAGTCTCCAGGTTTGCAGCTCAGTGCCCTTAGCCATTACTCTATACTGCCTCCTTAAGAACATTAAGATAGATGACAACTTGTCAGACATTAGGAATGTATCCATTGGTGTTCCCCTGGGTTCCATTCTGGACCCACTACTATCTGACTTATTTATAAACATCCTGCCTGATGCCTGTCAGTCTGCAAATGTACTTCTCTATGCAAACAGTGATGTTATCTATTTTAAGATCCCTGACCTTGGCAGCCTTACCTCTGTCCTGCAGGGTAATTTTGAGGCCCTTGAAAAATGGTTCTCCCACAACAATCTGGTTCTAAATTATAAAAAAGACTAAGATAATGCTCTTCACAAGCCCACGAATGAAGAAAAATATACCACACCCCCCTTGTCATCCACAAATACCTGTGCCATATGGTTAAACTGGTGGAAAACTTAAAAAATACCTCAGGGTGATCCTGGATGATACCTTATCTTTTGCTCCCCACACTGACCACCTTGTGTCCCTGGTAAACAGAAGATCGGGAGCCTTGTACCCTAACCGGGTCAACCTCACTGCTGATGCTAGACACCTCATAGTGGCAAACTCAGTACTGCCACTAGTAAACTATGGCCTCCCAGTCTACGCAACTGCTCGTGACTCAGATTCAATCTGTAATAAAAGCTTGTCGTATGGTGCCTGGGGCGGACAAGCGCACCCATAGTTGCACCCTCTACATCAAAACAAATTGGTTACCCCTACATAGCAGACTTATGTTCCAAACATGTCTGCTAGACAAGAAGGTGCTACTGGGCCTAAGTCCCCCCATCCTAATTCACTGCTTCTGCCCTGTCGTCAAGCTCTACACCAGGAGCATTGCTTGGAATGCCCTTGAACAACCTTTTCGTCGTACTCAGCTGGCAAGTGTTCATTCACTGTTAGCGCCACTGGCTGGCTAAATGAGTTGCCTGATACCTTGCTTAATCTACCTAAGTTTGACCAGCTTAAGAGAGCACTACAGGCAGCCCTAACAGTTTAATGCAACTGTAACTGCTAATCATCTTGAGTCCCTCCGGGTATACAGTTTGAACTGTATCAGGCTCTGGCTCTGATTCCATGTACCATTACTATGCTTGTTTTACACTGTTTCTGTTTACCTGACTTATTGTAAAATTGTATGCAAGTCATTTGCACTTGAAGTGATTCAGTTTGTTTATTTGTACATGTTCGACTATATTGTACTTGCATGACTTAATTGCACTGGAACTTGCTTATTTTATTTTGTATGTTGCCTTGTAATCTGCGTCACTGATGTGGAACGTTCGTAAAAGAGCACCTGTACTCAAAGATATTCACCAGAATTTTCAATAAATGAATAAACAATAGATACATAGATACATAGACAGTGTCGGCAGAGCTTGTAAGTTCAGTTTGTTTTCCTAGAAGTCTGTTGTACCTTACCCCTGACCTCCAGAATTCCTTTATGTCTATCCCATGCATTCTTAAACCCCGTGATTGTTTCAGCCCCCACCACTTCCTCTGGCAGGGTATAAATACATGTTTTTTAATGTGTCACATTTTATCCTCCTCCTGTGCATAGTAGTCCCAGTGATCGCTGACCACCGGCACCCGCACCCCCTGGACCAGATCTGGTGTGCGAATTTATATGCCCTATCCACACAAGCTGGCTGTAGCAGGATTCCCCCCCTTTGAGAACATGCCGCATAGACACCCGGTGGCTACGCCTCTCATGTCTGGGGGTGCAGGGCTTGGCCATCAGCCTCTATGATTGCCCTGCAATCTTTCAGCCGGTTTTTACCCCCATAGGAGCCGGACGTGCAATGGCATCGATGCACTACCGTGCAGATGCCTGCCACACTCCTCCCCTTGTTATGCATGCAACAGTAGTGCACCTATCCTCTGCCAGATGCCACTGCAGTGTGGTGCAGTACCCTCACCCACCCCAGAGGAAGGAGAGCAGTCGTGGGATGCTCAATCCTTCCTCTCCCCTGCCAGCTCTGGCGGCTCGAGTCCATTCCCAAACCCTGGTCACTAACATGGCGCTAGGTGTGGCATCCAGTGCCTCAACCCTCAGTGCCACTGGGCCAGCTAAATACATTTTCTTAAACTCTGAGGGACACATTGACAGGCCATGCTCAGCACAAGTGTGATCCCTGCAGTTGAACAAATCTTGACGGTTGTCTCCAGAGGATTTCTCCTTCAGCTCCCCCATAGTTCTACATGTAAGGCCTAGGTTGCCACCATCCACCACCTCAAAATCTGGAGTACGTTCTTGCAAACCTCTGATTGACTCCCTTGAGAGGAGACCCCCACTTTACCATATTCTCCTCTTCAGACTGTGAGACTCTAGGACCTCTGACTTTAAATTGTTAGTGCTCTGTGCTCTCATTTCTGTTCTCAGGTCTATGGCTCCAGTGTTCTACTCCTCTCTCTTTCTCTTTGGCTTCATGTTGCCTCTGGCCAGCAGCACCCCACCCCATACCCCCAGGGTGGGAGAGAAGATGCTGGTCTCTCTACTTCTTCTTTGTCTCTAAGCCAGTCTCTATGCAGTTATCAGAGCCCAGGGCTCAGATCACAGCTCAGGCAAGAATGGGCTGGTGAACGCACACTCTACTTTTATCAGGGATGGGAGAGACAGGCAGCATTGAGCAGTAGCCCAGGTACTGACTACTTTCTCAGGTCATACACACTGACTCAGTAGCCCAGCACTACTGGAGAAAGGCAGCCTGGAATATTCCAGGATTCAGGGGTCTAGTGTATCTTAACCACTTTGTAGCTGGGTTTGAACAGGTAAGGGGTAAAGAGCCTGGTTACATAACACTCTCTCCCCAGAAACTCTTGAGGTTCCCCTCAAGATCTCTTGAACACATTTTTTAAAGGGTGTGGAAAGGGATATAGATCACCTTGGTGCTCCTACAAGGAGACATCATGACTTACCACCCTCTAGCTATGTCAAGCGCAGCTACGAACGCACGGAGATGCAAGTAATAGAAGTTGCTCAGCAGGGTGAGTCTGGACAGAGAATGAATTTTAAGCCCCATTACTCTGGATCTTGGATACTCCACCTAGAGTATCTGATGGATTGATTTGCTTTTACTACTGGGGGGTGCCACACCTCAGTTCTCAATACATTCAAGTTACTGACATTTACACTTGCTTTACCATGCAAAATATGAAAATATACCATATAATCCATTTGTCCATAACCTGGTGTTGTGTGTTGAAGGGCCAGGTCTTGCACCCTTTCATCATTTGCAGAGACAACTGTCCCATTGCCAACATTGTCTCCATCTTCCTCGAACACTGAAAAAGAAATGAACAACCTACACAAAGACATGGACAATACTTCAACCCCAATACACCTGCAAAGGAAATTGCAAAACCCTTCTTTTGATGGTCACCAAAAAGGAAAGTCGGCACATATTTGGCATCTGCATTCACAGATCTTACACTGCATATGTGTCATACAATGGGCCTTCTAAATTCTAATCCTTCTTCAGTGCTGCTCTCTTGAACAAAAATTTTAAATAGCCCACTGCAACATTTCTGGCCTCTAAAATTAGATTTTTAATGTAAACATGTGTAACCCTCTGTGGTGTCACTATACCTTTTATGACTCCCTTGCTACTCGCACATCAAAGATGTCCACCATCATCAACAGAGCTGACTTTGCCACACTTCTGACTGGACCAGGGTTTGCCTGATTATTGTACTCGTTGACATGGACATGAGCTTGCACCACTGCAGGATGGTTTAGGGTGGGGTTTCATGCTTAAACTGAGATATTTATGCAAAGGAAAATTTGTATGGAATGCTGCCTTTGGACCACAACTTGGTTGTCATGGTAGCAGGGTCAGAGTGTGATGGACCACCCAGTCTGGTAATGCTGCTTTTGATGATAGATCCACAAGGGCTCATGAACTTGTGATTGACCTAATTAATTTAGTTTTTTTTTTCTAGCCACCAGTCACCTGTTGACTGGGAGACCTCCCACACCTACCTAAATTGACAGTGCAGCCAATCAGAGCTACTGATTTTTCAGTGACAGTCATGAGGCTGTTCAGATTTCCAAGCAGATCTGCATGAGATCTCGAGCGAGCTGGCCTACAGCAAGCTGCTGAGATCTGTGCTGCACAGACAGACTGTGTATCTGTCTGCCAAGGATAAGGAAGAGATGGAAGGCATTTGTGTGGTAAGCACTGCATAACTGAAAGCAAAGACGTCAGCTGGAAAGAAAGAGAGAGAGAGACTGAGCAAACTGCCATCTGGAATTCCTGTGGTATTCTCTCAGCCTGTAACATATCCCAGTACTGGCTATCATCACCCCTTGGTACTGGGTGCCTTGCTGTGTAGGGTGGCATGGATGCCCAGTAGCCAGAAGGACCAGAGAACAGCTAAATTGTCTGCTACACAATGCCATCTCTGATGTGGAAAGGGAGAGGAGACCTTGGAGAAACCAGATGCCTGCCAGAGATGGACTGCTGCAAGCTGCAGCATCAGTCCCCTGTACAATGAAGGAGATTATCTGGTTCAGGAACTGGGAGTAAATCCAAAGCTAGCCCCTGCATCCAAAGAGCACTATAAGTAGTTATGGAGGGTTTACTGGATTTGGCCAGAAGTTAGAAATACCTTTGTTTGAGGTTTAAAGTTTCATGGCCTTAAAGTTTGGGGACTTTTGTTTTGCTAGGTAGTATGAACCATTTTACTTTAAGTGTACCACCGCTGGCCCACTACTTGTAACATCATCAGATCTATGCCACTTTCACAGGGGGCACCCAGCGAAGCACTGGGGGCTCCTCAGTACTAAGAGTTTAAAATCTGGTACTAATAAGCAAAGGTTAGTGCCCCCAATACAGGAGAGCTGGAGTAAACATATTGTATTGTGCACTGTGGTGTGGGGATGGGCACAGTTTTCAGGGCTGCACCTGGTAGTGGTCTTTGGACTACATAGGGTTACAGTGCCCAACAATCCTACTTCTTTGATGTTTTTGTCTACATTAGAGTGTGCTGAACATGAAAAAAGATGTTAACATTGCATATCATGGACTGCAATACCTTTGCTGGCTCAACATTCACAGGTGGCCCAATAGCGTTTTTGGCATCCTGAGATTTAGAGGTAGGGCTAGTTTATTCTCCTTCAGGTGCATTTAGCAAAACTGTTTCTTGATACGACAGATACCATTAAAAACTGATAAAGTTCCCTTTTAAAAGATGCAAACAGCATGCAAATATCTCAACTAGGGAGTCCACAGAGGGCTATCCACAAATTTGTGTTTGTGCCAAAATTTCCATTTTGCTCTTTAAATATTACCCATTATGGTCATCTGATGCAGTTAGTTGTAATTAAGATTGATAAAGAGATCTCTTTGGGTCATTTTGAGAAGTTTGCAGCATTGTATGATCAAAATTGTTGAGTTGGTGCTAAAATAACCCAACCCTACCCCCATCTTTTTTATTCACAAATTGGTGTTTTTGCAATATATTTTTGTTTTGCTGGTACCCCTGATTTGGAACAGTCCAAATAGACATCAGAGCCACATTGTGATGATAAGGACATTTCATCTGATCTGTGCCATTTCAGGTTGATTGGCAAGAAGACAAATGGATTAGGACTCTATGATACAATGTTCTCTTGGATGCAGATCTGATTGCTTCTGGCTCATAACATGGAGTACTGTCTGGGAAACATTACAGCAGAGCAATGAACTGCCACAAGATTATGCTTGAAAGTCTTGAGAGACTGCTTTTAGAGCATACCCTGCTGAAAAACAATGAGAAACACTTGATCTTCTTCGAGGAGATCTCCCTTCATTGAGCTTTGTCTTGGAACTATAAACCATTGGCATCAGGACCACCCGGAAACTTTTTGTAGGCTGGGGTCTCCTACATCGATGTGCCTTGTCACCCATATGACATCAGGGTCCCCAGCATGCCTCAGTTCTTTCTCCCGCCATCAACTGTTATCTAAAGAACTCCATTGAACATTTGAAAGTGCTCGCTGTTGATGTATACTTCTTTCAGTTTGTTATTTTATGTTTTAACTTTTGTGCTGTGAATGGACAAAGAACCATTGTTCTGACATTGCCATTGCAGCTACATTAAAATTTATAAAGATGACGACCACTCCATTTGTATCCATTGCCTTGGTACAAACCACAATGCTAAAGCATGCACAGTTTGCCAGTGCTTTAACTAGGCAACCAGAAGATGTCATAAGAAGGCTTTAAAAAACTTCTTTTTGATACAAGGAATGGAGAAACAGGATGCAGTGAAGGTGGCTTCTCCATCGTTAACCACTCCAATTCCCGGCTCGCTATCGGCCTGTCAATCTCAGCCATCACTAAATCATTGAATCATTGAAAAAAAAGACAAGTCATCAAAGTGGGCAGATAAACACTGCCACTCAGACAATGAAAAATGCAGAAAGGAAAAAGATGCTTCTCCAGGCTATTCCCATTCACCACTTAGGCCAGGTAATTCCACAGACAAAGATAGGGTCCTGACTATTGCTGTGGGTCCTGCTGCCTCCCGACTGTCTTATAGAGACACCAAGGTCGGGGGTCCAACATTGGCTCATCCTCTCCACTCGGTGATTTGCAGCCTATTCTACCATTGGGCGCTGTCCTGTTGGCATCTCAGCTGTTAATGACCCCTTTGGGGTATGTCAACGCACAGGCATTGTACCAAACAATGTTGGAGCTGATTCAGCATCTGCTGCTGCTGCGGTTGACACCTGCATCATCATCATCATCATCACTGGCTTTACTGTTGCCGCTTCTGGACTCCACCCTGCTTTAATGCCACGCCAGAAAAGGCTGCTGTTGGCCCCTCCTCATTTTTCTCCACATCCCATTGACCCTCTGTCTATACCAGTGGAAGCCAATGACAAACTGGAATATATTCTAGAATGCATGGAGGAGGTGGAAGAGGCCATGGGAGAAGAGGAGGAAGAGATAATAGACATGGTTGGCTCAAGCTCCACTCTATCCTCTTGCTTTGAGGGGGTCATGATAAATACATCTAGATCTCCTCCTGAGGATGTTTATTTCAGGCATTCCTTAAACAGGGACGGGCTAAGCTGAGGTTCCAGGCTGAAAAAAAAGCTTATTCCAAGAAAAATTCTTTACGAGTTCCTTGGAAGCTTCAGCCTCTCTTACAGTGATTATTCCTCCTCTGCATTCTGCTTTAGAGGATGCTACTTTGGCTGCATGGCATAGGTCTGCACAACTGGCTGCTGTTCCCAGGAAGGTGGATAAGCAATATCATGCCCCTGTGGCAAAACCATGTTATTCTTCACTGCCTGAAACAGATTTTGTGATTATTATGGTAGCTCATGACAGATCTAAATGTCCGAAACACTTGAGCTCTCTTCCTCCTGACAAGGAATCTAGGAAGCTGGATGTGATGGGTAAGAAGACTTTTGCCTCCACTACCCCAGGCATAAGAACTGCAAACTATCAGGCACATATAATACACTATCAGAACTGCCTTTGGAAGACTACGGCCACTCTGGCTGACAAAATTGCCTGAGGGCCAGGACAAAATATTGGCTCTGCAAACAATTGTTAATGTCCAAGAGGCAGGTAAGCACCTTCTCAGATAGGATTATGATGCCTCTGATGCTGCTGCCTCTGGGATGTGCATTCGTACCCACTCCTGGCTTTGGGTGGCTGTTTTTTCCTCTGATGTACTGTACAACTGGCTGTAATGAATGTTCCTTTCAGGAGAAAGCAGCTATTTGATAATGAAGTGGAAAATACTTTAAGGGATCTGCAAATATCAAGGATGACTCTTGGATTCCTGCACACTTTGAACCACAAACCAAGAGGAAGGAGTCATAGTTACTCCTCTGTCATCAAACTAGTATCCTGCATGACATCTTGCCCTTCTGCTGGAGAAGGTTCAATCCCTCCTCCACAAAAAGCTGTAGAATTAGGCCCCAGCTGCAGAAATAAATCCAGGGTTTTACTTCCAGTACTTTCTAGTTCCAAAATGGACCAGGTATTTAAGGCCAGTACTAGACCTCAGGGGTCTTAACCTGTACACAGAATACAAGAAGTTCAGAATGGTGTCCCTGCAGTCCCTGTTTCCCCTACTGGCAAAAAGAGGACTGGATGGTCACATTGGACATAAAGGATACCTACCTTCATGTTAAGATATGGAAATCTCACAAAAAGTGTCTGATTCATGCTTCAGGGCTCTCACTACAAATTGTATGTTTTGCCATTTGGCTAGTGTTCTGCTCCATGTGTCTTTACTGAAGTATTTGCAGCAGTAGCAGTGGCCCTCCACAGGAAGGGTCTTTACATCTTTCCTTATATAGATTATCGGCTGTTAAAGACCCCATCTCAGGGAACGATTGTGTGTACACTGGTTCGGACCAGGCAGCTGTCTGAACAACTGGGCATATTGGTCAGTGAGCTGCAGTTGGCCCTTAGCCCCTGCCAATAGCCCCAGTATATTGGAGCCATACTGGACGTGTGTCTTGGTTGGGCATTTCTGCCCTCGGACCATGCCACGGCACTAGTGGCATAGGCTCAGCTGGTTATCTCCAGCGATTATGTGTCAGCTTGTCTCTTAAGACTGATCAGTCTGATGGTGGCTGCCATCCTTACAGCTCTGCTATGAGATTACCATAGTGGTTTCTCAGAGTGCAATGGGCTCAGCACTCAGATGAGTTTGGAGCATCTTATCCAGGTCACTCCTTCTCTCCATCATTCTCTACTCTGGTGGCTGGACAGATCCAACCTAGAGATAGGGTCATCATTCCTGCTTCCTTCCCCATGCTGGTTATGACCACAGATGCCTCAGGGATGGGTTGGGGGGGGCTCATCTGGTCCCCTTCAGAACCCAGGGCCAATGGGGTCCTCTGGATACAATGCTTCACACTAACACTCTGGAGATGAGAGCTGTTCTACATGGCCTATAGGCCTTTTCTGCCCTCCTTCCAGAGAATCAGCTGTTGGTCTACACAGACAATATGCCAGTGATGTACTACATCAATTGACAAGTGAGTTCATTCATGTGCTCTTTGTAGAGAAGTAATGAGAGTTTGACACTGGGTGGTGTAACATGACATATTTCTGTCTGTAGTGTTCTCCCTAGGACCCTGAACATGCTTGCAGATCACTTCAGTTGATCCAATGTGCCATGCCATGAAGGGAAACTCTTGGACCCCATTGTGGATGTCCTATTTGAAAAATGGGGTCATCTAAACATAGACCTATATACATCTCCATACAGTGCAAAACTGCCAGATTTCTGCTTGCTCTTTCCAGAACTAGGAGTTTTCTGGTGAGATGCATTGCCCCCGTCTTGGAAAGGGAGGTTTCTGTATGGTTTCCCTCATCCCCTCTAATACAGAGTGTTCTGGTGAAGCTGTGAGCTGACCATGCCACCCTGATTCTGGTGGCCCAGCATTGTCCCAGGCAAATGGAACCTCCTGTCCCACTTCCCTTGTGAGCCACACTTCTGACACAGATGCAAGGTGTTCTGGTATACCTGGAACTGCAGTCTCTGCACCTGCATGCCTGGCTCTTGCGGACATAAAGCTCTCCCTCTTTGGGGTTTCCCCAGCAGTTGCAGCTGTTCTGTTGGCAACCCAGAAGCTGTCTACTAGATACAGCTACTCACAAAAATGGAAATGTTTTATAATTTGGTGTGCTGCCTGTGATCTGGACCCCTTTATTTGTCCAGTGATCTGTTGTTGGACAACCTCCTGGCTCCTGTGAACATAGAGCTCTCCCACTTCTGGGTTTCCCCAGCGGTGGTTGATGTTCTCTTGGCAACTAGAAAGCCATCTACCCAGTACACTTATTCACAAAAATGGAAATGTTTTACTGTAATGGTGTACTAGAAATGTGTGGAATCCTTTTACATGTCCAGCTCCTAAAATACTGGACTACCTCTTGTTCCTTAAGGACATAGGACTAAGATAGTCCTCAATAAAAGCCCACAAGGCCACTCTGTCAGCCTATCATGCCCTATCAAAGGGTAACATAGTGACCCAGTTAGAGGTTTCCCGAAGAGTCCTAGGGGGCATTCTTCTTTCACACTCCCCGGTCCGAGATCTGGTTCTGGTGTGGTACTTTAATCTGGTCCTAGAGACCTTCACTCAACCTCCCTTTGAGCCTGCAGATACTTGTGAGATGCACTTCCTTTCTTGGAAGACACTGTTTCTAGTGGCTATGACTTCTGCTAGATGCATCTCAGAGTCACAGGCTCTGGTTGCAGATCCTCTGTTTACTTTTCACAAGGATAGGGTCACATTACGTATCAGCCCTCATTTCCTTTCAGAGTTTGTGTCTGAAAGTACACTAAATCAGATAATAGATCTTCTTTGTTACTGTTTCTCTCCCACAGATAGTGGGGAGTGTTGTTTACATATGCTGGATGTCCGAAGAATGCTACGTTCATACCTGAACCATACAAAGTCTTGTAGAAAATCCTCTTAACTGCTTCTGCCTCTTGAGCAGTAGGCTCACCGATTTCTAAACAAGGCTTATGCAAATGGCTGGCAGTTGTATTACATTTGCTACCAGGAGGGTGGATAAGCAGAATCCTGGTCCAGTTCGTGTGCATTCCACGCAGAGGGTGGCTACCTCAGCGGTTTGTTTTCAGAATGTGTCCACTGCTGATATCTGTTTGCTGCAACCACTTGAAGTACTGTTCATACATTCACTAAACACTACGGTCTGGACATAGTCTCTTGTAGACATGCTGGCTTTGGCCTTAGTGTTCTACAAGACCTCCTTACTCAGGATCACTAGGTCCTGCCATCCTCCCTCAGTGCTAAGCACTGCTTGGGAATCATTCCTTGATGTGGCTCAGTAGAAGAAGATAACCTTGAAGAAGATAGAATAGTTACCTACTGTAATAGTAGATCTTCAAGAGAATCTCCTCCATTGAGCCACAGCTCTGCCTCCCGCCTTCCCCTTTGTCAGGTGACTGGTGACTACACTGCCTGCTGTCACAAGCTGTTTCTCCTCTGATGCCCCCTATGACATCCATATTCATGTTTCTATCCTCTCCTGTGTACTTAGTTTGGTTCTGGTTGCTTCAGTCCCTGCTGGTCCCATGATCCTCTGAACTTGTCTCCGAAGAGGCGCATTGATGAAGATGGCTCCAACCTGCAAAAAGTTTCCGAGTGCTCCTGGCACCAACAGCTTACAGTTCCATGATGTGGCTCAATAGAGGAGATTTTCTAGAAGATCTACTTTTACAGTAGGTAACTATTCTTTCACTAGTCTTTCAGAGCGATCTGCAAAGAAGTTGAAAGATTTGCTAGAGCTTCCCACCAAGGAAGCTTTGGATGTGGTTCTGCAGGATGAGGCAGTAACATCCTACATGAATGACTATTCTCAATATCAAGATGATGCATGCAAGGGCCATCCTGGAAGAACTGTCCAGCTGTGAATTTCTTACATGGATCACGAGTGGCTTGTACTGGCACTCATGCAAGCAGTGAAGACTAACAACTTCCTTCTGTGCACAGTGTTGCCTCTACTTGTTGACTGATTTGTTCTTCAGTTTTGGTGGCCAGATTTATGATCGTTACCTCATCCTCTTCTCCATCTTCATGGCAAATGCTGAGGAGACCCATCCTGGATTAACAAAGACATTAAAGAGAAGGGCAATCAGTGTAGCCAGGTCATTCATCCTCTGGAAACAGCAGTGCTGTGGATAAGACCATAGAAGGGACCTTTATGAGCATACCAAATCCTGTGGTGGGGCTGGTGAAAGTGGGGCAGGTCTGTCTGGACTTTTTGAGTAATAGGACTCTTACCAGAGGTGGGGGAGAACAACACATGAGCAATTTCAGTATGTTGATGCAACTCTCAGCATAGAAACATAGAATTTGACGGCAGATAAGGACCGCTTGGCCCACCTAGTCTGCCCATTTTCCTACCTGGCACGGCAGATATGTTGGCAGAATCAACTGATGGCAATGGACACCATGATGTACATCCTGCAGAAATACAAAAGAGTGAGAAATTTGTCAAAAACACAAAATACTGTCAAGAGCTTCATCAGTCCATTCACTGTGAAAGACAAAGACTGAGTGTACAGTATTTCCTCTGGAGCTCCAGCCTCTCTTAATATTCAAACTGATGTTCTGAGGGCAGAGGATGCTAGCAAGGAAGCAAAGGAGGAGTTCTTCAAATAATTACTTGGAAAGAAAAACAAGTTCTTAAGTTTGTGAAACAACTGACGCTGAAAATACTGGGTGACATGAACAAAACAGTAAAGTTCAAAAGAGCAAATAACGTTCTGGAGTACAGAAAACATGGAAATGTTGCATTCTGGCTACTTGTTCATTTTCAAAGTCAAGACCTGAAACTGGACATGATAGAGCTGATGGCATTTCCCTTGATTCCTGTATGGTATTGGAACTGCTAATGGCTTCCTTGCCAAATTAGACAAATCCAAAGGCTCCCATCATCTTACTAAAGAGGTTGGAGTTGCTGTTGCACCACCAGAGGCAATTACACTTATTACTGAGGATGGAAATGCTTCCTTCTAGTATGTGAAAGAAGCACCTGGCAACTTCAAACAGATTAACCACAAGGTTTTTGATATTGATGACAGAGAATTCCGATGTTCATCTTCACAGACATGCACAAAGCTGACACTATAAAATCAGTGAAATGACAGATGAGAAGGTGTGCCAAAAACTCACCATAAAAAGTTAAAGTACAAAGAAACCGGCGGACTGGAAGCTGTTCTTCATGAATGATAAAAATAAGTTCTTACAGGTTCTGTGTGACGTGTGGAGCAACAGTTCCTTTGCCAGCAAGCTCAGAGACAGACAGGTGATGATTATTTCTGAAGCAACAGTATATCTCTTGGCCTCTGAAGATGGCAAGTCCACAAAGAAGGCAGAAATCTGAACTCTACATTCCACACAGGACGAAACAGATTCAAGAGTGATCCTCTCATTCAGGCCATACTGATTGTAATATAAGTCCACAGAATTGTACTTGACAAAAATTTCCTCTTCAGCGTTACTACAGTATATTATATTGGTTAATTGGCTGGCAGTATTGCCTAGAGCCGAGAGTAACAAGCTATGAAAAAGCTTGGTGCATCCAACAGCCCTGGGTTTGATTCCAACAACCTCCACTTTCATACTGTTTTTTTTTTTTTTTTAATTTTTTATCACCCCTCTTGATCCTCTAACCTTCTGTCCGGTGGGGGCACTCAGCTATGGCTCTACCCGCCCACCTGAAGCCCCTAGTTACATCTCCCTGGATGTCGGCATCCTCTCCTCCACAACACTGCCTTAACCCCGTGGCTCTGAGACCCCCGGGGAAGGACCGCTGCTCCTCGAGTGCTCTATCTAGAATGCTGGCATGTGGTGCTGCTTCTGGGGAGGCCTGGTATTGGGTGTGGGGCCGATGCTCCTGGACCCCACCTTCACCTGTCTGTGGGAGGGGGGATTTTCTTATGCATTGGTTTACACCCTGCCACCCCCCCACGGAGCTTGGACGTGCAATGATGGCCCGCATCCGACAATCTCTGCCCCTGGTGATTTACAGCTGCGTCGCAAGCACCAGACTACCTCTGACAGCTGCCAGAGGTCACGCTGGAGTGACACAATGCCCTACACCCTCCCTGAGAAGGGAGAGCCATCCATCGGATGCTCGATCCCTTTCCACCCCTGCCGACCCGGGCTTGTTCCCGAACCTGGGTTGCCAGCATGGTGCGAGGTGAGGCGCCTAATGCCTTAACCCTCAGCACCACTGGGCCAGCCCCATTTTCATACTGTGTGACTGAGCAAGTCACTTAACCTCCCCAGTGCTCCCAGGTAGCCCCTGAAAACAGGCACATGTGCCTGGTGTGCCTAACCCAGTTACCAAAAAAATACAATACAAATAAAAATAAAATAAATAGAAAATCAATAAAAAGTATGTTGGGAGGGGGCACTAATGAGCAGCTAAGCTAACAGACGTCTCTCCATGAGCTCCGTCTCCACAGGACGTTTCAGCACAAGATTAAAGTAATTATTTGCAAAAACAACAAGAACAAAATAAATAATAAGCAAGGGGAAACTACCATGGATGAATATTTGGTGGCAAATCCCAGAAAACCATCTAGGAATGCAGCTAAATCATCAAAGAAAGCTGGGACCCCTGTGGTAAGTGAAGGTCCAGGAACTTTCACACTGTTGGCCAGGGAAATGGACGTAATAGGCCATACAGTAACAGACCAGGTGCTGGCAGCATTGAACCCCAAGTTGAATGCTTTGATGGGGAAAATGACAGAGGTGTCGGCACAGTTATCAGGACAGGCATCCCAGATCATGGCAGCGGAGGAGTGGGTCTTGGCTGTTGAAGACAAAATAGACTGGCTCCCTAAGACTATCACACAGCTGAAAGCAGAGGTGGAGGAGCTATGAGAACAATTGGATTATCAGGAGAACTATGAGCAAAGGCACAACCTCCATATGAGAGGACTACCAGAGGGGAAAGAGGGGAATTTGGTGCAGAATTTTTGTGCATGGGTGCTGCTGGAGCTGCTGGGACTTAACCCAAAGGAGGGCAGATTTAAGACTGAGTGAGCCCACCAAGCCTTGGTGCCATGGTCGCTGGCAGATGAGCTGCCAAGGCAAATCATTTTCAAGCTGTACAACTTTGGCGATTGTCAGGTGATTTGGCTCGCCTTTAAACAAAAAAAGGGAGGTGCTGTATGAGAGAGCCCATCTTTTCGTGCATTAAGACTTCTCACAGTGGCTCCAGCACATAAGGAGAATGTTCAGTCCAGTGCTGGATGAACTGACGGAGAACAAAGTTGATTTCCAGTTCCTTTATCAGGCAGTGGTGAAGATCCGGAGAGAGGGGGACACATACATGTTCTATGAGGTGGATAAAGTGAAGCAGTACCTTCAGGAGTGGAACAGTGGCAATGAGCAGGCTGCACCCACCTGAAACAAGTGAGTGATCGCAGATATTTAAAAGTGACTTGTACAGAACTTTTTTTGCTGGATGATGGCACGACAGGGTTGGGACTTCTCATTCCAGTGGCCACCCAGCTAGGTAGGCCATGGCTCATTCTCTGGATCTACATGAATGTTTCATGGGGGACTTGAGCATGGGGAACTGAAGGCTGAAGACTAAATCCTGGCATGGTTGAGAGGCCTCAGATCCACGGGATAGCATTCAGTACTGACAGCAATTCACCATGTGGACATCTTTGAGTTGTGGTCCAGTTGTACAGTAGAGACTAAATGGATTTTCTCAGTGCGGACCTCATGGCTGATGTGATGTTATTGGGGATAGTGAATGGGGTACAGCCATGAGATTTAGCACAATTTGGCTAGGAGAGGTGCAATTGCACTGGACTTTAAGTGCATGAGCCCGGACCTGAAAATGTATTGTTAGCGGGAATGGAGGCTGAAATGCACCCCTCCAGGGTCCGGCAAAATTATTGGACAGTAGGCGGGAGGTTGGGAGGGTGGGTGCATGTGTATGGGAGGGTTCCCTCACTACCTGACCTCCACTCTGAGCCCCAGCTACATCAGACATCTAAATGTTTATTATGGGCTGTATTATTAAGGAAAGGGGTGGAATTAGAAGCAAAGGTTATGGGGCTATAAATAAGATGTCAGGTTTAAAACATAATGAGGCATGGGAATGGGGGGATATTAGGATGGGGATAACTAAATGATGGAGGGGGTATAAATGGACAGCAACCTGCTGAAGGCATAGTGCTGGGGGGGGTGCAAAAAAGGAAAATGTACTAAATGTCCATTATGACATTCTCTTTTCTAGGTCTGACAGAGGCATCGGGGATGAAGCAAGAGTCCAAGGACAATTAGGGGTGGTGAACTGATCTTGCTCCTCGTGGAACTTGCCTCGGGGTAAGTAGGGGCTCCTGCAGGAGAGTTCCAAATATGGGCTTAATGGGAGGGGGGATGACGATGGTGTCCTTGAGGGCTCAGGCTTGGGATACTCAGTGAGGATACTCAGTGAGTATAATGATGGGTGGTAGATACTGTAGAATCAAGGAACAGAGGGTAAGTGGGGGTCCATGTTCTGATAAAACACAAGTTGAATGGGGGTAAAATAATTACTTGGTATTATAGGGGGAAAATGTGGAGATTGAAGGGAGGGAGGGGTATGAATAATAGCTTTTGGATGTGGGAAGGTTCTAAAAAGTGAATGGTGGGGAGTATTTGAGCTCTCCTCTGTTTCCAAACACAAGAAAAGGGATGATGGAAGGAGGTGCAACAAAGAGGTTCAAGGGAGAACATGCCGGGGGGGGGGGGGTAATAAGGCAGATATTTATTTATTTTGTTTATTGATACTAGGATTAAACAACCTTTGAGCTAAAAGCCCATTTACAGAGGTTCCAAGTCAGGGTACAGACATACATTTGAACATAGAATAAGTACATCTAGTGCATATTAACAACAAAACAGAGAGCAGGTTATAAGTGATGTTAAAAGTTGTATTGAGTTAAGAACCCTGCCTGTTGCCGGTCCACAGTCAGGGAAGATGGGCATAGCAAGTCAAATCTATGACTGCAAAGTAGATTTGTGTTATCTTTCTGTATTATGAACAAAATGCTTGAGTGGATATAAATGTGTTGAAGGGGCTGGAAACTGGCAAGTGGTATAAAGAACACTCTGCAGGATTGGACAATATAGGATCTGTAAAAAGAGGATATGGGTACTGATATGGTGATAATCTCATGGAATATAAGGGGATTCTCCAATCCCATTAAACAAAAAAAGGTCCTCCTAGCACTGAAGAAATGACAAGCTTAAGTGGCAATGTTGCAGGAGATGCACCTTAGCGTTCAGAAGCATAATAATCTGGTGGGCAGATGGGTGGGGAGTTGCTATGCTGCTTCCTATAACTCACATGAAAGGGGGGTAGTGATTCCGCTCCACTGAAATCTCCTGTTTAGAGTGGAAAGCATGGTGGCAGACTCAAGTGAGAGCTGATACATCTTTGTATAGGGCAACATGGGAGGAGAACAGCTCACTTATGCAAGTATATATATGCTCCTGCCATCTTTGACAGTGAGTTTTATAAAGGCCTGCTGGATATTCTGGTTAAGGAACAATTTTCCAGTTTCTATATGGGGGGAGGGTAGGGTAGGGGAGGGATTTCAACTACGTGATGGAGCCTAGCACTGGACCACTCTTTGAGGTTGAGATGGCATGAAGGAGGAATCCGCCAGTGGAGGTAGGGAATTGTGGATTTGGATTTTAATGGATACCTGGAGGGCAGCAAACCCGGGGGCCAATGAATATAATTTCTATCGAACCTCCATAGAACCTGATCCAGGTTGGACTACATATACTGCACAAGAGCAAAGTATGGGGAAATTCAGGAGGTATCACGTGGTCCTATAATTTTATTGATCATGCAATGGTAATAATGAGGGTACTTAAAGGGAGGGAGAAAGGACAAATATGGGATGGAGATTCCCAACGTACTTGTTAACATCTGAAAATGTCAGGAATACCTGAAGGTATGATAGGATGTCTACAAGGTAGGGAATGCAGCCTCTGCCCCATTGAAGGTAATTTACTGGGAGGCAGGCAAAGCTTATATGAGGGGCATGATAATGAGCTATGTTGCAAATCAGAAGAAACAGAGGTGGGTCAGGCAGTACACTTTAGAGAAACAGTTAAAAGACATGGAGAGGAAGATGACTACATCCCCGACTGAACAATTGCAGGGAGAATTGCGGGCACTTCAGGAGGCCCTAGGCCTCTTGTTAACAGGGGAGACAAGTACCTCATTGTTATGTTGGCTTGCGCATGCGCAGCCAACATATTGCGGTAGTAGCAGATTTGGAGGCGCGGTCACTACTGGGCGAATGCAGGGTGTGCATCATTGGTAGGTGCGTCCCTCATCCCCCAATCAGCCAGCAGCAGGGGCCGACACCCTGCACATCTAATGCAGCCACAACATCTGAGAAAGGGTCTGCTGCAATGAGAGTGAAGCTCTCATGCAGCATGACCACATCACGACTCCCGACGTGCAGGCAACATGGCAGCAGTCACTGCCGCTGCCTGTCACAATGCTGATGGGGGGAGCCCACTCCCAGTTGGCATAATTCCCCCTCCCCCATTTCCTCTGTGTGCCGAGGGCATGCCCAATCCCCCTTGGCATCATGCGCCCACCAAAAAATGCTTTTCTTTGCCGATGAGGGCCCCAATCCCTATTGGCTTCAGTTCCCCCCCTTTCCCAGTTAGATCTGCTGACGGGGGAGCCCACTCCCTGTCGGCATGATGTCCCCCACTTTCTTCTGTGATGAGGGGGGTGCCCAATCCCCTATTGGCTACTGCATCCCCCAAAAACACTTGTGGTACGCTGGGAGCCTCACCCCAGCGCGTTGAAATACCCTGTAAAAAACTGTCCCGCAATGTTTTTTTTTTACCCTGTAGAAAAAATGGTTCCACGCTGTCTCCCTGCCCCTCCCGCAACTCCGGCACTCACCCTCTGCGCACCTGCCTCCTCACACCCCCACCTCTATACTTACCTTTCAGAGTCTGGTACGACGATCTTCGGTGGACCGGGAACACGTCTGCACTCTTCAAAGCCGACCATGAACTGAGGAAATGCCGGTAAGCTGTATAATGGAATGAATAGGGTTTTTTCAACTTTGATGCATACCTCAGGCATTTTTTGGAATTTTGGCACCAAATGTTCAACATGGGGTTTTTGGGACCCCTCCTTATGAACTCTGTCACTGTCATGGCATTATTCGGCCCCGAAAGGTGATTTCGTCGGTCACTGCATGGAATCACTTTTGGGACCAATTAACAAAATGACAGTGCCAGTGTTCATGAGGTGGGTTTTAAAAAGCCTATGTTGCAAATTTGGTGGAAAAAATCAGAAAATAACTGTTTATATAGTGCCATTGCAGTGCAAGCAAGCCTGTTACTTCGCAGATTGCAATATTTTCATACCAGATTTTTAACACTGGCATTTTTACACACCTCCTGTGAACAGTACAGCTGTCATTTTCACATCCTAGCTGAATGTGTTTTCGCACTTCGGTGCAGAATAGCGGTCACTGTGGGAAATCAGTGTTCAGGACAGATTACAAAATAACAGTGACACTGTTCATGGGCTGAGGTCCTAAAATGCCTGTGTTGAACATTTGGTGACGATACTCCATAAAATGACTGTTACGAGTATGTGTTGCGCAGTTCACACGCACGCTCGTAAGTTTGCGAATTTATAATATTTTAGCTCCAGATTTTCAACATTGCCATTGTTCTGCACCTCCTTATGAACAGTAAAGCTGTCATTTTTCATATCCTGGCCAAAATGTGTTTTCGCAGTTCCGAAGCAGAATAGCATGGTCGCTGTGGGAAATCCATGTTCAAGACACATTATGAAAATGACAGTGACACTGTTCATTAGCAGAGGTCCTAAAATGCCTATGTTGAAAATTTGGTGATGAAGGTCCATAAATTGAGTGTTTTACGAGCATGCGTTGCGCAGTTTCCACGCATGCTCGTAACTTCCTGAATTTGTAATATTTTCACTCCAGATTTTCAAAATTGGCATTTTTCCACACCTCCTTATGAACAGTACAGCTGTCATTTTACATATCCTGGCCGAAATGTGTTTTCACATGTCCATTGCAGAATTGCAAGGTCACTGTGCAAAATCAGTTTTCGTGACAGTTTGAGGAAATGACGGTGACACTGTACATGACAGAGGCCTTAAAATGTCTATGTTGAAAATTTGGTATTAAAGTCCAGTAAATTACTGTGTTGCGGGTAAAAGGCGCAAGAAGTTTCCACGCACCCTTGTAACTTCACAAATTTGAAATATTTTCATGCCAGATTTTCAACATTGCCATTTTTTCACATCTCCTTATCAACAGTACAGCTGTCATTCTTCATAGCCTGCCCAAAATGTGTTTCCACAGCTGTGGCACACAATGGCATGGCTGCTGTGAGAAATCACCTTTTGGGACACATTCACAAAATCACAGCGCCACTGTTCATGAGGGGAGGTCCCAAATGTTGAAAATGTGGCTAAAAAACTCCGACAAATAATTAGGTTACAGATGTGTGTTGCACAGTTTCTATGCATGCTAATGATTCCACTAATTTTTCATTTTTTCACTCCAGATTTTCAATGTTGCCATTTTTGTATGCCTCCTCATGAACAATACAGTTATCATGTTCCACATTCCTGCCCAAAATGTGTTTTCGTCCCTATGTCGCCAAATAGCATAGCCGCTGTGCAAAACCACCTATCAGCTTACAAACTGATTGTGCTGTTCTTCATGGGTCACAAAAAGCCCATGTTGAAAATTTGGAGTGAAAATACCAACACATGACTATGGTGTTAGGGTTTCCAACTGTAGCATCCCTCCCTTAGAGACTGACAGGTGTCAGGGGTGTGACTTGGGATCATCGGCTGTAGTGCTCACGCCATTCCACCCCACCCCCAGTGACAGGCATCTTGGTGTGCCTTGCAGTGTTCGGCCACAAAGTTCACCCTATTCTCCTATACTGTGCCTACCTCCGCATATTTCCTTATGTAATGAGGTAAGTATATCGCCCAAAGACCCCAATGCACACCACAACACTTGTCAGTGTCTACAGGGTACAGTGAGGTACAATGGCATGAGCGTTATAGCTGAAAACCCAAAGGCACACCCCAATGTCTGTCAGTCTCTACAGGGTGGTGGTGGGGTTGTCGTCACTTCAGTACTTCACTGCCATTCCTATTATGCATCTCTAACTCCGGCACTACCAATGCCAATGCCAGTGAGACAACATTCGGCATTGACAAATACTTGTTTTTTGCATGGCACAGGTTATATGAATGGGGGAAGAAGCCTGGAACCATATTGACTCGATTGGCAAAGGGGAGATGAGGGTCGGCTGTGGTCACGGCAGTTAAGAACTGGGGGGGGCACATAAAGACCTCATAGTGGAAGAATCAGGAGTACATTTGCCACCTTTTATAAACAACTATATTTAGCGGAGTGTAAAGGAATGGAGCATTTGGCCACAGAATTCCTGGCGGGATTGCAAATCCCGAAACTCACAGAGGATCAAAGGGTGAAATTGGGGGAACAGATCACAGGAGAGTAAATAGGGAGAGCTATTGCTCAAATGAAAATGGGAAAAGCAGAGCTCCAGATGGATATGTAGTGGAGTATTATAAGGAACTGGCAGTGAAATTGGCAGGGCCCATGGCAGACATGCTGGGAGAGGTGTCAGAAGAGGGGCAGCTCCTGGTCTCTTGCTTACAAGTCTTGGGGAGTGTACAGCTCAAACCTGGTAAGCACCATGTGGAGTGTGCATCCTATAAACCCATCTCCCTCCTTAATTGCGATGTAAAGATATTTGCAAAAGTCCTGGTTCACAGATTGGAACTGGTGTTGCCCCAACTGGTGCACCCAGACTAGACAGGGTTTGTCAAGGGGAGTCTATCTTACCATAACATGAGGAGACTTCTTAACGTGATCCACTGGGGGATCTGGCTTCCTGGACAAGTGGTGGTGCAGTCAATGGATACCGAGAAGACCTTTGACCTCATTGAGTGGCCCTACTTATTTGAGGCCTTAGGTAGATTTGGATTAGGGGAAGAGTATGTGAATATGTTAAAACTGTGGTACACAGAACCTAGTGCACAGGTCCTGGTGAATGGAGGACTCTCGGATTCCTTTGGGTTTCACAGGGGGATGAGGCGGGGTGCCCTCTCTCACTGCTCCTCTTTGTGTAAGTTACAGAACTGCTGGCCCTATGCATCAGGGAGAACCCTAGAATTGGGGTGGTGGTGGGACAGTCGGGAGACCAACCCAGTATTACACTATATGCTGATGACCTCCTGTTTTTCGTTACCGAGCCAAATGCCACAATCTCGGCACTATTGGAGGTAGTAAGGAAGTTTGCTGCCTTTTTGGGATATAAATTAAACTGATCCAAGTCTGAATTGCTCAGAATCTCTAATCAAAGGGAAAAGGTAGTGGGGAATCCATGGGGATTCAGGGAAGTGAAGGATAGTCTCACTTGTTTGGGTATTAAAGTAGCTTGGATTTGAACAAATTGTATGGGTTAAATTATGGTCCCCTATTGTGGGAGACTGGGGCAGATATGGAGCGGTGGAGGGCATTATCCAATCATGGATGGGCTGAAAAAAACAGACCAAATAATAATAATAATAATAATAATTAATAATAATAATAATAACATTTATTTAGCTGAGCGCCTTTCAAAGTCTCAAGGCGCTGCACAGCAATTACAAACATAAAAACGTATTCAAATACATTCAGTATAAAATCAAATACAAACATATATTCAAATGCAACAATATAAAATCAGAACAAAGTAGGAAACGCCTTTTCCCATAAGAAGGTCTTTAGTGCCTGCTTAAAACTTCCCACCGACCTGCACTCCCGGAGCTGACGGAGAAGAGAATTCCAGAGGGTAGGTGCTGCAAATACAAATGCACGGGCACTAGATGACTTCAAATTTACCCTCAGAATCTCCAGCAACCCCTCATCAGCTGAGCGGAGCTGTCACAGAGGGGCGTAAGGCACCAGGAGCTCTTTCAAGTAGTCTGGACCCAGACCGTGTAGGGCTTTGTAGGTCTAAAGTCCCACTTCAAAGGTGATTTGCCACTGTATTGGCAGCCAGTGCAGAGCTCGCAGCACGGGGGTGATATGAGAACTTCTAGTTCTAGCAAATGTGCTGCCACGTTCTGCACTAGCTTTAAGCGGCGGATATCAACCCCAGGAAGTCCTAGGTAAAAGGAGTTACAGTAATCAAGGTGTGATGTCACAAAGGCATGGACCAAGACCGGCAGGTCACTGGGTGGAACAAGATGTCCAATCCTGGCAATGTTCCTAAGATGGAAAAAGGCCAGCTGGACGACTGCAGACACCTGATGATGAAGGATCAGACCAACGTCAAGCTCCACTCCCAGATTATGCACCTGTTCAGATAGATCCCAAGAAATTTTTTTGTCTTTGTATAATTATTCTTAAGAAATAATGTTGGTAAAAAATGACTTGAATGAACGTTTCTGAAGCAAAAACACCAATTGTACAATGGCAAGAAAATTTCCTGGGCTCTGATTGGTCAGTGTCCACCTTTTCCAGTGATGTTATCTCAGCATAACAACTTTGTATGAAGGTCCATACAAAGATGATCTCACAAAAGACAAAAATATCACTTTGCCCCTACATCTTAAAGCCATCATGTGTTTCTGGCAGTTTAATGTATCCTGACCTCACAAATCTCAATGCATACCTCAACCACTCAAAAAGTGCCACAGAGACAAATGAACCCATTTATTTATTTAAAATTTGGTTACCAGGAAAGGCACACTCTGCAGAAGCTTGTTTCCTGGTGTGACCCAGGGATAAGGGAGACAATACAGACAAAGGGTATACAAAACCGGGTTCCACCATGCTGTGGCGACACAGAGCACATCGACCATCAACACAACGATGGCACAACACAGCCAATTAGTGTTGTGCCGTCACTGGAGTAAACTGTGTTTTCTGTGGGGGTCTTTGTCCCCACATCCCGATGTGGGGGGCTCTGCTCCCCCCTGCACCCTTGGACTTAAAATAACCAACTCTGAGTTGGAGTTGGTTTGGGGGGGGGGCGGACACCCCAGAGGCAGCAGTGTCAGGAACCCAGTGGACCATCACAGCGAACTGTTGGAAATGTCACTGTGATGGTCTTTCTTATATTCCCGCCACTGTTGTGACATAATACCACAAAACCATGACATCAAGACATTATATAAGTGCAATGTTACAAGTCAAGGTGAAGTTTCAACATGGGTATCATGAGACATGAGTTACAAGCCAGAGTAAAATTACAACACAGGTAATAAGATGTGAGAGGCTGTAACCTAGGACCATAGTGAGGTTAAGGAGATTGAGGCAGGGAGGCTAGGTAGTAGAGGGGCAGGTACAAGAAGCAGCAGGAGTGAGATGGGCAGGCACTTAAAAGCTGGGAGCGAAGAGGATTGGTGAAAGGTGGAGGAGAGCTGATTCCGGGGGGGGGTGGTAGGAGAGGGCTGACTGATGAGAGGTTGAGAGAGGATGAGGAAGAGAGAAAGATTGGGAGTCCCTGGAGCATAGCAGGGAGGAGACAGGGCTGGTAGGGGATAGAAGAGATGCGAGATAAGGAGGAAGGGTCCCAAACCAATATTTGGCAATGAATGCCAAGCAATGGGTCAGGTGCCGGTGGGGCAGGAGTGAGATAGAGAAAGAAGAGTAAAGTAAAGAGAGCAGTGATGAGTACAAAAAGGGGAGTTCGGTAGCAAAATGACAAAAGTAGTTTAAGAGGGTGTCGAGCCTGGCAAGGGAAGAGGCAGGGGCAGTGCCATAGACTATGTTGGTATAGTCGAACACCAGAAGAATCATTTTCATTACTAACTCACGACGGATGAGGAGGGACAGGCTGTCTTTGTTGCAGTACAAAATTCTTAATTTTGGGTGGAATATAGAGTGGATGGCATTGATATGGGTAGAATAGTCGCAATTGCTATCAAGCCAGACCCCCAGGTATTTAAAAATGGGGACCACCTCGAGGGGGAGCCATAAGAGATGGTGAACAACAGAAGAGTCTGAAGCCTAGCCACCTTTTGCCTGGATCCAAAAGTCA
Organism: Neoceratodus forsteri; assembly: GCA_016271365.2. Classification (NCBI taxonomy): domain Eukaryota; kingdom Metazoa; phylum Chordata; order Ceratodontiformes; family Ceratodontidae; genus Neoceratodus; species Neoceratodus forsteri. The sequence goes on along the minus strand of CM028131.1, from coordinate 1,081,998,917 downwards.
TTGAGATGTTTTTTTTGTTGTGTTTACCCTGAGTTGGTTGGCATGAAACAAACTTAGGACTTTGTTAAAGTCTTGCTGGGGTGGGACTTGTACACCTGCGGTTGCTGGTCCTGAGGTAATGATGACTGTGTCATCCACATACATGTGGATAAGACAGTTTGAACAGGCAGAGGGGAGGCCATTAATGAAAAGGGAGAAGAGGATGGACCCAAGGATGGACCCTTGGGGGACCCCAGCGAGGATAGGGAGAGGGGACGATAGGAAGTTTTCTACCTGGATTGACTGCTGCCTGCCAGTAAGGTAGGAGTTAAACCATTTTACAGTTAGAGCCACCAAGCCAACAGAGTACAACTTTTTCACAATCCAATAGAGAAAAAGTGCGGCACACAGGAGCTGGATGCAAAAAGTTGAATTTATTTCAAGCTCCAAACACAGCAAATAATGCAGATGGTACTACCCCAGTGCTTTGACTCATAGAATAGAGCCTTCCTCAGGGGGTGTGGCATACTGGAAAGGGCTGCCATTACATACACATTACACTGGATTACAACTTTTTCAAAAGGAGTGGGTGGCATTACTATTTGCAATCCGATTGGGCTGACGCCCTTTCCCAGCTGGTCCTTGGCAACCCCCACTTTCCACTCGCGGGCCGCCTAATCCTGATGACCTTTTGCCCATAATTATGGGGTGTATCAGTGCAATCCTTTCTTACCGGGGACCGTCTGATGACTCACTAAGAGTTGCAAAAAGCATTTGCAATTCCCCTCCTGAACAGTTTTAAATATTTGCAGGTAGTCCAGATTCTGGAGGCATTTTATGGGCTCAGCTCCTGGTCTCTTCAGGAGAGTGGGCCATTATCTGATCTCTTGTCTGTTGCTCAGCAACCCCACGTGATCGCTGGTTTGTATTCTCACTTACAGTCGCTCGATCCCGCTTCATTGACTGGGGTGGGTTATTATTGGCAGAAAAAGCCTGGATTGAATTTCCCTCCTACCTGCTGGCAATCAATATGGCGCAGTCTAAAATGCTTTTTAAAGGGGGACACACACACAGATGGACCCAGTTCAGAATCCCTTTATTTTACCCTTGTTAAGCTGTTTTGAATGGGGGTGGTCTCCGACGCCCATTTGTCTCCACTGTGGCTTATCTGAAGGTGATCTAAAACACATGATGTGGGACTGTCCCAAAATACAACCACTCTGGGCAAAAATTCAATCCTCTCTAGACCCTCTACTGGGGTTAGAATGTGCTATCTCCCCTGAAATATGCTTGTTTGGTGATCTCGCTGCTCTCTCATCAAATCAGTGACGAAGCTTTATGGCCGTAATTTTTATCACAGCTAAAATGGTCATTCTCTGGCACTGGTGGGATGAGAGCACTCCCCCCCTCCCCCATAAGGAATGGTACAAAGAGATTGTTCAAGCCCTAGCAGTAGAGAAACAAATTGCTAGGCTATATTGGAGTGAGAAGTCCTCCCATGATGGGTTAGAAATTTTACATACACTCTTGCTGGTGACGAGAGTGACCCAAGCTTAGCAGGCCATAGAGCGTATTCTCTAATAGTTCCACTCTCAGTCCTACTCAATCCAGATTTGCCCCTGAATGTAGAATCTAGGCAAGTGATTCCTTTCATAAAGTTTCTCTTTGTTCCTTCCCCTTTTTCTTTTCCACTGTTCTTTTTTTTTCTTAGGTGCCTCCCCTGAGTATATTTCTATTCAGCCATTAGAGATGCCAGAAGGTGCAAAATAGAGGTGTTCTGGGGGTGGGCGGGCATGGAGGTAAGTGGAAAAGTTAAAGGGGTAGTCCTTTTTGGGGCTTATTTTAGGTTGAATATTATTATATTTTCCTTGTTTACCCAGTTCTGGTTCTTTGTATGTTCTGTGTTTGTGTTTCTCCTTGTTCACAAAGACAGATATTAATGAAATGCATTAAATAATAATAAAAAGAAGGAGTGGGTGGGATACTGAATTGAAAGCCTTTGCCAAGTCTATGAAAACAGCAGCAGTGATGTGGCCCTGGTCCATCCCTGAGAGGAGGAGGAAGTCTGTGACCCACAGTAGGACGGAGTTGATGGAGTGACGTTTTCTGAATCCTGATCGGAAAGGGGAGAAGGGTATTAGTGGAGGGCAAAAACTCTGCAAACCTGGCATAGACAATGGACTCTTGTAGTTTTGCAAGGGAGGGAAGGACAGATATGGGCTGGTAGTTGCCAGGGTAAGATAGGTCACCCCCTTTATAAAGGGGGAGTACCTTGGCAACCTTCCAGGCCAGTGTGATGGTGCAGGAGGAGAAGGAAAGATTCAAGAGGTGTGCAAGAGAGGGTGACGATAACTGGGGGGAAGACATGGAGGAACTTGGTGTGTAGTCTGTCAGGGCTGGATTTGGCAGTATTTAATGACATTAATGCAAGGTATACTTCCTGAGGGGATATGGGGGGGGGGATTGTAGCCACCAGGTGATGGGGGTCGGGGAGAGTCAGAGGAGGCTGATGGAGGATAGTCAGGAAGGGCAGAAGTTGTAAAGAATTTGTTGGAACTGGCTGCGTCAGGGGAGGGACATGAGACTGGTGAACCATCCACAGTGAGGACTGGGGGGCGGACTGGGTGGGGGGGGTCAAGTACGGAGTGGATGACATTCCAAAATTTGGAGGGCGAGTTGAGATTGGATTGTAGGTGGGCCTTGAAGTAATCAGCCTTAACCATATGGACCACCTTTGTGTAAGCATTTCTAAGATATCTGTACAATTGCAGGTTTGACAGGGACTGGGAAGATTTAAATTGGGTCCAAACACAATCCCGAGCTTTGCACATGGCTATAAGGTAAGTAGAGTTCCAAGGGTGGTGAATGCATTTAACCCTGGCTTTTTTAAGTGGGGCATCGTAGTTCCAGATGTGAGTGAGGATGCTAGTGAAGAGGCCGAGGGCAGAATCAGTGTCTGGTGCGGAGAAGATCGGGGATCAATCAGTGGCAGCCAGGTCTTGTAGTAGGGCATCTGTGTCGAGGGCACTGAGAGGATGAAACCAAATGTATTTGGGGCCAAACTGGGCATATGAACCTTCCTGACATAGCAGGTCAGGCAGTAATCACTGAAAGCATCAGGGAGGATGCCTGCAGCAATGATGTGGTGAGGATGGGAAAAGAGTACCCAGTCAAGAAGGGAGTGGTTGGGAAAGTGAGGGTTGAGGCAGGTGGGTTCATATAGTAACTGGGTAAGGTTCATTGACTCAGTGTTTTGTAGGGTGGGTTTGGAGGAGGAGAAGAGCCAGTCTAGATTGAAATCACCTAGAAGGATAAGCTTGTCGGAAGCAGCATGGGAAGCAACAGCAGTAATGCAGGAGACCAGGGAAGTGGGTGCAAGGCTGGGGGAAGCATATAGCACACCTACAAAGATCGGGAAAGAGGAAGGGAGGGATAGATTAGCAATGATTAGTTTGTGTGAGGAGGGGAGAGTTTTGCGTAGTGAGATGGAGCAGGTAAGGGATTGACGAATGTATACAGCTACACCCCGGTCTTGTCAGATGAGGTAGAAATTGGAGCTTTCTTCTGAGAAACAAGCCTGTTTTTAGGGCTCCAGGTAGGCGGAGCCTGCAGCCGTCTTGCATTAGCTCTAAAAATGGCGTACCATGGAACTTCCTTTTTGGACTTTTGGAAGTATCCATCCACAACTGCAAAACAGTGCGCTCCCCCTCTGATTTTTGCTATTTGCTGCTCTGTGTAGCCCATCAATTTAACCCTTGCAGGGCTGCAGACTGAGCATATGTCCAGCTCAATCAAATAGATTCATTCTATTTCTTTCAGCAGCCTAGGAGTTAACTCATTATCTCGAAGCATACTGGCATTTCCCTTATTGAAGCACTGAATCAGTCAAGCAGACTACAGTGTCAAATTACAGACAGTCCAACTTGGGATCTGAGACCATTTTCTTCTGTTTTTTTTAGTTTTTTTTTCTATTCATCCTTTGTGTATTTGCTGTCCAGTGCTGGTGAAAGATGGGGGCTTACAACAACTCTGTTTATCCACAGCATTGGGTTCACTGCTGACTTTTCCACTATGATGTATTTAATGTTCATAAAAGGTACAGCTCAGTACTGGACAGTAATCTAAAGCTGTCTGTTTATCCACAGGGACAGGGACAGTGCAGGCCTCCCCCACCCACTCACCCACTGTGATGAATTTAGTGCTTGTAAAAAGTGGATAAAGCCCTCGGTTTATCCACAGGTACCATGTGGGGCAGGCTCAGTTCAAATTTACTCACACTGTGCTGGATTTGGTGCTGGTAAGAGGTGAGGGACTGACTAATCCACAGAGACAACTGCATTGTGGGGGAAGGGAGAGTGCTTGGTTTCCACACTGTCTGCATTTAGTCCTGGTAAATGGTGAGGGACTGCCAGAACTGGGGACTAAAGCCCTTTGTCTACAGTGACAGGTACAGTGTGTGAATGGTGAACAGTAAGGGACTGGCACCACTGGAGACTGAAGCCCTCTATAAATCCACAGGGGCAGATGCAGTGTAAAACAGACAGTCCAGGGTTTATACACTGTGATAAATACAGTGCTGACGAAAGGTGGCAGACTGACAGCACTACAGGCTGAAGCCCTCTTTATCCACATGGGTAGGTAAAGCGTGGGCAGGGACAGTGCAGGGTTCCTCGCACTGATGGTTTCAGTACTGGCAAAAGCTAAGGGATGGGCAACACTGTGGACCGCTCTGCTGTCTTCATGTCTACAGTCTCTATTGGCAGGTCATTTTAGAAGGCCACCACCTTCTGGGACAAAATATGTTACCACTAAACTTGCCATCCGTGACCTTCAGAGCATGTCCCTGTGTCCTGCTGGAGAACATATCCATATGTTCAATCCTGTCAATACCCCTGAGAATGGGAAGACTGAGATCATGTCCCATCTCAGCCTGCTGTTCTACAGGGAGAAGACGGTAACAACTACCAGTAAACATAAATGAGGATATTATCTGTTAGATCCTTCCAGGTATTCCTATTTTGAAAATGCAGCTTCTCCTTAACAGTGATATATAAACAGAAAGCCCACCAGCAAATTTGTTTTAATTTTTACTACTGAACACATTCTCTTTACTGCTGCAGCAAATGCAAACACTGGAGGCAATATGAAGAAACTGATAGATAGAAGCTTACAAAGGATGTCAGTAGGCATTTTATGCGCCTGCATAAATATGCAGAATTAAAAAATGCTACATAAATTCACTGCCACTAAGCAAGTGACAAACGGGGGGAGGGGAGGGAGGGATTTGTCAACACAAAAAGGGGGCTTGGTCTGCACTCAGAGAGGAGTGAGAAGGTCAGTTTCCCTATGTGCGACAGTGACCCACAGGGTGTAAAAAGTTGGGGTTATTGAAAATATGATGGATTATAATGGTCTACAGAGTCCATTTTCTTAAAGCAGCAGTTTTGTCATCAAGGAAGAAAAAAAGGTGGGTCGGAATTACATACGAACATACAAAGAAGCCAGCAGAAGAAGGCCATTTGCTCTATCAAGTCTGCTCGTATTGCAGGGTCCGCAGCTTGAGCTACTGTCCCTGCCCTCCATCCCCACTCCTCCCATCCTCCCTACCCATGATCCTTACCTTCCCCCATGCCTATCCCAGCCTCTCTTAAAGCTGCCTACTGTCTTCAATGAGATGACCTCTTCTGGCAGCACTTTCCAACTGTCCACCACCCTTTCTGTGAAGAAGTGCTCCCTGACCTCCCTCCTAAACCTCCCACCCTCCAGCTTAAGACTGTGCCCCCTTGTGTTATGGTTGCCACTCAGCTTAAAGAGACTCTCCTTATCAACTTTATTTATCCCTTTCAAGTACTTGAAGGTCCCAATCATGTCCTCTCTCTCTCTCTCTCCTGTCTTCCAGGGAGTATATGTTCAGTGCCCTCAACCTCTCCTCGTATGCCTTACCCTGCTGATCCGCTAACATCTTTGTAGTCCTTCTCTGAACCTTTTCCAGCAGGTTAATGTCCTTTTTGAGGTGTTGGCACCAGTACTGAACTCCATACTCTAGATGCGGCCTTACCAGTGACCTGTACAAGGGCAGTATAACTTCCTCTCTCCAACTACTGAGCCCCTAGATATGCATCCCAGTATCTTGTTTGCCTTTGCTGCTGCTTTCTTGCACTACATGGAGTGCTTCAGGTCACTAGTAATCATCACTCCCGGGTCCTTCTCCTCCTCCTCTGATGCAGATACTCAGACTCCACCCAGGTAGTACTCTGTCCTGGGATTCTTGGCTTCAGTATGCATAACTTTGCATTTCTTGGCATTGAAGCCAAGCTGCCAGATCCTGGATCACCTCCCCAGCTTTTTCAGATCCTCCTGGAGGTCCTGTATCCCATCAGCTGTGTCCACTCTCCCATAGAGCTTGGTGTCATCCGTGAATAGGCACATTTTGCCCTTAATGCCATCCCCAATGTCATTGACATTGAACAACACCGGCCCTAGCACCGAGCCCTGTGCGACCCCACTGGTTACTGGAACTGACAACCATCTGACGTTTTTCACAATCCCTCACTCAAAAATGAATATAGACACAATTTAACTTGCTGCAGTATAAGACCGCACACAAAGAATTCAGCATCTAAGCCAAACTGGTGTTTCTCTGCTTGACATACGTATTGCATTTTTTGGCAGGGTCTTTATAGAGTACAGTACCACAATAAATTTTCTTGACCTTATCCTCACTTCCATCCAAATGCACCTTAATCCTCTTTCTGCCCTGATATCATGATATTTAGGGCTTGATTCTGTACAGCTGTATCCAAATTTCCTCCCCATGGATCAAGTGAAACCTTATCAATGCCAAAATAAGGTTAGCAATGCATTCCCTGGCCTTGAATAAATTTAATATGGGGTGGTATTATACTTTGTACATTCTTGTGTTCTATGATCCTAATATGTTCACCTATTAAGTTATGAGGCTATGCTGAAGTTTACAAATGCAGGCTCATAACTTTGGTAATGTTCAATATTTTTACCACAAATTTTCAACATAGCCATATTGGTACAGCAACTCATGAATGTGGCAGCTGTCATTTTTCAACTCCTGCCCAAAATGTGTGTTTGCAGCCCAAAAGTTGATTTTGCAGTCCCGGCATGACATCATCTTTAGGCCAGGAGTTGATTATTTTCTCTGCCCTTCTTTATGAGGCAGAGTCATCACAAGGTTGTGTTGAAAATTTGGTGTAAAAAATTTTTTTTTTAAATTTTTTAGCCCAGATTCCTCTCCCGCAGCCTTATCAACTCTGGCCAGATTTTGTTTTAAAATGCAGCCGCTATTAATGACTTCAGAGAAACCCCAATAAAACATCTTCACAGCATGCACTTGACTCATATTTTGACACTCTGCTGTGAGCAGCCATACTCTCCTGCTCTTAGTCTTCGGGAACCTGATCAGTTTTCACCATCTCATGGCACGTGGACAACAGTATTTCAAAAGACCCTCTGATAACATACATAATTTGACTTAGATGTGCAGGAAGGTTTTTACCTAAAAGGGTTCTTTATGTCATTCAGGATGTGTGCAGGGGACTGAAACTTTGCATGACTAGTGAGTGGCACCAATGATTGCCAACACTTCTCCCCCTTGTCCCACTTGCAACTGCCATTGTACAACCCACTCCCCCCCAAAAAATCTTGCAGATAGTATTTACAAACAGGGATTAAGCACAGAAGAAAGCAGGTCAGACTCGGGTGGGGGGAGGGGGTGTACTGAAACATCTTTTGATTTAGCAGTAGTGCCATGTAGTAACAGTGGCACCTTCTGGGCACAGTGCAGATTATGGACTTTTTTTAAATCCATATGCCTCCACATACAAAAAAATAGCTTAAAATATAAAAAAAAAAAATTCCCTACTTTTCTTTCTGTTTTTACAACGGAGTCATTGTATAATAGCAATTATGAAATGGTGATCGTAAATAGACGAATCTGATGGGCTGAGAGATTTTTAAAGCCGTGATGATATCAGGCTACATCATCATGGCTTCAAAAAGCCTCCGGCCACCAGCCTCCTCGCAGACAGAAATTCCTCTGACAGCTGCATTTCCCTACTTTACCTCACGCAACTGTGCCCACTGCCTCTGGAAAAACGGACGGAGTTCCCCAACACGACCGTCACTAAGTGTCTGTTTAAAAACAACCCTCGCTCATTCCTCCTCACACAACAAATACCACAAAGCAGAAAACACATTCAGTGTGGTGTCACGCACGCCTCAAGCAACTCCCCATGAAACACACACACACAAAAAAACTGTCCACATGATGTGTGTGTGTGTGTGTGTGTGTGTGTGTACCTGTTTAGTTGCTCTCTCTCTCACTGCCACCAGATCAGAGTTTCAAATAAATACAGTCCATCTTCACACAGCCTCGGAGCACACAGCATGACCAGGTTAAATGTAAGGAGCATACACTGCTGGGAGGTGAGAGTTCAGAGCAGCACCTCTTCAACCATCTCCACTTATAACAGCGCCACCTGCTGACCAGAGAATTATAGGAACTTTTTTCTGAAAACATACTCCTCCACCACTCTTAAAGTCATTTAAAAAATATTTAAACATTTTTTTTTTGTATTGTATACTACTAAAACTTTTAAGCCAGTTCATAATAGCAATAAGTCACTCCAGGGTGTGGTATATCATGGGATATCGTCAGTTCTCGGACAGCTGGACACACTCGGCCTTCGGCCTTGTGCCCAACCACCTGAGGCGTGACGATATCTCATGATATACCACACCCTGTCATGCCTTATTGCTTAATTATACAATGGAGTAAATGGAAAGCACCAAATCCTGCATTCTCATTGGCTGGCACCTTTTCAGTGTGGTAAATCCTTCAGTGTACCCACTGGAAAAGGTGCCAGCTGCCAGTCTGCCACATAACAAAGTATCCCTGAAATCACTCTGACCGTCAACAGCCCAAGAATTGCAAATACTGCGATGCACAGCAAGCCCTCTCTGCCACCACTTACCCACCCTACATTGTTACACTGCCCAATCACTTCCAGTATAAACTCTGTTTAAAAAATAAATTCCTAAACCAACACAACTGATAAAATCCACACAGTCATCTGCTTTCGCTTTTCCTCCACTAAATGTAACCAATAGAAATTATAAGACATCACTAACACATATCTGCCGATCATCCCGATGCCCCTCGCAACTATATACCAGTTGGGGAAAAAACTCATTAATCCATTTCTGTGCCACACAATACTTGATGTTCTCCAGCATGGCCCCATCTTCTACTTTTACCTAGGCTGCCGCAGTGTCCCTCTCGAACCTCATTGGTGCTCACTGACTAAAAACATGCTTCCAACTTCACAAACAGCAGTGGAAGTATTGGGAGCCGCTTACATGATAAACTTTCACTAACTGAACACCTGCAGCCGCTCGTGCCACTCTCTCAGAGAAAACACTCACTCACAGATCCCACTTTACTATTGCAAAACCAGCAAACAAAATGCCCACAAATTCCAGGTATCTTTGGGTGGGGGTTCCACTGTATCTGGCTGAACAACTTTCACCTGCAAATGCACAGAACTGTGCAATTCAAGCACCGTCTCCCAAACATCAAAGAACTATTTTTTCTGGTGGAAGAATAAAATCATTGAAAATAATTTACAAATAAAAATTATGTATTTTCCTTAGTTTTTTTTTTCCTTACCAAAAAAAGGTGGAGATTGTATAATAGCAATAAACCCCTCCAGGGAGTGGGCATATGGGTGGATTTACCACTTCTGGTGTGGTTGTCACTTGACTGCGCCTCATGACTGAACCACACCAGGCATGGTAACCACCCATATACCCACTCCCCTGAGGGGTATGATTGCTTAATAATGCACTCCAGGGTGTGTGCCATGCTTGAATAACATCACTTCTCAGGCATTGGACACACTCGGCCATCGGCCTCATGCCCAACCACCAGATGTGTGACGCTATCCAAGCACGACACACATCCTGGTGTGCATTATTGCTTAATTAGGGCATAAAAAATATGGGAGTTAGGTTGGTTAATTTTAGCAAAACTCAACATTAGTCATACAGTGCTGCAAACTAGCTCACAATGGCTTAAAGTGTCCCCTCTATTAGCCTCTGTTACAGCAAACTGCAGTAGAAAACCATAAAGGGTATTATTTGAAGAGCTGGATGAAAATGTTAACATAGAAACATAGGCTTTGATGGCAGATAAGGACCACTTGACTCACCCAGTCTGCCCATTTCCCTACCTATTGGGTAAGGCACAGATCCTAGTTAACTAACAGCCTACTTCTTCCTACTCCCCACCAGAATTGTCTTTGTCTGTCCCATGCATTCTTGAATTCCCCCACTGTTTTTGACCCCACAACCTCCTCAGGAAGGCCATTCCATGCATCCACCACCCTCTCTGTGAAAAAATACTTCCTCACATTGTCCCTGAACCATCCCCCTCTATCTTCAGATTGTGTCCCCTTGTTCTTGAACATCTCTTTTTCTGAAAGATGCTACCCTCTTGGACTTTGTTGATTCCCTTGAGGTACTTGAAAGTTTATATCATGTCCCCCCCCACCTCCTTTCCTCAAGGGTACACATATTAAGCTAATTTAGCCTTTCTTCATATGGCTTCTGCTGCAGGAAGGAAGCCTGAAATATTGCAAAACTCATGGTTTGATGCACATTATCCAGTTATTTTTGGGCTCGGCAATACAGAGCAAAGTGACACCAGGCTGCAAAGCTATGAGTTTGCTTCTCCCTGTTTCTACATAAACACTCACCAGAAATTGTTAAGAAGCTAAATGACACTCATTCAATCAGCTGTATATATAAGTATATACATATTATAGTGACACAGCCATGCCACTATAGTTAGGGATGAACTGGGTTTTCTGTGTTAAACTTGAAATTTTGCACTTTAATATCTTCGCAACTGTTCAACGGATTTGCATGAAAATTTGTATGTGCGGTCTTTGCTAGATCTCTGAATGCACCAAGTTTTGTTCTGTTAGGATAAGTGGTTTCCAAGATCTGGATAGTGACAAAAGTGAATTTTTTGTAGTGTTTATATGTATATTTGTTTTCCCAATTGGTTTGAATGGGAGTTTCTTTGACTTTGGCTACAGCCCAAACAGTCTGAAATTTTGGTCTGCAATTTTCAGGGTAGAAAGGTACTAACTCACAGATGGTGTCTTTTGCTGGTTTGGTGAAAAAATATTAATCTGTTCCAACGTTATTTAATTTTAACATTTTCATAAAATGGTTCTGAGCATGCTCAGTAAGCACCTCAAGATAGCTGTTTGATATGAAAAAAATTTTTTTTTTTCATATGACATTGTCCTTTTTCATTTGAATAAAAATCCTTTTTCATATGGCCGCCATCTTGTTTTCAGTTTTGCCTGAGAAATTCAAATTTGGACCCCCCCCCCCAAAAAAAATGGCATTTCAATGAGATTTTCAACTTTGGAGCATAATTGCCATTTTTGCATATTTTGACACCAGATTTTCAACATGCCCTTTTTGAGACCCCTCCTCATAAACAATGGGGGTGCCATTTTGCAAATCCTGCTTGTAAGGCAATTTCACGGTCAGCTGGCAAAATCACCTTTTGGACGGCATTTCAAAATTTTACCATACTTGTTCATGAGGTGGGGTCATAAGAAGGGTATATTGAACATTTGAGGTCAAAACATGCTAAAATGGTCAATTTGTTCGCATCTGTTGACATTTCGCTACACTTGCTTGTAACTGTCACCATCACACAAATAAGGATATGATTACACTAGCTCAAAAATGGTATGCCCCCTGTATGGTGATACTATTACAGTGAAAATATTGATGCTGACAACATCGATGTTTTCACTGTACTAGTCCACCTGAGACCCCGGCACTCTGTCTCCCGGTCCTGTATCACTTCCCTGATCCAACTCCAGCTCGGAGTTAGAATCCTAGAGATCAGGGGGTGTGGGGGCAGAGCCCCTGCATGGAGTGACTGGGTAAGCTCCTCAGTGAAAGAGTAGTCAGGTCTCCAGTCAGATTTATGTTGACCGCGAGTTGCGGTCGACATTAGTCCATCTCTGTGATGGTGATCGACAACTTAGTTGTTGAATTGACATTGTACAGCCCTCAAAAACTATGGATGCATAGTAGCACAGGGCCCAGAGGGCCCTGTGCACCAACAGGAAAATAAGGATATCATTATACTATCTCAAAGAGTAAGGAAATTCTTTGAAAAAAAATACTGCATTAATGCAACATTTAGGGTTGAGGCTAAACTGACAAAAGTAGGGAAATGTGTCTTTAGGGTTCCCGACCCTAAAACCCCAACACCAACCCTAAAGCAAATCAGGGTAGAGTCTTCCTAGGGGTTGTCAACCCTAAAGCTCACCCCATTCTGACACTACAGAAACATACACCTAATGGGGTGAGCTTTAGGGTTGACAAACATACAAACATATGAATATACAAAATTTGCCAGTAGATAAAGGCCTAGAGGCCTATCAAGTCTGCTCGATTGTGCAGCTAGCACCCCTTATTCTGCAGCTGCCCCTCCCTTCCACCCTTCCCCTTCATTGACCCTCCCCCTTGTCCTGTCCCATCCCCTTTTGAAGCAGTCCACTGTTCTACTGGATACCACTTCTGCAGGTAATGCATTCCACCCAGCCACCACTCTCTCTGTAAAAAAGCATCTCCTTATCTCCCTCCTGAACCTTACTCCCTCCAGTCTCATATCATGGCCCCTGGTGTCCCTCCCCTCCCTTACTTTGAACAGCCCCCCTGTACCTGTCTTGTTTATTCCTTTCGTGTCCTTAAAGGTTTCAATCATGTCCCCCCCATCCCTGTTCTCCTCCAGCGAGTACATGTTCAACTCCCTCAGCCTCCTCTCGTATGATAAGTCCCCCAGCCCCTTGATCATCTTTGTTGCCCTGCGCTGCACCCCCTCCAGTAACTTAATGTCCCTCTTCAGATACAGGCACCAGTACTGCATGCAGTACTCCAGGTGCGGTTTCACTAATGACCTATATAGTGGCAGAATCACCTCCTCCCTCCTCGAAGATATACCCCTTGCAATACAACTAAGCATTTTGTTGGCCTTTGTAGCTGCCTTCCTACATTGTGCCGAGTTGTTCATTGACCTTGTAATGAGCACCCCCAGATCCTTCTCCTCCTCTGTCTGGGCTAGCTGCACTCCCCCAGCTGGTAACTTCTCTTTGGGTTCTTTATCCCAAAATGGAGCACCTTGCACTTTTTGGCATTAAACTCCAGTTGCCAGGTGTCTGACCAGGTTTCAAGCTTTACCAGATCATCCTGCAACCCCTGCCATCCCCCTAGGTCATCCACCACTGCTCCTACCTTGGTATCATCAGCAAACAGACTGATCTTCCTCTTGATATCTAATGATATGTCTGCAATGAATATCCCAAACAACACTGGTCCCAGCACCGAGCCCTGTGGAACACCACTCGTCACTACCCTTGGGTGTGAGAGTTCCCCACCCACCACCACCCTCTGTTGGCTTCCCTGAAGCCAGTTCCCTACCCATCTCACCAGCTTTGCACCCGCCCCATGCCTACTAACTTACTTTCCAGCCTTCCATGTGGCACCAAGTCAAATGCCTTACTGAAGTCCAGATACAGGACATCCATTGCATGGGCCCCTGTCCAGTTGCCTAGTTACCCAGTCATAGAACTCCACCAGGTTGGTTTGGCAGGATCTGCCCCATATGAAGCCATGCTGTCTGCTGTTCTGTAGTCCTTTTGCCTCTAGGAAGGCCATGAGCCTCTCCTTCAGATAGTCTCCATTAGCTTACCCACAATGGATGTGAGGCTCACTGGTCTGTAGTTTCCCGGTTCATCCTTGGGGCCACTTTTGTGGAGGGGCACCACATGAGCCATCCTCCAGTCCTGATGTACACACCCTGAATGTAGTGAGGCATTAAATAGGTCTGCCAAAGGCCCTGCAAGGACCTCTGCCTGCTCCTTCAGTACCCTGGGGTGGATGCCATCTGGGCCTGGTGCCTTGTCCACCCTCAGTGCCTTCAAACCCTCCCGAACTCTGCCCTCCATGATTTCCCCATCTGTCAGCTCCTCCCCCCCCATTTCTGCCATTTCTTCCCCAGGGTGTCACCCCCCTCTTCTCTTTAATAAATACTGAGCAGAAGTACTCATTTAGTGCTTCTGCCTTATCGCACCCTGCTTCCACCCAACCCCCCTCCTTTCTAATCCTTACTGTGTGGTCCTTACAGCTCCTTTTCTCCCTGTTGTACCTAAAGAAGTCCTTCTCCCCTTTCTTAATGCTTTGTGCAAGCCTGAGTTCTGTAGATGCCTTGGCTCCCCTTACTGCCCTTGTCACCTCCTTCGATTCCGTCAAGTACTCTTCCCTGTCCTCCCCCCCCCCCGTTTTCTTGTACTTCCTAAAGGCAGCTTTTTTCCATGACCTCCTTGCTCAACCAGCTCAGTTTCTTAGCACTAGCCTTCTTGCTCTGGACCTTGCAGCAGGTTTTGGTTGCCTCCACTATCCCCAGCTTTATGAGCCCCCACCTCTGGTTAGTGTCCATACTAGATTGAATTCTGGCCAGGTACCCTTTTACCACTTCCCTCATCCTCCCAAAGTCGGCCCTGCTGAAGTCCAGCACTCTTGTGACAGATTCCACTCCTTCCTTGCCCATATCCAGTGAGAGCCATACTGAGAGGTGGTCACTCCCTGACAGCGGTTCCTCCACTGTAAGTTCTCTCACAAAGTCCCCATTTGCCAGCACAAGGTCAAGGGTATTCCCTAACCTGGTTGGTTCACTGACCATTTGCAGCAGGAAACTGTCCTGGAAGGCATCCAGGAGTACCTGTTCCCTTCTGTTCCTGGTTGTTGAGGTACTCCAGTCCAATCCCTTGGAAGACTCCACCCTGATTTGCTTTAGGGGTGGCATTTGGGTTTTAGGGTTGGGAATCCTGAAGTCACATTTCCCTACTTTTGTCAGTTTAGTCTCAACCCTAAATGTTTCATTAATACAGTTTTTTGCAAAGAATATATATACGCAGTGTATATACAGTATGTATGTGGGTGTACATATATATATATATATATATATATATATATATATATATATATATGATATATATATATACATATAAAATCTATCTATATCTATGTCTATATCTAACTATATATATATAGTATATACAGTATATACAGTGTATAATATATATATATATATATATATATATCTATGTCTATATCTATATATATCTGCTTTCCCTGTACAATGCAGCAGGAATTTTGACGTGACCATCAGAACTATGTCCTGCAAAGCAAAAACAGTAAAAGAAATCAGGCAGTTCATCCCAAAAGCTCAAAGCAAAATAAAAAAGCAGATGAAATGTTGAACTGAGGCTGCTTCAGACTTGACTGCAGCTAAAGGAAAATGATTGCCTAATCAAGCAGCATAATAGTGTTTACAAGAAAACCTTTTCAGGGTGCGGTGGTCATAGAGCAAGTAAGACTTACTCCAAATGCTACAGACTGAACTGAACCTGAAATCATGGAGCTGATTATGCAAAATCTAGCTGCTGTATAAAAAAACAGTAATGATGCACAAAATGAATTTATTTTGCTAACTGATTCTGAACCAATAGAACCAATACCCGAGAAGACTACTATAGTTAAGTAAACATAATCCTGAGCTGTTGAGGTCAATGAAAGGTGAACCAAGTGGCTTGCAAGTTTTACCTGTCTCTCAGCTAGAATGTGGAATTGCAGCAGAAGGGACTGACTCTGCACCAGTTCAGCAGGCAGATGGCATTGTGCCAGTGTACTCCTCAGCAATGCACAATGAGCAGGTTACAGGCTGCAGGATTCTTCTGTCCCTGGTTCTGAGGACAAGTTGAATGAATCCAGTGATTCAGATGAATGTCATGACTCCATGCAGAGTATAGAGGAGTGAGGATCCCCCCCCAAAAATAAAGATGTGAGTAATGAAACTTTTGCCAGCTCAAAAAAATATAAAGACCAAGCAGCTATACAAATGCAGAGTTTCACTCAAGAAGCAATTCCAGTACTGTCAATACAACTGGGAAGGGGGAGAATTCACCTGAGCATCTTAATCCTGACCCTAAAAATAAAATAAAATAAAAGCAAATGTGCATATTTCGCTAACAATGTTGAAACTGGAGCCTTATATCGAACAGTAATTCTGACACACTGGTAACTTTGCAGTCTCTGTTAATGTTAATAATACTCAAGCAACGGAGTGCAGGCGGTTTTTAAACAATACCTACAGCAGATCAAGTATAAAGGCTTTGCAATGCATGCAAGCTGAAACGTCTACAGCACCTATCACCTACCTTAACAAGCAAACCAATATAACCGCATATGCAAACATGGAGCAGAAAGTGAAACCCTTTTGGCATCTATTTAAAATGAAGTCAAAATGGCATTTAAAGATATGAATGCAAAATCTGAGTGTGTGAAGACTGAGCTATCTTGTAGCCATACTGAAGTGATCTCCATTAATCAGTGCAGAAAACTGGCTAGCAGAGCTTCTTGAAAGGAACTTACTGCAGAATGTAGTTGAAATTGACAGAATGCATAGAAAACCAGCTAGAAGATTGCGTACTAAGCAAAAATACCTCAGAAATACCCCAGAATAGTGTATCAGTTTCTTAAAATGTTGAGACAGAGAGGAGATTTTCCTGAAAGCAAGAAAAATCATACTGCACTGTCAGGGCAAACAAATATTGGTATTTCCAGATCTTGGTCCTGACATTCACAAAAAGCATCTTTAACACATTCAAGTTACTTCTTGGAAAACAAGACTATGTTTCAGCATCTAATGCCCAATAGTTTGGGCATCATCTCTAGTGGTAAGCCACATATTTTTGAGGATCTGCAAGAAGCTATTGTTTTTGTCAGAGATGAACTGAGTAAACGTGGATACCAATAGACATAACATTCAATAGTATCAAACTCCTCATATGCATAAAGATAAGAAGTGTGAAAAGGGGAAGAGAACTAATGACTTGAACTTAACCAAGGACTGTCTGCCCATGACTGCTAGAATGGCCAGTGAAATACCAGTGGCATCCCCCATACAACAACTATAGACGGACAACTCTCAATAAGAAATCTAGTTATTAACTGGGCTCAAACAGGCCAGGGGTGAGAGCCTGGTAATAGATACACATGCATATCCTTATTATTTACTGTGGATGAAATGGGAGCATACATCATGTACTTTTGTTATCAGTTAATGCTCTTAAATGTTTAACAGTTACAAAGCAACATCAGCATCCCAGAAATATTGCTTAGCTTTTGATCAGGATTGTTAAAACTACATTTGGCTACAGTGAAGTCTTACCAACCAAAAAAGAGGTGATCAAGTGAACTAGTACCTTGGGTTTTGTTTCAAGCAAGGAGATTGTATATTCAGGGAGCTCTAAAAGACCTTTTCTTCTGCCTTCAGGAAAGTACCTATATGTGAAAGCTTGAAACTAGCAGAGAATTCTAAGCTAACAAACGTGACTGATATAATCTCAAAATGTCTTACTTGTTATACACTGGATGCTGGATTCTATGATAATCCAAGTTTGGGGGTGGCACACCAATGATATCAGCATGGTAGCAAAGAACTCTGTGGTCTGTGTTTAAATCCTTGATTATTAGCACCCCTAACCAGAAAAATTATTAAAAGCTTGTTTCAATGTTTGGTGCTTGTGTATACTTTAACGTTTTGGCTTTCTCTTTTCCCACCTTCAGTAGCGGAGCCCGGTGGTGTTTAGGGAAGAGAAGACCCAGCACTGAGGGAGAGCAGAGTGCCAGAGGAGGAGGAGGCTGGAGAGGATGGTGGCAAGCAAAAAACGCTGTGCATAGAGTATTGAGAGGGCTGGCTAATATTTGAAGTGGGGGAGGAGCTATTCCCCCATATTGAACCACAGGCTTTAGACCTCCCATTCAGTGTTTGGTGAATAGGTTATAGTACTTGTGTATACTTTAACTTTTGGTCTTTCTCTTTTCCATCCTTCAGTAGTGGAGCCAGGCAGTGTTAAGAAAGAGAAGGCCCAAAAAGAGATAACCTCTTTCAACTCACAGAGAGTGTGGACAGTTGCGCGCAGGAGAGGAACCCCCCCATAGAGGAAACCTCTGAGAACCCATGGCTACTGACCTGCCTGTCCTCTAGGCACACTAAGAGGAGATAACCTTAATGCCTAATTAATTTCCTAGATCTGGATATAGCGATGAAGCTTCATGTTGAATCTTCCATCTTCATGAAGGAGTAGGATGTTATTTTGTAGATACTGCATTGATTGGAGAACAGCGACTTTGAGGAGAAGTTTGTAGGAAAGTTCTCAGTTGCTTAGGAAGATAATTACTGGATGATGGTCAGAAGGCATGGAGAGGATCTGAGCAAGTTTGCAAGTAGGACGTTGAAAGAGCTTGATGATGATGAACTGTGGAGGATCTTCTCTGATTGATGAGACTGAATGGAATAACTTCTGATTGGAGATGGCTAAGTTGGACCTTATAAGGTATCGGTAAGGGTCCTTGAGATGATCTTATGAATTGAACTGAAGAAGTTGGAGACTTAAGGAGGAGAAGTCACAATAGTTGTTGATAAGATAAGTGAATGACATCCCAGGTTTGTGTTGAGGTATGAAAACAGCTGATTCTTCAGTTAGATTTGGAAAAGCCAGTGAAAGGCTTAAGTTAGAGGATGAGACAGGCTTTCTTGTAGCCCTAATGGAAAGCAATAAACTTTGATAGATGTTGTATGAGGTTGATTGAATGATAGGGATATAGGCAAAGTCACAGACTGCAGAAGTCTTCGAGACAACGGCTTTGATGGGAGGTAAGAAGGAGAAGAACTGCTGATACCCGGTCTGAACACAGCTATGTAACAGCATGAAGAACAGGTCATCTATTGGTCTGGACCATGGAGCGCTACTTCATAAAGTGAAAACAATTTAGAGTGCTTGACCTTGTATAGGAGGAACTCTGATGCTTGATGATGAAATATGGTACCTCATGGAATCAGGGAACATGGAACCAGGGCTTTGGGTAGGAGTCACCATGGGAGTTACTACCATGAGAGCTGGATAAAGAATATCATGTACTTGACATTTATAAAGGAGATGGCTGAGAACACTTGCTGGGTTGAAGTGGTAGGATATATAACCTCTTAGTAGGAGGAGAATAGTGGCAGCCTGGAGCAGGGAATTGCTTGCATATGGGATGATTTGTAGTATCAAGCTAGTTTCATAGTTGGGATTTGAAGAGACAAATGGATGGATAGCGTTAGGAGAATTACATAGTAAATAGCTGAAGTCTGATGCTTTTGTGGTTCTGAACATAGAAGGAGTGCTATGTATAGCAGGCAATTGAAAACTGGAGCAGGCATGGGGAAGGTAGCAGAACTGAGCGTCCAAAGTTGAGGGATGGTGCAAGCAACTGCGATTGTACAGTATATGTTTTTCATCTTTCTGGTTTGAGTGATCCAGAGAAATGCTAAGCCTGATGATTTACAGAGACTGAAGTGGGAATGGAGCAAAGGTGAGCCAGGTAGATGGGGATCCCTGATATATAGAGAGATTTCAGTCACTAAGATATGTGGATTGCTACATTGGAGATGGAGCTGGATACTGAGGAGCACAAGTCCGAGCAAACTTGGGATGGAAAGGACTGGTATGGTGAGAAGACAAGGATGAATGTCTAAAGATTTCTGTAGGATCCCAAAAAGTGTCACAACCTGTAAAGTATAACAGAAGATATCCAATGCTTGGTAGAGAGAGGTGATGGAGGTTCCTGCAGGCCAGCTCATGGCAGATGAAGTCCAGTGGCTTTCTTGTCCACATCAATCCAATAGGAGAAACTAAGTAGAGATAAAAATCAGAATGAGCATGATTGGGAAACTTCAGTAGAGACCGTAACTGTCAGGAAGACATCCAAGGACTCTAGTGAGCCAATGTTGAGGTGAAGAGTGCAGAAAGCTAGTGTTGGGGCATCCCTGAAGACCAGTGTCAAGATGCAGTATGAAGGAAGACATCCAAGGGGAGTACTGTAGAGACCGTCCTAGCGTTTGAATAAGAAGAAGTCCAGGGAATGCCCAAAAGACCTTTTTCGACTGATGAGTGGATGAAGTGAAGGCTGAGAATCTCATCCTGGCAGACGGAAAATGCCTACTCATGCTAGTAGCCTCCAAAAGGAACAAGTTAGATAGATGGTGCTTGAATGAGAGAGAAGAAGTCCAGGGAACCCCATGACAACCTTCTTCGGTTGATGAGTGTAGGAAGTGAAGGCTGAGACTCCCATCCTGGCAGATGGAGGATAACTACCCACACTCGTAGCCACCAAAAGGAATGAGTCAGATAGATGGTGCTCAAGCAAGTGAGAAGAAATCTGGGGAATCCCCTGAAGATCTTCTTTGATTGATGAGTGTAAGAAGTGAAAGCTGAGGCTCCCATCCTGGTGGACAGAGGGCACCTACCCACACTGGAAACCTCCAAAATGATTGAGTCAGATAGATGATGCCCTGAGGGCTGTTGCTATGGGCTGAGGAAAGAAAGAAGGAAAGGAAGAAGGCTGCTACATTGGTATATGACAAGTTCAGCTACAGAAAATGCTCCTGATAATGTGTCAAACCCTTAGGAGTAGACAGTCCACCACTGGGGTTCCCAATTGAAGGCCAATCAAATATCGTCTTTGACATAGAAACATTCAAGCTAGGATTCTCCTCCATAACCTTGAAGAAGTGCGGTGACAGAATGGATAAAACGTGTGGAATTCATCAACATCATGGCAATGCTGCCTCAGTGTGTCGGCGAGGTAGAGGGTAGCTAGAGATATGCAAACTAGAATTTTCCTCCATAGCCTTAAGGACATGTGGGTGACATGATAGAAAAAACATGAGGAATTCGTTGATGTCATGATAATGCTGCCTCAGCATACCAGCAAGACAGTTCAGGTTTCAGATAATGCAATGAACCTTAGGAGTAAAGGGTTAACTACTTGGTTGCCCAACCGAGGACCATCCAAATATAGTCCTCAATGTAGATGTGAAGCTAGAATTCTCTTCCAGAACCTTGAGGAAATGTGGTGACATGAAGAAAAAATGTGTGGAAGTTGTCAATGTCATGGCGAAGCGGCTGGAGCATGCCGGTGAGGTGGATGGTAGCTTGCGCAAATGAGATGTTCAGCGGATCAGTAAGTGATATGCGCGCCACCCTACTGGAGCTGACGATGAAGAGGTTAAGGGTGTATTCTTAACAAGAGGCATTTTCAGAAGCCCAAAAAGAAACCATGGAAGACTTCCAATCGCCATCCGGACAATGCTGAAAGTAGTAGAGTGGTGATGCAAATGGTAAAGTGCAGTCAAGAGTCAGATGGAACCTGGAATAGAACATGAGAAGCATTAACATAGCCATCAGAATTGGAATGAATGAAAATAGGAAGTTCAAAATGCAAATGGAGAGAGAGGGACACCTCGAGGAAATGATCAGAGTAACTATGTGGCAGGCTTTGTAAAGGAGGAGCAATTAGTGATCCGGTGGTATGGGACAACATTGATTCCCGATGGTCAGAGATGCTCCTGAGGTTATCCCAAGTACCTGAGCCCATTGGAAGGTTCATGGTAATATGCTGGAGTCTGAAACTGTCTGAGTTGAAGACGATGAAGGATGGAGATAAGTCCCAGGGTGTAGGGCCATAACCTTAAATTGAAGAGTGAAATGGTAAGAGGATTGTTATGAGAAGGACTAAGGAACAGGAAGGAGAAAAGCATCCACATGGCAGACTCCTATGACTCCTGGTAATCCTGGTGCATGCTGTGGCACTTTGTGCTTGGATGAGGAAAAACAAACTGACTATCACTGTAAAAAAGACATGGTGCTGATGACAAGAGTCTCCAGTGAGCAGGTCCTATCATTTTAAAGTGCATAATGATCAGAGGAAGACTTTTCCTGGCAAATCCTTGTAGCCCATGAATGCAGCACTGGTGGCCGCTGGGAGAAAACACTGACAGCAGAATGGGGAAAAGTCATGGAGCCTCTGATTGTTGTAGTAAAGTTCAAGGGAGAGTCGAATGAAGGTATAGAATGAATGAATCACTGAAGAGCAACAGCTCAGGTAGAGTCCTATGGTATGGCAGTGTCCCAATGATTAGAATTCACAAAAGAGCTCCAATGGGTAAATTAGCATTGGGTGGCATTGTATCCAACGTAGGCAATGCAGCATTGCTGCATATCATAGACTATGGTACATAATTGCTACATCAGGGTCCACACTCAGTAAATATCAGGAACTAGGTTACGATCGTAGCTGAACAGAAAACTGCACGTTATGGTGCAGCAAGTCTTGATAAATCAGTAGTGATTACTTGCATGCTAGTTCAGGTAAATGCCCCATAAACAGATGGTCAACGTTGTTGGGGTGCAGCAGGTTGGTGTCGATGGGTGTTGATCTTGCCAGCTGAAGAGCTTGATGTGGAGCAATGTAGATAGCAGACAAAATAAGTCTGCTACATAGCAACTGAAGGTAACCAGGTGATGCAATCTGCATCTCAAACCCAGAAGGTAGCAGAGGAACAGAGTGGCAGCTCTGGGGAGCAGAAAGAGAAGCCCAAAATGAAGCAAAGAAGCAGGAATGGAGAAGAAGCATAGAAGACCACACAGTAGTAGCCACAGACATGGCCAGATATTTCACAAAATTTCTAAAGAGGTTCTCTCTGCTGCCCCTACTATGGAAATGCAGAAAGCAGGAGATTTCTCTAGAAATATCAAAGAAATTTCAGGAAATACCTGACCATGTCTTTGGCTGTGACTGTAGGAAAAAAGAGGGGGGGGCAGAGAACCGCTGAAGAGAAATGAGAGCAGGAAAAAGAAACAGGAAGGGGAGGAGAAGGCAGACAAAACAGGGGAGGGATACAGAACAAATAGGGAAGAGGAGGGAAGTGGGAGGGAGACGAGAGGGCAGATGAACGGGGAACCAGGGAACTGACAACAAAGGCGGACAACAACAAGAAAAGAAGGACACAAATGGATGAAAAAAAGCAGGGGAGACAGTGAGAGAAGGAAGAAAGCAAGGCAGGGACAGAAAAGGCAGCCACATGAGCCACACAGCTGCCAGGCACACAGAACAAAAAACACTGTGCGTTGAGTGTTGAAAGGGCTGGATAATATTTGGAGTGGGGGAGGAGCTATTCCCCCACATTCAGCCATGGGCTTTAGCCCTCCCAGAATAAGCAAGGGTCTAGCTACTTTTGATTAATGCTTGGGAGATGTATGACTGTCTTCATTAGCAGGATCCCCACCAATCACCTGCACATTGGTTGGGACTTGCATCTTATTTAAAGGAAGCCAAATAAGGCAGTGCACCTTATTTAAAAGAAGCCAACTCTGTCAGTTACCTTTTAAAACAGGTACCCAGCTGATGGGTGGTCTATTGTGATGTTTGGTGTCTGGGCTTAAATTTACATCAGAGCTCTGAAATGAACACCAAGAGACTCCAACTCCCTTTTAAAATAAAATAAGTAAGCCACCAATTCAAGCAGAAAGATAATTGCAGTATTTGAAAGATTTGCCTGGAGCTGGGGTGCACTGAATTCTCTGTTTTAACTGATTTTGCCATGAACCAGTAGCACCCTTAAAGAGAAAATTATTAAAAGTTTGTGAATAAGCAATGGCGGAGCTGCTAGTTTTGTGTTTATTCAAGCTTATATAACTCATTTTCTTTTAAATTAGCCAGCTTTGGACAAAAGGAGGGAAGGGACATCTCTTGGTTCACATGGAAGGCAGTGAGAACTTTGAGCAGAAAAGAAGGAACTGACTGGAACACTACCTTGTCCTTATGCATAATGAGATAAGGTTCCTTACAAGACAGAGTCTAAAGCTTGATGATTCAGTAGGCAAAACAGATGCCTATAAAAAAACAAACTTTGTATAAGAGGATCTTCCAAGAATTAGTCTTCGCCATTGATTCATACTTACTGGTCTAGAGCCAGAGACACTAGGATACCCCTGCAGCTTTTTACTACAGGGAGGGAGCTGACGTTGGCTTCTGACATTTCCCAGGCACTACATAGTGCCACACATGATAGCCAATAACCATCATTAGCTTCCTCATGCACCTCAGTTCTGTTCTTCCCACAGTTGAGTGCACACTGTGGGAGTGACAGTGCCTCAGCTCTGCATCACCACTGAAAAGTTTCTGTCCACCATGCTGACTTTCATTCTATTTGTTTTCTGTAATGTTAAAGTCTGAGAAAAAGAAGGAGGCTAAAAGAGACTGTCAGACCCTCATCATGCATTGTTGTCCCTGTGAAAAACTATTGTGGCAATGAACCAACAGCTTTGGTGCTGGACCTGCCTTGGATCAGCTCCTGATGTGGATTGGTGCAATGCCTGCTTCACTATGGACCACCAGACAATAGTGATCTGCATGTTAAAGTGTGGTAATCAAATCCCACCTTTGGAGGTAGGCGTCACATGCATAAGGACATGGCACTGTCTCTGGGCCCTTACCCTAGGCCCCTTACCAGTACTTTCCATACTGAAGAAGCACGGGGTCCTCCTCGTCGAGGCATTGGAGGCCCTGGGGAATTGATCAGGTGGATTACTGGTTCATTCTGGGCGACTGACTGTACACACCCCCAGTCTGTCTATACTGGGCAGCAGATATCCCTGGGATGAGGCTGAAGCTATACACTTGTTCTACACTGGTGGACACCTCAGTGTTGCGGCCTGGTGCCACCCCAGCTCCTGACACTCTCTGTGGTGTTGGTGAGTGGGGTGGTATCTGTCATGATGTCAGATCCTCTTCTGACACCATTCACAGTGTCGGGAGAGGGACTGGCACCGAGGCAGTATGGCATCTGGTTGTTGAGGTGTTGGTCTCTCCTCTGTGTTGCCCTTGCAGCTCTGGGGATGGAATTGATGCTGGCCCCACTTGGGCATTGCACAGGCCATGGTGTCAGTCTTGGCTCGACACTGGCATGGTGCCAGTGACTATGTCACCCCTAGGTCTGTCCCCAGTCCCAGTGCTGTTCCTGGTACCAGGCCTGCTCCTGACACTGTTTGCAGTATTGGGGGCGTGGACATACCTGAGGACAGCATTGAACCTGGCACCGGTCCTGGCACCAAAGGCAGTGCCAGCCATGGTACTGGAGAGGAACTCACGTTCAGGTCAGTCCCTGGTTCTGGGCCTGGTGTTGGAGGTGGAACTGGATCAGAGCCAGAAGATGCCTGGGCATGAAGTTCCCTCTGTACCTGCAGGCTTAGCCCATTATTGGTGAGGACCAGAGCTGGCACAAGGGGTTGTATGGTTCTGCTCTCCTCACCTTGAGGTCTCACCCCATGGGCACTAACCTGGCTGTTCCTCTTCTGTAAGTCAGCTTTGTTTGGGAAGTCCTTCCAGGCCCTCCCCTTGGGTAAGGTCTTCTGAGCAACCCCACAGCCCAGGTGTAGACCCTGGAGCCCCTGGCTCCCACTTGTCTCTTGGGCCTATACCACCTCTGTGAGAACTTCCAGGGATCATGGACCCTATGGGGTTAGTCACCTGGAATCAGCATGGAAGTGTGGCTGGTGCCTTGTACCAGTATCAATGTTCTAATGTATCTGTATTCCTTGTTGTACTCTCCCGGGTCATTCTTGAAAATAGGCATATAACTTGTCTAGTGTACCTACCTGGTAAACAAAAGCTAAATAAATAAATAGACACACTGACCGGGCCCAGTTTAAATCCGGCACCCTGGCACCACCCATTTCCATGTCCAGCACCTCCTCTCCATCAAAATCCTGTTCTAAGGCACAGAATCTTCCCTTTACATGTCCTAGTCCTCTGCATACTCCCTGTACTAGAGATTCTGGGTGGACATGTTGCAGGCACTGGACAATGGCATAGTTGCAACCTGCAGTACTATGTCCTTGCAGCTGGGACTTCCAAGAGATTTCACTGATGTCAACTGTGTCATCCCTCCCTGGCCCAGACCAACACCCCACACTCTGCCAGAAGCAAGGAATGTTCAGCAACAATGCTGTGCACTCTCAGGCTCTACAGAAACAGTGCCTTACTCCACTTCAGGGATTGAGGTCACGCAGACCCCAAAAGGACATCAGCGCCCAATTCATGACCAGCCTCCTGAAGGTCACTCTGTTTAGGCAGATGCTTTAGGCAGGAAGGTGTTTACCTCAGCTTGCACCAGGATGTGCATTGCTGCATATCAGGCAGCCTACAAGTACAGTAGTACTTGTGTGTGATCATTGGGTATGTACTGCTTGCCAAGTGATCACATTGATGCTGCATAACCACTTATGCTGGGCATAACATGGACATCTCTTCACATACAACAGTGGTGTTTGTTCATACAGGGTATCCATGCAGCTGTGTCAGCATTGGCACAGATGTCCGGTGGCATGCCTGGCTGCCAGCAGTGCCAGTGTTGGATAGCAGTGTTGCCAGTGGAGGTGTTACAGATGGCTACTGAATGTTTCATGATGCAACGTTGTGGTCGGTACATGTCACCATAAACAGTATGGCAATCATACAGACACCATAGCACCATTCAGAGTAATGTCACGTGTTGGGTACACACATGTCACAAGGCCCTGGCTGAAGCATTCTTGTGGTGTGTAGTCCATTGTGCAACACTACAGCACTGTAACATAGTCAGCACATGTGTGGTGACTGGGTCTGCTGGTTACACTGGTCAGCTGCCAGGCAACACAGGCCAACACCCCAATACCATTTACTGTGTTCCACACTAACGCATCATATCCATACAGGGAGGGAGCGAACACATATCACCACCATTGCCTACCAGCTCATGTTGCTGGTATGCATGATGTGGGTTTGTGCAGGACACAGCTGCGGGGGCCTCATGTTGGCCCTTGTCTGGTGCTGTATATGTGGCACAATGTCAACCATCCAGCATGGTTGCTTTCCTTACACATGTTGTGCCCTCTGAGTTATATCATATATCCACCACTGATGTTTGTGTCCCACTATCAGCCCTGCTCCTCACGTGTGATGCACTACCACGTATGGTGTGTACATGGTGTCTGTGTTGCTCAGCTGGCCATGTCCATGGGGAGTAGGACCACACAGGTGGGTCATGGGGCATGGCAAACATATCTTCTTAGCTGCATTGCCATGTGGATGCGCATTATGGTGCTACCCTTACAGTTGTCACAATTTTGCACTTGTTACGTATGGGCAGCAATGCCTTGTGCCACTGCACACACTACACAGAGGCTATGTGGGTGATGACCATTTGTGAACACTTCATTATGGTGTTCCAAGTACGTGCTCCTGCTGTGCCCATGTGTCCTGCACATAGAAACATAGAACGTGAGAGTAGATAAGGGCTGCTGGGCCCATCCGGTCTGCCCATTATTGTTAACCTTCCTTTTTTGCTGCAGACCCTACTTGATCTACAGCACTATCTCTTCCTCTCTTCCATATCCCTATGATTCCCTTGTGCCTGTCCCAGGCATTTTTGAATTTCACTAATGTTTTTGCTCCCACAACCTCCACTGGAAGGCTGTTCCAGATATCCACCACCCTTTCTGTGAAGAAGTACTTTCTGACATCCGTCTTGAATTCACCCCTCTCCAGCTTCATATCATGCCTCCTTCTTCTAGTCCACCCTTTTCTCTAAAAATACCCCCCACCAGTGCCTTATTTACCCCGTCAGGTATTTAAAGGTCTCTATTATATCCACTTCTCCCTCCTCTCCTCCAGGGAGTACATATTTAGCTGCTTTAGTCTCTCCTCTTAGGGCTTTTGATGCAGATCTTGTACCATTGTGGTAGCCCTCCTCTGAACCGCCTCCACTCTGTCCTTCCTGAGATTTAGTCTCCAGAACTGGACACAGTACTCAAGGTGAGTTCTAACCAGTGATCTATGAGAGGCAGAACCACCTTCCTCTTCTTGCTGGCAGTACCCCTTCTTATGCAGCCCAGCATCCCACTAGCCCTTCCGACTGCCTTGACACAGTACCTGGCCATCTTTAGGTTATCTGATATGATTACCCTGCTTGATCTCTGTCAGTATCACTCTGCCCATTTAGTACTCAGTTCCTGGGTTTCCGTGGCCAAAGTAACAGCCCAGCATACTACGTAGAGGGTAGACGCTCACGTGCACACACACGCACTAACAAAAATGGAAAAAAAATGAACCAGATTTTAAACAGGAATGGAGAGAGGCATGTGGTGAGTGGTGCAATGCACTAACTGTGGGGCAGCAGTCTTCCTGTAAACATTCTTGAGGCTGCAATGCTGCCCTATTTGCAGGCACCTCTCTGCTCTGAGGGAGGAGGTTGCCCATCTTCAGGCTGACCTGGCAAGGAGTAGGGAAACCTCCTCCCCACCCAGGGACCACCAGGGTTGCCACCACTGCCTCAGATGTTGCCAAGAGAGGGGATTAGTTGGACCACAGAGGGCTCAGGGAGGGTGAGGGTGGTAGAACAGAGGTGCAACTCTCCAGTTGTACCTCTCCACAATTCATACACTGTTCTGGTGGAGCGTGGTTCCTCTATGGAGGCACCTGCAGTGGAGCCCAAGGAGGATGCTGGGAACCTCCACAAAGGAGACCCACAGGAGGGTGGCATGGGACCCCACAGGGGAAGGAAACAGCTTCTGGCGAGGGACTCAATTGTAAAGGGGATAGAACTAGGGGAGGGAGGAGAGAGAGAGAGAGAGGTAAGGTACCTGCTCAGCGCCATGGCTTGGAGGGACAGGAAGTGAATCCTCAGGATCACAGGAGCAGCTGCATGGGAGAGGGAGCTAGACGTCATTGTACACCTAGGGACAAAAGGCCTAGGTGGGAATGG
The DNA here is from genome assembly GCA_016271365.2 of Neoceratodus forsteri. NCBI lineage: Eukaryota > Metazoa > Chordata > Ceratodontiformes > Ceratodontidae > Neoceratodus > Neoceratodus forsteri. The sequence continues at coordinate 1,081,970,122 of CM028131.1, read as the reverse complement.
GATCGGATCAGTGCAGGCAGAGTTTGTGGAATTGGGGAGGGACCTTAGACAAGTAACATGAATGGTAACCTTCTCGGAGGTGCTGCCTATCTATGGCATGGGTGAGGCTAGAGTACTTTGCACCATATGATTCATTGAATAGTTGAAAAACTGGTGTGGAGTACAGGGTTTTGGCATCACTGGGGACTGGGGGGGTCCACCTGGAGGGATACAGGCCAATACCGGTGTGATGGTTTACATCTGTCTCGGAGGGGAACCAGAATCCTAGGTGATAGGTTTAAATGCTTCATTAGTAAGCTTTTAAACTAGCCAAGGAAGGAGACACTGAAACGGAGCAGGGAATTCTCAGCCTCCTCTCACAAAACAGGGTATTTAGTGAGGTAAACACCAAGGTAGAGTGGTCAATAGGGAGCAGGACAGGGGTAAATGGAGAAAAAGGCAAAGGCAGTAAGGACAGAGATGGGGCTAAAAGGGGTAAGGCCATCAAAAATGGAGGACGATGAGTACCAATGCCCATAGTCTGGGTAACAAGCTTCCTGAACTAGTGGCCTTGATGGAAGAGGGATACCTGGACATCGTGGCGGTCACAGAAACATGGTACACAGAGAACCATGACTGGGATGTCAACATACCAGAGTATACAATCTATAGGAGGGACAGGGAGGGTAAAAGAGGAGGAGGAGTAGCTCTCTACGCAAGGGAAGGGATCAAAGCAGTGGAACTAAAGGTAAACAGGGAGGAGAGGGGACACTGTGGGTCACCTTGGAGACAGGAAATGGCATCACAATCTGCATGGGGTTGTATACAGACACCCATCTCAGGGGGAGGAAATGGACAAGGAAATGATAGAAGGCATCCTTAGAATGGCAGAAAAAGGGAAGATATTGTTGATGGGTGACCTGAATATGTCAGATGTTAACTGGAGCACATTTGCTGCAGCCACATCCAAGAGCAGGGTCATTCTCGATGCAGCACAGGGGCATGCCTCAGACAGCTAGTCTTGAAGCCCACTAGGAAGGGAGCAGTCTTAGACCTGGTACTCTCAAATGGGGACAGCGAAAGGATCTTGGATTTAGAAGTGAATAGCCATCTGGAAACAAGCTACCACTAAACAGTGAGGTTCACGATAAACACAGCCATAGAGTCAAGCAATACAAAAGCGAAGATACTGGACTTTAGGAAGGCTGACTTTGGCAAAATGCGAGAGTGTCTAAGGAATGCACTAGCAAATGGGCAGTAAGGAGAGGTGGAGGAACAATGTGGAAAAATCAGAACTGTCATCACAGAAGCAACAAGCCTTTGTGTGAAGCAAATAAAACAAAATGAAGGAAAAAAACACTATGGTTCTCAAAAGAGATGTCAGGGAAGATAAGGGAGAAAAACATAGCATTAAGGAAGTATAAGGAATCACATAAGGAGCAGGACAGAGAACTGTATCAGTTGAAGCAGAAGAAAGCAGGAAAAGCAGTCAGAATAGCAAAGGCCCAAACCTAGGAAAAGATAGCCAACTCAGTTAAGAAGGGGGATAAAACCTTTATAGGTAGATTAGGGAGTGAAGAAAGACCAAGGGAGGGATAGTGAGGCTTAATAAAGGGGAGAGGTTTGGCAGAGGGTGACAGTGAAAAAGCATATCGCCTCTGCCCCTTCTGATTTCCAATAAGTACAAACTCAGTGTCCTGAGATGCTCCTCATGAGATTTACCCTGCTACTGAAAGAATACTTCTGCTCAGTATTCACAAAAGAAGAGGAGGGGGAGGTACCAAAACAAAACAATAGAAGCACTCTGGATATAGGGGTTGATACCAGTCCTTTCACAGAAGAAAGGGTGCTGAAAGAACTCCTAAAACTCAAGGTGGACAAAGCAATGGGGCCTGACGTAATTCACCCCAGAATTCTAAAAGAATAAGGGGAGAACTAGTGACACCACAGACTACCATTTTTAACAAATCATGGGAGGATGGTGTGGTACCTGAGGACTGGAGGAGGGTGGATGTGATTCCCCTTCACAACAGTGGGAGCAAGGCAGAGGCAGGAAACTATAGACCTGTTCGTTTGACCTCAGTGGTAGGGAAAATGATGGAATCACTTCTGAAAGAAAGAATTGTTGAGTACCTAGATGCCAGTGGGGCACAGGACCCAAGGCAGCATGGATTCACAGCAGGAAGGTCATGTCAGACAAATCTAATAGATGTCTTTGACTGGGTGACCAAAGCAGTAGACCATGGAGGGGCTATGGATATGGTCTACCTAGACTTTAGTAAGGCATTTGATACCGTGCCACACAAAAAATTAATGAATTAACAAGTTAGCCAGCTTGGGAGTGGGTCCCAGGGTGGTAGCCTGGGTAAAAAATTGGCTGGACAACAGGATGCAGAGGGTACTAGTAAACAGAGTCCACTCCAAAGAAAGGAGGGTTACTAGCGAGGTATTGCAGGGATCAATACTGGGACCGGTCCTCTTTAATGTCTTTATAGGTTACATTGGGGAGGGACTGGAAGGAAAAGTATGCCTCTTTGCAGATGCTACAAAGATCTGAAACAAGGTTAATACACAAGGGAAGGGTGTGTGGAAAGGATGAGACAGGACTTAGCAAGATTGGAGGAATGATCAAAGTATGGCAGCTTAGATTCAATGTAAAGAAGTACAAAGTAATGCACCTGGAAAACAAAAACCAAGGAGAAGAGTACACAATTGAGGGGTGGGGCGGAGGTACTAACAACAACAAAAATGGAAAGGGACATGGGGGTAGTCATATCAGATGGCCTAAAGGTAAGCAAGCAATGTGAGAAGGCAGCAAGGAGGGCCGGGGGGATACTGGGATACATAGGGAGAGGCATCACTAGTAGAAAACAAGAAGTTGTTATCCCTCTGTATAGACAGATGGTGAGACCCCATCTGGAACTCTGTGTGTAGTTCTGAAGACCCCATCTCCACAAGGACATTGACAGGATGGAAGTAGTCCAGAGGAGGGCAACTAAAGTGGTGCAAGGTCTGCACCAGAAGCCATACGAAGAGAGAAACTAAAGGAGCCTAATATGTATACCCTTGAGGAAAAGAGGGAGAGGAGGGACATGATAGAAACATTTAAGTACCTCAAGGGAATCAACAAAGTCCAAGAGGGTTGCATCTTTCAGAAAAAGAGATGAACAAGAACAAGGAGGCACAATTTGAAGATGGCGGAGGTGCTCGGGGGGCAAAGTGAGGAAGTATTTTTTCATGGAGAGGGTGGTGGATACATGGAACGGCCTACCTGAGGAGGTTGTGGGGACAAAAACAGTGGTGGAATTGAAGAATGCATGGGACAGACATAAGGCAGTTCTAGTGGGGGATAGGAGGAAATAGGCTGTTGGTTAACTAGGATCTGCAGCTTATTCAATAGGTAGGGAAATGGGCAGAGTGGGTGGGCCAAGCGGTCCTTATCTGCCATAAAAGTCTATGTTTCTATGTTTCTAAAGTGTATTATTTTTGCACTTTTTTGTATTAAAACCCAGCTGCCATACCCTTGACCACTTTTCCACATGTGTGTCATACTTATCGCATGCTGCTGCTCATGCCTGTAGTTGCATCCGGGTGTGTCCATAGTGGTGCGTATGCCCCTGTGGTAGTTATGCAACGATTGATTGGTACTCTAGTGATGCTGGTGTATGCTGGGGAAGGATCACATTATGTTAATTTCAGAGTGTGTGTCGAGTGCTTCACTGTACCGCAGCATTGCATTGATATAGTCAATTCTTAGATAACCATCACTGTGCATCCTGCAATGCCTGTGTGCACTGCCATGTCTGATGGTGTGTCTGCAATGTGTTCCCTGTCTATGTTACTGTATAGAGGGTTATCCTAGTGTGTCACCACACCATCATACACTCCAGCTGTTGCACCAGAACATATCCCCCAGCCCGCATGTTGTGGTTCACAGTACACTATGGTTGCACACTCTGATGGGTACATGTCACAGTACCACTGGTCAGTTACCTACCACCCAACCTGTGCCTCACCAATGTCACCTGTGTCACTGGTGTTGTACAGAATATTACTGTCACATACACTCTTGGCACTGTGTTATGTGATCTCTTGACATGCGCATGCTGCCTTGTGGTCTGGAGGCCATGATGTCACACACAGTAATGCCCACAGGTCAAAAAACATACTACCAGCCTTGTGGAAGGCCATGTCCTCAGTCCACACACACTTATTACCAGGGATTGCGATGAGCATGCCTGGCACTGGTGACATTCACATGTGTTACTCTGCACTGCACAGATGGGTTATCAGGGGTATGTATTGTGTGCTGCCCCACAGAGGGCCATACCTGTAGCATACATGCTTGTTACACCTTGTAGGTCACATGCTGCAGGTGTGTCCCCACGCCATGTATGGCATGTTATCTGTTCTTTGTTGTTCCAGGTATTTTCCACCACAGAGCAGCCAGATAGAGGATGAGGCACTATGGCCATGATGTGGTGGATCTGCATAATGTCAAGGGTATGCATGCTGAACTGGGTGAGGTGATGGGATTGTTAAGAGAATCAACCAGCCTGGTGCGAGACACCGCAGTGACTGGTTTTCTGCCATGCCGCTGGGACAGCAGCAAGAGCGTGTACCAGATACAGGGCACTAGCTCTGTTTTTGAGGAACATTTTCCACTTTCATGGCAGGTTGCCCCATTTGTTTATTTGTTCTGGTATTATGCCATTTTTTTATTTTGATGGAGGAGGTTGCCCCATTATTTTAGTTGTCTCGGCATTATGCCAATTTTTTAATACTCACAAAAGGCGGCTCACAGAACATACTCCACGTAAACATGTAAGCTTTGTGTAGGATAAAAAACTCAGAAATATAGAAACATAGACTTTCATGGCAGATAAGGACCGCTTGACCCACCTAGGCTGCCCATTTCCCTACCTACAGGATAAGCTGCAGATCCTAGTTAACCAACAGCCTATATTTTCTTACCCCCCCACAAGAACTGCCTTATGTCTGTCCCATGTATTCTTGAATTCTCCCATAGTTGTAGACCCCACAACCTCCGCAGGAAGGCTGTTCCATGCATCCACCACCCTCTCTGTGAAAAAATACTTCCTCACATTACCACTGAACCGCCCCCCCCATCTTTAAATTATGTCCCCTTGTTCTTGCACATCTCTTTTTCTGAAAGATGCTACCCTCTTGGACTTTGTTGATTCCACTGAGGTACTTAAAAATTTCTATCATGTCCCCCCTCCCTCCCTCCTTTCCTCAAGGATATACATATTATGCTCCTCTAGTCTCTCCTCATATGGCTTCTCTTGCAGACCCTGCACCATTTTAGTTGCCCTCCTCTGGACTGCCTCTATCCTGTCTATGTCCTTGCGGAGATGGGGTCTCCAGAACTGGACACAGTACTCCAGATGGGGTCTCACCAGCTGTCTGTACAGAGGGATAACAACTTCCTGTTTTCTGCTGGTGATGCCTCTCCCTATACATCCCAGTATACCCCAGCCCTCCCTACTGCCTTCTCACATTGCTTGCTAACCTTAAGGTCATCTGATATGATTACCCCCCGGTCCCTTTCGATTTTTGTTGTTGCTACTACCCCCCCATTATTTAATCTTCCCCTGGGTTTTCATTTCCCAGGTGCATTATTTTGCACTTCTTTGCATTGAATCCAAGCTGCCATACTTCTGACCATTCCTCCAACCTTGCCAAGTCCCTTCTCATCCTTTCCATGCCTCCTTGTGTGTCAACCCTGTTGCAGATCTTTGTGTCATCAGCAAAGAGGCATACTTTTCCTTCCAGTCCCTCTACAATGTCACTTATAAAAGACATTAAAAAGGACTGGACCAAGTACTGAACCCTGCGGTACCCCACTAGTAACCCCTCTTTCTTTAGAGTGGACTCCATTTACAATTACCTTCTGTGACCTGTTGTCCAGCCAATGTTTTACTTAGGTTACCACCCTGGGATCCACTCCCAGGTTGGTTAATGTGACTATTAATCTTTTGTGTGGGACTGTGTCAAATGCCTTGCTAAAGTCTAGGTAGGCCATGTCCACAGCCCCTCCCTGGTCTACTACTTTGGTCACCCAGTCAAAGAAATCAATTAGATTCATCTGACATGACCTTCCCGCTGTGAACCCATGCTGCCTTGGGTCCTGTGCCCCACTGGCCTCTAGATACTCAACAGTTCTTTCCCTCAGAAGTGATTCCATCAATTTCCCTACCACAGAGGTCAAACTTACAGGTCTGTAGTTTCCTGCCTCTGTCTTGGTCCCACTTTTGTGAAGGGAAATCACATCCACCTTCCTCAAGTCTTCAGGTACCACACCATCCTCCCATGATTTGTTAAAAAGGGTAGTCAGTGGGTTCACTAGTTCTCCCCTTAATTCTTTTAGAATTCTGGGGTGAATTCCATCAGGCCCCATTGCTTTGTCCACCTTCAGTTTTAGGAGTTCTTTCAGAACCCATTCTTCTGTGAAAGGACTGGGATCGACCCCCCCTATCAAGAGTGCTTCTGTTAATTGGATTAGGCACCTCCCCCTCCTCCTCTTTTGTGAATACTGAGCAGAAATATTTGTTCAGTATCCCTGCTTTTTCACTGTCCCTCTCTGCCCACCCACCATCCATTTTATTCCATTCTATTCAGCCTCACTATCCCTCCCTTAGCCTTTCTACGCTCCCTGATGTACCTATAAAAGGTTTTATCCGCCTTCTTAACCGAGTTGGGTATCTTTTCCTCAGTTTGGGCCTTTGCTATTCTGACTTCACTCCCTGCTTCATTCTGTCTTAACTGGTACAGCTTTCTGTCCTGCTCCTTCTGTGTTTCCTTTCTGAATGCTATCTTTTTCTCCCTGACTTTCCTCGACACCTCTTTTGAGAACCATAGTGGCTTTTTCTTTCCTTTACATTTGTTTATTTGCTTGACACAAAGGCTTGTTGCCTCTGTGATGGCAGTTTTGTTGTTTCCCCATTGTTGCTCCACCCCTCCTTCTAGCCTGCTTGCTAGTGCTTTTCTAAGGCACTCTCCCATCTTGCCAAAGTCAGCCCTCCTGAAGTCCAGTACCTTCACTTTTTTATGGCTTGATTCTGTAGCTGAGTTTATCGTGTACCACACTGTTTGATGGTCACTTGTTCCCAGATGGCAACCCACTTCTAGATCTGAGATCCTCTCACTGTCCCCATTTGAGAGTATGAGGTCTAAGATTGCTCCCTCATGAGTGGGTTCCGAAACTAGCTGTCTGAGGCATGCCACCTGTAGGGCATCGAGAATGGCCCTGCTCTTGGATGTGGCTGCAGCAAATGTGCTCCAGTTAACGTATGGCATATTCAGGTCTCCCATCAACACTATCCCCCCTTTCTCTGCCATCCTAAGAATGCCTTCTATCATATCCTTGTCCATTCCCTCCCCCCGACATGGGGGTCTGTATACAACCCCTGTGTGGATTGCGGTGCCATTTAGAGTCTCTAAGGTGACCCACAGTGCCTCCTCTCCTCCCTGTTTACTCTTTTGCTCAGTTGCTTTTATCCCTTCCTTTACATAGAGAGGCTACTCCTCCCCCTCTTCTCCCCTCCCTGTCTCTCCTGTAGGTTATGTACCCTGGTATGTTAACATCCCAGCCATGGTTCTCTGTGTACCATGTTTCTGTGACTGCTACGATAACCAGGCATCCCTCTTCCATCAAGGCCACCAGTTCAGGGAGCTTGTTGCCCAGACTATGGGCATTGGTACTCATTACCCTCCATTTCCTGCTGGCCTTACTCCTTTTTGCCCTATCCCCATCCTTATTGCCTTTGTCACTTTCTCTATTTACCCCTGCCCTTCACCCTATCGAAATCTCTGTCTTGGTGTTTACCTCACTTACTACCATGACTTTTTTGGGGGGGCTAGGATTTCCCTGTTCCTTTCCAGTGCCTCCCACCTTGGCTAGTTTAAATGCTTGCCAATAAAGCATTTAAACCTATCACCTAGGATCCTGGTTCCTGTCTTGGACAGATGCAGCCCATCATGCCAGTATAGGCCTGCATCACTCCAGGTGGACCCCCAGTCCCCAATGAGGCCAAATCCCTGAGCTCTGCACCAGTTTTTCAACCACTGATTGAATCCCATGGTGTGGAGCACCCTAGCCTCACCTATACCATAGACAGGCAGCACCTCCGAGAAGGTTACCGTGCATGCTACTTGTCTAAGGCCCTTCCCCAACTCCACAAACTCTTCCTGCACTGCTCTGATCCCTTTCTTAGCCAGGTCATTTGTTCCTAGGTGGACAATGACATCCAGCTCCCTCCCCTGTGCAGCTGCTCAGGCGATCCTGAGGATTCACTCCCTGTCCCCCCAAGCCATGGCGCCAGGCAGGCACCTTACCTCCCTCTCCCCTTCCTCCCCCAGTTCTACCTTCCTAACAATGGAGTCCCCCACCAGGAGTTATTTTTTTCCCCTCTGGGGTCCCATGCCACCCTTCTGTGGGTCTCCCTTGTGGAAGTTCCCCACATCCTCCTTGGTCTCCACTGTGGGTGCCTCCATAGAGGAACCACACTTTGCCAGAACGGCATAGGAATTTTGGAGAGGTACAACTGGAGGGATGCACCTCTGTTCCACCACCCTCACCCTCCCTGAGCCCACTGTGGTCCAACCGCTCCTCTTTCTTGGCAACCTCTGAGGCAACAGCAGTGGCCCTGGTGGTCCCTGGATGGAAGAGGAGGTCCCACAAATCCTGGTCAACTCAGCCTGGAGATGAGCAACCTTGTCTTTCAGCCCAGAGAGGTGCCTGCAGATGGGACAACACCGCATCCTCCAGAACATCTCCCAGAGGACTGCTGCTCCACAGCCACTGCACTGCACCACTCCTATCATTAATATTTCATTTTATCCAATGTTTCGAGATTTAAATATGACCTCTTCTTCAGGGAAAAAATGGCTTAGTATCTGATTTAGGTATGCACAAATCCTAAAACCACGTGCGAGTTCTTTAAATTTATTCTGTGTTTCATTTCAGCTTTTTAGCGTTGTATCTATTATGTCTTTAAGCTTCTAGCTTCTCTTTTTATTTCACAGATAAATGTTATTCTTTGGATATAAATGCCACTGCTGCATATTTATGTTAGCTCTACATTTCTCCAAGCAAACTTTGAGATTAGTCAGCCACTGTTTAATACTGTATTTTGTTAATGCTGGCTTGTGTTATTGTTTCCTTGGGCACTCTGATTCTGGCGCCCTCAAGTTGCCATTATGGCTTGTTGCTGCAGACTTCCCTTCTTCACCTTCCTGGTGTAAAGCACTCTGGGCAGGTCCATGGGGCTAGAGCAGTACATCAATGCACCAGAATCATTGGCTTTATAGTACTTATGATACAAAGGCTCTGAATTTGAATTCCACTGCTGGAAATCTTCTAGGACTCAGTATTCAGACATCAAGTTGCATTTCTGCAGTGCTGTTTCACATCTTGTGACGCCTGACAGGAAAAATACTGACCTCTTTTTTTTTTCTATGATAATCAAAGATTATTGAGTTCTTATTATCCACATCTGATACTGCTGCTCAGCATGAGTGTGTGTGTGTGTGTGTGTGTGTGTGTTTGATGGGTGAAGTTGCATTGCAGCAGCAGAGCACTACATAGCAGACAGCTTGCATTGCAGCAGCAGAGCACTATATAGCAGAGTATATTGCAGCAGCAGAGCACTACATAGCAGACACATTTCATTGCAGTAGCAGAGCACTATATAGCAGACAGATTGCATCACAGCAGCAGAGCACTGTATAGCAGGCAGATTGCATCACAGCAGAGCACTATATAGCAGATTGCATTGCAGCAGAGCATTACATAGCAGACACATTGCATTTCAGCAGCAGAGCACTATATAGCAAACAGATTGCACTGCAGTAGCAGAGCACTATATGGCAGACAGATTGCATCACAGCAGCAGAGCACTGTATAGCAGACAGATTGCATCGCAGCAGAGCACTATATAGCAAACAGATTGCATTGCAGTAGAGGAGCACTACATAGCAGACACATTGCATTGCAGCAGCAGAGCACTATATAGCAGACAGATTGTATTGCAGCAGAGCACTGTATAGCAGACAGATTGCATCACAGCAGCAGAGCACTGTATAGCAGACAGATTGCATTGCTTTTGAGCACTATATAGCAGACAGATTGCATTGCAGCAGCAGAGCACTATATAACAGACAGATTGCATCTCAGCAGAGCACTACATAGCAGACACATTGCATTTCAGCAGCAGAGCACTATATAGCAAACAGATTGCATTGCAGTAGCAGAGCACTATATGGCAAACAGATTGCATTGCAGCAGCAGAGCACTATATAGCAGATTAGAAGAGAGACACTGGTATAGTCCCAAGATTTGACACCTGCTGAAAATGTTTTTGGCACACATGCAACAATAGACAGTAGTGTAGTTGCGAAAAATTCTTATGCAATGGCTAGTAGGCTTGGGTCTGTGGCATAGCAGGTAGTTCGGTTTAAGCAGCAGCAGTGCAATGAAAATAGCCAAACATTTTGAGTTTGACCCTACCTTTTTATACTACTAGCAGCAACCAAAATAAAACTTCCCTAATCTCTCTGTCTTTGCATTTATATTGCTACTCATTTCAATATGCAATAGATAGGGATGTTTCAATATACAGTTAATGCCCATAACAGTCACATTTTCAAATTATCACTTTCGCTTGCTACCATCTTGGCACCCTCAAAATGACTGACTTGCCTCCCAGCTCCCAAACCTGGCTCCACCTCTGGAAGTTCCATGTCAAAACCATGCCTCCAACAGAAGCATGGTCAAAAACCACACTGTCCGCACCATTCAAAAAAGCATGGTCAAAAACTGCACCACCATAAATGCACAATCTAGCACACTTCCTTTACCTGATTATGAAAATATATAGGTGGCACCCCGTAAGTCCAATGTGTATATTTCGATAATAAACTAAAGGAAGTGTGCTAGGTTGTAATGTGGCACTTTTGCTATTTTCTTGGGCACGATTATCACAATGCAGTTTTTCACCATGCTGGTTTTGGATCTGCGGACTTGGGATACCTTGTTTGGATGCTTTTACAAAAGATGCTATGTGATGCAAAATACTTATGTTTTTTTAACTGTATCTGTAAATGTTTTATACAACATATATACATTGTTTTAAATATGTTAGTCATTAAAAAAATGTGTACGTCAAACTTTTATGTTATGCATACTTTTGCGAAATAAAAAGAACTGACTGAACACTGGCTGTAACTGTTTTAGAACTGTATGATATCCTTTATGTCCTTGTGAAGCTGTTACAATATTTTTGCAGTCTACTATACAATGCTGTGGTTGAGAGGGACGTAAATGACACCATACAGTTCTAAAATGGTACTTGCCACCACAGTGTAAATCAGAATCTGCTCTTGAGGTTACCAAAAAGCCTGTATAGAGGCAGCAATAAAAGAATTGGAACCAGTGATTTTAAGAAACAGCTGCTATTGGGAGAAATTACTCCAGTGTCCTTTAAAACTGAAGAATTCTGTAAATGCTTATCCAGCACAGTGTAATTATGTTTAATTTTTTTAATGAAATAATATCAAATCTTTGTACCACACACAGTGACCACTAAATATTAACTTAAGCTTTAAAGGGAAAATTATAATTTATTGATTGATTGATTCAGTAAATTTTAACCAGGAAAGACAACTAAACCGTGATTGCTTGTTTTCAGGTACATCCTGGGGGTTGGTTACACAGGTGCGAAAACATGTTTCAGACAGGAAAACATGTTTCAGACAGGATAATAAAAATGAAAGCTATACTGTTCATGAGGTGGTGTGAAAAAATGGCTGTGTTTAAAATTTGGAGTTAAAATATTGAAAATCACCAAAGTTATGCGTGTGCATAGAAAAATTTCAACGACCGTGCATAACTCGGCTATTTTTACAAATTTTTTCACCAAATTTTCAACATGGCCTTTTTGGGACCCCACCTCATGAACACCGGTGGTGAAATTTCATTATTCAGTCCCAAAAGCTGATTTTGCACAGAGACTACAAAATCACCTTCCAGGCCTGATTAACATAATTACGGTTCCAGTGTTCATGAGGTGAGGTCCCAAAAAGGCCATTTTGAAAATTTGGTGAAAAAATTCCAAAACATGGCAAAGTTATGAACATAATAAGTTCAAAATGCCATTGAAATACATTCTACGGCACTTACCTTTATTCCTCAGTTCACGGTTTGGTTTGAAGCGGGCAGACATGTCTCAGTCCAGAGAAGATGACAGCATATGACCTCTTGAGGCAAGTTTAGGGTAAGGAGGTGGTGTGTGGTGGTGGGTGCTCAGTGGGAGGGTTGGGATGGGGAAGGGGTGCCGGAGATGAAGAGGGACCATTTTCTTTTTTTCAGGTTTAAAAAAAAAAGACACCAGGGGATAGTTTTCTTTTTGTGGGAACATTGGGAGTGGGCTCCTCAGTAACCCATACTACTGGGGGGGTCTTGCACATGGAGACACAAGCATTGGGCCCCCCAACATTGGCAACAATTAATAAAGCAGGGGGCTGTGCTGGTGGTGGTGGTGGTGGGGTCATCTGACACTGGGGTGGGCATCCCGGTGTCAGACAATAGATAGATAGATAGATATATAGACAGACAGACTGCCACTGGGGATTGGGGTCCCTGGTGTGTAGATAAATGAATAAATAAATAAACAGACTGCCACCAGGGATTGGGATCCCTGGTGTGCAGATAAATAAATAAATAAGCAAACAAACTGCCACAGGGAACTGGGGCCCCTGGTGTGCAGATACAGCATGATATGACAAAGCACAGTCGGAATGGTGGGGCTGCAATGACAGTAGCCCCATCCCTGTCATGCGAGTCACAAAAACAGCAGGGGTTGCACTATTCAACACAGATGTCATTTGTTAACAACAGCTGTGTTGTATAGTACAACCAGCTGTTTTTGCAAAATTTCAGTTATCCATATAATGTTGATTTTTTTGAACTGCACATGCACAGAAACAGAAAATTTTTAATAATAATATACTTTATTCATATAGCGCAATTCTTAAAGTCAAAGCGCTTCACAACAAGAAAATACAATACAAGCAATATAAAACCATAAATAATTAAAATTCTGATAACAACAGTTAAAATCGACGAAACGTAAAATCAAATACATGGGTTTTCAGGGCAGCCTTGAAGCTTGCCACCATCAGGCACACTCAAACTCAAATATTTTAAAAACTACTTAACAGCTGGACCTAAAAACCACAAAAGCACACACCTTAGACCAAGCTCCATCAAACCTGAAAGTTTCAGGTTTCAAAGCCTCATATTTTTTTAGTTATCTAATGGCAAAAAAAAGACAACATTTTCAAAAATGGAGATGTTTATGTTTTTTTTTGCACCTCAGTAACTTTGCCTCTACTGAACCGATCTACATGAAATGTTCAGGCTCAGGAGATGCTGGCACAGAAGCTGTGTTTTCCAAATTTCATGTAAATCATCTGAAAGGGGGCAAAGTTATTAAGGTGCAAACATTTGAGTTTAACATATAAGTGCTTACTCAACCCTAATATACAGGCATGACCACAGCTGTATAATTAAAGGGGAACAGTTATGAATTCAGAGTATTAGCCCGTCATTAATATAGTCCAAATCCTAATCAGATATCAGGTATGTGTGGTTGTATTGATTTTATTGTGAAGAGGTTGCTGGATCTTTAACCAGTGCTGCTGAGTTGAAATAATAGCACTGGCAAAGACAGCCCTCTGTCAATCAGGTTTCACCATTTTTAAAACCCATTTTATAATGCTGCTTGAACATCAGTTCAGAACATCTGGGGGTGGGGGGACAGCAGCAGTAAGCGCACCAGACAGAGCTCAGGTATGCTGTTTGCTGTAACTTTACAGAAGTGCATTCAATTCACTTTAAATTAAATTTACAAATGGCAAAGACCATCTCTGTTTGCCAATTTACTCACAGCAGTGTTTTCAAGTACCAGAGAGAGATGATACACAACACAAGGCAGTCAAACAGCAGAGGGGGAGGGTGTGCGGCAAGATACTTGAGGGGATGGGCTCTGCTCCCATCGACCCCCACTGGGGACTTTGCCCCCAACTCCTGGGTCCCACCAAAAAGTTTCAAACCCGCCACCTACAGTATGAATATATCTCCTCATATACCCACATATCTTAGATTTTGTTTAAAATAAGACAATGAAAAATCCTTCCAGAACACATTACTAATAAATCTAGGAAGCATATGTATACTTTTATTTTAAGGGATCACTTTCAACCAGCTACCCCCCCCCCCCCAAACAGTGCCCAGAAGAGAAGGACCATGTAGCTTACCATCAATAATTAAGCAAAATAAATCCCAACTACATGTGACTCGAGACATAACATGGTTATAATATCATGGGAAAGTAGGTGTATGAGATTCCTATAAACACAAAAGAATAGAGCAGTGCCTGTGCCCTACAGAAACTTGTCCCAATGAAGTTGAAACACAGAACCATTTTCTATTCAGTTGTTCATATGCAATAGCTTTCTGGGAAACACTTGCTCAATCTTGGAAAATGCCAGTGTTTTCAAGTACTTCCTATGGAGCCGCAGTAGTTCTGGGTATATTCCTACCTCCGTGAGATAAAGTACATGACAGCATACTTTGCATCATCTTTGTGGCATGAAAATAATATCTTTGGCAAGCTAGATGCTCATGCACTATACAACAGAAAACAATGTTACATGACAAGATAGTTCACAATGTTTCTGCTTGTCTTAGAGAAATCTACGGAACAGAGTAAACCCTTTTACAGAACCACCAATTTGGGAAATTATGGAAACACTGTAGTAGTAAAACTTAATTTTCATACAGGGGAAGCATGTCTTTAGGTCAGAAGACCTAGTTTTCAAGACGGTCCTGTTACTACAAGTTGCCTATACATATAAGATACAATAACTGACAATATTTGGCAGACATTTACGTACAAGTACAACTGTTAGATACAATAAATCTCATCCCATCCCATCAACACACTAACAATGATAACAAGACAATGCATTAAGTTGCAATAACAAAGTCACATAATTCCCCACAACATTCTCTTGAGTTTTCCTCTCATACCTTATTATTTAAAACATGTATAGTTAAAGAAATTTGATTTTGTTAATTCCTGTAGGAACAAACTGTAAGCTGGAAATATTTGTGCTGAAGGAGGTAAAGTATTCCAATGTTTTACAGCCTGATACCAAAGTGTTTTTTTACCATTTTTATTTTTAACAACTGGGATAGGAATTTTGTTAATTTGGTTAAATCTCTTTGGTCTTGCTTCCACTCTATCACCTCTGCCAAATAAATTTATATTTATGAGGTGCTCCAGGATATCTGTATGATATATGTAAATAGTTTTTTGCCAGGTCATGGCACCTTTTAAGTCTAGTGGCAGTGAATGGATATTAACTGCTTCCAGAATACAACCATGAAATAACATTTATATAATGTCCATTAGGTTTAAGTCATAAATATATTATAACTGTATATGGGTACTTGCTTCTAATTATTATGTATACAGATGGTACCTTGTTACATGTAGAGTCTCTGTGATTTTATGTTTCTTTTCATTCTTTTTCTGACCCTTGTCTGCTATTTTTTGGGATCTGATGTTTATCTAATGTCTTTTCTAGGGGCATGGATATGGTTCACTATCCACATTCTGGCAGTTCCACTGGAATGGTCTGACTGGCTGGACATCTTTAGGCTAAGCTCCTCCCACCAGCCGGGTGGCATATCCCTCAACTCCACCCTGTGATGTCAGATCTTTCTTTCTGCCTGAAGGACAGTTCACCTTCTTTGTGGCTTCTGCTTAGGTTTAGTATGCCATAGGAAAACTTTTTCTTCAAAGTTTTTTCAATTTATTTACCTTATTCTATCAGTAACTTCAACTCCCCCTCATTGATCTATGATGGAGCAATGGAAGCTTAGGTTCAAATTCTGCATTTGGTGTTGGCAGAAGATGTTGATCACTGACCCTCATGACATGTGCATGTCCTGTGTGGGAAGGCAACACAACATGACCAGGTGCGGCCTATGCTTAAGCATGCTTCCAGAGTCCCTTGTGGACAGGAAGCTCCAGCTCTCACTGGGTCAGCCTTTGGAATGAATCCAAAGGACCACCCTAAGAGCCATAAGAAGGTCTCAACTGTGGCCAGGTTGGCTCAGCAACTTGCAACCCTTGTGGTGGAAGCAGCCGCAGCAGGCACCTCTTTGGTCTTGGTGCTGTTCCCTGCTGGGGCCAGCACTGGAGGGTCTTTCACTGAAGGATTCTGGAACATGTGTTTGCCTTCTAAACCCTGGGGGAGAGCACTGTCCACCGTGGTGATAAGAAGCACAAGTGCCACCTGTACCGGTCATGGGAGTGGAAAAGATTGCAGTCCTCCTGGTCCCTCAACTTGCCTTACTGCTCAATGGCTGAGGGGCAGATCAGGCAGGTCAAGGGCTCTTCGGTGCCCCCACTGAGCCAGTCGACTTTGACTCTGGTCGAACATGCTGCTGAGATATTTCTCAAACCTGTTGACCCATTGTTAGAGGAGGTTGAGGATCTGATCTCGTAGACCTCAATGCTTCTGGTCCTTACCCAGGAGTATGCGGTTTAGTCAGTGTCCCCATCTGGTCCTTGGTGGGAGCCACCTCCACTAGCGGTCGAGTCTTCCATGTCCATGCTGCTTAAGATGGGCTGGCATGTGATTTACCATGATCAGCTAGGAGGTTCCCCATGCTGAGATCTTGACTGTGGCATTCCCGCTTTTGATCCTGCTTGACCAGGAGGTGTCACCATCAATGCTCCTTGACCTCCTCATCCGTAGGAGAGGAGAGGCACCATCACAAGCTGTGATGGTGCTGTGAGGAGCTCCTCTGATAAAAGTGGCCCATTATGGGGCAGGGTAGGGCTCTACCCTTTGGATCTCGGGTCACCTGGCTGACACCAGTTGCACCCCCACTGGTCCACACCATACAGGTGCCCCCATTACTACTACTTTACCTCTTCTTGTGGAACCACCACTGTTGCAGCCAATGGTGGGTGCTCTGACCAAGGAGGCCTGTTTGGCCACTGGTGTGACATGCCCTTCAGTCAGTGAGGGTCACCATGGGAGAGGATACGGAGGAGGTCCATGGTGAAAAATGGTTGAAGGCCATTTCTGAGGAGTCTTCAAATGACTCAGATCACTAGTTCATTGCCTCCCCTGCAACTCTCCACCTCGACCGTGGATCAGTCGTGGTGCTGACCACTGAGCATGACTTGGTGTCCTTTGGGGCGCTTCTCAGACTCATCATGGAGTCCATGTCTGTCCCACTTGAGCCAGTCCAAAAGAGGGCCAAGTATCCCCTTATGGACAATTTGGACCAGGACAAAACCCCGGGGGTTACCTTCCCTGTTGCTGAGGCCTTTTTGGAACTGGCCATGGAGCTTTAGCAGCATCAGCATCCTGCACAGCACCCTGTGCCCATTTGGTCTGCAAATACACAGTCCCTATAGGACCCCTCTCTGGGTTCTTGGACCTTCCCTCTGCAGAGTAGTTGGTTACAGATCTGGTGTTCCAAGAGTCTGGACACCAGGGGGATGTGGACAAACCTTTGGACAAGTAGTCCTACAAGATTGACCATGCCACTAAAAAGGTGTACACTGTGGCATCCCTGGGTCTTCATCAGGTAGTTCAAAGAAGGGTGACACTGATAGTGCAGGTCCTGCACCAAAAGTCATATGAGGAGAGACTGGGAGACTTCAATATGTATACCCTGGAGGAGTGAAGTGACAGGGGAGATATGACAGAAACTTTCAAATATCTCAAAGGCATAAATAGGGTACTGGAGGGTAGCATCTTTCAAAAAAGGAGATGTTCAGGAATGAGGGGGCATGACATGAGACTGCAAGGGGGTAGACTAAGGGGTAGTGTGAGGAAGTATTTCTTCATAAAAAATGTGGTGGATGCATGGAATAGACTCTCAGCAGAGGTGGGGGGGCAAACACAGTGGGGAGATTCAAGTATGCATGGGACAGGCATAGGGGAACCCTAGCAATAGGAACAAGGAGGTAAAGCCAGAGATCAAGAAGGGTCTGCAGCTTTTAAGGTAGGCAGGGAAAATGGGCAGACTAGATGGGCCTATTGGTCCTTATCTGCCATCAATTTCTATGTTTGTATGTTATACCTTAATGATAGCCAGCTTCAGTGACTCCCTGTTGGGGTCTTCGATGTAATTCTCCCTTACCTTGCTGCTCAATAAATGGTGTTGGCAGTCCTCATAGACTCGGGTCAGTTGCTGGCTAAACACCAGCTCCAGATGGCTTTGGAAATGGGCAGCTCACATGCCTATGCCATGGCAGTGGCCATCTTCATGCATTGCAGAGCCTGGCTATGTCACGGCAGACACGCAACATAAGCTGGCTGATGCCCTTTTCCTGGGTACCAATCTCTTTGCCCTGGGGTGTAGGAATATCTCACCAGGATTGAGAAGTCCAATGCCACTCTAGATTCTGTAGCATCGTCCCAGAAGGACCTGAAAAAGAAGCCTGAGAAGCAGGTGTTTTGGTGCTTTCAGCCCCAGCCTCCTTGGCAGCAGCCCCAGCAGGGGCAGTACCAAGCCTGGCACCCCATGTGGAAGTCTGGGGGCCAGGCTCCTATGAGAGAAGGGGGCAGAGGTAGTGGTGCCCCTCAAGCCACAGCCACCTGTGCCCCCCACAAAAGCTGCCCAGTGACAGGGTGTGTCTTCCTTCCCCCTTCTGCCCCTGTCTGCACTCCCTGTCAGAGGTAGGCTATGTTATTTCTTGCCACTTTCAGGATTGTGTAGGGCCTGACCCCTCAGATTGTTGTGACCAGTGGCAAATAAGGAACCAGAGACAAGTGACATCAGGTAATTAGTAACAGGGTTTATTACCAGTGTCAAAAACAGTATATACAGCTTACCCAAGGCCGATGAGCTCGGAGATTGCTATCTACCTGGGCAGAAGAATGGAACTCAGTGAGCAAAATAACATTCTTTTCTTATATACTATAATTGCTATGGTAACTTTTGCCTAGTGTGTACTTTGGTGTTACAAATACTTTGCTATTGGCTAATACAGTAGGTGGCTCCCGGTCTTGCACAGTTATCTCAGATATACATAAAATAGCAAGCTGAGTAGTTTGCAATAACAATGGGGTCTCTTCTCTTACAATAATACAATGTAGTTTGTGCAGCAATCCACAAGGTGGTGCTGCAGACCATAATTATTTGGCTTACAGTTATATAGCTTTGCTGCTAATACTGTATTGGTAAAACATTTGTAGTTAGTTACAGAACATAAATCGTATTGTCATAATCACACTTAAATCACATACACAGCCTGGTCCCATGATTGTATTGTGGGTGTTGGTGCCCTAAGGTTTATTAGTACTCATTATAGCTCTCATCTGGAGCAGTTAGCAAACATACTACTGTTATATTTAGTTATGATATCATGGCTGTCATGTGGGGGTACCAGAAGGGGTTTGGGCAAGCCAAAACCATGATGGTCCATCATCACAATGGACAAGTGTGTATTGGACATAGTGGGCCTAGGGTTGCCTCTGGAGGGTTCCACCACTGTACAATGACACCATCGATACCGACGGTGCTGACATTGGCGTGCACAATGCCGACAGTCAGCATTGTGCCTGACTTTTTTTTTTTTATTTTAGTCTTTGGTAACCGGGTAAGGGAAAAGTGTTTTTCTGTGGGGGGGGGGGCTGTGCCCTCTGCACCCCCCCCATCTTTAAATAACCAGCTCTGAGTTGGAGTTGGTTTGGGGTGGGGGCACAACACGGAGTTACGATGTCAGGCCACAGCGGACCACCACAGTGAAATATCTCAACCCGGTGAGATTTGTCACTGTGGGGGTATATCATTGTGTGGGTGTCATTGTTCTGACATGATACCCCCATGGACTGTGAGACTCTCCTGACTTATCACTTCCATGCATCTTGGGACTCCAAGGTGTCACATGACATGCTCTCCACCCTTTGAGAGGACACTGCACAGTGCAGCAGCTCTGACTGAGAGACAGGGAGTGTGTGGTGCAGCACCCCTGATCATTTGGGGCAATAGGGTGCAGCAGCCCTGACTGTGAACAGGGTGTGTGTGTGGTGCAGCAGCCCTGCCCATTTGGGGCAATGGAAGTGGGTAGCAGGGTGCAGTAAAAGCCCCACCTTAGGTGGCCTAGGGCAGGATGGTACAGCAGCCCCAACTGTGGAGGCAGGGGACTTAGGACTCTAGAGTTTAGCATAGCACAACAGCCCTGACTGTGGAGATAGGAACAGGGGCAACAGGTGCAGCATCCCTGACTTTTGGGGGGGAGAGGGCAGTAGGGTGCAGCATCCCCAACTGTTTGGGCAGGGTGCAGCAGCCCTGATTCTTTAGGCAGGGGATAGAGGCAGCAGGGTGCACAATCCCCAACTGTATAGGAGAAGGCAGCAGGCAGCAGGGTGCAGCAGCCTTGAATGTGGAGCAGAAGGCAGGGGGCTTGTGGGGCAGGGGACAGGTGGCAGCAGAGTGCAGCTACCTCAGCTGTGGGGAAGAGACATGGTGCATCAGAATGCCTTATGGTGTTTCTGTTTATACACATACATGATGCATTTTCACACAGAAACCACCAAAGAACTGAAATTTGTGAGTTAAGACAGTACATGTGCTTGAAATAACAGAGTATGACAGGCACCTATTTGTCAATCTGACATGAAAAAAAATGTTCTTACATGAATGTATTTATGAAGGCTACATCAAAGACAAACTATTTCTAGGAATGAAAAAAATTAGATTTATTTTATATTCATTAAACAATCCTGTGTTATATAGTTAGAAAAAAATTAGAGTTTTGATGAGAAAGAACAGAGAGCTGTGATACAGACATTCTGATTTCTCACAGAGAAAGATTTCCATTACTTCAAGTCAGCATTGAAACTCAAATGATCAACTTTTTATAAGGAGAGAATGATAGATTAACAAACGACAGAATGAGTTTGTAAAAAACCTGCAGAACAAACCATTAACTCTACAGCATGCTGTGATCAGGAATCTGAAGCAGCAAGCTACATTGCTCCAGGATAATGTCATCACTCTCCAAGCCTGACAGAGAGAGACAAAAAGAACTTCACTGTTTTCAGCCACTGTAGAGCAAGTTAACAAATGGTGATTTAAAGAAAACCACAAAACCAAACAGCATGAAATTATCAGGAAACTCTAATCATGACACAGGGACTTGAATTCAAGCTTTAGTAGTAATATATATATATATATATATATATATATATATATATATATATATATATATATATATATATATATATATATATATATATATATATATATATATATATATATATATATATATATATATAAAACCCTCCATAGATCCTGACTCCCCCTGTCCTAACTGCCCTGCTATCTATGACCCTTATCATTTTCAGCCTCCCTTACCTCTCCCCCTCATCCAAATATTAACATCCTTTTCAGTTCTTAGTTGAATGTAACCTTACCCTGTTGTTGTATTTGCTTACTTGCATGTATCAAACATTGTGATATTATTACATTAGTCTTCATATGAGCACTTATCCCTATTTGTATGATTATATCTTATATGCTATGTACCAGTACCTGTCAATACCTTGTCTCAATTTCTCGATGTGATGTATTGTATTGTATATCTCCTGACACTGTTATGCCTTGTGATTGTATCTCTCTGTGTTGTTAACCTCCCGGGTCGTGCCTGAAAATAGTCACTTTTGTGTCTAGTGCACTTACCCGGTAAACAAAAAATAAATAAATAAATAAAAAATATGCAAAAACCTTTGCACATGATCTTTAATGGAAGAAATTTCATCTTAGTACACTAAGGATGATAGTTGCTGTTTGCAAATATTTGTGACAAATACGCTGTGCTCTGTCATTACAAAAGAAGCATCTCCCTTGTTTGGAGGTGGTCAACCAGGTTACAAACACTCTGTGATAGATGTGCCAGACAAAACTACAACCAATGCTGGTCACATCAACAGTTTAGATGTTACTGGGCCGCTTGTCCCTGGGTAATTGAGAGAGGGCCCAGGACTGAATCTCCCACTATTTTTTACTGTAATATGTAGATATTGTTTATCATCATGCATATGATATATTGCTATTTATTTAGTATTTATGTTTTCTTTTCTTTCCTTTCCCTTATACATTTCTTTCCTTTATACAATTTTGACTTGCTCGTTTAAGTTATGTATGACTTCCTGTTTATATTTTGGATAATTTTTTAAGATCAATGCATAGATTTTGGTTTATGTTGTGTATTTTGATTTTTCTTTTCAATAAAATTCCCTGACTCTTCTTAGGATTTGCGTAAGGGATGGAGAAGGCTTGTTTCACTGTATACTACCTTTGAACAGATACAATTATTTGTATTGTTTTGTTTGTTTTTCATTTGCTCATTTTTTCATATTTTTTTTCCTTTTTGATTATGTATGCCATTTCTCATGATATGCTATATCTATGGTGGTTTTCATACCTCTCAACCTTTTATCACTCAAATGAGGGATACAGATATGCTAAATGATGGGCAATGAGGGCCACTGACCCTCATAATGAAGAACACATCCTCAAGCATAGAGAGCACAAGCTTATAACACTGTGGAATTCATTGTGTTTACTTGTGCAAAGTTTGTTTTTTATTTAGCATCTTAAAATATTGTACACTTCTGCTTTAAAGTCTAAACATACAGTGCATTCTCTGTGTGATAAGCACCTCTTCATTGATGGACAGATGAGGGACAGAACTATTTTGAGAGGTAAAACAAAGGACGTCCCACATTGTCAGGGGCAATTGAGAGGTATGCTGATGATGAGAATATTTTTATTTTGTATATTTCTTTTCTTTTAAATAAAATCCCCCTACTCTTCTTGGATAAGTGGATCTTATACTTCCACCTGATCAGTGACTGGAGATGGACAGAAGGGGCTGGTTTAACATCTCATCTAAAGCTTTAAAGTTCACTACAGCACCCCACTCATACTACACTACAGTGTCAGTTATGGATATTGCCCCAAGTACCTGTTGTGGAGCTAAAATACACAGTTGTTCAATCTTCTGTTCCCAGAGGTGGGTGTGCCACCAACTGAACCGCTGACATATACCATCCCAGCTCCACACCTATAGTCTGGGTCTGCTCCTGATTTTCACTTTTAGTGCAAAAATCCCTTTTTTACTTACTGTGCTGTTTCTTTTTTATTTGTTCAGTGGCCCACATGACCAGAATAATGTAATGCTTGTGCAACTGTACTACAATGTTGTGGCCATTCGCACTCTCTATTCCATTAGGTATTACTACCCTGTAGGGGTACTGAAGGCAAGGAACCCTGTAAGAGGGTTCCATCCCTAGAGCTGCTGTGGGAAGGGTCCCTTGGCTGAAGGTACCTTAGGAGGGAACCCTCTGGGAGTAGAGAGGTGAGCCACTGGAGGAGGAGGGGAGGATGGTGGGGCAAAGAGAAAGTGCTTCAGAAGGAGGCTGAAAGGAACTGCTTATATAGTTCAGGAAGTAGGCATGGCTGGTTGCTGACCCATTGAACCACAGGCATAACCTTTTAATTCAATGGCCCACGCAACCAGAATAATGTAATGCTTGTGCAACTGCATTACAATGTTGTGGTCATTTGCACTCTCTATTCCATTAGGAATTACAACCCTGTAGGGGTACTGAAGGCAACGAATGCTGTAAGAGGGTTCCACCCCTAGAGGTGCCACAGGAAGGGTCCCTGTGTTAAAGGTACCTTAGGAAGGAACCCCAAAAGAATTGAAGCAACGATCAATGATAGGAGGGAGAGAAGCAGACTAACAGCAACAGGCAGCTTAATGAAACATAAATGAAATATACATGTAAACAGGATAGCTCCAAAATATGGTTTACACTGATAACAGCAAGGGGCTTCCTAAGGAGAGCCAGAATGGCTAGTAGGCCACCATTCATCTCCATCCAACAGTGGAACCTACCTAAGTAAGCTATGAGTATTACTAAAACTAAGTACTGTGATCTGCAGCATGGAGGAGAAAAAAGAAAAACCTTTGAGGAGGTAACCTCTGGGGATCCAAGGCTGAGATCACCTTCCTTCCAGGTCTGGGCTATTTTGTTTAGTGATGGCTTGGCTGCTATGTTTGAAATTCAGTTCAGGGGGTGGAAAATATTCTGATTTGGTGGAGGACTATCACTCTATCCTTCTAATGGGAACGCCATGAAGGGTTGCAAGGGTTCTCTGCAACAAGCACCACCAAGGCAGAAGTAGGAGAGCAGTTGACCGCTGAGGCACTCAACCGGCTTATCGCTCTAAAATAAAAAACAGGTGAACCAGAGGCAGTCATAGGGAGAAGTATTTAAGATGCAATGGTAGTAAATTAATACTACAGCTGAAGGGGGAAATGCACGTAACCACCCTTCGCAGCTAGTTATAAATTCTACATCAAGAGGCATTGCTGTGCACAAATGGCTAAAGCTCCACCTGGAGTAAGGACATTCCCATTATGGGCTAGAAAGGAAGGACCCCATTCAAGGCATCACTCGCTCTGGATGTGGACTAGGGTGTAGAGCGAGACCATCAGCTGAGAGCGAGCTCAGAGCCAATTAATTGATGGGTATGGTTGGCTAATCTCTTGTAGCAATGGAGCAGGTCATAATTGATAATGCAGAGAATATCAGGTAATATGCAGCAAGATAAGCACCTGTAGTAATGGTACACGCCATACATGGTAATGCAGGCAGTATCAGGCAGTGAGCAGCATGGTAAACACCTTTAGCAATACAGCAGGTCATACATGATAATGCAGTGAGCAACAGGCAATGTGCAGCCTGGTAAACAAATAGTACATGGAAGCATGATAGCAGTAGGATTGCACATCCAGCTCAGGGTAACCTGATCCTTTAGTCAGTGTGAGGCTAGCCAACCAGTCCATAAATGTGTGCCCATTAAAGGTGAGATAAATACCCAGAGGATTTTAGCGGTGAAGGCAGTAAACAAACAAGAGGTAAATGAACCACACGGGGCCACGACTCTCCACTAGAACCCTCCAGTCCTCCACCATAGGAAAAGCAAAGAAGTCACAGTAAAGCGCCATGATTCACATGCAGATTTAGAACTAGTTTACAGTGACAGCTATAGTGGAGCTGACCTCCAGAGTAAAATGAAGCAATGTACAAATAGTGGATAGTATCCAACAGTAGCTTAGCATAACAAGCATGGGACTTTGTAGGCATGGGCAGTAATGCACTGAAACAATGAGATTAATTGCTTGGTACAAATGCATTTAAGCAGGTTTTAATCATATGGTGAAAGTAATATAGAATTGCATTAGACTCTTGTTTGAGTCCCACTGAGTACAAATAAACATGTTTGAGCAGATTAAAAACCCCAGAAGGGCTGTTCACATGAAGAAATCAATATGGAATTGCAGGAGACTCAGGTTTGATTCCCACTTAGTGCATATAAACTCAATGAGCAGAGTTAAATCCCCCAATAGGGCTGCATAAAAGCTGAGGGCAGATGGAAAGAATAGTGAAGCAAAGAAATGAAACGTTGAGGTAAATAAGCAGGAAAGAACTGTAGTGGAAAGCAAGGCTGCTGGCAGAATCAGTGTGGAGCGAACACTGAGAACTGAGAGCAAGATGCAACAGGGAGTGGCAGCAACTGAGAGCAGGTGCCTAGGCCAGGTGCAGTGAATTGCAGAAGCAATTGCATCAGAGAAGTTGAAACGGGAGCTGAAACAAACAACAGGAAAACTGAGGGTAGAATGGAAGGCAGGAAGTGTCAGGCTGAGCTGAGCATACAAAGAACAATGCAGTGACCTGAGGGCTTGCAAAATCCAGTGAGCAAATGGGACCATAGCAGGCACAGGGCAGCATTAGGTAAGAAAACAACAACAAGCAACCTGCAGCTAAAAACAAACAATTTAGACACAGTGAACTAGAAAAATAAAAGCCTCAAAGAAACAGACAAAGCAAACACAAGTACAGGAGCAGAAGGAAACAAGCACACGTGGAAGCACTAGCAGCTGGAGGCAAGCAACACAAACAAAAAGGAGGAGAACATGAAACAGAAGTGCAGCAAACACTAAGCAGAGCCCAAAGCACCGCAACATGGGGTTGGGGGGCAGGCCCCAGGGGAGAAGACTGACTGACAGAGCCTCCAGCTGGGAAAGAGAAAGTGCTTCAGAAGGAAGCTGAAAGGAACTGCTTATATAGCTCAGGAAGTAGGCGTGGCTGGTTGCTTACCCAGTGAACCACAGGCGGAGTCTTTTAATTATTGTTTCTAAGAAAATCTATACATCCATTATAACAGAAAATGATTCCTGTCTAATGCACATAAACATAAGCTCCAGTCCATAGCTGGAGGAAAAGACAAAACTGGTTAATGTTTCAAAAGCACTAATACATTTCTGTAATGCATAGGAATACTCTGTCTAAATTAGATGTTTGGAGGAAAAATTTATATTATTTTAAAAAGGAAAAGAGAAATTATCCATTCCAATGGCCAATCTGCATGACTTCAAAAATATAAGAGAAAATGTTTATACAGCATCTAGTGCATCTGGCAAGTGCTCATAGAGCATGAAATAATGACTTTATATTAAATTAATATATATCTAATGTTTTAATATATTTATTTATACAATTCATTTCTAGCTATCCATTCAATGAAATTGTGCTGCAAAAACATTTAAGAATTATAGTGTATTCTAAGAAATTATGCAATGTGAAATCCATAATAGAAATATACTGTAGTTAAACAAATAGGTATGTTTCTGTAATTGTGAACTAAAAAAGGCTAATACAATACCAACTTATAAATTCAGTAATATACAATCCATACAGTCATACGCCCTCCATACACTCATGAGCGCCTATTTAAAATAATATCTAATGTCTCTCTGATGTTTAAGTTGAATGGTTTTCAGTTTCAGCCACATATATGGACATCTCTTTCTCTGACAGAGTGGGCGAATCAAAGTCTTCTTCTTTGTCATCTTCTTTATCATACCGCCCTCATAGAAATGTGAAGAGTTGGTCAATTTCAAAGAACATATACAGTTTACTCTATACAGTATAGTCCACCTTTGAATACCACTTTAACTTTTGTTGGTGGAAGCAGCCGGAATTGAGCACCCATTTCTAAAATCTCCTGATGATAGGTTAAAAATGGTCTTTGACTTTACTGTGTTGCATAACAAAAGTCAGGAGAGATATATATATATATATATTATAGAAAACACAAATTGCACGTACCTCAATAATGCAAAGCATCATGGGAAGCATATGCAAATGCCCATAAATTCATTTGGACTGGCTTAACTTTAAGCAGAATTGCATGGTGCCAGAAGGCCTCACAATACAATCAGCAAAGGCTGAGAACAGCAGACACAGACACATGTTTTGTCTTCTTTTGGACTCATCAGTGTGCCATATCTGTATCTCAGCCCAGGGAGAGGTAGCCAGTTGCCCTATAGTGGATCTTATTTGTTTGGATCATGGGCAGCCTAAAGTAGAGAGAGAAGAGAATATAATTTATGTCTCTTGTAAGTCAATTGCCCTTTTATTCTTGCCAGCCACATTATCAGATCTCTTTCTGACTCAGAAGCAAACACTGCTATAATTGTTATCATTGGATCAGGTTCTAGTTCAATTTCTGCCCCATCTGATGTTGTGAAAGAGTTACTGGACAAGTGTTTGCAAAATAGGAATTTGGTTTTCTTTTTTGTGCTTGGAAAGCTTTTTTTTTTTAACTTCATTTTATCCCCTCCTCCTACCCTCGGTGTCCACTGCTTCGGGCCGTTCAATCCAGTCCAGCCCGCGAACTCAGGATCTGCCCCTAGAGTGCCTCTTCCTCCCTTCTGCACATCGGGGTCTGTCCCAGAATTGGTGGTCTGGATGGCTCAGAACGGTCATCATCTAGGACCACCAAGTGTTTTTTTCCTCCCATTTTTCTGTGTTTCCCCCATTCCCAGCCCCCTGAGAAATGCCAGCACAAGGACGTACATCCAGATAGGCGATGTGCTGATGCACGTCTCTCTCAAGCGCCTAACAGCATCTCTCCTTCCTGACTCCATTGAATGGAGCAGCCAAGCCCTTCGAGAGCCCATGTTCCCACTGACTCTCTTAAGACGTCAGGTGCTTGCCGCACCCGTGATATCCCATCCCAGAGGGAGCAGAGCATCCGTTGGGACACTCGATCCTCCCTCTCCCAACTGATCCCCGA
This sequence comes from Neoceratodus forsteri, assembly GCA_016271365.2. Taxonomy (NCBI): domain Eukaryota; kingdom Metazoa; phylum Chordata; order Ceratodontiformes; family Ceratodontidae; genus Neoceratodus; species Neoceratodus forsteri. The sequence goes on along the minus strand of CM028131.1, from coordinate 1,081,941,867 downwards.
CAACCCGAGTCCGTTCCTGAACCCAGGACACCGGCATAGCGTGAGATGTGGAGCTCAGTTCCTCAACCCTCAGCGCCACTGTGTCGGCCCCTTGCTTGGAAAGCTTTGGTTAAGAATGGGGATTATTTTCCAGAAACTCAGAAACAGACAAGAAAAACATGCTTGACCAACTCACATACTGACTCAAAATCTTTATCTGGTGCTGCCAGCGCAATGGAAAAGAGGGCTGAGGCACCTCACACCTTACCCCTGGGGAGGGGTGTCAGCCCAGCCTAAGCTGCTCCCAGCTGGAGGCCTGGGGCTTGACCAGTGCTAGGGAAGCATGTATGGGAGGGGACTGTGGAGACACTTCGGTTGGGGGGGTATCTATGCACAAGCACAGTGCTCTGCAGTTGGGTGGGGAAAAAATGGTGGAAAACAGCATCAAAGGGGCTGACTGCCGCCCAGCACAACAGTGCCTGCACCCACACTGCCGCTTGGTCCTGAGCGTAGTCCTCCTTGGATTTGTTGACTGGGGGGGCTGCCCTCCCTTCTCATCTCTACCATAAGGGGGAAGCTTGTGGAGAACTTGATGACCAGGTAGGTGGACAGGGCAGGCATGGTAGCCAATGCGGGGGGCCGGGGACTGAGCTGATGAGCTGCCCCCCCCCATGCAAGAAGATAAAACGTGCATGGAAAAAAATTGTATATGGTGAAGTAGGCAACCTAACAAAATGTAGATTTCTTTAAAGTGGTTTTCAAGGTTTTCTAGCTTTCATGAAATTGCCTAATTCTTTCTGATAACATTATTAGCAGTAGTTTCAACTGCTTGTAGTTTGTCTGAAACTCCATTTATAACCTCTGTATTCTTTTTAACTTGTACAGCTTCAATCACAAGTGCCACTGCATTACAACCAATGATTCTAGTGCTAGTGGAGCTTTACCAGATGTAATGGGTAAGAAAAGTTCTGATTGAACTTGGGGGGGCTGGACACAGAGCAAGGTGAACCGGGAGGCTTCCTGGGGCTACCCTGGCCATTCATGCCAGTAACTAGCCTAGATTCATTTTCGAAAGGGTGAACTCAGGGAGAAGAACTGTAAAACTTTCTTCTGAGGAAGTTGATGAGACAACTTTGTGCTTCTCAGATATTAAAAAAAAACTGCAAAAAACAATGTTTGTCACTTGTTAGGAAAAAACAACAAACTAGACCTTAACTCATTGTATTCTGGGCAGCCATTGTGCATCAGGTTGAGCAATGAATGGGTCAAACTCTAAATGGAACTATTGGAAGTATTAGTGCAAACAGCAACATCCAGGCAAACACGTTGTCTCCCCTTCTACTTTGTTGCTTTCTAATCATTCTTTATCTGGTTGGTCCTGCTATCCCCTGTCCAACATAATGTAAGTACATCCAGTTCAGTGTTATTCCTGAATCCACCATGGCTTCTGTCAATGATGGAGCAGCCTCAAGTGATTTAATCACCTCAGTGGTTCTTGAAGCTTTAAAAAGTTCTGATGCGCCAGTCAGCAGTGCAGCCCCATGGTAATCCCGGGGCTAGGTATAGGCCACATGATTACTGTTCTATGTAATCCGCTGCTCTAATCAGTTACTTGAAAAAATAATCCAGTTACAAGTAACAGATTACTTTTACCACGCTGCATTTAAAATATGTTTCACATGATGAGACATCGGTTGGGATATAGTTAAGAAATGTTTTGAGTGGTAAAAGGAAACACCATAAGGTGCTGTGGCAAGGTTCTAGTTAAGTCTCACACCATAGAAAACACTGAGCGGAATTAAATAAAACTATCAAAGAAGTCTTTAGCATGCAATATCTGGCACTCAAACCACATCTTGGCAGCAAATAAGTTGAACTGGACAGAGTGAAGTCTCATTTATAATAGACTCTGGCTGCCAGCAATTTAAATGAGAGATAAAATTAGTCACTGATGGCATTCTCTATTATCTCGAAGCTGCCACCTGGTTCTGTATCCTTTTCTGGAGATTGCTGGATGCCAAATTCCAAAATAAAACCGCATCCAACTATGATAAAAGCCGGATGTTGCTACTTGCTGCAGATGTTTCTAAAAAAGCTTGTGACGTCTCTGGGGACATTTCAGAAAACCATAACTGTTAGACACTTCAACTTCTATTTTATGGATGCTCTATATTAAGGTCCCCCTCTTCTTTATGTCCATAGGACCACTGTTTCTTAAATATGACCACCATGGCCAACAGCACTATTTTCTGTGGCCACAGAGCCCTTTCCAACCCACAGTTACAAAGGTAAAGAACTAGACAATCTCTTACCTTTAAAAATACACAAGAGACACATTAAAAGAAAATAAATATATCAATGATTTGATTTATTGTATGCTGTGTGAATAAAATGTATTATATCAGGGGGGTTGGGGTGAAACAATAAGGAGTGAGGCCTGTACTAAGTTCTGGTGGCTGCACTTTGAGGCCATTTATGGACACCAGGATTTGGGACTTGAGAACCACTGCCCTAGACTAAAACCTGCACTTTTACTGTCTGTCTACACCTGACATCACACGTCTCTTTTTGAGATATCAGCATTAGTGGCTCTGTAAACAGTCATGATGTCATAAGCAAGGTTTATGATGACAGGGTAGTAGACTTGCAGCCCGAGCAGATCAAGTCTAACATACATAGATCATGTTTTCATTCCAGTTTGCACTGCTATAATGAAAAAAATGGAAACACAGAAACATAGAAGGTGATGGCAGATAAGGACTGTGTGGCCCACCTCATCTGCCCCTTTCCCATACCTAATGCAATACCGCAGACCCTAGATGATCTGCGGCTTACCATCTGTTCCCTACTGCGAGAGTACTCTTACAGTATGTCTATCCCATACATTCTTGAGTTCCCTTACCAATTTTGCCCCCACCACCTCCTTTCTAGCCTCATATCATGCCCCCTTGTTCTTGTATACCTTCTTTTCTGAAAGATGCTACCCTCCTGTGCCTTGTTTATACTCCTGAAGTACTTGAATGTCTCTATCATATCCCCCTCTTTCTCTCCTCTCCTCCAGTGAATACATATTGAGGTCCTCTAGTCTTTCCTCACATTACTTTTGATGCAGTCCTTGCACCATTTTTGTTGCCCTTCTCTGGACTGCCACTATTTTGTCTATGTCCTTCTGGAAATGTGTATCCAGAACTGGACACAGTACTCCAGATGAGGTCTCACTAGTGATCTGTACAGTGGCATAACCACCTCCTTTTTTTCTGCGGGTGATACCTCTCCCTATTCACCCTAGCATACCACTGGCTTTCCCCACAGCCTTCTCACATTGTTTGGGTACCTTTAGATCATCAGATATGATTACCCCCAGTTCTCTTTCTTGATTGTGGCTGTCAGCACCTATCCCCCCCTCTTGTACTCCTCCCTTGGATTTCTATGCCCCAAATGTATGATTTTTCACTTCTTTGCATTGAATCTTTGCTGCCACATTCTTGACCACTCCTCAAGCATGTTTAGGTTCTTACTCATCCCCCAACCGGGAGTGTCAACCCTGTTGCAGATCTTGGTGTCATCTGCAAAGAGGCATAGCTTCCCCTCCAGCCCCTCTGCAATGTTGCTTATGAAGACATTAAAGAGGACTTGCCACAGCACGGATCCCTGTGGCACCCTGCTGGCCACCCCCCTCTACACGGATTGAATGCCATTTAACACCACCCTCTGTGTCCTATCACTCAGTCAGCTTCTGACCCAGTTTGCCACCTTGGGGTTCACTCCCAGACTGCCCAACTTATTTACCAACCTCCTACGTGGGACGGTGTTGAAGGCCTTGCTGAAATCTAGGTAGGCCACATCCTCTTCCTCTCCCTGATCTACCTCCCTTGGCACCCAGCCAAAAAAATCTATCAGATTTGTTTGACAAGACCTTCCCACTGTGAATCCATGCTGCCTCGGATCCTGCACTCCACTGGATTCAAGAAATATCACAGTCCTTTCCTTTAGCAGTGACTCCATTAATTTCCACACCACCGACATCAGGCTGACTGGCCTGTAGTTGCCAGCCTCCTCCCTGTTCCCACTTTTGTGGAGAGGGACCACATTCACTCTCCTTCAGTCCCCTGGAACCACCCCTGTCTCTATCGATTTGTCAAATACGGCTGTTAGTGGTGCTGCCAGCACCTCTGTAAGTTCTTTTAATATTCTGGGATGTATTCCATGCGGCTCCATAGCCTTGTCCCCTTTCAGATTCTTGAGTTCCTTAAGGACTCTTTCCTCTGTAAACAGGCTGGTGTCCACCTCTCTCCCATTGGTGCTCCTATCACCCAATAATGGTCCTTCTTCTTCCTCTTCTTCTGTGAATACTGAACACAAATATTTGTTCAGGATTGTTGCTTTTCTAGGTCCCCCTCTGTACACCCCTCCTCCCTCCCTCTCTTTTTAAACTCACAATCCCACCTCTGGTTTCTTTCTTTCACTAATGCACCTGAAAAAATGTTGTCTCCTTTCTTAATTGCCTGGGCAATTTTTTTCTCTGTTTGCGTTTGCACTTCTGACTGCTTTCCCTTCCTCCCTCTGCTTTTTCAGATACAGTTACCTGTCTTCCCACCACTGTGTTTCCTTGTGCCTCCTAAAAGCTAAGCTTTTCTCTCTCTTACCTTCCCAGCCATGTCCTTTGAGAACCATTGTGTTTTTTTCTTTCTCTTTGTTTTGCTTAGTTACCTAACACAAAGGCTTGTTGCCTCTGCTATGGCTCACTTAAGGTTAGCCTATTGTTTCTCTACACCCCCCCTTCTTCTTCCCCTAACATGGCTTCCTTGAGACATTCCCCCATTATTGCAAAGTCGACCCATCTGAAATCCAGGACCCTTGCTTTCATGTGGTTTGACTCCTCCACTGTTCTCACATTGAACCACACCATACGATGAACACTGGACTTCAGGTGTCTACCCACCATTACATCGACGACTCTGTCACCACTGGTGAGTACCAGGTCCAATATTGCTCCTTCTCTGGTAGGTTCTGCCACAAGCTGCTTGAGGCATGCCCCCTGCAGGGCATTCAGGATGCCTCTGCTCCTGGTTGTGGCTGCAGCCTGGGTGCTCCAATCCACATCAGGCAAATTGAAGTCTCCCCCCAGTGGCACTTAATTGAAGCTAATTAAACTGCATTTAGCAGAATTATGTGTAAGAGTTATATTTCTGTCAAACTTTCCTCTGAGACATAGCTAAAAAAGGTTTACTTTGCACAAGTTTCCAACAACAGATATGTGCAAACGTTCAGAGAAAAGGCAGTGGTGCTTTCAAAACTGCTATTGCCAAGTATTCTGGAAACTAGACCTGACAGGAAAGGAAACGCAAGAGCTGAGAAAAAAAAAATCTTGTGGTTTATATAATAATTTCTTTGGCTACATTGTTAAAACCATTATCTGCTGTACATGAAAAGGTTTTATAAGTTGTTCTAATGTATTTGTTCATTTAAACATTTTACTAGGAAAGGCCTACTGAGCTGGAACAGCACCTTTTCAGGGGTGGGGGGGGGGCTTAGAGTAAAAGTGGATGCTCAAAAAAGTATACAATAATAATAATCAAAAAGGGTACAATAAATAAAAAGAATACATAAGTAGCTAAATGCATGCAATACATAACATATAATAAAACAGAGCTTCTAGTGCTCCTTTATGGTACTGTACAAAACATACCTACTACTGCAGTACAATGTTGCACAGAAGAATTCATTGGGTGGTGTAACTGTTGCAGACAGTGATTAACAGAGACTGCAACAGGGATAGAATATTTCAAGTACAGATTACATACAACTGAACTAACAAAAGTGTATGTGTGGGAAGCTAAGGTTTAGTGTGTACTAAAGGGAAGGTCATGTGCTGGAGCAGACCTGGGAGGTGTGATCATGGAGTTGGGCTTTCAGGACTGACCGGGGGAAAGTGAAATGGATAGTGAGGGGGAGGTTAGTTCAGAGAAGAGATAGATGGGAGCCTGCCCTGCAGTGCTCTTGGCCTGGGGAACAGAGAAAGAGCAAGAGTCAGTAGAGTAGAGGGAGCAGGAAGAGAGGGGAGGACATATCAGGAGGGAGCTGAGGCTTCAAGCAAGTGAGGCAATCAAACCAGAACTTGGACATGAGCATACCACACAGTTATCCCTCTTTATAAGGAACATTACTCATTTTATCCTTCAGAATTGCTCTGTCCCTCATCTGTCCTTTATAGAAAACATGCTGCCCACACAGAAATGGTGCTGTGAACCCAGACTTTGACACAAAAATTCTTACCATTCTATGACACTAAAGCAAAATTAAACTTGCACAAGTAAATGCACTTGTTTCCACAATGTTTAGAACTTGAATCTCCATGTTTGATGATGTGTCCCACATTCATTTCTTTTTTTTTTTTATTCCCCTTTCTCCGTCTGGCTCCTCACTGGTCCTGCCACTCTCCCAGCCCCATCACCCGCCATTCCCAGGACTTATCCGCTGCCATGGTACTCCGTGGATTGCTCCCCAAGGTGGGGCCACTGGATGGAGCACCAGTCATCCTGCAACATTAATTTTCAGTCTTGGCTATGGAGCCACAATAGGTGGAGATGGACCTGTGAGAAGTGATGGATGGCATATTATGGCAGCCAGCATTTTCTAGTCTTCCTCCAAGCCACAGATGTTGGTGGAGGCCACTTTTTACTCAGCGCGTACATGCAAGCATGTGCAGTGTCAGAATGTGGCAATGCCCCTCTCGCTCTCCCAGTGTTCTCACTTGCAACCACCACCTAGGGGCACCAGCAGTAGTGCAGTGGAGAATGGTAGCCGTCCCTCCCCCTGAGGAGGTAAGCATCCCTGGGACACTCCACCATTCTACCTTGGCTGACCCTACAGCGGCCCAGACTCAGTCATGAACCCAGGTTGCCGGAGTCGCAAGCTGTAGTGCTACTGCTGTGCCAGTGGGCCAGCCCCATGTTTTTCACATTCTGAGGGCCAGTTACACTAATTTTCCCACATTTTGAGTGTAGCTGGACAGACGGGGGGGGATTGCCCTCTATGTCAGGGAAGGCACTGAAGTGACTGAAGATGGGGCATTAGAGGTAAAGATGGGGAAACTGAGTCTTTATGTGTGCAATTCACTGTGGCATGAGGCAGGAAGATAAGATTAGTGGTGATATATAGACCCCCAGGTCAAGGGAAGGAAAGGGACAGAGAACCTGAGGAGGAACTTAAAAGAGGGGTGGCAAAGGGGGAGGTGGTAGTGGTGAGGGAACTAAACTTGTTGGATGTTGACTGGGAGGTCCTTGTGGCCCGTACCAGGTCAATATGTCATAGAAACAATGTTGCAGGGCAAAACCATGCAGCTGTAACAGCACGTGGCAGAACAGCTACAGGATACACAATGCTGCATGACACAAACAGTGTGGAGCGGTAGCAGTGACCCTGTAGCTGTTTCCTGGAAAGCTCTGCTGCAGAGGGTAAGAGCTCTACTGGAAGGGGAATTGCTGAGCAGCTGCAGTGGCTCAGAAAGTAGAGCTATCAGGGCTGGAGGACAATGGAGTGGCTGGGGACCAGGGTTCTATTCCCAGTTGCAGATTAGGTTTTTTAATTTTTTTCTTGTCTTTTTCCTGTCCCCGAGTTGTCCCCCCTGGAGGAGGTTATTTTAATGGGGGAGGTTCGGGGAAACAAATATTTTACTGTATTTATTTTTAGTCACTGTTTTGACAGTGCGGTATAGTGCCACGCTGTTTTTATATGTGGCAACATGACCCCATGCCCCAGAGGCCAAGAGCACCATGAGTCAGTCACTGCTAGCTGCCTTTCAGGACTGTCTCCTGGTGCAACTAGTTAAAGAACCCACCAGGTAATCCACAATCCTAGATGTGGCACTCACCAACACAGAGTTGGTGGGTGCCTTAAGAGTGGGAGAACCACTGGGGAATAGTGATCACATTTCTGTGTGGTTTGAACTGGCCCTAGGGGCTGGTAAACCACACTCAAAAACCAATGTCCTTGACTTTAGAAGCGTGAACTTCGATAAGATGAGGATACTGGTCAGGGAGAAGTTAGTAGGGTTGGGGGGCATAGGTGGAGTGGAGGAGAAATGGAAGGCAATCAAGGAAGCTATGCTTGTGGCATTGAAGGCATACGTTAAAGCAGTGACAAATAAAAATAGGTAGAAGAAACCACTATGGTTCTCACCTAGAGTTAGGGAAGCAGTTCGGGCCAAAAAGAGAGCCTTTTATAAATACAAGATCAATCAAGGAGAGGCAGAATGGGAGGAATATCTTCAGAAAGCAAGGGCGGTCAAGAGGACCATTAGGGAGGCAAAAGCAGACACAGAACTGCACATTGTGAAAGGGGTGAAGAACGTTGAAAAACAGTTTCTTAGATATATTGGCAAAAATGTAAAAAGGGGGAATCACACAGCTGGCAGGGGTAAGGTGATAGAAGAAGATGGGCAAAACACCACCATTCTGAATGGCTACTTTTGCTCAGTCTTCACTAGAGAAAAAGGCAGGCCCCTGCCCAAGAGTGGCATCAAAATGGCCTCAAATGGAATCCCTGAAATGAGTCTGCCAGTGTTCACTAGGAAAGAGTCCTGAAGGGGGCTGACAGCCTCAAGATTGAAAAGGTCCTGGGTTCAGATGGGTTGCACCTGAGGATACTGAGGGAGTTGGCAGTCAAACTGGCTGATCCACTGACTGAGCTGTTCAGCAGCTGACTCAGGACTAGGAAAGTCCCAGAAGATTGGAAATTAGCTGGCATAGTGCCACTACAAAAGGGGGGAAGACAAGGAGCAGCCAGGGAATTATAGGCCAGTTAGCCTAACCTCCATCGTGGGAAAGCTGATGGAATCCCTGATTAAAGAGGAACTCATAGAATACATGGAGAACAACAGACTCCAGGACAATAAACAACATGGTTTTGTCACAGGAAGGTCATGCCCGACCAACCTGATAGTCTTCTTTGTATGGGTAACAAAGGAGACAGATAAGGGCCATGCGGTGGACTTGTTGCACTTTGAATTTAGTAAGGCCTTTGATTCAGTACCACACAGGAGCTTGCTTAAGAAAATGGAGGGCCTGGGTGCAGCTGAAACTCTAGTGAGTTGGGTGGGAAATTGGCTAGCAGGAAGGCAAGAGACGGTGGTGGTAAATGAGGTCAAATTAGAGGAGAGAGAGGCGATGAGTGGAGTTCTGCAGGGATCAGTCCAGGGTCTGGTCCTCTTCAACATGTTCATTAGTGACATTGGTAAAGAAATTCAGGGCACGTTGTGTCTATTCACAGATGACACAAAACTATGTGAGAGGGTGGATAGTGAAGAAGGAATAGGGAATATGCAGAAGGATCTGCTAAAGTTAGAGGGGTGGTCAAAGGTTTGGCAGTTAAAATTCAATGCGAAGAAGTGTAAGGTAATGCACCTAGGAAAAAAGAATCCCGTGACGGAGTACTGGATGGGAGAAGAGAGACTTAGCACTGCAAATGAGGAACAGGATCTGGGAATTACCATCACTAACTCCCTTAAACAAACTAGTCAGTGCAGCAAGGCCTACGGTAAGGCTAACAGGGTGCTGGGTTGCATTGGGAGGGGGATTGATAGTAGGAAAAAAGAGGTAATACAGTACTACCATCTACAGAGCCCTGATGAGGCCCCGCCTAGAGTACTTTGCACGGTCCTGGAGTCTTTACCTCAGAAAAATAATGACAGGTTAGAGACAGTACAATGCAGAGTGACCAAAATGACCCAGGGGTAGACTTAGACTTTGACAGCAGATAAGGACCGCTTGGCCCACCTAGTCTGCTCATTTCCCTACCTACTGGATAAGCTGCAGATCCTAGTTAACCAACAGCCTATTTCTTCCTACCCCCCCACAAGAATTGCCTTATGTCTGTCCCATGCATTCTTTAATTCCCCCAATGTTTTTGACCCCACAACCTCCTCAGGAAGGCCGTTTCATGTGTCCACCACCTTCTCTGTGAAAAAATACTTCCTCACATTACCCCTGAGCCATCCTCCCCTCTATCTTTAAATTGTGTTCCCTTGTTCTTGCAGATCTCTTTTTCTGAAAGATGCTACCCTCTTGGACTTTGTTGATTCCCTTGAGGTACTTAAAAGTTTCTATCAAATCCCCCTCTCCCTCCTTTCCTCAAGGGTATACATATTAAGCTCCTTTAGTCTCTCCTCATATGGCTTCTGTTGCAGACCCTGCACCATTTTAGTTGCCCTCCTCTGGACTGTCTCCATCCTGTCTATGTCCTTGCGGAGATGGGGTCTCCAGAACTGGCACAGTACTCCAGATGGGGTCTCACCAACTGTCTGTACAGAGAGATAACTTCCTGTTTTCTACTGGTGATGCCTCTCCCTATACATCCCAGTACCTCCAGCCATCCCTACTGCCTTCTCAGATTGCTTGCTAATCTTTAGATCATCTGATATAATTACCCCCAGGTCCCTTTCCATTTTTGTTGTTACTACCTCCCCTTCCCCCATTGTGTACTCTTCCCCTGGGTTTTTGTTTCCCAGGTGCATTACTTTGCACTTCTTTGCATTGAATCCAAGCTGCCATACTTCTGACCATTTCTCCAACCTTGCCAAGTCCCTTTTCATCCTTCCACCCCTTGTGTATCAACCCTGTTGCAGATCTTTGTGTCATCTGCAAAGAGGCATACTCTTCCTTCCAGTCCCTCTGCAATGTCACCTATAAAGACACTAAAAAGGACTGGACCAGTACTGAACCCTGCGGTACTCCACTAGTAACCTCCCTTTCTTCAGAGTGGACTCCGTTTACTATTACCTTCTGTGTCCTGTTTTCCAGCCAATGTTTTACCCAGGCTACCACCCTAGGCCCCACTCCCAGGCTGGCTAATATGTTTATTAATCTTTTGCATGGGACTGTGTCAAATGCCTTGCTAAAGTCTAGGTAGGCCACGTCCACAGCCCATCCCTGATCTACTACTTTGGTGACCCAGTCAAAGAAATCAATTAGATTTGTCTGACATGACCTTCCCACTGTGAATCCATGCTGCCTTGGGTCCTGTGCCCCACTGGCCTCTAGGCACTCAACAATTCTTTCCTTCAGAAGTGATTTCATCATTTTCCCTACCATTGAGGTCAAACTGACAAGTCTGTAGTTTCCTGCCTCTGTCTTACTCCCACTTTTGTGAAGGGGAATCACATCTACCCTCCTCCAGTCCTGAGGTACCACACCATCCTCCCATGATTTATTAAAAAGGGTAGTCAGTGGTGTTACTAGTTCTTCCCTTAGTTCTTTAAAAATTCTGGGGTGAATCCATCAGGCCCCATTGCTTTATCCACCTTCAGTTTTAAGAGTTCTTTCAGAACCCTTTCTTCTGTGAAAGGACTAATATCAACCCCCCTATCCAGAGTGCCTCTATTGACCGGATTAGGCATTTCCCCCTGCTTTTCCATTGTGAATACTGAGCAGAAGTATTTGTTCAGTATCCCTGCTTTTTCACTGTCGCTCTCTGCCCAACCACCTTCCTCTTTGTTCAGCCTCAGTATCCCTGCCTTAGTCTTTCTTTGCTCCCTAATGTACCCATAAAAGGTTTTATCCACCTTCTTAACCCAGTTGCCTATCTTTTCCTCGGTTTGGGCCTTTGCTATTCTGACTGCCTTACCTGCTTCCTTCTACTTTAACTGGTACAGTTCTCTGTCCTGCTCCTTCTGTGTTTCCTTATACTTCCTGAATGATTTCTTTGTTTCCCCTTACCTTCCCCTCCATTTCTTTTGAGAACCATAGAGTTTTTTTCTTTTGTTTTGATTTGTTTATTTGCTTCACACAAAGACTTGTTGCCTCTGTGATGGCGGTTTTGATGTTTTCCCATTGTTGCTCCACCCCACTTCTTGCCTGTTTGTTAGTGTTTTCTGAGGCACTCTCCCATTTTGACAAAATCAGCCCTCCTGAAGTCCAGTACCTTCACTTTTGTGTGGCTTGACTCTACAGCTAAGTTTATCACTCTGTTTGGTGGTCACTTGTTCCCAGATGGCTACCCACTTCAAGATCAGGGATCCTCTTTCCATCCCCATTTCAGAGTACCAGGTCTAAGATTGCTATCTCCTGAGTGGGTTCCAAAACTAGCTGTCTGAGGCATGCCCCCTGTAGGGCATCGAGAATGGCCCTGCTCTTGGATGTGGCTGCAGCAAAGATGCTCCAGTCAACATCTGATATATTCAGATCCCCCATCAGCAATATCTCCCCTTTCTCTGCCATCCCAAGGATGCCTTCTATCATTTCCTTGTCCATTTCCTCCCCCTGAGACGGGCATCTGTATACAACCCCGTGTGGATTGTGGAGCCATTTCCAGTCTCCAGGGTGACCCACAGTGCCTCCTCTTCTCCCTGTTTACCCTTTAGTTCTGTTGCTTTTATCTCTTCCCTTACATAGAGAGCTACTCCTCCTCCTCTTCTTCCCTCCTTGTCCCTCCTGTAGATTGTGTACCCTGGTATGTTGACATCCCAGCCATGGTTCTCTGTGTACCATGTTTCTGTGACTGCCACAATATCCAGGCATCCCTCTTCCATCAAGGCCACCATTTCAGGGAGATTTTTACCTAGACTACGGGCATTAGTGCTCATTACTCTCCATTTTTTTATGGCTTTATTTCTTTTTGCCCCATCCCTGTCCCTACTGCCTTTGTATTTTTCTCTATTTACCCCTGCCCTTCTCCCTATTGACTGCTCTATTTTGGTGTCTACCTCACTAATTACCCAGATTTTTTTGGAGGGGCTAGGATTTACCTTCTCCTCTTCAGCGCCTCCCCCCTTGGCTAGTTTAAATGCTTGCCACTGAAGCATTTAAACCTATCACCTAGGATCCTGGTTCCCCTCCAGGATAGATGCAGACCATCATGCCTGTATAGGCCTGCATCCCTCCAGGTGGAGCCCCAGTCCCCAATGAAGCCAAATCCCTGAGCTCTGCAACAGTTTTTCAACCAGTCATTGAATCCCATGGTGCGGAGTGCCCTAGCCTCATCCTTGCCATAGACAGGTAGCACTTACGAGAAAGGTATTGTGTGTGCTACTTTTCTAAGGCCCCTCCCCAACTCCACAAATTCCTGTTGCACTGCTCTGATCCCATTCTCAGCCAGGTCATTCATCCATAGGTGGATAATGACATCCAGTTCCCTCCCCCTTGCTGTTGCTCCCACAATCCTGAGGATTCGTTTCTTGTCCCTCCAAGTCTTGGTGCTGGGCAGGCACCTTACCTCCTTTTCCCCTCCCTCCCCCAGTTCTACCCCCTAACAATTGAGTCCCCCACCAGGAGTTGTTTCCTTCCCCTGTGGGGTCCTGGGCCACCCTCCTGTGGGTCTTCATTGTGGAGGTTCCCAGCATCCTTCTTGGTCTCCACTGCAGGTGCCTCCATAGAGGAATCATGCTTCACCAGAGTGGCAAATGGTGTGGAGGCACAACTGGAGGATGCACCTCTGTTCCACCCTCACCCTCCTTGGGCCACCGTGGTCCAACCACTCCTCTTTCTTGGCAACCTCTGAGGTAGTGGCAGTGGCCTGGGTGGTCCCTGGGTGGGGGAGCAGGTTTCCCGAATCCTTGCCAGGTCAGCATGGAGACGAAGAACCTCCTCTCTCAGACCAGAGAGGTGTCTGCAAATAGGGCAGCAATGCAGTTTCCAGAATGTGTCCTGGAAGACTGCTGCTCCACAGCCAGTGTATTGCACCACTCCCCACTGTCTGTGTCCCTTCCAGTTACAGATGCTTTTTTGTTTTTAGTTCTTGTTTTAGTGTGTGCACACTTGTGAGTATCTCTACCCCCATTCAGTGTGCTGTGCCTTTAAGGATATGAACAGGTGTATGTTGTTAGCAGTTTTGAGGAAGTGATGTCAGGGCCCCTGCTATAAAGGAAGTTATGCGTTTGGGGCAGGTGAGGTGAGGGGAAGGGTGGGTGGAATAAACCTATGCTGTCCAGAAATAATCACCTACAACTCTTACCCTCCACCCTGGGGAGTGCCTTCCTTCCTTTCAGACACCTATTTCACAAAGGCTAAGTAACAGGTCTAGTCACAACTGACTGCAAATATCTCCCAGCTACAGTTCCTCCCTGGCAAATTAAAGTTAAAACTAAGAAAAGTCCACCCCAAAAACAGAATCAATACTAGTTACTTACACAGGTCCAAAAACTAATAATTCAGTTTAGTGTAGTCTAGAAAATAACCTCCTTGATTCAAGAAAGCAGTGGCTGCTTTCTTACTCTCCCTGTCTTCAGTGTAAGAAGGAGACTGCAACACCTCTGAGACAAAAAACAAACATTTTCAGCAATAAATAAATAAATAAAATAGGGGCAAACAGTAATTTTGCTTAGCCTAATGATAAAAAGTCACAAAAATTTAAGTACCACCTGTAATAATTTAACAGAAGATATACCCTGTAAGAAACACTTTGCTACAGAGAAAAATAAAGCAATAACAGAAGATATACCTTGCAAAAGACAATTTGAATCAGAAGATTACAGCAGTAATCTGTTAGCACACACCTGTAGGCACACCTTGTAATAATGCATCAGAAGGTATACCCAGCAACAGCAATGTGAATCAGAGAAAAATAAAGCAATAAAATGTTAGCAACAAACAGTAACAATCCTTGTGTGTACAAAATAAAAACAACAACACACAGTAAATCTGCCTAGCCAAAAGTCTTAATCCTTTCCCTTACTCTGGTAAGGTTCTTAGTTCTGTCATTTCAAGCAAACTAGAAGGAAAGAGCTGAGGTGAAGCTAGGTGCCTTGGTCTGCAAACCTAGCCTTCCGTGCCAGAAAAGCTGTTGTTCTGTCTCCAAGTAATCATTATCAGAATTTATTTATTTTCTAATAGGTACTCCACTGAATTATCTGTTACTGGTGTATGTCATTTCTAACTAAGGGGTATTTTTGTCAGTGTTACTGTGGTAACCCAATTTACCATATGGATGCCCACAAGTTGTGTGTTTGTTATTTGGGCCTATCTCATGATGTAAAAACCTATGACATCTGGCAGCATTTTAACCAGGCAACATGTTAATAAGATTTGTCAGACATGATCTACCGGCTACAAATCCATGTTGTGTTAAATCCTGGTGCTTATCTTGTTCTATATGCTCTATTATGCATTTTTGAATTAATTTTTCAAGCAGTTACATACAACTGAGGTCAAGCTGATAGGCTGATAATTGGCTACATTATTCTTGCTACCAGATTTGTGTATTCGCATTAGTGTTGCGTCTTTCTATTGGCAGATTATGTTCCCTTCTCTCAATGATGCATTAAAGAGCATTGTTAAGGGGCCTACTAGCTGGTTAGATGCTTCCTTTAGAAAATTGGGATGAATTCCATCCAGGCCTGGTGAACTGTTTGTTCTTAGTGTCCCTAGCACATTAACAACCTCTTGATTTGTGAAAGGTGCAATATTATAAGTGCGTTTATTATTTTTATCAACTCTCTCCTTGGGTATGAACACGTTTAAAAAGTATTCATTGAATTCTTCTGCTATTTGTGTTTCATCCGTGACTATTCCAGCAATGCTCCCCCATCTATCAGTAGTCCAAGTCCCTCCTCTCAAAGGGGATGGTATGTCTAAAAATACTGCCAGTACGCCACTGAAACAGGAAGGGTGAGCCTCTCCAAGGGCGTCTCCAAGGGCAGAATCCTTACCTGGAAAAGGCTTGAATCTGATATCCAAGGACAGCAGGTTTCCACGAGCATTTCAAGAGTGCTATCTGCAAGTGGGGTCCCATTGGCGCCATCTTCATGAGTGGTCCCATCAGTGCCTCTGATGAGAGCAGCCCCATCATCGTCAATGGCCTTGGCTGTCATCATCATTCCACGTGATGTTTTGGCAGATTTCTTTGACTTGATAAGGAGACTATTGCCAGGTCTGCCACTGTCAACAACAAAGATCACACCTCAGTCACCACCTACAGTGTTGTTGACTGGTCCTGTAGTTCTTCCACATTCCTCTTCTCTAGGTTAGCAACTCTCTAGTCTTCTCCCTTAGCGGAAGAAGAAGATGTGAAGTATAATACTGACCTTCTGGATGAGGAGGACTGGGGGAGAAGAACCCTGATTGTTTTCACCCCCTGGGGCTGAAAGATTCAGCAGATTCTACTGCCTCCCCTGGGAGTGAGGACACTGTCTTCTACAGGTCTTGTCCCCCACCCAAGGAATCTACTTTTCAGATGTTAATAAGGCAAATGAAGTATACTTTAAATTTCTCACTGGAGGAAAATGATTCTTCAAAGAAGAACTTCTATGATTTTCTGGAGGTGGAAAGTGCCTCTTCAGTGGTCATCCCTCCAATTTATGATGCCCTATAGTACACTACCCTGACTGCCTGGCACAGGCCTAGTACCTTGCCAGTCACCCCTATTGAGGCTCATAAGCAGTATCTGTCCCCTAGGGACAAGAAGCATTATTTTACTAAGCCTTATACGAACCCTACTGTTAGCATGGCTGCTCATGGCAGGTCTCAGACCCCTCAAAGATGAGTACCAGATCTCCTAATAGAGTCCAGAAAATTGGACATTATTGTCAAATGCACCTTCGCTTCAGCTTCCCGTGGCTTGTGTGTTTCTAAATACCAAGTCTATCTAACAAACTACTGGAAGATCAAGACCTGTGCTATATTTTCAATAGTCTGTCTGACAGGTCCGACAAAGAAGAAGCCATGTCACAGTGCTCTGGGGCTTAAAAGAATCCCCAGGATCTGTCTATGATGCCTCAGATGATGTAGCCATAGCAGTTGCCTCTGGCATTTATCTAAGATGATACTCCTTGCTCTGGGGTGTTGGTTTTGCCCAGGATGTGCAGCAGTCACTACTGAATGCCCTGTTCAATAGCAATAAACTGTTTGGCTCTGATGTAGACGCCATCCTAAATAAGCTTGAAAGCATGGAGAAGTCTGTAAGGACTACTGGGTTTACCGCTGAGTGACCCTCAGCAAGGCCATAATAGAGTCTCCTTTCATAGAGGCTCTTGCTTCTACAGTCCCCATGGTCTGGAACAGAGCTATGTGCTCCAGCAATGGCAACAGCAGGAGCAGTTCATTGCAGCCCCCTATAAGCCCCCAAAGGATGTAGTAAAGGGAGACATCAGCCACAACCTCCTTCTTACTCACTACTTCCTTCTCTGAATCCTCCATCAGGGACTTGTGTATAGGGGAAAAATCTCTGTTTCTGCCCCTAGTGGCAGACACTGACCACAGACAGATGGGTCCTGTAAATTATTCAGCATGGATATGCCCAGGAGTTAGTGTCACAACCTGCTGTAACCCCTGCAAGGCCTTGCCACTACTCCTTCGAGCACCTGATTGTCCTTTGGGACACTATGTAGACCTTGCTATTCAAGAAAGCCATTCAACCAGTTCCCCTGGCAGAACTAAATCAAGGGTTTTACTCTAGGTACTTCCTTTGGAAATGGGGATGGGCAGTCAGAGGACAGACATTCATGTTTCTCCCCTTTGAGCAATTTGTTTTAATACCATGTTTCTGAGGAATAAAACAGTGGTGGTTATGGAGTTCATCAACAATTCCTCAGCAGAGCTGATATTTATCACTGAGACCTGGCTGAGTTATGACTGTGGACTGTCCTAGAGATGGCCATTCTAACCAGGTTGTTGGTGGTGCATTGCCTATGGCAGGAGTGCAGGGGTGTCAGGGTGGCCATCTATTTTACATCCAACTTAAAGTTCATGTTGTAGCCAGTGTGAGGTATGGGTCATTTGAATATATGGCAGTAAAAGGTAGGGCAGGTGTGGGGTGTAGGATCCTCCTAGTATACTGTCCTCTGAGGCCAGAGCAGGAATTACTCCAGGAATTTGTGGGCCTCTTTGTCTCCTTGACATTGGAGTCCCTCAGTTTGCTTGTTGTGGGGGACTTCAGTGCCTGGGTAGGTGATGAGAGTTTGCAATTTGCTTATCAGTTTCTCCAGCTGAGGTAATCACTGGGCCTCATGCAAGGTGTTACCTCTGCTACCCATGAGATGAGCCATACTTTTGATCTTGTGAGTGCACTGGGGCAGGACATCTTTGAAGTTCGGGTGGATCATGTTGGCTGATCAGGCCATCATACTGTAAAGTTCCTCGTTGCCCTTCCCTCCAGTTTTTATGTCTGTCTGTGGAGATGTTCCAGTACTGCCCAAAGTGTAACCTTGAGCCACTAACACTCATGATGGTACTGGCCATGATGGCATGTGAGAAGGATGCTGAGGCTGCCATGGGTGATCATAACCAAGCCATCCTGTCTACCTTGACGTTCTCACACCAGTTCTTGTCCACCCACTGACCTTGTGACACAATTCGCCACGGTATAGGGACAAACTGCTCTGGTTGAAGGCAACAAGATGGATACTGGAGCACTGTTTGAGGAAATCCAATCTGAGGGAGGTCAAACTGGCTTTGAGAGCTCACAATAAAGAGTATCATAGAGTTTCTGTCACAGATGATCACTTCAGGAAAGAACCGTCTGACTAAGGTCTTCAGCTCTATAGACAGATTTCTACATCTGCCCTGTCTGTGGTCCAGGGGAGTTTTATCTGTAGAAAAATGCAAACAGTTTAGCTGGTTCTTTGTGACCATGGTGTCATCCATTAGGGCAGAGAGCTCTGCAAGTGGTCTGTCTAAGGCCAGCAGTAATAAATTAATCATAGCAAAGTGGGTTCCATGGTTCTGGAGTGAGTTTCAGCCAGTCTTGGTTGAAGATGGGCTAGGTGTGATCTTGGGGCTGTGCCCCAATTTCTACTCTCTGGACCCTGGGCTAAACCAGCTGTTGGTGGACTGTCAGGAAACTCTGAGTCCAGTGGTTGTTAGGATTGTTCAGTGTTCCTTGCAGGAGGAATGATTGCCCACAGCACTGAAAATGATGGTAGTGAAGCCTCTCCTGAAGAAACCATCTCTGGACCTGGACTTTCTTGCTAATTCAAACCTGGCTCAAACCTTTCCTTTCTGGGAATGGTAATTGAGAAAGTAGTGATAATGCAGTTGGAGGCACTGCTGGAAAGATATCACATCTATATGCTATTCCAGCACAGCACAGAAAGCCCTTATCAAGGTGCTGGGTGACCTTTTTATGGGGAGAGATAGAAGAGAATGCTTTATAGTAGTTATTGATCTCTCTTTGGCATTTGATACAGTAGATTGTATGGTTTAATGTGTCACCTGATGCAATATGGAGGACTCACTAGGACAATGTTGAGATGGTTTGAGTCCTTATCCGACAGGCCAAAGTGGGTTGTTTTGGGAACTTGTTCTGCTTAGCCTGTTGTGATCAGCTGTGGGGTGCCTCAGGGTTTGATTCTGTTTTCCGTGTTATTCACCATATACATGCTGCTATTAGGAAAGTAATTAGATGGTACATGCTAGAGTTTCACTGCTATGCAGATGATACCCAGCTGTAGCAATCTTTTACACCTGACAGTTATGATGTGATCTCTGTGCTGGGCAGATGCCATAAAGATATTTCTGACTGGATGGCTACCAGGTGGCTGCACCACACACCAGGCAAAAATGGAGGTGCAGACAATAGAACCAGGTCAGCATGGGTTGGATAAAATAGGTGACTTGCCTATGGGTTCATCCCAAAATGACAGGCCCCTACAATCAGCAAGCAGGAGGGGAGGCTGGCAATTATAGGCCAGTCAGCCTGACATCGGTGGTGGGAAAATTAATGGAATCTTTGTTAAAGGAAAGGATTGTAGAATATCTGGAATCCAGTGGGTTACAAAACCTGAGGCAGCATAGTTTCACAGGAGGAGGTCATGTCAAATTAATCTGATAAATTTCTTTGACTGGGTGACAAAGGAGTTAGATCAGGGTAGAGGGATATACTATGTTATCCCTAAACTCAAGCTCCTGAGTCTCAGGATCCCAAGTTTAGTGACCCAAAATACACACTCCTGAATCAATCAGATGTCCGACAATACAATGTCTGGCATCTGATTGAAAAATACAAAACGCAATTGGGGGACTTTGCCCCAACCCCCCATGTGGGGGCTCCATCCCCACACACCCATAACTAAAATAACAAACTCAGAGAGGCAGCGGACCTCAGAGTTAAACAAATTAGTTGGGAGGGGGTAATAAAACAAATGGATGCAGCACGGACCAGAATCCAGGCCTCCTAGGGCACGCTAGCCGAGCTGCCAGTGGTTTAGCCCTCAACACCACTGGGGCAGCTTGTCCAGCCTCTGGATCCAACCAAGATTTGTAGACCATCAGCAAGTGTAAGGTAGCAACCCGCCACATCCGCTACCTTACTCCTGTAAACATCCATTGGGCTTACTATTGCTGGGATTCTCATTGTCTGTATACTGTGCCTATTGGGCAATACTGCACAGGCAGGTCAGTGTCCGGATAATGAGGCTCAGCATAACATAAGTATACCAGGTGGAGCGGTGGACATGGCCTACTTAGATTTCAGTAAAGCTTTCAACACCGTTCTACATAGGAGATTAGTAAGCAAGCTGGGTAGCCTAGGAGTGGGTGCAAAGGTGATAAACTGGGTAAGAAACTGGTTAGGGGGATAGGCAACAGAGGGTGGTGGTAAATGGAGTTCACTCCAAGGAAGGGAGAGTGACCAGCAGGGTGCCTCAGGGACCGGTGCTGGGACTGGTTCCCTTTGATGTGTTTATAAGTGACATTGCAGAGGAGCTCAAAGGGAAGGTCTGACTCTTTATGGATGACAGCAAAATCTGCAGTGGGGTGGACACTCCAGGGGGAGTGGAAAGGAATAGCAGAGACCTGAAAAAACTCAAGGAGTGGTCATGGGCATGACAGCTGGGTTTCAATGTGAAAAAGTGCAAATTAATGCACTTAGAGCACAGAAACCCAGGGGCAGATTACACAATGGGTGGCGTGGTACTGATAACTACCAAGCATGAAAAAGATCTGGGGTTAATACTACTGGATAACCTCAATGTGGCCAGGCAGTGTGACAAAGCAGTTAGAAGAGTTAGTGTGATGCTGGGGTGCATAGGAAGGGGTATCACCAGCAGAAAGAGGGAGGAGGTGGTGTTACCTCTGTATATATCTCTGGTAAGACCCCACCTAGAGTACTGTATGCAGTTCTGGAGACCACATCTCAGGAAGGACATAGACAGCGTGGAGGCTGTCCAGAGGAGGGCAACTAAAATGGTGCAGGGTCTGTATCAAAAGCCCTATGAGGAAAGACTAAAGTACCTCAGTATGTACACCCTGGAAGACAGGAAGGAGAGGGGGGGATATGATAGAGACCTTTAAATGCCTCACAGGGTTAAATAAGGTACAGGAGGAAAGTATCTTTCAGACGAAAAGGTGCTCAGGGACAAGGGAATATGCTATGAAGCTGGGGGGGGGGTAGATTCAGGAGAGCTGTTAGGAAGTACTTCTTCACAGAAAGAGTAGTGGATTCCAGGAATAATCTTCCAGTGGAAGTGGTGTGGGTGAAGACAGTGGCAGGTTTCAAGAATGCATGGAATAGGCACAAGGGAATCATAGTGGAAAGGAAAGGAGGAGGAAGAAAGATTAGTAGATCAAGTGCAGTCAGTGTGCAGTAACAATGTGGGAAGTGAAAAAATGGCTGACTGGGTGGGCCAAGTGATCCTTATCTACTGTCAAATTCTGTGTTTGCATGTCAGGGATATGGGCATCATTGCGGACAACAAGCTGTCCCTAGAACATCAGGTGATGGCTATGGTCCACAGTGGAATTTCCAGTTAAGGAATATCACCCAGATCAAGCCCTAGTTAGGGCATGACAACCTGATGACCATTTTGCACACCTTCGTAACATCTAGACCCAATTACTGCAATGTTTTATAGCTAACGCTATCTGGAAGATTGGTGTGATGCATGCAGCTAGTGCAGAACACTGCAGCCTGATTGATCATTGAAACTAAGATCCAAGCATATCACTCCAGTCCTACGCATACTGCACTGGCTACCAATTTGATGATACACCACTTTCAGGATCGTGCTGTTAACCTTACAAAGCCCCATCCAGTCTGGGTTTAGATTACCTAAAAAATGCTAGGTCTTATATGATTCTAGCCCCCCCTCTCTACTCCATGGAGGTGAATATGCTGTTGTTCATAGGTCCCATTTAAAAAGTCCATAGCTCCATCCATCTGGAATGCTTTGCACAACAGCCTGCTGGGCTCTGCCTTGGTAAAAATGTTTTTAGAAGAGACCTAAGTTCCAGCTCTTTAAGCAAGCTTTTTCATCATAGACATGTTGTTATGAGTCTCAGGAGCCGAGCTGTTTTTTAAATGATATTTTATTGAATTTCTGTATAAAAAAATACAATAACAAATTTCCTTCAGGGAGGCATTCAATAAGAGACACAGTACAAGACCACTCAAAATTGCAACTGTCAGGATGTAAAATATCCCTGTAAGTTGGTACAAACATGTTGGGGTTATTAAGAATTCAAAGTATGATTTCAGAAAAGAAAATTGCTTTTTATTTAACATTATAAAAATCATTCCAAGATTTGTAATACAGAATAACCAGGTCTGCCATAAGCAGGGATGTTAATAGATTTTTTTTTGCAACATAGTCCACCCTATTTCCTGGACTAAGCACCCCTTTATCCATCATCAGTGTTAAAGAAACTACATTTTAACAGTCTGACAGAAATTCTGGCAAAAAAAATCACTTAAGTTGTTCCACTAAGTGTTCCACTTAGCCATACTTTTCGAATTGCAGTACAGCTTCAAACTAAGCAAATACAGACATTATTTAAATAAGGCAAGTACCAACGACCAGTGAAACATGGCAGCTGTCTATATTAAACTTTAAAGGGTGACTTCGAAGACTATTCACAGCAGATCTCACCTCTGTGGGAAAAGTAATAGTACAGTAATTTTGGTTTCAAAATAGAAAGAAAGAACAGTACACAGAGTCCGTGCAGTTACCTCACCACAGTATGGGTCACCATCTTCATTCTCTGTGCTGTGAAGCTCAAAAGGTGCCAAAGTGAGTGGAGGGGAGGAGGAAGAAGCCAAGAGATCATTATACACACTACAGCATGCTATGCCATCTTAACTTCTACAACCAGCACTAAGCTGTGATCAACAGCTTACCTTAAACTTAGAGAGCTGGTGACATGTTCAGAGGAACTTTAACAAAACCTAATATTTAGACACACTCCGGCTTGTATTTCCCATTAGTGCTGTATTCCTCCGCCCCACTATTTATTACTGAGTTCATTTGTATGAAAACAGGATCTTTGCTCCTGAAGAGTTTGTCTATTCCTGCTGCTTTTTCCCTACCTGAAGTCACAGAGCACTGCTTGTGATATCACAGTTACTCCCATGGCAACAGATTGTGATGTCACAACAGATGATTATGACTTGAAGTAAGGAGTAAACTGTAGAGACAGATTGACTCTAAAGGAACTCTAAGGGATAAAGATCCTATATTCTTGCAAATTTCCTCAGTAATAAATAATGGGGAGGAGAAATATATAAAATATAATAAATGGAATGCAGGCAGAACTGTTCCTAATTATTATGCGTTTTAAAGTTTTCTTTGAGGTGTCAGTAACTCTTTAAGTATACCAACATTAAAACACACATTGTCGCTGGGTTAGATAACTGACAACATTAATACAATTGTCCAATGTCCCAGATCAAGTCTCTGCTCCCCTCTCCCCATGGGTTCACAAAATTATATGCTGGGTAACTTAGTCCACATTCTCATCGCTGTCCAATTTATCTTCTGCTACATGTGCATGGAACTGAGCTTCAATTTTCCACATCAGTTTTGCAGCTTTTGCCGGATCTGCAAACTGGTAGGTTTTTCCACCATGAAGTATTTTTAGACTTGCAGGCATCAATAGAACGTGGTGGATCCCTAGCTCCTGCAGTTTGTTCCTCATGTCATCAAACCGTTTTCTCCTTATTTTTGTGGCATAGCTAAGATCAGGGAAAATATGTATTTGTGAATTCTGCCACTCCCAAGAGTCTTTTCCCTTAGCACACTACAGAATACAGGCCCATTCCAAAGTGGTTCTCAAAACTGTTAGGAGAGTTCGAGGGTTCATGTCCCCTGTCGCTTCATGGCTTCTCCCACTATGCAGTGTGATCCTATAAGCCTTCAATACTGCAAAGTCCTCAGTGATATGAAGATTTTCACTTAGCCACTGCTTTAGAAAGCTGTTTGGAGAATCTCCCTCTGACTCCTCTGGGAGCCCTAGGATTCTGATGTGAGTTGTATGGGTGGCATTTTCCAAGTTCACCAGTCGCTTTTTTATCAGGCCATTTTCTTTTATGAGGCCCGCCGACACTGTCAAGGCTTTGTCTGCAGTTTTGGATACACTTTTAGTATTGTCTGCTAGTGTCCCAAACTTAGTGTCCAAGATCTTTAATTGGGAGATGTATTCTTCCATACGCCTGTCTAAACTTTGAATTGCCCTCAGTAGTGTGGATATTTGAGGGCTGTGAGGAGGTCTGCATCTGTCGATAAAGTTACTGGGTCTTTGCTGGATGTTTGATGGTTCTCTTTTGGGTGGGCTCCTTCACCACCCACCACTGACTTGCTTCCCTGAACCATCCCGTAAGCACCATGTCTCCAAGGTATGAAAATTTGTATCAAAATGTGCTCTTAGTCTCTAGTTTAGGAAGTCATCGAGTAAAAGCAGAAATTATTAACCTGAAAGGTTATTTTTGCTAGTTTGAGTCTGCACTTGCCAGAGCGCTGTCAAAGTGCTGTTGCTTGCTCAGCAGTTGCCCATGCTCCCCCCAGGAGTCAAGCTTTTATAGTGTTTAGTAATATAAGATATGATTTACTGGCTGGCCTGCAGGCTTAGTGGTAGCACTACCAGCTGCAATGCCGATGACCTTGGTTCTGAAATGATCCTGGAGCATTAGAAGGCCAGGGTGAGGCGGATTAAGCATTTGAGGGAGCTCTCTCCCTCCAGAGCAGGGGTGTGGAGCTCAGCATTTACCTGACTCCTAGTGGTAGCTGGGGGTGAGGGTGTATGGGATCACTAGACTTGGATGGAGGAGCAGCGAGTGTTGGCATGCTCTCTGTGGTAGTATGCATAATGATATCTATGACATTACTGCATGTCTTCTCCTCCTGGGGCTTAAACACCAGAAGGATAAATGCCGCCAACTGGGACAGTGACATCGCACCCATTCCCCCATGTTTATTGCTGGACTCTGCCTGCCTGGATCTGAATCTCTATGGGGCTTCACATCTGCTGCCGGGATAACTGGTTGCAGAGAGGTGTAACTGTGGTGCTGAACTCAATGAAGGGGGACGTCCTGTTGGAGCATTGCAGGTGGACTAGAAGCCCAGCAATCCAGATAGGGTGTCTCCGGGGGACAGGAACGGGTGCAGGTGCAATGGATAAAAGAGGTCCCAGTCACCAGAGGAGGAAGCATAAGGAGAGCCTGAAGAAAAAGAGGATTTTTACAATCTCTGCATCCCATTGGTGTTTGCTAAATGCAATGTCTCCTCTATTCATGTCTTGTATACTTGGGTAGCGCCACTGAATAAACTTGCTTTTCTTTGACTTGCCTGGTACCCCTAAAAAACAGAGACATATTTATCATTTTGGACCTTAGGACCTAAAATGAACATGTGGTTTACAAGAAATTGCACATGCTGACTCTAAGCCCTCTTCTCCCCCTTCTGTCACAGGTGGATTGGATGTGCACCTTGGATATGCAGGACACTTACCTGCACATCAAAATCAGGCAGTACCACAGGAAGTTCCTCCACTTATGCCAGTTCTGGGTCTTGCCCGTTGGATTCTCTTCTCTCTTGGTACTTCGTGGCTTTATGAAATGCTTTGCCTACATTAGAAGCCCTATGAGAAAAGACTTAAGGAATTAAATATGTGCTCCCTAGAGGAAATGATGGAAAGGGGACACATGATCGAAATGTTCAAATACCTCAAAGATAGTAATAAGATACAGGAGGGGGGCATTTTGCACTAAAAAGATGCTCAAGGACAAGGGGGCATGATATGAATCTGGAAAGGGGGAGACTTAGAGGGCATATGATGAAAAACTTCTTCATAGAAAGGGTGGTGGATATTGGGAACAGTCTCCCAGCAGAGATGGTGGGTACAGAAATAGTAGCAGGATTTAAACTTGCATGGGATAAACACAGGGGGACCTTATTGTAACAGGGTTGGGGGGGTAAAGTCGGAGATCAAATCAGGTCTATGGTAGCACAGTAGGTAGGGACTTTAGGGCAGACTAGGTGGCCCAGAGGTCCTTTTCTGATGACAGCTTCTATGTTTCTATGTTTGCTGTGGTGGCCATGGCACTGTGCCTGGAGAAACTGTATGTCTTCCTGTACTGGCATAACTGGCTTCTGGCGAAGGCTTCTACAGCCAGTGTAGAGTAGACTGTGCACCACATTAGGCAACTGCTGGACAGTCTGAGGGTACTGATGAATGTGGAAAAGTTAGTTCTGGGCCCTGCCGAAGGCTGCAGTACATAGGGGCAGTCCTGGATATGATCCAGGCAATTAGGCAAAAGCCTCTCTGCCTGAGAATAGGGCTTCAACTTTAATGGTTCAGATAGCCTTGGTGAGTTGCAGTGACCAAGTCTTAGTCCAGGTCATGCTTCATCTCCTGAGTCTCATGGCAGCTTCCATATTCATGGTTCCACAGGCTGTCCTGCATATGAAGAGTCTTGCTGCATATTCATTGTTCTCAGTCTTCTCAGACACTAGACCATCTCATTTTCGTGTGCTGTCCCTTGTGGGTCGCCCTGCTGTAGTGGCAGGACAGGGACTACTTGCTTGTAGGCTCTTCCTTTCTGAAACTTAAGCCACAGGTAATCCTCACCATGGATGCCTCTAACTTGGGGTGGAGTGCCCACCTAGACTCTAACCAGACCCAGGGGTTCTAGTCTGGTCTCTGCTGGAACAAGGCCTTCATATAAATGCACTGAAATGAGGGCAGTTCTGTATGGTCTTCGGGCCCAGGTCACTGAGTTTCAGAGGGTGCTCTTGCAAATCAGTTGAACAATAATAGTGTGGTATATTACCTGAACAAGCAGAAGGGCACACGCTCATATCCTCTGTGCCAGGAAACAATGAAGTCTGGGGCTGGGTGATAGTCTAAGAGGTTTCAGTTACTGTTGTTACACTAAATGTTCTGGAAGACAGACTTGGATGCTCTGTGATCCTACCACATGAATGCGAATGGAGTCAAGCCATGGCCAAACAGTTGTTCAACATGTGAGGAAGGCCATAACTGAACCATTTTGCATCCTCACACAATGCAAAACCAACGTCTCTCTGCTTGTTCGCTACAGGCTGTAGAATTGTTTTGGCAGAATGTGTTCCTCTTTTGAAAAGGTCTTTTCTAATGTGCTTCTTGTTTAGAAGCCCCTGATCAAGTTTCTGCAGAAACTAGCCAGAATGATCCTGGTGGCACTACTGTGGCCCAGGCAGATCTGGTCTCCTTTTCTGTGAGAGCTTGCAGTAGAAGCTTTGTTTCCTCAATCCCTTCAACCAGGCCTTCTGTCCCACAACAACAGCAAACTGCTGCATCTGGGTTTTCAGTCCCTGCAACTCCATGCATGACTCCTGAAGATGTAGAGGTCTTTTGGTTTAGTGTTTTAATCAAGGTTTCGGCTGTTCTTGCCGCTAGGAAACCTTCCACGAGGCATACCTACTTCTTAAAATGGAAGCAGTTGTGGTGCCAGGCCATGACTCTGGACCCCTTCATTTGCTAGGTGTAGAGAGTTCTGGACTACCTCCTGATTCTTTCTCAGTCAAGGTTACAGTACTTCTCAGGAAAGGTTCACTTTTCTGGCAATTTTGGCTCTCCATGCACCTACTGGGGACAAGACTGTGGCCCAGGTGGATGTGGTCCACAGGTTTCTGAAGGGCCCATTGCATGTGGCCCCTCTAGTCTGCTTAACTGTTATAGTTTGGGACCCAAATTGTGTGCTGTAATCAATAACAAAAACTTCTTCTGAGCCTGCATCTTCCTGCAACTTGCAGTACCTGTCCTGGAAGACTATTCCTTGTGGCTATTACCTTGGCCAGGCATGTGTCTGAACTCCAGGCCTAGGTTCACAAACCACCCTTTCTGGTATTTCACAGGGATAGTGTGGCATTGTGAACTCACCCTAAATTCCTGCCAAGGGTTATGTCTGATTTCATGCTATCAGTCTATTGACTGCATCATCTTCTTTGGTTTTCCTCGGAACCCAGAGGAAGTGCTGTTGCATTGTTTGGACATCCACAGGCTCCTTTAGTACTATCTGAACTCTACCAAGGACTGCACCATTCTGCCAGCTATTTGTCTCCTTTGCCTAGCACCACAGGTAAACCTGCTTCTAAACAAGTCCTCTCCAAGTGCATCTCTTCCTGTGTCCTGTTATGTTACAGGCAGGCAGGTGCTGCAGGTTCTACCCAATACAGTTCCATGTAATAATGGCGATCGTGGAATAACGATCGCCGTTTGGGTGAGTATACATCGCTGAAAATGAATTTTGTTGGTGTACATTCGTGGTGAACAGCAAGAGAGCGCCCAAGATTTAGGTTTCTTTATTTTATGCAGGGGCCTGTGCCCCCCCACACCTCCCTACTAAAGGATTCACCCAGGGGGTCCATGTCGGGGGCAAAACTAAAAAACCAAAAACCCAACCCAGCTCAAAAACACGAGCATGCACAGAACCAAACCTGGCACCCTCCCAACCCCAGCCTGACACCAACCCTCCACATCACACGCCCAGCTCGGCAGCCCACCACCGCACTACACCTCACAAACCCTCCCTCCCCTTCTGCCTGTCGCATGGCATGGTCCTTCCCAACCCCCCATGCACGTGTATACATAGCAACATCCCATTGCAATATTCATCTACTCCCCTATCTGGTTGGCACCCTGCCAGGTAGCCCTGTGCACAGACACCGTGACTGAGTCACCCTTTTTGAAAGTGCTCAATCATGGTTGTCTTGTACACAGTATACTCCCAACACTGTTACAGGGCATGCCACCAGGGTCATGGCAGGTTCTGTGGTCTGTTTCAATTTTGTTTCAACCACTGACACTTGCAGGGCTGCTATTTGGCACATGATCTACATTTTTACTAAGCATAACAGTCTGACATCTCTCATTTCTCATAGGAGCACTGGATTAAGCCTTGCAGTCTAAAAAGCCCTTCAGTCCTGTGGGGTTGGTCTGCTATTTCACCAGACACCTGACTGGGGTTGGCACTGCTTAGTATTTGTAGAATGTATTATAGCTTTATGGCGATACCCTCAGAAGATAGGTTAGTTTCTTACCAGTAATAGAGCCATGCATTTTCCCTACTCTCTGTCCTGGTGTTTCATATCTTTGCTTTCATTTATCTGGCAAGGCACTGCAAATTGAGCCTGTTATTTATATCAGTGCGTCCATTAGATATGTGATGGATAGTTTTTGTTTTGCTCACTCTCCTTCTCTGTACATAATTAGTGGGGGAGGCCCCAATCCTACTGTTGTTGCATGTTTTAAAATGTTGTTCAGTGATTGAAGGAAATGGAAGTGGTTGGGGCCCATCCACATTATACTGGCAGTGTTTTGTGCTGCTGATATGCACATAGGTTCATCGACACGGGTGGCCCTATCCCTGCAAAAGATTCCTGTGATGTCCTAATGCTGACTGCTTGCAGTTCAATGTATTATGGCTCTATGGAGATCCTCTTGAAGCTTTATTGTTGCTGTAAGTAGCAAACCTTGACATCAACTACACTGCACTGATGAGGCAAAAACCCTTGCAATCTGGCTCTGGCCCCTGAGGATTACTGATTATTTGATGGATGGCACATGCGAGACTCTGCATCCACTATGGAGGTAACACTTTCATTTACTCTGACCCTGCAGAGGCAGGGAAACTTACCAAGAAATTACAGAAGAAATATGACAGCAAGAGGGAAACTTCCTCATCAGACTCTGAGTAAAGTTTTCAAAACAAAAGTACTGACTTTGCAAGATCAGAATTTGTGTGCTGAGTATTGTGGTGCTTGTGCTTGCACATGACTGTTCAGGGTTCAAAGAAATTATTATAAATATAAGTTTTTTTAATCTGGTTTTATCTGATGTGCTGACCAAACAACTAAACTATTAACAGCGAAATCTCCCACAGCGACAATCTCGACAGGCTTCGAATGTTGCTGTGAGGGACTTGAGGGCGAATTTCATCCTTTTGTCGTGTTTGGCCCCCCCTTCAAATCAACTCCGACTCGGCCTTCCCTTGTTTTGGGGCATCATAGACCTTTTTTTTATCCCAGAAGACCTCTTACATCTTTGTCCCTCATTGCACCATCTTCAGGATTTATGATAGCTTTGCCACTAGAGGGCCTGATTGAGCTGTTACTCAATAAAACTGCAGCACTCAAGACTGTTTCTTGCTCAAAAGTAGGAGGAGGCCAAGTCTACTTCTGTTAGTTTTTCTCTTTAATGTACACAGCGAAGTTCTGTTATTCTGGCTGTAAGATAAAGTTAGACATGGCACTAGTTATATACCAGGTAGTCTGTGATGTGAAAGAAATGCAACTTATACTCCAATATTTTTCACTTATTAGTGACCAAAGAGTTTCTAATATTTAAGGTTTCCTCTAGCTACTGAGTAAGGAATGCAGAGGTAACTTTGCACAATATTTTTTCTCTGCATCTGTATCCACGCACTAGGAATGGATTTTAAGCCCAAGTATGTGAGTAGCAGTTTGAATATTAATTTAACTCATTCTCTCCCGGTGGCCATTTTGGGTCGGGTTCAGCAATGGATGGTTCCGATGCCATATGGTGGCTATGGGACTAAAGGAGTTCACAGAATCTTAGTACTGTATAGCAGGTTGAATTTGCGTCCTCCAGATTTCGTGGATTCAACTTGCCTGACCTATTCGCGTCCGCTAGAATTAGCGCTTCTGCGGTACCGGTAAATACAGTTTATGATGTTATCTGCCTTCAGTGTTAAACTGTCAATCTCAATATTAATTAGCCCATACGGTTTTCAGCTGCTGTCAATTTGCCGGCAGTTAACTGACACACCCTGCATTCTTCATTACATAGTTATGTGCACCACAGTCAGTAATTTTCCATTATACAATGGCAAAGAAATTTCCTGATCTGTGATTGGTCAGTGGGTGTCTGGCACAGTGATGTTATTACATGATAACATCACTGTATTAAGACCAGGCACACACATGACCGCATTACACAGCATGAAATCATGCCTCCCGTACACAAGCAACCGCCAATCTGGTCATCTCTGTAAAGCACTGCTTGCCCCCCGCAAACATCACCTTCCCAAAACACCAGTTCCTCAGATAACTTATTCAGCGAAAGAAAATGCAATACTGCAAAAGACAAAACTGCCTAATGTTCATGCCCATTTCTTTTCTTCAGTTTGTTTTTCCCAAAAGCTGACTGACTTCACTAAACCACAGAGACCATAACTTCTGGTCACGTGGTTCACCTGGCAAGCTCTGTTCAAAACGCGTAGCCTCGTCCATTTACATTTGGTAACAGTGCGAAAATCACTGAAAATGTCACCAAAACATGACATTCAGTTTCTGTGCTGCCAAAGAGAGGAAGCGACATGGCGACAACGCTTACTACCACAGCCGATGCTCGTTCCTTGACTGTACGGCGCACATCTGTGTTTTACACAGGCATTACAAATTTAAAAAAAAACGAAATAAAAAAATACAAAGCCGCACTTGCAGTCGGCTTTTTCCACACTCATAATTGGGGCGGTTTTACCGCGTGCACACTACAGCTGACGCCCTTCCTTGACTGTGACGGACAGCACCATCTAGTGGGCAAAACAGAAACTGTGGATTTTTTTTTTAAAACATGTACTTCCACACATGAAAAATGATCAAAAAAGCCCCAAAAATATATATTTTTCTTTTTTTCTTCTATCATAAAAAATTAGCCATTGTATAATAGCAATAAGGCACTCCAGGGATGTGTGTTATTCGGTATAACGTCACTCCTGGGTGGTGGAAACTCGCTTTGCCTCGTGCTTCAACCCACCCCAGGAGTGACGTTATTACACGATAAC
Source organism: Neoceratodus forsteri (assembly GCA_016271365.2). NCBI lineage: Eukaryota > Metazoa > Chordata > Ceratodontiformes > Ceratodontidae > Neoceratodus > Neoceratodus forsteri. The sequence continues at coordinate 1,081,909,905 of CM028131.1, read as the reverse complement.
ACACACCCTGTCGTGCCTTATTGCTTAAATAACTTGTCTCATTCTGATTGTTTGTTTACTCACTCACAAGGACTGTGCAATAGAAAGGACTTTTTTTTTTCAGCTAATGCCGTTTAGGTTTTATGATTATGAATGATTGATAATGAGACTACTGTACATCCCCCCTCCCTCCTTACTCATTGTCACTTGCAAGAAATCATTCAGTGGGAATCACTGATATTAGCGAGCGAGTAAATAAACAACTGGAATGAGACAACTTACTGGTGAAAACTAAAAAGCAAAACACCAATTGAATTACAATTTCTTTGTTTTCGAGTGCTCCCTCCTGCCTCCTTGGTCCTCCTGACTCCCGTTGTTTTCATCTTACTCATCACAATCGTAGAGTGATATCTTTTGTGATGCCATACTGATATAATCTTTATTTTGTATTGAAAGTTTTTCCTTTCTTTCTGAGTGCTCTCTTCCACCCTCCAACTATCCCTCCTTCCAACTCCATTGTTGTCCAACCTGTAAGTCTGTGTGCTATGTGTTCTCTTACACCTGACCCCCCCATCCCATGTGCTGCACTAAAAACTCTTGTTTTCATGCTGATAAAGTAACATAAGGTTTCAGATTATTATCGCGTTCATGTTATTTTAGCTGATTTTTGCCAATAGTGAATATAGCGAAAATAAACAGAACGCGAAAATAACCTGCTATACTGTCAACTGATATGGCTACATTTTAGTTTAGTTTATTGTCAATCAATCATCAATCATTTTTTTTAACTTGTAAACTTTTATTGTAGTAGAAAAGACAACATTACAGATAAATGTACACATACTTTAAACACAAGTATGTCATCACTGGACATAAAAATCCATGGCTATGTATAGAAAATGAAATGTGCATACCATGCATAATAATCATCAATTTTATTTCCAGGTATAAAAGTTTGAAAAATAAAAAGCAAATACTGTGAATCAGTCTCTCCAGCATGTCACAGTTCATCATAGAGTGTACCCTCAGTATCACTAAGAGATATCCTGTGAACCTGGAAAAACTAACGGCTGTTACAGTAAAATAATTACACTGCCATCTCATCTCTTGTGTCTTGTAATCATTCTTTGTCCTTGAATATGGTATAACAATAGAATAAACCTGTACCAACACATTTTGCCACTAAATAGTTTATGCATGAAAATAATAAGTCAGAGGAGGAAGAATATTTGTCAGCAGGTCCGAAAGCCCCAGATACTTCATCTAAGTTGTGAGAAGTTGATCTAATATTGGGGTAACCTCTCTCTGTTATACATAATCAAAGTATGGGAGCCATCATGAGTTAAATTTATCAGTAGCGAACTTCTGCTGAGCCATGATCGCCTCCATCTATTTAATTAAGCCTGGATCTGACAGCCACAGTTGAATGGTCAATTTCTTGGAAGTAAGCCAATGCTGGGTAATAATTTTCACGGCTGCTGCCACCAAGATATAAAACAGATATTTTTCCACCCCATAGTCATTTCTTCAGGTGGTAACCCCAAGACCATATTTTCAAAAAAGAGGGCACCCCTCAAGTGGAATATTGTTTGGAATGCCTCCATAACCTCAAGCCAGAAGGGTCTCAGATTTGTGCACACCTGAAAGACATGGTAGTGTGTATCTCTCTGACCACCTGCCCTCCAACAAGTATCTGTTGGGTGGGAGGCATAGTGTTTGGAAATAACTAGCGTTATGAAATATTTATTGCATACTTTACAGCAAAATTCCCTCCAAGAGGGAGAATTCATTGTCTTGTGTATGCCCCTTCATATTTTTTGACCAGTTCTCCTCCATTAAGGTATCATTTAGTTCTCCATGTCACCTATCCATAATTTTCTGCAAATGACAGGTACCCACTCCCTCCTGTAAGGCCTTGTAAATGTGAGAGATGTATTGTCTTGTTTCAGCCATTCGGCTTTTACAGAAGGTAAGAACTACTGGTGGGGCTGGATCCTGAGAGAGGGCTTCTACCCCTGGGCCTGAAAGAATGTAGTGGTGACATAGCAAAATCTGTAAAAGAGCCCAATAGAAATCCCAAATTCCTGTTGCAAAGTTGTGAAGGACTTAACCGTCTCACTTGCCAGAAGCTGGGGTAAATATTTCAGGCCCAGGGCAGCCCAATGTAGAAAAAAATGACCAGTATGTGCTACTGGAAACTGAGGTAAAAAAGTCAGAGGGAGATATCTCCAAATCAGCACTGGAATTTCCCACCATTGTCTAGCCTCCATCCAGGTTGTTCAATCAATCATTTTTATTGGAGGGCAAATTGTGAGTATACTCTCTTTTCCAGTTACGTCCAACATGTAATGTACAGTAAGCAGTAAAAAAGTACATAATATACAAAGTAGAAGACTTGTTACATATAATACGTCATACAGTATTCACTCACAGATGCAATTCATTCAGGTGAACACGATGAGCTGAAGTTCATTACAAACTATTTTACGTTATTACATTCAATATCATCACTTAGATACACAAATACTTATAGTAAGCAAAGGTTAAATGATAGAGGTGAACATTTTGGCATATACCTTTTTATTCTGTTTTAGAATGCCCCTTATCTCTTGACTTGTATGACACCCATCCTTATCCATTTTGAGTCTGCTTTAGTACTTTTTTCACATTTAAAATAACAAAAGGAACGCTCCTTTTAATATGACTAAAACCAGATTTTCTTCAGTATTGTCTCTTGTCTTTGAACACTCCGGGCCAGATATTCAAAAGGGTTGCGCCATGCGCAACAGAGTTGCGCATGTGCAAGTCCTACATTGCGCCATTCTGCGATATTCAGCAGGAGGCAGTTGCGCCACTGAAAACAGGCTGAGCAACAGCGCAATGCAAATGAATGCATGCGCAACTGGAGGGGGAGGAACCATGCATAAACTGCGCAGCCTGATATTCAGTCGGGCTGTGCAGAGTTGTGCAGGCACAACCCACAACCTGTGCCTGCACAACTTTGAGCCAAAAAAAAAAAGGCTTAAGTTGAGGGCCACCCACAGGTGAACTGCTGTATTGCAGGCGCAACACAGCAGCAACCACCTGTGGCTGGCCCCAACTCATCCTATGCCCCCACCAGCCCGATTGCGGGCATCAATGTAGCCCCCTCCGTTCACATCCCTGGTGGTCAGTGGACCTTAATTCCCAATGTAGCAGAGAATGTAACAAGAACCCCCAGTGCCCGATTGGAGCAGTAAGTAAGTGCCCCCAGCGAATATCTCTGGTGGTCCAGTGGACTGTAACGCCCGATCAGGGGCAGAATGTATATTGACACCCCACCCAAACATCTCCTGGTGTCTAGTGTCCTCCCCACCCCACCCACGAAGCCCCACCACCCGCTCCCCGGCGGCGGTGGCAGCATCCACCAGCCTGCGCCCGCGCCAGCTGACTGACTGTCCGGTGGGACTGCCCGCCCAGTGGTGCAGAGCAGAACCAATGAGCGTGCAGCATAGCCGTACATGACAGTCAGATTTGTGAATGATTCATTCCACAAATCTGGACTGTCAACAACCTCCTCAGGAAGGCTGTTCCATGTGTCCACCACCCTCTCTGTGAAAAAATACTTCCTCACATTGCTCCTGAGCCGTCCCCACTCTATCTTCAAATTGTGTCTCCTTGTTCTTGCACATCTCTTTTTCTGAAAGATGCTACCCTCTTGGACTTTGTTGATTCCACTGAGGTACTTAAACGTTTCTATCATGTCCCCCCTCTCCCTCCTTTCCTCAAGGGTATACATGTTAAGCTCCTTTAGTCTCTCCTCGTATGGCTTCTCTTGCAGATCCTGCACCATTTTAGTTGCCCTCCTCTGAACTGCCTCCATCCTGTCTATGTCCTTGCGGAGATGGGGTCTCCAGAACTGGACGCAGTACTCCAGATGGGGTCTCACCAACTGTCTGTACAGGGGGATACTAACTTCCTGTTTTCTGCTGGTGATACCTCTCCCTATACATCTCAGTATCCCCCCAGCCCTCCCTACCGCCTTCTCACATTACTTGCCAACCTTAAGGTCATCTGTTATGATTACCCCCAGGTCCCTTTCCATTTTTGTTGTTGTTACTACCCCCTCATTGTGTAATCTTCCCCTTGGTTTTTGTTTCCCAGGTGCATTACTTTGCACTTCTTTGCATTGAATCCAAGCTGCCATACTTCTGACCATTCCTCCAACCTTGCCAAGTCCCTTCTCATCCTTTCCACGCCTCCTTGTGTATCAACCCTGTTGCAGATCTTTGTGTCATCTGCAAAGAGGCATACTTTTCCTTCCAGTCCCTCTGCAATATCACTTATAAAACATTAAAAGGACAGGACCCAGTACTGAACCCTCAGGTACCCCACTAGTAACCCCCCTTTCTTCAGAGTGGACTCCATTACAATTACCTTCTGTGTCCTGTTGTTTAGCCAGTGTTTGACCCTGGCTACCACCTTGGGACCCACTCCCAGGCTGGTTGATTTGACTACTAATCTTTGTGTGGGACTGTGTCAAATGCCTTGCTAAAGTATAGGTAGGCCATGTCCACAGCCCCTCCCTGGTCTACTACTTTGGTCACCCAGTCAAAGAAATCAATTAGATCTGGTCTGACATGACCTTCCCGCTGTGAATCCATGCTGCCTTGGGTCCTGTGCCCTACTGGCCTCTAGGTACTCAGCAATTCTTTCCTTCAGAAGTGATTCCGTCACTTTCCCTACCACAGAGGACCTAGAGCTGCAATGTTATCCAGGGATTGGTAGATGACAGTGTCATATGCACTGAATGGCCGAGCTTCCCACAGTAGAGGCTTAGGTCATTAGTAAATATGGAGTAAAGGAGTGGGCCAAGGATCAAGCCCTGTGGTACTCCCTCTGTAAGGGGTATAGGACCTGAGGTGGCACCCTTCCAGATGACCCTCTGGGATCGGCCCGATGGGTAACTTCAAAACCATTTGAGGGCGAGGGGGTCTGGGCCAATTTTATCCAGTCTTAGTAGCATGAGTTTGTGATCCACAAGATCGAAAGCCTTGGACAGGTCTATAAAGACAGCGCCAGTGGGTGTCCCATTATCCATTGCTCAGAGCAAGTCATTCAAGAGATGGATGAGTGCTGTGTTAGTCCCATGGTTAGTTCTAAAACCATGCTGCGAACGTGCAATTAGCTGATGGGACTCCAGGTAGTAATGGAGTTGGCCATAGACTAACCTTCTAACTTTTCCTGTAGCTCTGCAAGTGTACTGAGCAGGGAAATAGGCCTGTAATTACTTATATTTTCCCTGGAGCCACCCTTGTGAATAGAGACCACGTTGGCCTGTTTCCACTGGTCCGGAACAGCCCCTTCAAGTGGGGATCTGTTTATGAGCCAGGTCGGGGTCTGGTGAGGGATGGGGTGCCAGCCTTAAGTAGCCGAGGGTTTATCACATCAGGACCTCCTGAGCCTTTGACTTTCAGAGCCCTTAGGAGGGGATTGGACCTCTTTTGTCTTCACCAGTCTTAGATGGAAGGAGGGACGATCAAGGTGAGTAGGCTCGATAACATTAAGAGCCGAGGTCGGCGAGGGCAGGCCAACCTTGTAGGCATCGAGGTTACCAAAGTGATTGTTGAGGGCAGTAGCAATTTTGAGGGAGTCACTCACCGGCTGACCATTGATCTCAATGGGGCCAGGTTCAGTCTTAGTGTTACCCCTGATCAAGTATCACAAAAATACGTTTTCATAAATAACATTACGTAAAGCAGAAGAGTGAAAAACAACAGGAAAAAAAGGACCTAAAGAAATAAATACAGACATGCGACATCCTTACTTGTAAAAACTAAAGGGGGAAAGTAAATCCTACAAACTTAATGCAGTGAAACCCCAAAATTTCTCAGTGTAGCAAAATAATTTCAGAGATTAAGCTAACTTATTAATGTAAGACCAAAATCCTTGAAAAATATATTGAGAAAAAGTCCATCCCTAATAGTCCAGAACTTATTGGACAGCTGCTTCCACAATCCTGGCTATTGAAAGATATGAGGATTGTAACTACTACATCACATATTGATACCTTGCCTGCCACAAGTAAAACTTCAAACGGGCAAAGATAACTGTCAGTGTGCTTATGCTGCGGTTCTTGCACTGAAGATGATAATCCCCTAGCACTGAATTTTCATATATAAGTTTCAGTAGTCAAGGCCTCTTCCATCTGTTCACTAAAATTGCCAAAACCAACTACAAAAGGGCAGTTCAGGAAAAATGTTCCAGAATTTCTAGTACCAAATTCCACTCAGGTCTAGGGACATCCTGTCTTCCAGAACTGTATGCTTATGGTTACCTTTCACCCTTATCAGCCATAACTATTAAGCCACAGCACTTCCACATTCTCATCGGGACCTCTTATTGTTCAGTTGTGCAAGAACATTAGGAATTTTCACCGGGTACATAATTAAAATTCTGGTGATTGTAACTGGATTTGTGTCATTACAGTTTTATACATTTGATCTTGTTTGTGACAGAATCATTTGTTTAGAAACCTTCCACAGAAACCGCTTCCGTAAAGCTGGAACCACATAAGAGACTACTGAAAAACTCTTCATATTCCTTGGGGACAGTGTAACCAATGCCAAAAAAAGAAGTTCCATCCCATCCAAAAACCAGTCATGCCACATTTTAGTATGACCGGAAAACCCAGTTTTCGGAGAAGCATGGGAAAAAAGATGTGTAAAAGAAAACTATCAGATAAACCATATTCGAATCCCCATTTTTGAATGCAAGTTAAGTAAAATCCCTTTTAATTGGATTTAACCAGTTGCTCCTTAACATCTGAAAACCACACTCATTACTCGAACTTCAAGACCAGCCTGGGGACATAACTTTAAATATGTAAAGAGTACGAGAATTTCTTTACAACAAAAATCTTTTGTTTTGAAAACCTCCACCCTTTTCACTGTGCTACTTTTGTCATGCAAAGGTTCAGTCTTTCTGTCCACTTCAAATATAGTAAATCCCCTAGACCAAATTTAATAATTATCGTCTTTATGGGGTGTCAGAGATGCATGTCCCTGCTACTTCAGCTATGTTTGAAGAAAAGGACCCTAGTGTGAAACCAAAACTTTTATTAACATTCAGCTTTGCCCCCAAAGTATTTGAAAATTCATTCATTATTTTTAAGGCACAGAGTCCTGAGGGAACATTCGTAATATACAAACACATATCATCAGCACAGGCTGTTTTCACTTGAAAAGATGATGCAGGCACGGAAAGACCTCAAACTCCTTGATCCAATATTATCCTTCTAATTAAAGGATCTAGGAAAGACATACACCAGAGAGCTTAAACAGCTAGTATACTGCTTGGAATTAATAGTAATTTTCAGATGCAGTCAGTTATCACTTCCAATATCTGAAGTATTTTTTTTATTTTCTATTTGCTAATTGAAAGATTTTCCACCTGACAGTACGGGGGAGGTGATATGTGGAGCTGCATTCTGTCTTGAGGAAAAAAAAGTCAGTTCTGTTCCTCCCACTACATTGTCAAAAATGAGACAAAACACCTTAAGGTACCTCAATCCTTGTAGCCTGAGCAGTGACTTTCACAAGCTACTAATCAAAATGCAGGAAATTGTGACATCACTAGTAACCAGGGAGAGCTAGTCCCTGCTGCTTCACGTGAAAGTGAAACCTGGCAGTGAGAAATGGTTTTCATTGGATACTAGTGATAATCATAGTCAGTGAGGTCTTAGTAATGCTGTAATGGGAGGAACAGAACTGAGTTTTTTTTCCTCCAGACAGAGTGCTGCTCCACACATCACCCCTGTACTGCCAGGTGAAAAATCTTCCAATTAGCATACAGAAAAGAAAAAAACACTTGAGATATAAGAAGTGATAGCTAACTACATCTGAAAGTTACAATTAATTGCAGGCCATTTTCAGGCGGTACACTAGCTCTTTAAAGGACACCTCTGCCACACCCCAACCTTAATCAGAATTTTTTTCCCCTTAAAGGTGACCGGCAAAGGTTCTCAGTACAGGGCTGTCCCTGTAGTATCACGTACCATTCCCGCTGTGGTCCTCATAGGGCTGAGTTTTGAAATTTATTTTACAGCGTGTCATTTGTATTTTAATTTTCAGAGCTTCGGTGAATGCGGAAGTGGAGGGAGCTCCCTGAGAAGCGTGCTTGAGCGCTGCTAAGCATTATGGGAAAACTTCAAATTTTAGTGACGTTGATCCTGCTATTGCTGTACTGCACACAGCAGGACCGGCATTTGTTTTAAGTTTATATAGCGCTGGCGTAGAGGTTCATCTTTAAAGGAATACCTATAGGTAGGTCTAGATATAGACTACCTGCACATATACTTTTAAATATGAATCTTTACGCCAATGCTATATAAGCTTAAAACAAATGCCTGCTTCTGGCTGTGTGTAGTACAACAATTGCTGGATCAACATCACTAAAATGAGAAGTTTTCCCATAATTCTTAGCAGCTCTTGCTTGGGCTTCTCAAGGAGCTCCCTCCGCTTCTGCATTCGCCGAAACTCTGCAAAATTAAAATACAAATGACACGCTGTAAAAAAAATTTAAAAACTCAGCCCTATGAGGACCACAGCAGGAAAGGTACATAATATTACAGGGCAGCTCTGTACTGAGAATCTTTGCCGGTCACCTTTAAAATGCCATTCATTACTGGCAAAACTGTAACATCCAAGTACAGTAACTTTATCCACTGTATAAACTTAAACATAAAAACATAGAATGAGATAGCACATAAGGACCGTTTGGCCCATCCAGTCTGCCCATTTCTCACTACCTAATCTGTTACCACAGACCATCCACAGCTTTCTCTCTACTTCCTTTCTTTCCACTATGATTCCCTTTCGCTTATCCCATGCTTTCTTGAACCCCACCACTGTTTTTGCCTCTACTACCTCCGCTGGAAGGCTCTTCCATGAATCCACCACTCTTTCTGTGAAGAAGTACTTCTTCACCTCTCTCCTAATCCACCCCCTCCAGCTTCATTGCATGTCCCTTTGTTCTTGAGCACTTTTTATTCTGAAAAATACTCCCTTCCTGTACCTTATTTACCCTGTGAGATATTTAAAGGTCTCTGTCATGTCCTCCCTCCCCGTTCCAGGGTATGCATATTGAAGTCCTTTAGTCTCCCATCATCGGGCTTTGATGCAGACCATGCACCATTTTAATTGCACTCCTCTGGATTGCCTCCACTCTGTCCATTTCCTTCTGGAGATGTGGTCTCCAGAACTGGACACAGTACTCTAGATGGGGTCTTACCAGTAATCTATAGAGAGGCAACATCACCTCCCTCTTTCTGCTGGTGATACCCCTCCCTATGCACCCCAGAATCCCACTAGCCCTTCCTACTGTCTTGTTGCACTGCCTGGCCATCTTTAGGCTATCTGATATGATTACCCCCATGTCTCTTTCCTGCTTGGTGGTCATTAATACCACTCCATCCATTTTATACTGTGCCCTTGGGTTTCTGTGCCCTAAGAGTATTGTTTTGCACCTTTTTGTGTTCAAACCCATCTGCCACACTCTTGACCACTCCTCTAGTTTTCTCAGGTCTTTGCTCATCCTTTCCACCCCCCCCATCCAGAGTGTCCACCCTATTTCAGATTTTGGTGTCATTCACAAAATGGCAGATATTCCCTTCCAACTCCTCCTACAATATCACTTATAAAGAAATTAAAGAGGACCGGTCCCAGCACTGAACCCTGAGGCACAACACTGGTTACCCTCCCTTCTTTGTAGTGAATTCCATTTACCACCACCCTCTGTCACCTATCCCCTAATTAATTTCTTATCCAGTTTACCACCTTTGGACACACACCTAAGCTACCCAGCTTGCTTACTACACTCCTATGTAAAACAGTGTAAAACGCCTTACTGAAATGTAGGTAGGCCACGTCCACTACTCCACCTTGATCTAGCTACTTGGTCACCCAGTCAAAGAAATCTATCAGATTAATCTGACATGATCTCCGTCATGTGAAACCATGCTGCCTTGGGTCTTGTAACTCACTGGATTCAACATATTCCACAATCCTTTCCTTCAGCAGTGATTCCATTAATTTTCCTGCCACTGATGTCAGGCTGACTGGCCTATAATTGCCAGCCTCCTCCCTGCTACTACTTTTGTGTAGTGGGACTACATCCACCCTCCTCCAGTCCTCCAGAACCAATCCTGTTTCCAACGAGCTGTTAAATAGAACTGTCAGAGGTGCAGCCAGTATTTCCCTGAGCTTCCTCAATACCCTTATAACTTGTCAGGAATATCATAGAGAGTCAGTACTTTAAATAGGTACTTGTGAGATACCTTGTCAAAAGCCTTTTCTAAATCCAATGAAAAGAAAAGGCCCTTTATTACACCATCATTGTCTCTCTTGATTATATTCCTAAGTATATAATGAAGTGGCTAACTCCTGGGGGCACAGCCGAAAGTTCTGGGACAATATCAGGACCACAACAGGGAAACCAAACAAGACACCTCCAACCATGCTAAATCTTGAAGAAGCCATAACCCACTACCCCAAAATGATAGCAAACACCTTTAATAAGACATTTACTGACTTAAGTGGTGTACTTCCCCCTGATTTCCTAGACCCCCCAAGTGTCATTAATCTAAATAATGGGCAGAATACTCTTATTGGCACTGCCCCACCTTTCTACTTCAAAATTATCTCTTAAGCCAAAGCCAAAAAAATACCTTTTACAAGTTTTAGGAAAAACTAGAATGAGTGGTGGCACATTTGACCTCAAGCTCAGTGCTTTCACACTTGATGAGTTACTGTCACCCCTTGCCAGAATACTGAATCTCTTGCTTATAACTGGTAAATTCCCACAGCTATGGAAAATGGCGGTGGTCACATCTGTTTTTAAAAGTGGTGACAGGGCTAGTCACAACAACTACTGTCTGATCTCCATACTCTTCCCCACTCTCAAAAGCGCTGGAGCTTATTGTCTATGACCAACTTGTCGACTACCTCGACAAATACCAATTGCAATGCCCGGATCAGCATGGTTTCAGGATACAACATAGTACTACAACAGCGCTGGTGGAGTTCACAAGCTACATTCACGCTGCACTTGATTGGGACTTATGGTGGGGGCAACCTACATAGACCTCACCAAGGCCTTCGACACAGTCAGTCATGAACTGATGCTGAACCAACTAACCTGCACTGGGCTGTCACCTGAATCTGTGGGGTGGTTCCAGAGCTACCTGTTCAGGAGAACATAACAAGTAAAAATCATTGATACCCTCTCTGAAAGTCTGAATGTCAACACAGGTGTCCCCCAAGGTTCAAGCTAGGGCCCCCTGCTCTTTAACCTGTTCCTAAACCACTTCCCTCTAGCATGCCAGGATAAGGTCCCACTGTATGCTGATGATGTGGTACTCTACACCAGCCACACAGACCCAGAAACACTGGAAAAGTGAATACAGGTTAATTTTTCTTTAGTTGAGGCCTGGTTTCTTGATTCAAAGCTCTTGCTTAATTAGAGGAAGACCAAGACAGTGCTGTTTGCCTATCCTCACAACTGGCAGAGATCCGATCTATTAAAAATAGTAAACAACCAAAATGCCTCACTAGAAATGATCCAAAGTTTTAAATATCTTGGGGTCTCTCTAGACTGCTCCCTTACCTTTTTACAGCACATTGACCTTGTAGCCAAGGCTGCAAATGTCCAAATTGGCTGACTATTTAGGCATAAACATTGCCTAACCGATGAGGCTCCTGTCTTCTTTCTGTTCATTATAGCACTTACAATCTCAACTATCAAGCTTCCTTGTTATTTTCCCCTCTCCTTTACTGTCCCACTCTGCCTTCATCCTCCATTCCATTCCTCATCCGTTTCCCACCTCCCCCACCTAATCTGCTTCCCCCCTCCCCTCACCATATCCTCCCACTCCAAAACCTCATGGAATTTTCCCTTCCAGCAAACCAATGACAATACCCCATGACTGCTCCTGTTTTCTCCACCTATTCTCTCTTATACCTTCCTCACCTGCTCTGCACTCTCTCAACACCCAGCCTCTGTTGCTACCAGTTTTTCTCTCCACAGTAAGCTTAGCTACCTTTCCACTTTGTTCACCCCTTGCAATGTACTGGTTGCTTAATGTAATTGAATTTTGTAATTTTAGTTTAAAAGAGTTGAACATCATTTCTGTATCCAATGTAATTTTTTAACCACTATCTGTATTGTTTTGTTGTATTTGTGTTGTTTGCTGCTGACGTGGGTGGAACCTCTGTAAATGAGCTTATAGCTCAAAGGTATTAATCCGAGATCTGAATGGATAAATAAATTAATGTATATACAAATTCTCCTGTATGGACCTACCAGGAATGGAGCATGTTTGCACTGGTCTATCAGCTCCTTAGCCGCTAACTGCACTCTATTGCAGAGAAGTTTGGATAATATTTTAAAATCAGAATTCAGAAGACAGAGGTCTCCAATTATTCGAAGAGGTAACACCCCCTTTCTTAAACAAAAAAAAAAAACATAAAAAAAAAACAAGCATGGCTCTACCAAAAGAAGGTGAGGAGCTGAGAGAGTCCATCAAATACTGAAATCCTAACCTCCTCAAAAGCCTTGTAAAAATCATTAGGAATTCCATCTAGCCCAGGAGAGGAGTGTTTACTTAACCCATAAATAACTACCCTAACTTCCTTCATTATTAGCCTAGCCAGTGAGGTGTTAATTGTCTGCTTAGTAAGTGGCAGAACAGTGTTTTGAAAAGAATTATGTGCCTCAGCTTCGACAATTGGCATTGTCCCAAAAGTATCTGTAACAAAACTCTCCACCACTTCTAACATACTATACAGGTCTGAAACATGAGAACCAGTCTTAGATTTTAATTTCCTAAAAACCCTATGTTCAATTGTATGTTTGCATGCCACATACAGATCCCCAAATGGGGTTTCTTGGTGCCTAATTTTAGCTCCATATTTAATGAATCAGCTCTTTTATACTGAAATTTCTTCATTTGGATTTTACCTCATCAATAAGTAACTTTTGCTGAAGCTGCCTTTGAAATTGATCTATATAATTTATCTCATAACTTTATTTCATATAGTCATGTCTAGCTTTCTTTTTACCAAATTGTTGGAACAACTCCTGCATTAACAGCTTAGTTTCCTCCCACCAAAGTAGTGGATTATCATATAAAAAGAATACCGGATGCTTAGCAACAAAGAGTTGCTGTACAATCTCCTGAAGATCAGAGGACTCCAGCAGACAAGTGCTCATTCTCCACCATTCTCTTCCTTTCCTTTCCTCCAGTGTCATGGCAACCAGCATTTCCCATCAGTAAAACAGCTCCATGCATCCTACCCCCAGGACGCACCTGAAAACAAACAATCACAGCTAAATGTGCCTTTCCTGGCCAAAAATTGTAGATATTAAATAAATTGGCTGCAATAAAGACCACAGTCACCTACTGTAGCTAGGAATATAACAGAATATAGACAAACAATCGGAAACACAACAAAAATGATTTTCATATAAAGGGCCCATTAGGTCTACGGTTGGTACAGCCTTTCAATGTTAAACTGATTTTTTGCTTCGTAATAACTTTGACATTTTTCAACAAAATTGCCCAGACGTTGGTATGTGCTGTCATGCTGCCAGTGTAACAAGTTCTGGAAAGTTTCATGACGGCAGCTTTTATGGTTTTTGAGATATAAAGTGGTCAAACCCCCCCAAAATGTATATTTTTTTTCCTATAGAGTAACATGGGATTTTTTGCTCTCTTCTACAGCACACAGAGAATTAAATTTTTCTCTGCCATTTTCAGGGATGATGGGGTGTTTGCCAGGGGTGTGTCTTTGGATGGTTTGGTGAAAAAATTTATTACCAGTTTTGAATTATAATGATTTATGTGATAGATGCATGACAGGCTGCTCAAACGGTAAATAACATTTACTGTTCGAACAGTAAAATGTGAATGGTAAATGACATTTACTGTTCGAACATTAGTGTTCGAACGGTAAATGTTCGAATGGTAAATATTTATTGTTCAAACTTTACTGTTCAAACAGTAAATAGCCATTTACCGTTTGCACTTTACTGTTCACAGTTGAACTTTTCAGTTCAGATTTTGCCATCTTGTTTTCAGTTAGCGAGGGTGGAAAACTTAAATATTTTTAAAAATAATGTCCCTAGGTAAACACTAACAGTTGTGTTTACCTAATCGGGGCCCGAGGAACATGCTCCTGGCATTAGTTTTTCTGCATGGGGTCCCACAATATGTTTTCTATTGGGTGGTAGTGTGTGCCACAAATTGCGGCAGAATCCTAACACAACTGTGTGCATGACAATATGTGGGGGGGTCAATAGCCTCTGCTCATTTGTGGGGCAAACAGACCCTAGAATCAGATTCCTCAGCCCCCGATTAGATAAATACCAAGTGTTTACCTAATAAATACTAGATTTCCCCTTTTACGTCTTCTAAGGGAAAGTGGGCTGAGGAATATTAATATTAAGTATTAAAATCACTACCGACATCAGGATGACAAGTCCCAATATCAGCAGCTAACACCACTACTCACCCACCAGTGAGGGCACTGGGGAGCCCACTCTCAGTATCCCCAGTATGCCCCCCAACAGTGTGCCCTCTACCCCTAAAGTTTGCTGACAGCAGGGTGCCCAATCCCCATATCAGCAGTAGCTCCCCTCCTCCCAACAGTGTGAGACACTGGAGAGACCACTCCCAGGGTCTCCAGTTATGTCCTACTCCCCTTTACTGTGGGGCACTGGGGAGCCCACCCCAGTGTCCTGAATTACTGATTTATATTTTTTTGATCCTCTATGCTTTTGCCAACATTGGGCTGCCCAATCCCCATGTTGGCAGTCACTAGAATCCCTCCCCTTAACAGTGTGGGACACTGGGTAGCCCACTCCCAGTCTCCCCAGTTCTGGCCCTCCAGTACCGTGAGACACTGGGGAGCCCACTTCCAGTGTTCCCCAGTGTCCTGAAATATGATTTCAATATGTTCCTGTTAAAAAAGAAGACAGTCCCCTGGCATTTTTTTCCCTGTGAAAAAAGAAAATGGTCTCTCATCCTCTCCCCTGCCCCTCCCCCATCCTGACCCTCCCTCTGTGCACCCACCTCCCCACAACCCCTTACCCCATACTTACCTCTGCAGGTCAGAGGCTGTCATCTTCTCTTTACTGGGACACATCTGCACTCTTTAAAGCCAAAGCAAACTGAAGAATCAAGGAAAGCACTGTATAATGGTTGTCTATGGTGTTTTGAACTTATGTTGATATCGCACCCATTTTGGGGTCTTTTTTTTACCAAATGTTCAACATGGGCTGTTTGGGAGCCAACTGCATGAACACTGGCACTGTCATTTTGTTACTCAGTCCCAAAAGGTGATTTTGCAGTTGCTGCATGGAATCACCTTTCCAGACTGATTAACAAAACAAGAGTGCCAGTGTCCATGAGGTGGGGTCCCAAAACCCATGTTGAAAAATCTGTACAAACCTAAAACACCCGAAAGCACACATGGTTGTTGAAATTTTGCTATGGATGCTCAGAATCGCAGCTATTTTTAATATTTTCATTCCAAATGTTCAACATTGACATTTTTTCACTCCACCTCATGAACAGTACAGCTGTCATTTCAGACATCCTGACCGAAATGTGTTTTCACACCTGTTGTATTTGCTGCGTGAAATCACCTTTTGGGATCAAGTAATGAAAGGACAGTGCAGGTGTTCATGAGGACAAAGTCATCTCCGTTGTTGATGTTAACAGCTTAGAAATATATAAAATGAATGACACTATTACTACAAGTGATGGCAGGACTCTGGTCCAGTGCAAAACATGCAGAATGTACAGTATGGATTTAGGTTTTGAAGCTAGTATATTGCTCAAGTGTGTGAAATGTAAGGAAATGAAGACATGACTCAGGAAATCACCATGTTTAATAATCGCCTAACTATGCTTGAAAAGAGTTATGCTGATACCATGGAACGTTTAAATATTAAGTACTCATGTAGAGACAAACCAATAAACATAGTCTGTACTAACACTCCAAAGGAATCCAATACTAGGGTTATAGAACCAAATAAAACAAGTCATGATTTGGACAACACAAACAACACGTACACCAGGAAACGTGTTAGGGAAGATGAGGACCCATTGGATAATGAGAACCATTGGTATGAGGTACAACATAAAAAAGTCAGTAAAAGGGGCAGAAAAGCAACCCAGTTTTTCTTACCAACAGAAAACAGTTTCTATCCCTTAATAGATCTTTCAGATGAATGTTGAAGCACACTTTTCAATACTAATAATAATACTGATTTGAATGGAACAGAGACTGGACTTATGCCTCCATGTCCCCTCCCCCCCAATCAAATTGAGCAAATAGTACAGGTGAAGTCAGTTAATCTTATGGATCTGGATGCAACAAATCTGTCTCTATGCCCCCCCAAACCAGAGTGAGTAAATAGTTAATAAAACATCAGTTCAGGTAAACTCTGCTAATTCTATGGACCTGGATGTAACAAATCCAGAGCAAAGTAGACAGATTAATAGTTTAGGGGACTGAATTATTAAGAACTTGGATAGAACTATATGTGATCAAGACAAGATGAATAGGACAGTGTCTAGTTTCAAAGCAGCAAAAATATTGGATATAACCAAAATGGCTAGAAACATCCTTAGATCCAGCAGAGACAAACTGATTGTGATTATTCATGCAGGGGTAAACAATACATTAGATCAAAATTTACAAAATATTAAGGAAGAATTTGTAGGAATAGCTAATATATTAGTAGATAGAGTTTGCCGAATTGCATTTTCTGAGATTCTTCCAGTCCCAAGAGCAAGTAATCATACTAATGACAAAATTAAATCCCTAAATAATTGGCTAAGATGCTGGTGCCTTAAACAAAATATACAGTGCATACCACATGGGGAAGACTTTGAAGACAAACCTGAATTGGTTTGCAGGGACGGGTTACACCTGAACAAATTCGGAACAAGGTTATTAGCAGAACATATAAATGCCTTCATCTCTTCAAATTTAAATTAATTAAGTGGGGGAAGGGGAATAATAATGCACATTTATCTCAGTATAATATTATGAATGAAATTGACTCTAGGCCTTGTCAAGTTAGCCCTTCATAAACAAGAAAAAGTACTGGTCATAAACTGACTGGCATGAACTTAAATATTTTATTGATTAATGCAAGAAGTTTAAATAATAAATTGGATTAATTACAGTGTGTTATGGTTAAAAATAACATTTTTCTGAAGAAATATGGCGTGACTTAAGACAAAAAAATTGATCATTGTATAAACACCTGGGCCCCTGAATACAGTAAATATAATAAGGATAAAAGGATTCCTCCTTGGGTTAATGGTAAAATAAAAAAAATGATTAGAAATAAAAAAAAAATGCATTTAGTAAATATAACAAGAAAAAAACAGCTGAGATGTGGGAAAAATTCAAAATTAATGCCAGAAAGTGTAAATCAGCTATTAGAATAGCAAAAAAGAATTTGGAGTTAAAACTCACCACCTTAACAAAAAATAATAAAAAACTATTTTTGTATTATATAGGAACATTAAAAGGGAATGTACCATCAATTGGACCTTTATTAAAAGACAATGTAACTATGATCAATGAGGCAGATATGGCAAAATAATTTAATGCTTATTTTTTGAATATACATAAAACAAAAGACGTTTCATCCTTGGAAAGTTTAACATCTAAATTCCCATACCCAATAATTACTTCTGAAGAAGTTAAGCAAGCTATACAAACGACAAAAATTAATCTATCTGCAGGTCCTGATGGTATTCCTTCAAAATTTATTAAAGAATTAGCAACAGAGTTACTAGACATCCTTACGTGTTTATTTAATGTTTCATTACATGAAGGTACTGTCATCTCCGAGTGGAGACTAGCTACAGTGGTACCTATCCATAAAGGAGGTAGTAAACATCTTGTGAAGAACTATAGGCCTATTAGCCTTACTTCGTGTCTAGGCAAGGTGATGGATAGGGTTTTACAACAAAAAATGATTACTCACCGTCAGGAAAAGAATATCATAGATATTTCACAATATGGTTTTATCAAGGGAAGATCGTGTCAACAAAACTTGATAAACTTTTTTGAACCAGTTAGCGATGCACTGGACCAGGGACTTCCTGTGGATGTTATTTTCTTAGATTTTGAGAAGGCTTTCGATTCCGTACCACATGGGATTCTAATTGAGGAATTGATAAAGTATGGTTTTCATGGCAGTATAATCAAATGGATAAACTCATGGCTGAGTAATAGGCAGCAGAGAGTAAGCATAAAGGGTTACTTGTCAGATTGGGGGGAAGTTAGCAGCAGAGTGCCGCAGGGCTCTGTTTTGTGCCTCTTGCTATTTAATATATTAATAACTGGTGTGCAAGTAAATAAAGGTATTTGGTTACATAAATATACTGACAACTGTAAATTAGGATGTGTTATTAATAATTTGGAATCAGCAAAAAATCTGCAGTCAAACCTGGATAAGCTTGTCGAAGGGTCAGTAAGAAATAAAATGACCTTTAATACAGCAAAGTGCAAAGTAATGCACTTAGGTAAGAATATCAGGCATGTTATTTATAGTATGAATAACAACATTTTAGATAACATTAAAATTGAAAAAGATCTGGGTATTACCATCACTAATGACTTAAAGTTTACAACCCATATTAATAACATAACCAGGAAATGCAATGGCATACTGTCTTGCATATTAAAACATATTAAGAGTAGGGAGTCAGAAGTCTTAATCCCCCTATACACAAGTTTAATTAGGTCCCATATTGATTATTGTGCTTCATTTTGTGCACCTACTTCTTTGGGGTGTAAAACTTCCATAGAAAGAGTGCAAAAAAGATTTACAAAGAAGATTGTTGGCTTGAAAAATACAGATTATAGTAATAGGTTACAAACTCTAGGATTGTTTTCATTAGAATACAGATCTTTAAGGGGTGACCTATGTCTAGTTTATAAAGCATTGAATGATCCTGCCCTATGTGAGGCTATTGGTCTTGAAAAACATACTGTTGTTTTAGAAACAAGAGCACATAAACTAGGGTTAAAAATTAATACAAATAAAACATCCAAAAGGAATAATTATTTTACTCAGCATATTCCTGCAATGTGGAACTCCTTACCATCAGAAGTAATATCTTGTAATAGTCTGGAAGACTTTAAAAGTAAATTGGATGAATATATGGGAAAAAAGAAATACACCTTTTGCCAATAGACAAACAAGTTCTATAAGGGCTTGTCCCTTGAACCCATACTACACCTATGAACCTATGGTCCCAAAAAGGGCATGTTGAAAATTTGGGGTCAAAATTTCCAAAAATGGCTGTGTTATGGGCATTCAATCTTGTGACACACGTTCATAATGTTGTAAGTTTACAATATTTTCACCCCATATTTCTGTCGACCCCAATGCCACCCCCCAATCCCTCTTCATCTGCACAGGGTGGGGGTAGGGTGTTAGGGTTGGAAACCCTAACGTCGAATTTCCCAGCTTTTGACACTTTAATAAAAACCCTAACTGATGCATTAACATAGTTTTTTGCAATTCATTATTGTATTATTGAAACAGTTTTTAAAATACATGCACAGGAAGAATTTGATAAAGAGGTCATACTGGCTTCTGCATCAGTGAAATGAGTAGCAATGAAGTATGCTATATTAAATATATCAACTTCAACTAAAAGATGTTAAGATGTGGTATGGAGGGGTTATGTGTACATCTCAGTTGTGTGTATGTGCTGGCCTGGCAAGGGCTTCAAGTGTGAGATTCACTGCAGGGTGTTGGCACAGACAGATGCTATGTAAGGGAGCTGGCCAAGAGTATAAGAACAGAGGTAAATGCTGGGAATAAATGAGCTATGTATGTTGGCAGGTAAGGTGAAGAAGTGTACAAGATGGTGCTGAGAGTAGATAAGATATGTATGGTGGATGGTGAGGGTTACAAGTGCACGAAAAGAGGTGCTGGTAATAGGCAGGGGCTCTATACAGGGGCTGGCAGAGTGTACAAATGTAGGAATGCAGGGAGTGCATAGAGGGTATGCAAGGATAATGTTGGGGGCATGGTAACGGGCACAGGTGTTGAGAGATGCAGAGATTGGGCCAGGGCTAAATAGGCATTGCCAAGGCTCTTGGATAGTGAGGGAGTGCTGCTGTACACCATGCAGCACTAGCAATGGGATGATGAGTGTGTGGTGTTATGATGCAACTCCTAAGAGTGCTTGAAACTGGATGAGGAGTGGAAAACAGGTATGACTGATCAATGACCAACACTGCCACCTCTTGCCGGCTGCCACACATACCCATGCACAAATCACCTACAGCCCTATATCCCAATGCACACAGTCATACCACTCACCTAAAGCCCTACATACCCCTGTCTATTGCCTGCTGCTACACATAGTTATGTATACAGTCCCATTCCTTGCCTTCTGCCCTACATACCCATGCAACTACTCCCACCCTCACCTGCAGCGAGACATAGCCAGTCACACACTGTCATCCTCTCGACTACTGCCATACATACCCGTGCACACATTCACTACCACCCCTCACCTCTTGCTCTATAGAGCCAGAGAGACAGTCCCACCCAGTTGGTTGTTTTTTGCAGTATGCCATGCTGTATACCCAGTACAATGTTGGTCAAGTCTCTGGTTGCCTGTAGCTGGGCCTTTATGGGCTGTACCTGCTCCACTGCAGCATCATGATGCTCACCTTGAGCAATCCAAGCATGTGCCTGAATCTTATCCAGGAGCTTCCACACTTCTGCACCAACACCATCCTATGCAGCAATGGTCTGTTTGAGTAAAGAGCTGTTCTCCTCATGACACTGGAGAATGTCATCAGGTGGTGGTAAGGGATGATGGCATGGCCTCCACAGCCATATAGGCAGCACAGACAGATGTACTATAATGACCAGTTGTTCTGGATGTCCTTATTGCATAGGTCGTGGTTTAGGTTCTGCTGCCCCCACATTTGCAGTGTCTATGCAATGATGTGCTCCATGTTAGTGCTGAGCAGTCTATTGGGGATCAGGTTAGTGTGGTCCCAGATAGGGCTGAGCACACCACCTGCTACAAGTGGTATTGTGCAAGCCATTTGTGGGTTGTGCAGCCAGAAGGTAAAACCATCAGGAAAGGGTTTGGCAGTAGAAGGAGTGCACAAGACCAGCCAGGGTCAGCAGCAGGGAGAGGGCTCAAACACCTACAAGTTTGGGGGGATTTCTTTGTATTGTGGGTGGTTTTGAGTGCTCATGGGGGAGTCAGAGGCAGAATAGAAACATAGAAACATAGACTTTGATGGCAGATAAGGACCGCTTGGCCCATCTAGTCTGCCTATTTCCCTACCTACAGGATAAGCAGCAGATCCTAGTTAACCAACAGCCTATTTCTTCCTACCCCCCACAAGAATTGCCTTATGTCTGTCCCATGCATTCTTGAACTCTCCCACAGTTTTAGACCCCACAACCTCCTCAGGAAGGCTGTTCCATGCATCCACTACCCTCTCTGTGAAATAATACTTCCTCACATTGCCCCTGAACTGCCCCCTCTATCTTTAAATTGTGTCCCCTTGTTCTTGCATGTCTCTTTTTCTGAAAGATGCTACCCTCTTGGACTTTGTTGATTCCACTGAGGTACTTAAAAGTTTCTATCATGTCCCCCCTCTCCCTTCATTCCTCAAGGGTATACATACTAAGCTCCTTTAGTCTCTCCTCATACGGCTTCTCTTGCAGACCCTGCACCATTTTAGTTGCCCTCCTCTGGACTGCCTCTATCCTGTCTATGTCCTTGCGGAGATGGGGTCTCCAGAACTGGATGCAGTACTCCAGATGGGGTCTCACCAACTGTCTGTACAGAGGGATAACAACTTCCTGTTTTCTGCTGCTGATGCCTCTCCTATGCATCCCAGTATACTCCCAGCCCTCCCTACTGCCTTCTCACATTGCTTTCTAACCTTAAGGTCATCTGATATGATTACCCCAGGTCCCTTTCCTTTTTGTTGTTGTTACTACCTCCCCATTGTGTATTCTTTCCTGGGTTCTTGTTTCCCAAGTGCATTATTTTGCACTTCTTTGCATTGAATCCTAGCTGCCATACTTCTGACCATTCCTCCAACCTTGCCAAGTCCCTTCTCATCCTTTCCACGCCTCCTTGTGTATCAACCCTGTTGCAGATCTTTGTGTCATCTGCAAAGAGGCATACTTTTCCTTCCAGTCCCTCTGCAATGTCACTTATGAAGACATTAAAAGGACTGGATCCAGTACTGAACCCTCGCGGTCCCACTAGTAACCCCGCTCTTCAGAGTGGACTCCATTTACAATTACCTTCTGTGTCCTGTTGTCCAGCCAATGTTTTACCCAGAGCTGCCACCTGGGACCCACTCCCAGGCTGGGTTAATTGACTATTAATCTTTGTGTGGGACTGTGTCAAATGCCTTGCTAAAGTCTAGGTAGGCCATGTCCACAGCCCCTTCCTGGTCTACTACTTTGGACACCCAGTCAAAGAAATCTATTAGATTCGTCTGACATGACCTTCCCGCTGTGAATCCATGCTGCCTTGGGTCCTGTTCCCCACTGGCCTCTAGGTACTCAGCAATTCTTTCCTTCAGAAGTGACTCCATCACTTTCCCTACCACAGAGGTCAAACTGACAGGTCTGTAGTTTCCTGCCTCTGTCTTGGTCCGACTTTTGTGAAGGGGAATCACATCCACTTTCCTCCAGTCCTCGGGTACCACACCATCCTCCCTCGATTTATTAAAAAGAGTAGCCAATGGTTTCACTAGTTTGTATTCTGGGGTGAATTCCATCAGGCCCCATTGCTTTGTCCACCTTTAGTTTTAGGAGTTCTTGCAGAACCCTTTCTTCTGTGAAAGGACTGGGATTGACCCCCCTATCAAGAGTGCTTCTGTTAATTGGATTAGGCACTTCCCCCTCCTCTTTTGTGAATACTGAGCAGAAATATTCATTCAGTATCCCTGCTTTTTCACTGTCCCCCTCTGCCCACCCACCGTTCATTCTATTCAGCCTCACTATCCCTCCCTTTGTCTTTCTACACTTGCTGATGTACCTATAAAAGGTTTTATCCCCCTTCTTAATTGAGCTGGCTATCTTTCACCAGACCAACCAGGGTTAGCAGCAAGGAGAGGGCTTGAACGCCAGCAGGTTTGGGGAGGGTCTTTGTATTGTGGGGCGTTTGTATGTGAATACTCTAACTGGATTTCTCTGTACATGTCGGGGGAGACAAAGGGACAGGACATCTTCTTCCCACTAGCTGGGGATAAAACGCTGTTGCTCTCTTGTGCATATGTGAAGTTGAAAGCAGAACTAATCTGGCAGCAGAACAGATCTGGCATGACAACATCCCTGTACATTCTCTACTGGGGTCGCCAGTGCCCTTCATACTGCTTCCTCTGTACTCCCCCCCCCCCACCAGGTACCAGAGTTAAGCTAGCCCTGGCAAAAAGAAATACAGGTGAGGGGGTACAGGCAAAGTGGGCAAGCAATAAAGATGCAATACTTGGAGCAACATCCCATTGTGTTAGTGAGAAAAGGAAGTGCAAAAGAAGAAGGAAACCACTTTGGTTCTCAAACACAGTAGCAGAAAAGGTCAGAGCCAAAAGGCTGGCCTTCAGGAAATATAAGGGAACACAGCAGGATGAAGGTAGGGAGGCATACCAAACTTCCCTAAGGGAAGCAGGGAAAGCAGTAAGGCAGGCAAAGGCCCAAACTGAGGAAACACTAGCACAAACAGTAAAAGAAGGTGACAAGACTTTCTATAGATACACTAGTGAAAGGAGAAAGTCCAGAGGGGGTATTGCTAAGATCAAAGGGGATAAGGGTGTGTGTGAGGAGGAGGACCATGTAAAAGCATCTGTCCTAAATAGTTACTTCTGCTTAGTATTTACTGAAGATAAGGTAGGGCAGGGCCCACAGCTCAGCACCATGGACACAGGGGGGATGGAGGTGTGCACTAGTCCCTTCACAAAAGAAAGGGTCCTACAAGAGCTTGATAAGCTCAGGGTGGACAAGGCAATGGGACCTGATGGCATACATCCCAGGGTACTAAAGGAGCTAAGGGTGGAACTAGCAGAGCCATTATCAGAACTGTTTAGTGAGTCTCTGAGCACAGGAGAGGTCCCAGAAGACTGGAGAAGGGCTCATGTGATCCCGCTCCACAAGAGTGGTAGCAGGGAGGAGGCAGGGAACTACAGACTGGTCAGTCTTACCTCAGTAGTGGGCAAGATTATGGAGACACCCCTTAAGGAAAGGATAGTGCAACACCTGGAATCCATAGGAGCACAGGATCCAAGACAGCATGGGTTTACTAAACGAAGGTCCAGTCAAACTAATCTCATAGATTTCTTTGACTGGGTAACCAGAGTGGTGCCTACCTTGACTTCAGCAAAGCTTTCAGTACTGTTCCACATAGACTATAGATTAATAAGCTGGGTAGACTCGGGGTGGATCAGACGTTGGTCAACTGGGTGGCAAACTGGTTGACGGGCAGAAAACAGAGAGTGGTGGTAAATGGTATACAGTCAGAAGAGATGCAAGTCACAAGTGGGGTACCTCAGGGATCAGTCCTGGAGCCAGTCCTCTTCAATGTCTTCATCAGTGACATTGCAGATGGACTGGAGGGTAAGGTTTGTCTGTTTGCAGATGACACCAAGATATGCAACAGAGTAGATGATCCAGATGGTGTGGGCAGAATGAGAAAAGATCTGGATAAGCTAGCAGAATGGTCGGAAGAGTGGCAGCTGGGATTTAACTCAGGGAAGTGCAAGATCATGCACATTGGGAAAAGAAACCCTGAAGCCACCTATAGGCTG
The DNA here is from genome assembly GCA_016271365.2 of Neoceratodus forsteri. Lineage (NCBI taxonomy): Eukaryota > Metazoa > Chordata > Ceratodontiformes > Ceratodontidae > Neoceratodus > Neoceratodus forsteri. The sequence continues at coordinate 1,081,885,054 of CM028131.1, read as the reverse complement.
GGAGGGGAGTTGCTGGCAGTCACAAGGGAAGAAAGAGACTTGGGCATCATCATCACCGATGACCTGAAATCATCCAAGCAGACCTCTAAAACAGTAGGTAAGGCTAGAGGGATGTTGGGGTGTATTAGTAGGGGTATCACAAGTCAGAAGAGGGAGGTAATAATCCTCTTTACAAGACACTAGTTAGGCTCCCATCTGGAGTATCGTGCAGTACTGAGGCCACACCTTTACAAGGAATTAACCAAATTGACGCAGTCCAGAGAAGGGCAACCAAAATGGTGCAGGGACTGCATCAGAAAACACATGAGGACAGATTAACTGAATTCAATATGTATACCCCTAGAGCAAGGAGGAGACAGGTGATATGATTGAAACATTCAAACACCTTCAGGGCATTAACAAGGTGAAAGAGTCTAACATGTTTCAATATAAGAAAAATAGCAGGACAAGAGGACACAGCATGAGATTAGAGGAGGCGGTTAAGGGTAATGTGGAAGTTATTTTCACAGAAAGGGTGGTGGATGCATGGAACAGCCTACCTTAGGAAGTGGTGAATATGAATACAGTGCAGGGCTTCAAACAGGCATGGGATAGGCATAAGGGAGCAATACAGATGGTATGAATAGATTGGCCATTGACAGAGCAAAGGCCTATGGCACATTCATAAGGTAGAAAAAGAAATGGGCAGACTGGATGGGCTTTGCTGTCCTTATCTGCTGTCAACTTCTATGTTTCTATGTTACCAGGCTGATTCATTTTGGGCTCAGATTCATCCATTCCCTTCTGTTGCTGGAGTCCTTTTGTGTTTGCAGGTTCCAACTTTTGGTCCTTCAAAGCCAGCTCGACCTGACACTCAAGGGAAGGAACTGAGAGAGCAATGGTGCCTCTGTTGTGTAGTGTATGCAGTCAGTGGGTGCATTCTGTGTTGTGTGTGTAGTCAGTGGGTGCAAAATCTGTGTTGAGTATATGGTCAGTGTGGGTGCCCCTGTGTTATATATGTGGTCAGCGAGTGTCTGTGTGTTGTCTGAGTGTGTAGTCAGTGGGGGGCCTCTGTCTTGTGTGTGTGTGTGTGTGTGTGTGTACTTAGTAAGTGCATACATTTTGTGTTGTATTGTGTGTGTTGTGTACAGACTAAAAGTCCCCGGACTAAACGTCGTGGTCATTAAATTGCGGTCAGAATACCGAGTGGACAAATGGTAACGGTACAACTTGCCGCTTCGAACGGTGGTCGCCAGACAGAAAGTCGCAATGAAAACAGCATGTGGTTTGCTTGATGCAACAGTTGGAGGAGATGGGAAGATACAGCATGATCCACACGACCAATATTCATAACTGGCAAAAAGTTTGAGATGAATCAGTTATTAATTGCAGCTCCTGTGGGTTATTTATTTACTTACATGTTTCTGTGGGATGGGGTATATGGGACAAATTAAACGAGCACTGAAATCTAGAGTCGGTGAGCATAAGGCAGCCATTCGTAATAACAACATGGAATATGCCATTGTCAGGCACTATCAAGAGGCACGGCATGGATTCCCAACTTCCCTTAAGTTTGTGGGATTGGAGAAAGTGGAAGTCAGTATAAGGGGTGGCGATTTGAAGAACAGGCTTCTCCAAAGGAAGCATTTTGGATTTATATGCTCAATACACTAATACTGCATGGTTTGAACAATTATATTCCTATGCACAGTTATTTGTGAAGCTGAGTGTATTTTTACCCTCCCCGTTGTGCATCAATGTCTGAAACATTTCTTATGGGCTTTGCTTGTGCTCTGTTCTGTTTCTGACAACCAGTAGAAACACTATTAATTGTAGTTTGGACTTAACATGACCTGCAGGCTCTGCTATGTACCATCACTTAGATTTAACATGTCTGCTATGGGCTGGTGAGCAGGAGTATGCCGCTCCTACCAGTCCTCGCTTGCATGACCTATTGTTTTGTTGTATGTATATTTTTTTGATCTGTCTGCTGACTAGCTGTTTTTTGCTGTGAGGGACAAAGTGACTCTCTTTGATCCCTGATTTCTTTGCTGCAAACCGCTGGCTACAAAATGTTTCTCTGCAAGTTGCTGCGATGTGCAAATCACAAAACGGTATTACAGAGGCAGCGGTCATAATGTCGCTAGCAGCACTGGCAACGTTATGACTGCAACCAGGTGTTACGGCGACGAAAACAGTTTCGCCGAATGGACCGCAACATATTATCCGCGGTAAAAAAAGACGGCGACGAATTGACCATATGCCTGTGTGTGTGTGTGTGTGTGTGTGTGTGTGTGTGTGTGTGTTTGTGTAGTCACAGCATTAAGTCCTTCTGTGTTGTATAAGTAGTCAGTGGAGACCCTCTGTTGTGCTGTGTGAGAAGTGAGTGGGTGCCTCTGTAGTTGTAGTGTGGGTAGTCAGTGGATGCAGTCTGTGTTGAGCGTGTACTCTGTGGGTGCCGCTGTGTTGTACAAGTGTGTAGTCACTACGTGCCTACATGTTTTGTTGTCAGTGTGTAGTCATTGTAGGGGTTCTCTTTGTGTTGTGTGAGTAGTCAGTAAGTGCCTATTGTGTTCTGTGAATAGTCAGTGGGTGCCTCTGTTATGCTGTGTGAGTAGTCAATGGGAGCCTGTCTGCATGACTAATGCATACACTCCTGCCCATCTCTTGCTGATCTACATTCCAATACCACACTTTGACACCTCACATCTGTCTGTATATCTATACACACACTTCCACCCCTTGCATACTGTCCCACATACCTCTGCACTTATTCACACCTCTTGCCAACTGCCACGCATACACATGCACACACTCCCAGTTCTCACCCGTACCCAACATATCCATCTTCATGCTCATACCCCTTGCTTTCTGCTCGTTATACCCATGCATACATTTACACCCCTTGGCTGTGACCCTGCATACCTATACAAATACTCCCATCTATAACCTCCTACCTTACATATGCAGTACTGGCTACTGGTGACATTCTACAAAATGTAAGAAAGGCACCAATCGCCCTGTTTCAGGAATGGACATGTTTTTTCTGTATGACACATCCCTTCCCTTTGTCTTTGCTCTGCACCCCTTTACACATACTTCCACCTTGGACTGGTGCTATACATATCCATACACCCCACAACCTCTCGCCTTCTGCTGTATATGCCAATGCACACACTCCCACAACTCACTTCCTGCTGTATATACCCATACATGGACTCATACCCCTCACCTGCTGCCACACAAAACCATAAAACTTACTCCCAACCCTCACCTGCTGCCACATATACCCATGTGTACACTCCCACCCCTCACCTGCTGCCACATGCACACTCACACACTCCCACACCTCACCTACTGCTACACATACTCATGAAATCACTCCCCCTCAACTGCTGCCACAAATACCCATGAACTCACTCCCGCACTTCCACTGCTGCCATACATACCCATGAACTCACCCCCACACTTCCACTTCTGCCACATATACCCATGAAATCACCCCCCCACACTTCCACTGTTGCCACACATACCCATGAATTCACTCCCACACCTCAACTGCTGCCACACATCTCATGAATTCACTCCCACCCCTTGTCTGCTGCCACTCATACCCATGAACTCACTCCTACACCTCAGTTACTGCCACACATACACTTGCACACACACCTTTGCACACACTCCCACCCTTCACCTGCTGTCACACATACCCATATTATCAGACTCATTTGTAAAGTCAGTGACACTCATACCCACTCATTATCCACCTGCATAGCCCCTATCCACTCTCTGCACCCCTGCACACACTAGAACACCTTGCCAGTCCCTCTACATAGCCCCTTATCATTCCCTCTACCAATGTCCATGATGATAAAACCCAGCCAGCCCAACTTATGTAGCTCATGCCTGCTCCCATTACACATATTCAGATTATTCTTCCTCACCTGACAACAATCCATCTCTCACACACTAACACTCTGGCAGTTAATCATAGACTCTGATGTCAGAAGGAGATGGTCCATTAAGTCTGCCCTTACTGTACTGCCTTACCCCACTAACCTACTACCTTAGTAGGCTGTACCCCCCCTTGCTACTCCACCCCTGAAACTCTTGCTGCCACCCTTGGGGACTGTGAGTCCTCTTGCCCTGTCCCAACTGTGTTTAAACCCATTAAGGGTATTCAATTCAATTCGTGTTTATTTTTAAAAAGCACTATTCATGCTGATCATAGCGCTTGTACAATAAAACACAATAAATATCTTACTTAAAAACATAAAAACTTCTCAAACAGTCCTTCAGCAAAATCAGTAATCAGGAAAGGCAAGGTCCAACAGGTACGTTTTTAGAGCGGTTTTAAAGCTCTCCACCATCAGGCACTCTTGTATCCAATGAGGCAGAGAGTTCCACAGGGTGGGGGCTGCAAATGAAAAATCCCGGGCCCCAGATATCTTTAACTGAATCCTGGGAACCTCTAGCAATTCCTCGTCGGTGGAGCGGAGTGGTTGGAGGGGCAGTAGGGATGCAAGAGCTCTTGCAGGTAACTTGGACCCTGTCCTTGTAGGGCTTTAAAGGTCAGCAAGCCAACCTTAAAGGTGATCCGCCATTGAACTGGCAGCCAGTGCAGTCTGCGCAGCACAGGTGTGGCATGACTAGATCAAGACAGCCCCATCAGCAGCCTGGCTGCAGCATTCTGCACCAGCTGCAAGTGGCGGATATCAACCCCAGGAAGCCCTAGGTACAGGGAGCTACAGTAGTCAAGGTGGGAGGTCACAAAGGAGTGAACCAGAGTAGGTAGGTCACCAGGCGGAACAAGGTGCTTAATCCGGATGATATTCCTCAGATGGTAGAAAAGAGGACTTGACAATGGCTGACACCTATGAACGCAGCGTCAGCCCATCATCAAGAATAATGCCCAGATTCCGTACCTGTTCAGAGGTCAACAGCCGGCTACCACCAAGCCAAAGCCTAGAGGCAGAGCCAGCCACCAGCCCCTCTACCCGATGGCCCGGATCCACCACCAGAACCTCAGTCTTATCTGGATTCAACCTCAACCAGTTGGCATTCGTCCAATCTTGGATCTCGGTGAGGCAGTTGTTAAACACCGAGACTGCACTATCCTGCTCAGGCACAAAGGACAGGTAACGTTGGGTATCATCTGCATAGCAGTGAAAACCCAACCCATATCACCTTACAATGACTTCCAATGGCAGCATGTACACTGCAAACAACTTGGGTGACAGCACAGAGTCCTGCAGTACTCCACACAGCAGAGAGAATGAGTCAGAGGAATAAATCCCAGACACCACCCTCTGGGATCTGCCAGTGAGAAAAGAGTGGAACCATCTGAGGACTGTACCCGACAGACCACAGATCAACTGCAGATGCTCTAGCAACACCACATTGTTTACGGTGTCAGATACTGCAGAGAGATCAAGAAGAATCAAGATGGAATGGCTCTTCTGATACCTCATTATCAGGAGTTCATTGAGTACCCGAACAAGGGCAGTCTCCATGCTATGCCTCTTCCGAAATCCCGACTGAAGAGGATCATAGATATCATGGATGGTAAGATGATTCTCCAGCTGCAGTGCGGCCACCTTCTCAATAATCTTCCCCACAAAGGGGAGGTTAGAGATCAGCCTGTAGTTGGCAGGACAGTCCGGGTCAAAAGAAGATTTCTTAAGAAGGGCGTCACCACTGCCTCCTTCTGGGATTCTGGAAACTCACCTGTCTCTAACAAACACTGGATGATCTCCACTAGGACCAGGCTGATGACTTCAACACACCCCACAAGGAGGCGGGTTGGGCCCAGGTCCAAACCACAGCAGATTGGCCGCATACTCTGGACAATCTGCATGACATCTACAATCTCTAACTGGCCAAAGTCAGACCAGTCAAACCGAAGAACTGCAGCCTCCCACTGACCACCGTCACTCCCATTGGAGCTAGCCAGTCAGATCTCGGACCTTATCAGCAAAGAATCGAGCAAACTCACACTTTTCCTGTGAAAACGCTCACCAAATCTGCAGACAGGCTGGATTACATAGTCTGTCCACAGTTCAAAAGAGCTGAGCTGGTTGATTATGTGCTGCGGCTATCTCCTTGGACAGGAACTCTGCCTCCTTACGAGAGATAGCCAATGGGTATTCCCTCTAATGGTCCATCAATCTAAGTTTGTCGGCATCAAGACCTGATTTCCACCAGTGATGCTCCAACCTTCGTCCCATTTGCCGCAACTCCCTCAAAGTCCCATCAAACCAAGGGGACCGAGGGCAAAGGGTGAGGGAATGAACCCAGACAGGAGTGATGGAATCCAGAGCCCCTGTCACAGCCCTATTATAGGCTAGCAATAGATTATTTGGACCCATGCTTACATTCAGTAATCCCAATAGATCCAGCACTGCCATCAGACCATCAGGGTCACACCACTCAAAGGGCGGTACCGGACTATCTTCACAGAGGCAGGTCTATTGGGGGGAGCTCAGAAATTGAATCTTTTAGTGTGATGGCCAGATCACTCGACTGGCTCCACCACCATATCAGAGGTCTCCATATCCAGTAGAAATACTATGTTCGATGAGTGACCACAATTAAGTGTCGCGGAGGCAACCACCTGTATGAGGCCCAATCAGTTCATAAGTCAGAGGAAGTCCTGCCCAAATTGCGAGAGTTTGTCGTTGACCCAGGCATTGAAATCACCCAGAACCATCAATCTGGGGGATTCCAATACCATGTTGACAACAAAGTCTGCAACTTCCTGCAGAAATTACTTCTTGCCCCCGGGTGGACAGTAGATGAGAAGAATCCTGCACCCCACACCTGTGATGACAGTACACTCAAAGGATCTGGTCTCCTCAACTGGCACAGCTACAAGACCCAATTCCATTCTAAAACAAACTGCTACACTCCTGCCCCTATGATTCAGCCTCGGGTGGTGTATCACCAAGAATCCGCCCGGAATAGCTGACTCCAGAATGGGGCCAGAATTTCCATCCAGCCAGGTCTCAGTGATGGAAGCCAGGTCCGCTGACCCAACAAGATCAGCAATAGTAGCTGTCTTGTTTTTAATGGACCTGGCATTGCATAACACCACCTGAGTAGGATGAGACACTGAAGGGTAGTATCCCCCACCACTTCCACTGGCAGTCTATTCCATGGTTCCATCACCCTCTCAGTGAAGTAGAACTTCCTTAAGTTTCTCCTGAATTTGGCCCTCAACCAGCCTTCATTCATGTCCCCTATTGACTGCATCCCTACTTCTTACAAATAGCCCCGCCCTGTTTATCTTGTTCAAACCCCTGAAAAACATATATATTTCCTTCATGTCCCCCTCAATCATACCTGGCCTCCAGCAAATATATGTTTAGGGACGCCATCCGTTCCTTATAGGATCTGCCCAGTTGGCTCAGGATTATGTCAGTGACCTTTCACTGTACATACTCTGGTCTGTCAATGTCCTTTCTCAGGTGAGGGCTCCCGAATGGGTCACAATACTCCAGATGAGGTCTCACTGGGGTCTGTACAGTGACAAAATCACCTCGCTTCTCTTACTGTCAAAACCTCTCCCTATACAACAGAGCATCCTTGATGCCTTGCTGTATGCTTTGTTGCATTGGCTTGTTTGCTTGAGGGAGTCTGTCTTACTCACACATTCACGCATGGCCTCATACAATCAATCAATCAAGTCAATCACTCAATCAATCCTTTATGTACATAGCGCAATTCTCTAGTGAATCAAAGTGCTTTACATAAAAACATATCAATACATATAATAAAATACTATAAAATATCTAAAACAGCAATACATCTTACTTCTTCATCACCAACATTAAACTGTTTCAGGGAATGCCTGTCTAATCATATGTGTTTTTAACTCAGATTTAAATGGGTCTGTGGTCTGGCACTCTCTAATCTGATGGGGTAGAGAGTTCCATTCTACAGAGTACACTCTACAGACATCCACACAAATGTGCTCCATGTTGCTACTGAGCATCTGGGGTGGGTGTTCAGGGGCTGTGGTCTCAAATCTTTAGGAGTCACGAATCATATTTCATGGGATTTTGCTGGCTGCTCACCAGACAGGAGGAGTAGAGCTGCTACCACCCATCCAGCATGGATGACCTTACTGCTTCCTTTTAGATCCTGGTATGGGGACTGTCAATCATTTCACGGCATATTGGAGTATCTGCAGGCACTCCTTTGCTTCTATCTCCCACCTGGCAGCTGTGTTCCCTCTCAGCTATCTCCTTCGACTATGGCATTGTGGAGGCTCTCCCTGCCCCGTGATCCCATGTCCCACTCAATGGATTAGTGCGTCCCAGCTGTCTCCCACCTTGTTGCTGATTTTGTCCCCCTACCCATGGTGCACCTTCTAGGCCACCAATCTTTAGGTTCCCCCCAGCAGCAAAATTATGCAGCCTGATCTTTTTCACAGATATCACAGGTCAGGAGAATGCAACATGGGAACACAAGAACACCCCATTGTCAAACACTGTCCTAAGTTCACAAATATATACACAACTAATGATGTACAGTATGTTGCTATGTACTACATATTACATAAATAGAATAAACAAATCATTGCTTGTGTTGGAAAGCCAGACATCTACAACAATAATTTCCATCTCAGATCACCTCGCCATAAGGTTGTTCTCTGCCTTTTTTCCCCCTCTCCTGTGTGTGAATTTAGTGCTTGTGAAAGGTGGTGGATTGACAACACTGGAACCTGAAGTATTTGTCCACATGACAGGCATAGCATAGGTAATAACAATGCAAGCTTCCCCACACTGCCCTGCCAATGTGCTTCAACCCTGCCATGGAGGGACCACCACGTAGGTGAGAGGGTGGTTCAGACTCCATGTCCATTCAGTCGTTGGCCTCTCATGTGAGACTGCCAACAAGGGTGCCAGTTAGTGCCAATTTTGTTGGTGGTTTTGTGATGTGGACGCCTGCCTACTGGGAACTACTGGACTGAGACCACTACAACTCTTTTCACGTAGGCCAGTGAACAGCCTTCAGGTGATAATGACTTTTGACCACTACCAACCTGTGCTGGATTTGTTACCAATCCACTGAGCCATCCAGTTCCCTGTTCACCACGTTGGTCAGTTCATAAACCTCTTGCAGCATAAGGGAACCAATCTGGCACAAAAATCATCTGCAAAGCCATTGTGACCCTATTCTATGATCATGCACATGCAAAATATCACGGGAAACCAGTCTGATGGAGGATCTAATGTGGCATGATAATTGCTGCTTGTCTCACGCACACTGGTTTTCTACCATTCATAGCACAGAGGGAAAAAGCATTAGGAAAGAAAAATTTTAGAACAAATGTACCTTGCTGCAAAGGTCAGCTATTCTGTATACTACACATTACCCAGTTTTTTACTTGATCAAATGTCACAGCCCTAGATTTTAAATTTCAGAGCACCTGTCAGTTAAAAGCCTGGCGGAACAATTCTGCAATTAAAAAAGTTATTTTTCTCATTAGTGGATTCTAAAGTACAGTTAGGCACACCTCCAACTTGCAGCCTGTCATTGTTGCAGTTCCAGTGGCCCAACCCTGGAAATACACTTGAAGCCCCCTACTGCAAGGCACTCCTCCAGCAATGCATGACCTCACATTGGGCTTAATAGGCTGCAAGACCTTCTGGCAAATTTTTAAGCTTTACACAAGGACTCATCTCTTTGAGAGAGGCCTTAAACATGGAAACATAGATGTTGACAGCACAAAAATGCCCAATGGCTTATCGAGTCCGATGAGTATCTGTCTGCATTCTCACCCATCCTTATGCTAGACCTAAGCTAATTTACTGGTGGCCCTGACTGTATTTCAACACCCCCTTCCTAGTCCACTCATCCTGTTATCTTCCCTGCCCACTCAGGTCTGGACTATTCCCTGTACCTGTCTCAACTGTGTTTGAAGCCAGTAATGGACTCCACGCAGACTGCTTCTTCTGTCAGTGCATTCCACTTCTCCAGAACCATTTCTGTACAGAACTTCCTTACATCCCTCCGTAAGCTTCCCCCACCAGGTTCTATCCATGGCTTCTAGTTACCTTGCCTTCACTTCTTATGAACAGGGCACTGCTGTCCTCTTTATTAATATGCCTTAGGTACATAGAGGTCTCTTTCATGTCCTCAGTGAAAATACATTACACTTGCATCCATAAACCGACAGCAAAAACACATTGCCTTTACTATATCTTAGTGGTTAAAACATCAATGTTATTTATACCAAGCAATACAATATATTGCAACACAGGAGTAGAATTATTTAAACCAGGATACAAACCCCAGTGTGTCCACTAAGCCACCTGATGTCATTTCACAACCCCACAGGTGCTTGATCCATGGTAAGGCTTATTATAGTAAGGGACCCTCATTATATAGTCCCACAAACATGATATTATCACAAATGTCATCAAGTGCAACCATATTGACCCACCATTTTCTACAAGTAATAACTTACTTAAAAAAACACAAACTCAAGCCAGCCTGCTGGCGCAGTGGTTGGAATTCTGCTTGTGACACTGATGACAAAGATTTGGGAATGGACCTGGGAGTCGGAGGGCCAGTCAGGGGTGAAGGATCGAGCATCCTGGGGACTGCTCTCCTTCTCCAGGGGGAGGGAGGGGATGAGAGTCCAATGCTTTGTGGACCCCTAGAAGAGGCTGGGGGTGCTGACACGACCAGCACCATTGCATTGGGGGTGGGTGGGGTGGATTCTGGACATAACTGCACATCCCTGCGCCAGAGAGCAAGCATGGAAAAAACCTGGCCCCCTGACATGACGATCTGCTCTACTCTGCCACCCACTGCCCCCGACGTCTGCCGGGGAGGGGTCCTGATCCTGTGGCCCCGACCTTGGGGGAATACCGGGGCTTGCCAACAGTGTCCATTGGGAAGGGGAGTCCCCTGGGGACCACCCGGGGAGCCTGGGCATGGGGAGGCGGGCAGAGTGGGTCCTAGGATATGGGAACTGGATACAAAATAAAAACTTACATAAAAACTCACACTCTCCCATCAACTCAAAAAGCAGCCTTACATCTCTCAGAAATGTATTTTCCTCAGGTTAAATCAGCGCACCAAGTTCAGTTATATCCTGTATAGAAAAAAAAATATATCCATAAAGTGCTGGAGCTGTAATCGTTTTTCCATTAGCTCAGAAAGCAATCATACATCTCTCAGAAATGTATTTTCTTCTTTTTAAATCAGCACACCATTTTCATCTATTTATGAAACATGTCCATAAAGTGCTGGAGCTGTAATATTCATATAACTATAGAGATGAAGATTCCAACAGTCTTTCATACTGACCTTTATCACCCTCATCGGTCAGAAAGAAAAAAACAGGAAGAAACCATATATACTAATTGAAAAAAGAAAAAAAAACAATATCAATAAATAATAAAAATGATATATATGAATTACAACAAAACTACAAATATTGACTCACTCTATATAAAGAGCACTGCCTTAACATTTTATACATTAATATCCAAACAGTTTTAGCACCACAGCCCTCACATAAGTATTAAATTTTTTATTTTACAAGAAAGGTTACATTTCAAAATGTCTGTTCAGATGAGGTACTTTTAGAGCCCCCAAGGTACACATCCCCTCCTCCTCCCATTTTGGGAGTAATGTATCCAAAACACCTCCCCTTTTTCCAAGGAACACTCTCTCTCAGTCCCAATATATGACCAAGTATGCTCTAAGCTAGGGTTTGTAAACTTTACATGGACAGCCAGGATATTTGTTAAATCTTCACTGACAGTTACCCGCACATAACTACCAATCTTTGTTTCAACTGTCTTATTGTTTTACTGATGCAGAAGGTGCCGCATGTGCAGGATGCCGTATATATGACTGCTTGTGTATCACATAAAATCAAGTTCTTTATTTTGAAAATCCTATCCCCTGTTGGCTCCATAAAAGTTTTTACCTTTTTTTAATGTATTTGCAGAATTTGCACCATCCGCAAATGTTACAACCAACAGGGGGCAGTAAACCTAAAGTAGTGAAACTATTCCCTTTTTTTTGATGGCTACAATGAATCAACTAATTTGTCCTGCAAATATTGTGTGCTCTTTTATATACCATCTGTGTGGGATTATTTTTTAATACCAGACCCTATAATGGCTCTGCTTCAATGATACTCCAATTTTGGAGAATAATGTCCCTAATTTGCTTGGATTTATAGGTGTATATAGTTATAAACTTCACCCTTTCATCTGGCTCTTCTGTTGCCTATACTGTTTCCGATGTCTTCGCAATTAAAGTATCCCGATCTTGATTTTTCACCTATTTCATGGCATTGTTCACCTCATCACTATTGTAACCCCTGGATTGAAATCTCAATCTCATTTAATCTGCTGTATGATGCAAATCATCCATTCTGCTGCAATTTCTTCACAAGCACAGAACTGGCTGCTTGGTATCTTTGATACAGTGTGCCTGGGGTGCATACTAGAAGCTTGTAAAATTGAATTTCTGTCAGCTGGTTTTCTAAACAAGCCCATCTCTGTAGTACCCCTATCAATTTTTCAATAACAATATCAAGATATGACACCCTAACTGAATCCACATTTAAAGTGAACTTCAGATTTCCATTCAATGCATGTAAGTACCTGACAAAAGCAGACAGTTCCCCTGTTGGTCCCTTCCAGAAGAAGATCAGGTCCTCAATAAACCTATGATAGGTTACAATGTTATGAAAGTAGGGTTTAAAGTCAGGGTTCTTTTTTCTTGTCCCCCTTCTCCCTCCTGACCTCTAGTGTGTATCTACTGAGAGTCTCCAGCCTCTCCTTATATGTCTTGTACTGCTGCCCCTGAATCATCTTTGGCTGTCCTCTGAAAAGCCTCCAAAGGGTCCCTGTTCTTCAGGTGTGGGCTCCAGAACTGCACACAGTACTCCAGGTGAGGTGTTACCAAAGATCTGTACAGGGGCATAATCACCTCTTTCCTTTTGCTAGCAAATCCCCTTCCTGTGCATTCCAGCATCCTGTTTGCTTTCCCTGCAGCCTCTTAGTATCAGTTATGGGACTTTAGACTTCTACTAATCACGGTCTCCAGGTCTCTTTCCACTGAATCTGCTCCATCCACACTCTTCCCCACCAGTACTATGTTTTCTGATTTCTTTTGCTAAGATGCATAACTTTACACTTTTTGGCATTACCTCTGAGTTGCCATATCTTGGACCACTTTTTCAATCTGTCCAGGTCTGTTTTTTCCCTTTATTCCCTCCGCTGTATCCACCCTGCCTCTGATCTTGGTATCATCAGAAAAGATACCAGTTTTACCCTGGATTCCTTCCCCTATATTGCAGATGACTATATTGAAAAGGACAGGCCCCAGGATTGACTCCTGCAGAACCCTCACTCATGAGGTCACTATCTCCTCTGTATTTACCTATTGTCTACAACACTCTGAGTCCCCTCCCAGCCATTTACTAATCAAACTAATTAATTTGTCTCACAGCCCCAGATTTATCAACTTTTCGCAAGTCTTCTATGGAGCACAAAGTCAAATGCCTTTGCTAAAATCCATAGCTATGTCTACTGATTGGCTTTTATTGATTGCCTTCGTGATCCAATCAAGGAAACCTATCAGGTTTGTCTGTTGTGATCTGCCTGATACTGACCCTTCCTGTCTCTTATCCCAGAGCCTGTTGTCCTTGGCCATGCTCTTTTATAATAGTTTCTAGCAGTTTCACCAGAACTGAGATCAAGATGATTGATCTGGAGTTCCCTTGGTCCTCTGTAGGGTGTGTGAATACCTTATTTCAGATATTTGCCGAAGTATTCATTTTCAGGACCCCAAGTATTTGTTATTCAGCCTCTGGGACGGGATGTGACACTTCAAGATTTTCTGAGCTTTTCTGTCCAGTCAGAGGCCACTTTGGAAGCTCACGTAAGGCAGCCCATGTGACCCAGCACTCGCAGATGCTACAGGCAAGAGAGACAGACAACTGAGCTACTGTGAAAGAGCAAAATCTCCTTCCATGTACTTGTTAAAATTAGCCAAAAAGCAAAACTCTTGAGAGATTTTGTTTTCTTTCTAAATCTGAAACTTGGAGGGATGATTTTTTTACACTTGTAGTGTAAAAATTAGTTTTTCTCATCAGGAAAACTGCTAGGAGGTTTTTCTTTCCTAAAAGTGAAAAAAACTACTAGTACTATTAGGCTTGTTTCTGCTCTGTAAGCAAGCATTCATCACAGGTGCACATTAAAAGAACACAGATTTTGACAGTTTTCTTTTGTGCACATTTCTCTGCAAGCAATCCATCACAGAGCAAATAAAAACCAAACACAGTAGTTTTTTCTGCATTTCCTAGTGTGGCAAAAGTTTAGAAATAAAGTAGGCTGCATTTTGTTAGATTTTTGTGGGATACATTCAGCAACTTAATGGAGGGTTTTTTTCTATACAGTTTTTTTCTCCCTGCCTCAGTGACATCTGGCGGTACCCCACCAACCAGTGCCATCACTGTCTTTGTTCTCACAGTCTTACAGGTTATCCATGATAGTTATCCAGACCAGGACCACCATGTGGTGGTCGATTACTGGCCAGCTGTGTCAGTCATGGGAGAGCCTGCTGGGGGTGTGTGTGTCTATTTTGCTCTGAAGTCCTGGTTTTCTCGCAGTGGTTTGATATGCAAGGATGATCAGCTACAGCCAGTTGGGGGGTAGGAGAAGTAGACAAGAGTGGGCAGGGCAGTGGTACCATTAAGGTGTTGGTCTGGAAACATAAATGTAGCATGATAATAATAACTGGCATATTGTGTGACCCTGAACAAAGCAAGTCACATAACTGCCTAGTGATCCCAGGACAGAACTGAAACTAGCATCAGATCAGTGTGCCTTTCCTGGTCGAAAATCGTAAACTAAATTTAAAAAGGGCAAGCCACTGCAAACAGACAGGTAGGTCAGTTTCAGTTTAGCCTTCTTCTGTTGACCGAAATCTACATTTCTAGTATTTCTGACACAATGCAGGACAAGTGGCTGCAGTTTGCCACCACCTGATGTCTGTCTCTTGGATTTGAATTCTTTCTCTTGAATTCTTGAGTTCTCTTATCCCTCTCGGAGTCTTGAGTTCTCTCTTGGTTCCCTTGCAGTGTGTTGTTTGGATCAGGTTCTGTTTTGACAAGTGGCAGTTTTACAGTTTGCCTTCTCAATAACTTTGGGCTACCACATCAGTTCTGTTCTCGGTTGAAACTACACAGCAACAGGATCTGTCACCTCCCATGTGCTCTGTACCTGCAAGAATAAGAGACAGAAAAATAAATGTGTTTAAGAAACTGACAGTCAAGCTGTACAGTTAAAGGAAACCTTTCCCACCTGTAGTGCCACTCCCCCAGCTTCCCTCAGTTAAAAAAAAGAAATCCTCTTGAATACTTACCTTTGCTGCTCGGGCATGTGTGTTAAGCCATTTCCACCTACAGCAGCCCCCTGTAAATAAAAAAAAAAAAAATACCCACAAATATTAATAGTACTTACCTTTGCTGGTAGGACACAAGGTGGTATTCAAAGTTCACCACCAGATCATCTCTGGGCATCTGTAGGGTAGTAACAGCAGCACTGCAGTGGTGTTCAGCAATAAGACTCACCAGCCATCACATTAGTGGTGGTGGGTTGGAGTTGGGCTCACAGGGTACATAAAATGAAGTAAAAATCATAGGTAGTAGCAATTTGTGTGTAGCGGCAGGACTTCAGCTACTCCACTTCTCAAAAATGCTGCCGTGACTCATACCACAACCTTGAGCTCTGGCTGCCACTTGAGTTTTCAGAATTTCTGCTTTACTTTTACTTGTCCAGTCTCTGAAGCCTGCTTTTGGTTTTTCATGCTATTTAACACTGGGGCATATCTTTTCATGGTGTTTAACGCTGGAACATATAATAATAATAATAATAATAATACACAAAAATGTGCACAATAACGAGTGTGACAAGCAAGACTGGCCTGAGTGAAAAAAAGCATTTTATGTGCCTATAATAATAACAATGCCTGGCTGCAGTCAGAAGTCAGAAGGTTAGGTGGCATACAATAAGGCTACTTAAATATGAGTTAATGAGTATGAGACACAGTAAATGAAGAAGAAAGACACCCATGTAAATAAGACAAGCTGGATTTGCAAACCATTCTTATTTTGGCATAATGATAAAGAAGATTGGTAGAGTAGGAGGACACTTGTTCAGCATTTGCAATTTGCACACAACCAAAAAATACAGAACATTTCCAATACCAAGTTGTGAAAGTGATGTTCCAACCTGATGTCATAAGGTATTGGGCTTCATAGCCCAATACCTTATGGCAGCGTTAGCTGATTGCTGCTAAATGTAACATATTTAACTGTGTCCATCTAGTCTGGGAAGGGATTGTATCTGGTGCCGAACCCACCGCCAGTTGATTCCTTCCAACTTCAAGGTTTGCCTGCTCCACCCGTGTGCTCAGAGGTTTTGTGATGCTTCAGCAAGGAGAGTGTGAGGCCATACCCCACACAAGTCTATGAGGGCAGTTTTTCAATGCCATGTTTCAGAAATTTAAGCAATCTTAGAGGGACATTAAAGTTACCACTCAACTTTTAGGGCCCCTATTAGTTCAGCAGTGGCTTTCATTTCCCTCTAAGATTGCTTACAGTTGCAAAAATTGGCATGGAAAATGTGCCCCACAGACTCGTATGGGGCACTGCCCCATGCTCTCCCTGCTCTGAAATGTCACAAAATATCTGAGCACAGGGGTGGAGTAGGCCAAATGGGAAGTTGGAAGGGACTGGCTGGCTGTGGGTTTGGCAGCAGGTATAATCCCTTCCCACACTAGAGGGATACAATTAGAAATATTATTTTTGGCAGCAATCAGCTAATGCTGCCATAAAGCCCAATAACTTACATTGGAAAGTTCCTTTAAATTGCTTCCATTAAAACCGCACTTATTAACCCCACTGTTTTCACCCCTGGGACTTGTTTAGAGGAGTGTTTTTATCGTTGTCATCATTTTGCTGTCCCTTTCTTGCCTGTAATTATTTATTACACAAATAAAAAAGACTGCCTGCTTTTATGGTTGTCTTTGCATCTTTTCATTTCCTTTTCAAAGAGGGCCCAAGGGCAAGGCCTTGGAACATTTCAGATAAAACACCATATTGGGCTTCTTCCAGGAATCCCCAATGAACCAGGAGACCAACATGGTGCTGTAAATTGTTTTGGTTGTATGTCTGGCAGCCGCCCCTGTAGGCCAAGTTCAGAAGTAGAGTTAGGTATCATGTTGGGAGAAGGGGTCTGACCGAAAACCTCCTAGCTCTCTCAGTGACAGCTCATAAATCCTGAAAAGGGTATATCCCATTACCTCTCTGGGGTGGGTGGGTAGCAGGTTCAGCAAAAGCCCCACCTCAGGTGGCCTAGGGTAGCTTGAAGCAGCAGCCCCAACTGTGGAAGCAGGGGGACCGGGGACTCTAGGGTTTAACAGAGCAAAGCAGCCCTGACTGTCATGGGGTCTGTGTACACTGACAGACCATCCTTTTCTATTATAAAGTCTGTTGCAATAGCACTCTAACAACTCTCTATCTTATCTATTTTTCTTGCTCTGGTATCCTAGTTTTCCCCATCTACAGGCAGGCCACCTGGAGATGTCCTTACTATCCCTTGTTTCTGTTTCAGCATTTCTCTTGGTCTCTGCATTTTACACATGCCTAGAACCCCCCCCCCCCGTTAAGTTTGGGCATAAGCTGCAAATGTGTGAATGTTTGTCCCTGCGCTTGGGACTGGGTTACGTTACTTTTTATGTGTTTCTCCTCTTTCTCGCTGTGCCTAGGGCAGAGGCAGCTGTAAGTTTTTTTTTCTACTTGCTGCCTTAAGTGTGCAAGTGGCTGGTTTGTATCTGCATGTCTGCCCGCAGTTTAAAATTAGAGAAGTGAAAGGTACCAGAATTGTGTACAGATTTGACACTATCCCTCTTTCCCCATCACAGATTTACACAGCATTTGTTGTCATTTGGAACTTGACACTTGTAGACTGAATTACTGCAGTACAGTTTCAGGGAGCTGTCAGAAAAGGCACCGCAGAGTCAGTGTAGGTGGAGTGGCTTAAGGCTGAATTAAGCAGCGCTTCTGCACCACACCTCTCCGTTACTTTGGCTACAAAATCAACGCTTTGTAAGCTACAAGTTACAGGTTTCCTTTGAGCTAGTTTGAAAAGGGGAAATAGAAAACAGAGAAGAAAGCAAATAAGAGATTTACTTGACAAAGTTGTCTATTGGCTTTTGGCACACATTCTCCATCTTGCAGAACCCTCACAAGCCTCCTGTGCTGTCTCTATAGAGCAGGCCGTCCCTTTCTTCCAGTCATAAATAGGACAGAGGGCTTGGGGGAAGGGCCTGTCTCCAGAGTTAATGTACAAAAGAGTTTATTTTGATGATTTAAGTATTCCTATGAAAGAAACTGTCTTTTATTACAGTATATGAATTATTAATGGAGTAATATATTTCAAAGGGCTACAAGTTTGTATTCTGAAGTTTAGAAATTAATGTGAGAGTGGGTGGAGCTTAGTCTCATCACATGGTAAACCACGGGGATAAAAAGAGCTCTGCTCACAATCTCAAGTAGTCTGCTGTAGGGTTCAGTGTGATGCTGACCCCGAGAGTACCCTAGCTACTTACTGGTGGTACAAGTGCTTTGAACGGTGATCCTGTATGTTATGTTATTTTTCTTTGGCTTATGCTCTCTTTATTTTTGTTGTAACGGTTCACTTTAATTTTGTTCCACTGACTAAATAAAGCTATTTTTTGTTCTGCTATTCCTGTGTCAGTGTCCATCTATACCCACAGTCTCACACTGACTGTGGAGACAGGAACAGAGTGTAGTAGGTGCAGCATCCCTGACTGTGGGGGGTTGGGGTGGAGAGGGCAGCAGGGTGCAGCAACCCCAACTGTTTGGGCAGGGTGTAGCAGGGTGCAGCAGCCCTGATTCTTAAGGCAGGGAATGGAAGCTGCAGGGGCACAACCCCCAACTGTGTGGGAGAAGACAGTGGGCAGCAGGGTGCAGCAGCCTCAAATGTGGAGCAGAAGGCAGGGGGCTTATGGGGCAGGGGACAGGTGACAGCAGATTGCAGCTGCCTCAACTGTGGGGAAGAGACACAGTGCATTGGGATGCCATATACTGTAGTGTTTCTGCTTATACACATACATGATGTATTTTCATGCAGAAACAACCAAAGAACTGAAATTTGTGAGTTCAGACAGTACATGTGCTTGAAATAGTAAAATGTGACAAGCCCCTGTTTGTCAATCTGACATGAAAAAAAATGTTTTTATATGAATGTATTTATGAAGGCTACATCAAAGACTAACTATTTATATGAATGAACAAAGGTAGGAAAAGATCAGAGTTTTGATGAGAATGAACTGAAAGCTGTGATAAGACAAGCTAATCTCTCACAGAGAAAGATTTCCACTACTTCAATTCAACACTGAAACTCAAATGATCAACTTTTATAAGAAGAGAATTATATATTTTAAGCTAATTTATCTAAACACAAACCCACAAACCACAGACTGAATTTGTAAGAAACTCGGTGAGCAAACCATGAACTCTACAGCCAGCTGTGATTGGGAATCCAAAGCAGCAAGCTACAATACTACAAGATGATGTCATCACTCTCCAAGCCTGACTGAGAGAGAGACAGAAATAACTCCACTGTTTTCAGCCACCATAGAGCAAGTTAACAAATATGATTTAAGGAAAACCACAAAACCAAACAGCATGAAATTTTCAGGAAACACTAATCATGTCACAGAGACCTGAATTCAAGCTTTATCAACAATATGCAAAAACCTTTGCACATGATCTTTAAATCAAAGTGTGCTGAGAATTCAGGTCCACACGTCTGATCTGCCTGTCAGCATTTTTGCCAGCTATACATATATGGCTACAGCTCTTAATACATTATCGCGCTGTCTATGGAATTAACAAGAACATGAAATGGGTATTACTTTGTACCCTTAAACTCTTATGCAAAAATAAAAATGCTATGTTTATTTTTCTGTGATACTTTCTCATTTTATAAGACAGTCATTCACCAAAATTTATAGGATCGGCATTCTCTGTCAGATGCCATTTTGCAACTGCAGCAAGGAACGCTGCAAGGCACCTCCTGTTGTACTCACAGGAGGGTGTGTGTGTGGGTGCCAACAGATGACATCAGTGAGCATGATGCGGTCATGCTGTTGCCTAGCAACCACCTGCCTGAAGTTCACAGCGAGTAAGTACAGTCCTCACTAGTTGTTGGGTTAGTGGAACAGCAAGGGAAAGATCTAAGTGCAGCCACCATTAGCTTACATTATGAGGATGCTGCTGATCCAAAACAAAGGGGTTTTCGTGTTTGGGGCCAGGGAGGACAAGTCTAACTTTGGAGCAGCAACATGGTAGTGGGTGGGAGTAATGAAATCCAGACCAATTGAGAGCATCCTACAAGGATTTGAAGCCATCCACTCAGTGTGTTCCAGTGAGTGAGTGGAACAGTGAAGAAATGGAACAGGTAAGTGGGGTCTTAGGTGTTGGTAGGTGTCAGTAGAAGGAGGCGGGGAAGCAAGAGGCTCTGCCAGATGACTAAGATAAGGTTTCTGTTCACTGCAGGGAAGTGTGGAGAGTAAAAAACCAAAACTGGAAATAGGTGCAACACCCAATCTAGGGTAGGAGCATAAAGGGATTTAAGGATATTTGTCATTTTATAAAGTTTTCATTTATTAACAATTTGTTTATTTGATTGTAGCAATTGGAATGTATTTTAGTCTGAGGAAGGAATACGTGGGTTCCAAAAATGTTCACCTAATTTTTATAAAAAACAAGTGAAACAAGTACAAGTGCTTTTGATCCATTTGGAACTGTGTATCAAATCCTTCAGAAAAATGGAACAAGCATAATTGCCTTTAACTAACCTTAGAAGACTGTGGACGTATATATACGTCCAGAATCTATATACATTCACACACATTCAGTTCTCAAAGGGTTAATCCATTTGGAACTGTGTGATATTATTAATTAAGTAAAATAATTTTGAATCTCAAGGGTAGAGAGTCTGCATTTCTTTATTTGATTATTTGAATTCTCCAACTGGCATACTCTCCCCATCATCATTTTTTCAATTAAGACATAAAAGGGAACCGTGGGAGAATCTAGAACATTATAACTTGCTGTTGTACCATCTTCAGTACGTCACATTGATGGTACAACAGCATGGAACAAGCTTGCACATGCACGTAAGTTAAGTGCCACGTTTCGCGGGGAACGGCCATCAGTAGCGTAGCAAATTCCCAGAGGGCCTGGGTGCAAGGCGATGTTACAGGGCCCCTCCCCAGTTTTGAATAAACATCAAAATTATGATTTGGGCCCCTCAAACCTTGTGGACCTGGGTGCCACTGCACCCCTGCACCCTTGTAGCTACGCCCCTGACGGCCATGGTGGTAAGAAACAGACCCAAAAGCGAGAAACACCAGATAAGGTAAGGGAAATCAATGTCATGTTTTTCCCTACCAAACAGCAGCCATGTTTAAATGTATTTCACAAAAAAGAAAACATTATCTGTGAGATCGGGAGACTGGGACAGATTGTGACTCTTGGGGGAAGGGGCAATGCTGGAAAGTACATTTTTTTTTAATTTTTTTTAAACAAAAAGTAAGCCTCTAGCAGTGAATTCTCAGTGTACTGAGCCCACACACCATAGAAGATAATGTATGGGCATCAGTTAACAACCTCGCTGAATTCACTTCTTGAAGTTACCAGGGCAACAGTAAACCTTTTGAGCTTCGCTCTCGAGGTTTACACAGTTCCCATGGTAACCTCTCCAAGTGAATACAGCATTGTTGTTAACTGATGCCCATACATTATCCTCTATATCTTAAACATAATCATAATTATACAATGGCAAGAAAGAGTCTCAGGCTCTGGTTGGTCAGTGTGGGACTGGACCCGTGGTGTTATCCTGGCATAACACCACGGATCTAGTCCCACCACATAAATGACTGCATTAATAACGTAAAAGAAATCATTCAGCCGTCACCGCGGTCAGCTTCACTGACCACTCACCAGCCCACTTCACTGTGGCCCGCTCCTCTCTTCAACTAAGCAAACACCCATATACAATTAAACAAAACACTCCCCCACCAAATAATGGAGTGCCCCTTCCCCAAAAGTCATGAAACAATCTCCAAATGTACTTCTATCCATTTCCTTTTGTTTTGTTTGCCTGTAGTAAGAAAAACAGACAGTGAGTGATTTTAAAAAACAGCAGCATGCGGCTCCTTTCCCAACACTCATTTGCTCCACCTCGCTCCTCCTCAGTAACATAGAAACATAGAATTTGATGGCAGATAAGGACCGCTTGGCCCACCCAGTCTGCCCATTTCCCTACCTACTGGATAAGCTGCAGATCCTAGTTAACCAGCAGCCTACTTCTTCCTACCCCATCCCTAGAATTGCCTTATGACTGTCCCATGCATGCTTGAATTCCACCACTGTTTTTGACTCCACGACCTCCTCTGGAAGGCCGTTCCATGCATCCACAACCTCTGTGAAAAATACTCTCTTAAATTACCTCTGAGCTGCCCCCATCTTCAAATTGTGCACCCTTGTTCTTGCACACCTCTTTTTGAAAGATGCTACCCTCTTGACTTTGTTGATTCCCTTGAGGTATTTGAAAGTTTCTATCATGTCCCCCCTCTCCCTCCTTTCCTTGAGGCTATACATATTAAGCTCCTTAAGTCTCTTCATATGTCTTCCGGTGCAGACCCTGCACCATTTTAGTTGCCCTCCTCTGGACAGCTTCCATCCTGTCTATGTCTTTGGGTCTCCAGAACTGCACACAGTACTCCAGATGGGGTCTCACCAGCTGTCTGTACAGAGGGATAATAACTTCCTGTTTTCTACTGGTGATGCCTCTCTCTATGCATCCCAGTATCCCCCCAGCCCTCCTTGCTGCCCTCTCACATTGCTTGCCCATCTTTAGGTCATCTGATATGACTACCCCCAGGTCCCTCTCCATTTTTGTTGTTGTTAGTATCTCACCCCCCATTGTGTACTCTTCCCTGGGTTTTGTTTCCCAGGTGCATTGCCTTGCACTTCTTAGCATTGAATCTAAGCTGCTATACATTTGACCATTCCTCTAACCTTCCAAGTCCCTTCTCATCCTTTCCACCCCACCCTGTGCATCAACTCTGTTGCAGATCTTAGTGTCATCTGCAAAGAGGCATATTTTCCTCTTCCAGTCCTTCTGCAATGTCGCTTATAAAGACATTGAGAGGACCGGTCCCACACTGAACCCTGCGGTACCCCACTACTAACCCTCCTTTCTTCTGAGTGGACTCCATTTACTATTACCTCTGTGTCCTATTCTCCAGCCAATTCTTACCCAGGCTGTCATCTTGGGACCCACCCCAGGCTGGCTAACTTGTATATTAATCTTTTGTGTGGACTGTGTCAAATGCCTGCTAAAGTCTAGGTAGGCCATGTCCACAGCCCTCCCTGATCTACTACTTGGTCACCCAGTCAAAGAAATCTATCAGATTCTGTCTGGCATGACCTTCCGCTGTGAATCCATGCTGCCTAGGGTCCTGAGCCCCTCTGGCCTCTAGATACTCGACAATTCGTAACGTCATTTGTTTTCAGTGCTATTTAAAAAACACAGAAAAACATTCTCCCTACCGCCTCCATACATCGTCTCCTCTTCCCTTACGGATTTCGCAGCAGTGGCATCAGGTGGCTGGCAGCACCGAGAATGGGGCCGGAGCTCCAAACTGTGATTAGTGACACTATGATAGGAAATCTCCCACTTTGAAAAACTTGCTTATAAATTTTAACACTGGAGAAAAAAAGCAGAACACATAAGTGTGTGTGTGTGTGTGGGGGGGGGGTTTACAGGAAATAAAAGAAGCCATATGCCACACTGTCAAGCAGATGCAAAATGGAAAAAAATCCAGCCACTGGCCACACAGCCACACCTAGAGGACAAACAGGATAAAGGATCTTCTTTTTAAATAAGTATACTTCCACATACAAAATCAAGAGAAAAACTGTTCTAAAACATATTTATTTTTATTTGTTTTCTTTTACTAAAAGATTATCCATTGTATAATAGTAATAATGCACTCCAGGGTGTGTCGTGCTGGGATACCGCCATGCCTAGAGCATTGGATGCACTCGGCCTGCGTCCTCGTGCCCAACCACCCCAGGTGTGGCATTATCCCAGCACACACACACACACACACACACACACACACACACCCTGTCATGCATTATTCCTTTATTGATGCAGTAGTGTGATCTAAAGTGTTGCAAGATATTATCATTCATTTGGTATGTAGGATGCTATATTTCACAATGTTATAGTAATTTTCTGCAGTACAGTAGCAGGTTTCATGGACAACTGTATTTGCTGCTAGAAATGGCTATGTTTAATATCAGTAGCATCCTGAGAAGGTAAAATAATAACAGCACTTTCCCTCCAGATGGCTACAGTTAAATCTTTCTGCGACTGTTCCACTAACCCCACAAGTTTACCAGCCGCAAACCGAGCAGTCAGATGACTGCTCAGGCAGGCAGTTGATTGGCAATCAATCTCCCTCCCCCTGACTAGAATCCCACACTCTGGAAGTGGTTCATCTTTCTCCTTGAAGACTAAGCAGAAGTATTAATTTAAAATATCTTCATTCTTCTTACCTTTGCTCCATCTGATGATTCTCCCCCATTGTCTTCAACTATTCCTTGATATAGCAGAAGAAAGTTTTGTCCGCTTCCTGTATACCATCTGCTTTTTCAGCTAACCTCTACTTTCACTTTTCTTACCACTCTGTTATCCTCCCTTGCTTTCGCCACATAGAGTTCGCTGTTCCTGTTTGCTGCTCTCCCCGTACTTCCTGAAAGCTGTCTTCTTTATCCTTAGTGCTTCTGCTACTTCCCTTGAGAACCAAAGTGGCATTTTTCTTTCTTTTCCTTTTCCTACCTGCCTCATACAGGAGCTAGTTGTTTCCACAGTTTCCTTCTCTATAAATTCCCATATGTCCTCACCCCCCTCTGCTTCCCTCCCCTCCAAAAGTTTCTTCTGAACTGACTGCCATGACTTTCTGAAATCTGTCCTTCTGAGATGCAGGACCACTGTCCTTCAATTTAAGCACTGAGTTGTGATCACTGGTTCTGAGGCCTCTACCTACATTCCTCATGCTGTGACCACAGGGGATACCAAGTCCGGTACAGCCCCTTCCCTGTGAGGATCCCTAACCCACTGGGTTAGCAGGCACTGTTGCATTACCTCAACCTTCTTTGGATGATGACAGGCCCTTGGAGTGAAGGCATCATTGCATCATGTGTCTTCTGCTTTTACTCCATATATGTTGTGGCCCCATCTTTCCATCTCTTCCTCATATCCCCCTTGCACTGAACCTTGGTTAGGGAGGGCAGGACATTGTGTGAATAACCACGATATTCAAAGCAATGCATGGCTTATCAAAGGAGATATACTGAAGCAGTGGGATCAGCATCACCCTTCTTCTTGAGTCTGAGTGGGCCGCGTTCACAGTTCATGCTAAACTGC
The DNA here is from genome assembly GCA_016271365.2 of Neoceratodus forsteri. NCBI lineage: Eukaryota > Metazoa > Chordata > Ceratodontiformes > Ceratodontidae > Neoceratodus > Neoceratodus forsteri. The sequence continues at coordinate 1,081,859,501 of CM028131.1, read as the reverse complement.
ACTGGCTCAGTAGATTGCAGCATAAACCCCAGTTATCCACATGGTTGCATAAAGCATTGCTCTCGGTGCCATTGGAATGGGCACAGATACACAGCATGTTAGTATAACTCATGTTGTGTTCACTGTCAGACCCCCAGCTGGATGTGATACAAGCATGGGTTCATATTTATTTTCTGTGAGGACCAGGGCACTGAGTGGCAGCATACCCTCACCCAGCTGGGGGTTAAATTCCATCTGTACCTATAATGAATTCAATATCCACACAAATTGTCAGGGCAATTGCTGGTGTTGTAATACAGAGGCAATTAATTCAGTTTATACACACGGAGCAAGATTTGGAACTATTTACAAGGAAAATGCATTTCCACATTCCTGCAACCTTCTTCCCCTCCTGCACCTCTCAACAGACATTCAGACCCAGGTTTTGGCCCCTGGCTAACAGTCCCAGTCATAGGGAGGAGCTACATGGGACAGAGCACAGGCACCTATGGCCTCTGTGGACTTCTATCCCCCAAGGTCTGGATTATGCTCCCCACCAGGTGGCTAGACATAGCCCCAGGAGCAGGCAGCAACTGGGTATTCCCCTCACATCTTCCCACTTTACAGAACCTACACCTTTCTGAGAAGCCTTCTGGTGGCACTGACTGGCACCTAGTTGTTCCTTTTCTGCTCTCCTCTGGGTCCATCTTCTTCATCCTGAGGACCCTATCATGGGGCAAACAGCCTCAGGGTACCTCCTCCCCGCCTATAACCCAGGCTCTGAAGAGCCATCAGGAAATGCCTCCTGAAGAGGCACCTCCCTCAGCCACTGCTCCTCCTTCAAACTCCTGGTTCCAATGGTCTACTGCCAGGGGCAGGTTTGGCCTGTGCTGCTGTAGCAAGCCCCTCTCCTGGAAGTGGTACCAGCTCGGCTCCTGGGTTAACCCTGTGGTTGCTGGCTCTCAAACTGCCTGCACAGCTGTGCAAACACCCCCTAGGATGTGATGCCATAACCTCAATAACACCCATCACAGGATGGGAGGGTATTACACTGTCCCCTGCTTTAAAATTTGCTGTTCTCAGGAAGAATAGTTCGGGGCTCCCATACCCAAAAGGTGGTGCCCAGTAGGTGGAGTCATCCCTGCAACCGCTGATGAGACCAGCCAGGCCAACCCAGGCAACCATATCCGTTCTGAGGAACAAGCTCTACAGTACCTCTCTAAGAAGGGGATTAGTGTCCTCATGAAGGAACACGCTTCCTAACTTCACATTCACACTAACTCCGAGGCCCACCTCTACTCCCAGGGGTCACCACCTAAATCTGCACAGTGGGATAACAGGTGTCCAGAAACTGCCCTACTGCCCTCTGTCTGTGGCTGCTCTGTCCACCCAATATGAAACTCTGTCCTCTTACTGGCAAATCAATTACACATGCCAACTGCTGGCAAAACTAAACATGCACTGTATACTATAACACAATGCATTAACTTTTACACTGGTACAGCATTTACTAGTTGCACCCGATTGTTTGAATAACAGTGAGTTCATACCCTGCAAGTTTTTTAAATATTTTAAACAGCTACAGAACACAGCTCAGTTGTATGTATGTAAACATTTTATTTATACAGAATTTTGCCATTAGGATTCAAATAATCCATATTTACAAGGCAAACCTGTTCGTACAAGGTTCAAATTACAAAATTACAACACACAATAATCATACAATACATATCATTCATACATAGCTAATACATACTGTATATCACTATTACAATTACATGACAACACAAAATAAGAACTCAGTCAATTACAACATCTTATGTATAAAATATCATATGTTAATATTGTGTGTGGAAAATTCATCTATTACATTAACATCTGAAACACAACTCCTGCTTCACTGCTGTTTTATACTCTGTGGTAGATAGTTCTAAGTCTCGAAGAAGGGGGTCCATTCCAACTTGTAGCAACCTTATATTGTAGGGTCATACTACTAAAACTATTTTTTATTTTCGGAATCAAAAAATCTCTAGCTCCTAGTTTCCATAAATTCAATCCGTGATTTGGTTTTTGAGGTTTGTCTACCAAATAGTATTGAGATCTATTTTTGAATAATCCTTGAATTAGATTTAGCCAGATACCCTTAGCCTGCTGATGTAATGAATTCCATCCTAATTTAATATGCATTGTACAATGGTGAGTACTAATATCACATCTCAATACAAACCTTGCTATTTTGTTGTAAAGTACCTCCAAATTTTGTAATCGCTGTTTGGAGGCTTTCATAATCTATTATTGGTAATACTAATTGATTTACTATATTCAATCACATTTCTTTTGTTAGACAATTTGATATACATCTCATTGCTCCGATTTTTGCATTTGTTTTCTTTATTAATTCTGTTACACGTTGTTCAAAACTTAAATGTTGATCAATTTGGATACCAAAATATTTATATACTTGAGCCCGCTCTAAAGTTTTTCCTTGCTGAGTCTTAATAATTATTTTTGGAACAGTTTTATTTTTTTCTCTCTGGGCCAAAGCACATTGTTTGTGTCTTGTTATGATTTATCAGTAGCCCAAGTAATGAGAAAAAAACATGCATAGCCAAAAAATCACCTTGAAGTTTTTGTTCTATTTCTCCTGGATCTTTACCTGCCGCTATCAAGACTGTATCATCTGCATAAAGTCTCACTTGCGAGTATTTTATAATTTTTGGTAAATCATTCAAATAGACTAGGAACAGGAGGGGACCCAGGATTGATCCCTGGGTACCCTGTTGTCACAGAGCCCAAACTAGACTTCTGACCATTTAACATTACAAATTGAGAGCTGCTATCCAAGTACGACCTAAACCATTTACAGGATTCTTCCTCCACTCCCATTTGTTCCAATTTCTTTATTAGAAGACAGTGATTCACCAGATTAAATGCCTTTGATAGATCCACGTATACTGCACCCACGGACTTTGCCTCCTCTAATGGGGTGGTATTAAATCTAAGAAGTCTGTGAGTGCAGTAGCTGTGGGCCTACCCTGACTAAAAACTGATTGAACTGGAGTTATTTTTTGATATTTTTCAAGATATTCCATTAATTGACCATGAACAAGCTTTTCCAAAATCTTAGAAACTGTTGATAACAATGCTATCGGCCGATAATTTGAAGCGGCTGTGGAATCTACCCCCTTATTGATTGGGATAACTTTAGCCTGCTTCCAAATTAATGGAAACAGACCCTCTGTAAGACTCCAATTGAAGATGTTTCTCAAGATTGGTGATAATTCTTGGGCAGCTTTCTTTAAAAGTCTATTCTCAATCTTATCAGGGCCACTAGCCTTGTTGGTCTTTAATTTGTTTATTATTTTTTGTACCTCTAGGTTTGTCACTGTTTTTAAATCTAAACTTTGGTATACAATTGTCCTGAAGACTTCCAAAATCTGAATTATGATCCACATACTGTACATATTTTGGTTTAGTTACAGTTCCCAAGTTCAAATCAGGGAGTTTAATAAAATAACTATTCGATAGCTCTGCAGCACTGTCTGCCCCAAATACAATTCCATTTTGACTAAGTTTTATCTCTGTTTGATTTCTAACAGGATTTGTAAGATTTTTTATTAAGGACCAGTATGTTCTTGGATCTGTTGTTTCCTTAATCCTTTGTTTAAAATAAAGTGCTTTAGATTTTCTTATTTCCTGAACCTCTTGTTTTTTTTTAAACTATCCCATACTTCAGGTTTCAATGTTTTATTAGCTTTTTCCAAAGCTGATTTTTTGGCCTTTGTAATAGTTCAGAAAAAAATTCCAAGATTTTCTGTACCAGCCCTGGCAGGTATTTTCTTTCATCCTCTGGACAGCTTGCTGCTTGGCCTCGTGACCTCAGCCAATATGTTGGTTCCCCTTCTAATGAACCTGTAACAAAAATATAGCACATATACCAAAACAACAGGTGTGGCAGTCATTCCAGTGTATAAGTAAACTAATTATTTAACAAATAGAACCAATTTTTGGTTAACACAGCAAAACTTTAAAACAGTATGTCCCGTTGTCCCTCCCAACACTAGACAGTGTAAAACCCCATATTTCCTTTGGAGGGTCAGGCTGGTGTAAAATAGGTCTGCCCAAACTCATTGCCTTTGCACTGAGTTCTATGGAACATCCAAGGGGGTCCACATCCTATGGCTTCCATATACTGGCATACTCATGGAAATTAGGCAACGTTTGTAAAAATACTAAATGGCATTTGATATACAGCACGGATTATAGTTCCATACATAGGGACAATTGTAAGGCCGGGGCTGTGATGTGTCCTTATCTCACTTTAGCACCAGCAAGATCGCGATTGGACTGGCATGCCATGATTGAAAATCCTGGCTGCACCGGGTGCTTCACGATTTTTACAAGCGGTGAGCTGACTAAAATATTAATTTTATAGGGTGACTGCAGGGGGAATCTGTGCAGTGAAGCCCCAATCTGTGAAGTGGTCAGGGCTTCACTTAAACTAGTAGTTCTCCTTTAATACCCCTAACTCCCAGCCTACCCTCCCTCGTAATGAACTTATAGCTATGGTAACAGGGAATGCTACATCATTACTCATTGTCTTTGTGTCAACAGGATAGTCCCCAAGCTCAAGCCTTAAGGTCTGAGATATTGTCTAAGGGCCACTAGAAGGTTCACACTCCTACTACTGCTACTGTCTGGCATTGTACACCCTAAGCCTGGCCCTGTACCCAATTTTGGACCAGGTCCCAGCTACTTAGAGAAACATAACATTGTCTCTTTAAATATTGGTAATCTCCTGTCCAATTCACTCAGTTTGAAGCCTGGGTAGGGTTAGTGTAGCCTGACATTATACAGATATCTCACTGAAACAAGGCTTACACCTACAATATTTGATACTGCCATTTTCCTGCCAGGATTTAATATCTTTAGAGAGGATCCCCTAGGCAAGAAAGGAAAGTGCGGCCTAGTTTACTTAAGGTCTGCCTTCCAAGATTCTAAAGTAGAATTTAATGGTCTGGGTTAAAACTGTGAATGCCTGGCTGTTAAACTTCTTTTGGGAAGAGGTCATAAATCATTTGCCCTCATGACAACTTATGTCCCTCCAGGTAAGCAGCAAAAAGGCCTAGAGTCTTTCTCATGCTACTTCCAAGAAATAAACCAGAACCAAGAAACCATTGTTGGTGGTGAAACAGTATGGGCCACAGAGATACATTTGCTAGCCTATTCCTTTCCCAAACAGTCTCTGAAAGTTCAAGAACCAATTATAAAACAGGCTTCTCAAAGCTAATAGACTGGGTATTAGCCATCCATCCAGACAGAATCAAAGACGTCAGGATTCTTCCCAATGCCATAAGCGACCACTCACTAGTGCAAGGCTCGTAGGCAGTTAAACAGCCAGAGCCCCCTCCCTGATTTACCATTAATGAAGTCCTTAAGAAAGCTAAGGTGTCTGTCTTTAAATCACACTTGGCACTAATTAACTGGAGTTACTGGGACAGCATTTCTGACACTGATTTAATTATTACAGAATTTAACAAAGTCTGTGACAAATTTGCCCCTCTAAAAAAATGAAAAGTGAGAGGTACTCCACAGGATGGATCTCTGCAAAATTACTGGCCCTAATGACAGAGAGGGGCAATCTGTGGGCCCTGGCCAGAGAATCAGGGTCCCCAGTGCACCTCCAAAAATACAGGGAAGCTGGTGACAAATGCACCAAGAGGATCAGATTGGAAAACTTTGAATACTGCAAGGCCCAACAAACCCCAAAATGGAGTAATCGCAAAAGGTTTGGGGAAAATGTTTCTGAGCTCCTGAGTAAGGAAGGAAAAAAGTCACCTAAAATTCTCAGAATAAGTAGGAAGGAGATATTAGATCCAATTGAGATCACCAACTGTTTTAACATAGCCTTCATGATCATTCTTAAGCTCCTACATTCAAACTGACCTTGCTTAACAGCCCAGTGATGGCTCTGGTGTTGACACGAACCAACTTGTGGATCAGGACCCAGGTTGCTCCTAAGTTTTATTTCTGGCTCATCTCAGCAGGAGATACCCTAAAATACATAAAAATGGTTCTAGGCAAAATCAGGGTGGGGGGGGGGTGATACACTCAACATTAAGCTACTAGCTGTTACTCTGAAGGAACTTTTATACTCCATAACTCAAATTTTAAACTCTTCCCTGCATTACTCTTAGTCACCAGTGAAATCTGTAATACTGTTTACTTTTTGCTGTCTAAGCTTGCTCCATTTGTTATGCCCTGCATTGTCTGAACATCCTTTGTCCTTAGTCCTGTGTAAACCTTGTCTTTTGTCTGCATATTTAATGTAATCTCCCAGGTTGCACCTGAAAATAGGCATATCTTTGTCTAGTGTGCTTATTTGATCAACAAAAGCTAAATATATAAATAAATGAATGAATAAATGAATGGAAATCCGTTCTAGTCACGTCCATATTCAAGAGGGGATCACTCCTGCCTTCCAAACTACAAGATCTCAATCCTCTCCAGTCTACTTAAGGCTCTTGAGAGAATTGTCTGACCAACGTATCACCTTCCAGGAAGCTTACTATATACAGTGTGCCCAGCAGCATGGATTTAAGAAGCAGTATAGCACCAATAATACTTATTGAGTATACCAACTACCTATATTCATCAGGTACTTGACAGCAGTGACAAGGTTTGGCCATCTATACTAACCTGATTAAGGCCTTTGACCATGTAAACCACAAGCTACAGCTTAGCAAGCTTCATAACTTGGGTCTGTCACTGGACACTGGGCCTGATTCTAGAGCTATCTGTGTAATCGCTCACAGTGAGTGAAGATAGAGCACTCATTCTCTGATGAATGGGATGTTTCAACTGGTGTGCCTCAAAGCTTTATTCTAGGCCCCCCACCTATTTGGCCTTTTTATCAACTGACTGCCGGATGCATGCCAGTCTGCCATGGTACTACTGTATGCTGACAATGTCGATGATACTAAAAATTCTGGCATCTGCAAATTAACTTCTGACATTTAGCGCAATTTTAAATCTGTTGAAGACTGGTTCTCTGACATCAAATTGGTCCTCAACTGCAAAAAATCTAAAACAATGCTCTTCACCTGCTCACAACTGAAAAAAGCATCCCCCCAACATTTTTAATATCAAGATACTAAAACTAGAGCAGGTGGAAGTTTTTAAATACCTTGGGGTAATACTTGATGATACCCTATCTTTCGTCCCTCTTGTGGACAACCTGGTACTGATGGTTAACAGGACACTGGGTGCCTTCTACAGGAACCACACTAACCTCATGGCAGAAGCCAGATGTCTAACTGTATCTGGTTCTATACTGTAACTAATAGGTTACAAACTCACCATCTACTCACTGCAAACAACTCCATGTTTAACATAATTCGTGTGATCCATAATAAGGCCTGTTGATTTGTGCATGGGGCTGACAACTGTACCCACAGCTGCTCCTTATATGCATACACAAACTGGTCCAACTAGCAAGCAGAGAAAAAAAGTATCAGATCTGCTTGCTACCAAAAAGTCACTGCTTGGACGTGTACCTCACTGTGTTAAGAAACTGCTTCTACTATGTTGCTAACCAAGACAATACCAGTAGCATGTCTAAGAAAGCACTAGAGGTGCCATTCCGGAAAACAAAACCGAGTCAATGCTCCTTTGCTGTAAGGGCTGCTGGTTGGATAAATTAACTGCTGGACTTACTGTTTAGTCTCCACGGTCTTGCACATTTCAAAAGATCTCTGCAGTCATCTTTGTTTTTATAATGCTGTTATAACTGCACATAAAAAAAAATGGAGCACGCGCCAGCTACAGGTTTAGAAGTTTATTAAGCAGCAGGAGCCATTGCAGTGATGCAGAAAACCACTGTGTAGCACCCTACATATGGGACTTCATTTATATGTTGTCTTGCACCTGCGCAAGAAACACGCTGCAGTAACTTCGGAATAGCAGGCTTTGGAGCGCGGTCCTGTTGCTAGCCTGTGGCACCACTGCTTTGGGGCTGGGCCCATGGCATGAATTAGATTGTATGCTGTCTATGACAGCAGTGCAAAAGTGTGCCCATCACCTTGAAAGGTTTTAGCTGCTGCAATGAGGGAGCTCCACTTCATTGCAGGGTGTGGCTTTCCTGGTGTAAGTTTCAGTGTGACATGGCGGCGGCTGTGCCATCCACCTTGCACAGTCCCCAGAAAAGTTGACTTGGGGGGATGTCCAAATTCCCCTGTCAGCATCATCATGCCCCCCTCCCCAGTTCATCTACTGACGCAGGAGCCCAATCCCTGATGGCATCATCCCCCCTCCAACATATTTTTTATTTGCCGATGGGGTGCCCAATCCCCGTCAGCTACAGTCCTCCCTCAAAAAAAAAACACAGGTGACATCCCCCCTCCCCAGTTCATTTGCCGATGGGGGAGCCCAATTCCTGTCAGCATCATCCCCCCAACAGTCTTTTTTATTTGCCGATGGGGTGCCCAATCCCCATCGGCTCCAAGCCCCCCCAAAAACACGCAGGTGACATGCCAGGAGCCCACCCCAGCATGTCAAAGGTACCGTAAAACAAAAATATTCCTGTGATGTTTTCTTTCCAATATAAAGTAGAAAACTGTCCCTTGCAATCTGCAGCCCCCAACCTGTGCCCACCCACTGCTACCCTACCTCTCCACACACCCCCCTCACCCCATACTTACCTCCGGAGCCCGATGTGATGATCTTCTGTGGACCGGGAACACGTCTGCATGCTTCAAAGCCGACCGCAAGCTGAAGAAATTCCGGTAAGCTGTATAATAGCATAAATAGGGGTTTTTCAACTTTGATGCATATCTCGGGCATTTTTTTGAATTTTGCTACCAAATTTTCAACATGGGGTATTGGGAACCCTCCTCATGAATTCAGTTACTGTCATGGTGTTATTCGGTTCTGAAAGATGATTTTGCGGTCACTGAGCGGAATCACCCTTCGGGGTTGATTAACAAAACGACAGTGCCACTGTTCATGATGTGGCCTCTCAAAAAGCCTATGTTGCAAATTTGGTGAAAAAAATAAAAAAAATGACTGTTTTACCAGCGTGTGTTGTGCAGTTTCCACGCACGCTCGTAACTTCGCGAATCTGTAATATTTTCACTCCAGATTTTCAACATTGGCATTTTTCCACACCTCTTTAAGAACAGTGCAGCTGTCATTTTTCACATCCTGGCCAAAATGTGTTTTCACGCTACCGGAGCAGAATAGCGTGGTCGCTGTAGGAAATCAGTGTTCGGGACAGAGTAAGAAAATCACAGTGACACTGTTCATGAGCAGAGGTCCTAAAATGCCTATGTTGATAATATGGTGCTGAAATTCCATTAAATGACTGTGTTATGAGTGTGCATTGCGTAGTTTCCAAGCACGCTCATAACTTCGCAAATCTGTAATATTTTCACTCCAGATTTTCAACATTGCCATTTTTCCACACCTCCTTATGAACAGTACAGCTGTCATTTTTCACATCCTGGCAAATGTTTACTGTTGATCTTAATAATGTTAGAGCTATTTTTGGACAGGCAAACTATTAAATCATTGAATTAACTTGATAGAAACATTCTTTAACACTAAATATAAGAGACCCACTATTTGTAGATGTATTATTCTTTAAAATAATAAAGTGCTACATATTCTGGCCATTTGCTCACAGGTTCACAGGTTCACAGGGTGGATTCAGGTCAGCATGCTATGAAAGCCATGTATTGGACCTGCTACTATTTAGTGGGCAGTTTCCATTTGTTTTGTCCATATCCTTACCTAAAGGTTTTAAAAACTGTTATACTGTAATGGGTGCTGTACTGGTAGGCCTTGGGGTTCTTCACTCCAAGTGGTGGATGTAACTGTCTGCTACCAGCAGCACTCTCAGCAGATGATATGGCAAGGGGCCACTGAAGATTCGAATGGGGTGGGTGGGTGGATGGAATCACCCAACAAGGAGCAGCAGGAGTCACGCACAGAGTTCCAGTGAAACAAAGTTGTTCATTAGACAAGAGGGGAAGGAGGACATGATCATACAGGAAAATACCAACAGTAAAGACAACAGGGAGTATGGACAGCATAGTTATCTAAACAGTAATCACACGTAACATAAACTCTAAATGTATTATAAGCTCTGAATATTCTACAAATAGCTCTACAGGCTATGTCAGTACTATACAAGCTGTAACAGCTATGCTGTAAGAGCATCCTATTTCTATTCCCTGTAAGAGGGCGACTCTATAACAAAGTGATCAATTGACTGTAACAGCTACGCTGTAAGAACATCCTATTTCTAACCTCTATTCAGAACTTTCGAAGTCAATCCCAAGGTGCACGTCTAGCAATTACCTGGAGTACTCCACCCTATCACTCTACATACTTTAGGAAGAGTCTATATGTATGGCAGATAACAGTCCATGCTCATTCGGATTTTCTCTGTTGTTGAGAAGAAAATGCAAAGCAACTCCACTAGCTGTCCAGTGCAATGCTGAGAACCCTTTTGGAAACTAGGGAATGCTGAAAGGATTTTAACAGACCATGAGTTCTCGGCCACCACCTCTCTAGGGTTGCCGGAATACAAGCACAGGATCAAGGTTTCTTTAGCTAAGAACCCACTGAGGACACCAGTATGGGAACACACAAAATCCGTCTGCAGTCTGCTTCTGGACTTCCCAGAAAGGGGAAATGATGCAAACCACCTGGCCACAGTCTGCTTCTGGACTGCCAGGTGAAGGATTCGATGCAAACCACCCAGCCACAGTCCGCTTCTGGACTGCCAGGTGAAGGATTATGAAGAAGACCACCTTGCCACAGCCCACTTCTGGACTGCTGCAGAGGAACTAATATCATAACTGGACATCAGAAAAAGTACAGGTGCTGACTCCCTTGACCCCTACTTTTTAAAAATTGCCATACAAGTATTAGCAGTGCCAATAACACACCTATTTAACCTCTCATTACAACTAGGAACTATCCCATCAATCTGGAAAACCGCTCAAGTTATTCCACTATTGAAAACAAGGGACCCCTCAGACCTCAACAGCTACAGACTGATTTCCATTCTCCCTCTGCTGTCCAAACTGCTGAAAAAAATCGTGAGCACCCAACTGAGAGGATACCTTGAAGCGGCTAATCTTTTAAATCCAGCGCAATCTGGATTTAGAGCCAAACACAGTACCATCACAGCCCTTGCAAAAGTAACCAATGATTGGCAACTCAAACTGGATAAAAAAAAATTGTGTCTGTGCTGTATTTTTAGACCTGAGTAAAGCCTTTGATACGGTCAACCACAAACTGTTCCTCTCCTCCCTGAAATCCACAGGACTCGACTCAAACTCCCTTAGATGGTTTAACAACTATCTCACGGGAAGAACCCAGCAGGTGAAGGCCGAAGGAGATCTATCCCCACTCAAATTACTACAAAGAAGAGTATCCCAAGGATCTATCCTCGGCCCAATCCTCTTTGCCATCTATATCAATAGCATCGACATTAACCTTACCAAAGCCACTGTACACCTGTTTGCCGATGATACAGTACTGTATGTCAGCCACCCTTCTCCTGTAACAGCATGCATAGAACTACAAGCGGAATTCAACCTATTGCAACATCAACTACTGGGAAAAAACTTCTGCTAAATGCAAAAAAAATGAAGGCAATGTATTTCTCTCCCCAAACACAAGCAGGGTACTCCATCCCAACCAATCTCCCTCACATATCCACTGTTCTTGGTGAAAACCTTGAATATGTCACAAAATTCAAATACCTGGGTGTCTGGCTAGACAGCAGACTCAACTACATAGAACACTTGGAAGAATTGCTAAAAAACTTCGACAGAGACTTGGACTCTATTACAGAATAAAGCATTTTCTCACAGCGAATCTAAAAGAAGATGGTCAGGCCACATTTCTCTCAGTAATCGACTGTGCTGACTTCTTATATGGTTGTTGCCCCATCTCATATCTGAATAAACTGGATACACTCTACTGTAGAGCCCTGAGGTTTATCACAGAACTACCTCTCAGCGCTCATCACTGTTTGCTCTATGCTGCAGTTGGATGGACCTCACTCCAATTTAGAAGAGACAGAAATGCCACACTAAGGATTTACAGAGCCATAACTCAGATATTACCAAAATATGTCTCAGATTGCTTCATAAAAGCCTCGTCAAGTAAATATGCCCTAAGAAGTCACAATTTCATCATGCTTAAAGTGCCCAAATTCAACTCTCGCTATGGTAGATCTGCCATTAGCTATGTGTTATCTTCCTTGCGGAACATGATGCAGAAGATAGTGAAAGTGAACAAACCCATATCAATTGCATCCTTCAAATCTCTGCACTCTAGGCTTATCAAAGAAAAATGTAATTGTTTCCGCCAACAGTAGAGTAATCTAATCTATCCTCTCCTCCCCAATTAGCTGACTCATCTGTGAGCTACCACCATTCCATAGGTAAGTCACCTTCACAGTCCTCACATTTCTCCTTCCATCCACTTCTTCATTCTTTATTATACATCACTGCTCTATGCCCCCTGTTAATCCTTACCCCAGTACCAGCCTTCTTCCTCCTTCCTCCTCCCTCACTACCCACTTACACCCCACCCTCTCTCCTTCTCCTTACCCCTGCCTATAGCCACCTTTAAGGCCATAATTCATCTATCTCCTCTGCCACCTGTCCTTCTTGTAATACCCTACATACCTCTCCTCATAGAAACACCTTAGCAGCTGACCAGACCTCACATCATCCTCTTTCCCAAATCTCCAACAAATCCCCTGATATCTTACACTTTAAATCTTAATACCCATACATTCTCTCTTCTACCAATTAAACGAGCTGTCTATTCCATAATCTATGTAAATATATAAATTGGTGTTAATTGCTTCTTGGCCCATCTTTTTTTGTGTTGTATTTTACCTATGTACTATTACCCTTGAAGCTATTGTATATTCTGAGTATGATGTTCCTCAAAGTGTGTGTACATTGAATTGTACTATGTCCTTATGTAAACTGAACCTTGACCTTACCAGCTCCATCTTGCAAATGAACTATGCTCAACGATGTTCGGCTGGATAAATAAAGATTTGATTGATTGATTGACTGAAGATGAAGAATAAGATCACCCTGCCAAAGCCCACTTCTGGACTGCTGGATGAGGAGGATGAAGCAGACTCCACTGGATACAGAAGTCTGGATAAGGAAGTCTCTGGACGTCGGAGTGTGATGGTCTTCATACTGGAGTTCATACTGGAAGAATAAGAAAATCAGAAGGCATAGCCCATATAGATTTTCTTCACAATTCAGGCACCACTTCATGAAGGTAATTGTCCAATCTCTGTTTAAAAAGATCCAGACTTTCTGCCACTACCACCTTCTGGGGCAGTCCATTCCATATTCATATTGCTCTACACTTAAAACACATCCTTCTTTGTTCAGTCCTGCTTAATTCCTCACTCAGTTGCCTATCTATCATGCCTTCTCAATTGGTAGGTCTTTTCTTTAAACACCATTCCCAACTCTGTTCTAATATCCTCATCCTTCAGGGATTTATATAAAATCAATAAATTCCCCTTACCCTTCTACTCTCCAATGACCACAATCCCAGTCTTTCCAATCTGGCCTCATATGGCTCACCCTCACACCCAAATCAATCTAGTAAGAGATCTCTGTGGTCTTTCCATTAGTTTAATATCCTCACCAATAATGGACCAACCACGGTGGGCAAGAATCCAATACTGGCCTCACCAAAGATCTGTACAATGGCATTAACACCTCTCTGCACCTTGATTGAAAACCTCTCCCAATACAACCAACAATCTGCATTGCTCTGTTTGATGATTGTCTACTATTAACTTCATTTCTTAAATCATTTTGGACATAAATGCTCAGATTTTTCTCACATTCTGACACCTAAGCTTCAGATCATACATATAGTAGATCTGTTTAATATTTGTCTGCAAATGCTGATTATACATTTATCCTTATTAAAGGTTATCCCATTCTTTCTTGCCCAATCTGCAATATACATAAAATCCTGTCCAAATATAAGTCTCTCATTGAACGTATCCACTACTGCTCCAATTTTAACATCGTCAGCAAATTTAATTAATTTATTATTACTAGATAGTTTCAGATCGCTTATGAATATACAGAACAACAGTGGGCCAAGTACCGACCCCTGGGGAACTCCACTCCATACTCCATTTGGTTCAGACAGGTATCCTGTATCTTTACCTGCTGTTGTCTGTTTTCAGCCACTGTTCTACCCATCTTACAACGTTCTTATCTATTTCCATATCAATAAGTTTTCTACTGTTTTATAATGTGGAACTGTATTGATTGCTCAACTAAAGTCAAACATTACCACGTTCATTTTTTCCATCATCAGTACATTTGCTGACAAACTCATAAAGGTCAATAAAGATACCCCTCTTTAACATACTTTCATAAATAGCATCACTCAGTGCCCCTTCAATAATCTTCATCACCACTGACGTCAAACTAACTGGTCGATAATTCTCTGCATCACTCCTTTTCCCTTTCTTATATATTGGCACTACATGTGCCAACCTCCACCCCTCAGTCACCACACCATCGCTTAAATATTTTTGTCCCAATTTAGTAATAATAGGTATCAACACATCTCCCAACTCCTTCAAGAAGTGTGGGTAAATGCCATCTGGTCCTGCTGCCCCATCCAACTTCACTCTCCTTACTCTTTTTGCCACCCTTTCTTCAGTTATAATAATTTGAGGATCCTGATTACATGTCCCTATATTACACTGATCCATGTCAACATTATTTTTCCTAAACACAGCCCCAAAACATCTGCCAGTTTCATTGGCCATATCCATAGGCTCAGATGTAATGACTCCATCAATGTTCAAAGGTCCCACTGTGCCCCTACTTCCCTTACCACTATTCACATAAGCAAAAAAAGCTTTTTTTATCTTTATTTACAGCTAATCTAAATTCAAAACGTTTCTTAGCATTTCTTATTTCAATCTTTAATCTCCTCAGGACTTTCTTTTAACCATATTTAGACATTTCTGACCCATTAGTCTTCATTTTATTAAACATTATTTTATTTTTCTGCACATTTTCAATATTTTTCTATTCAGCTATGGTGGCTTTTTGCCCTAAAATTATAAGCCTTTCTACAGGGATGTGAGTTTTTTCAATTTATTTAGTACATCTAAGAAATAATTCCAAGCCTCTTCCATATCTAAACCTTCTAGACCACTTTCCCAGTTCATTCTTGCCAATTCATTTCTTATAGCTCTATAATTCCCTTTATTATATAAATATTGCACTGTATCTCCCTTAACTGGTTTAAGTGCTCAATCCATCACAAACATAATGGATTTATGGTCACTATTACCTAATTGAGGTTGAATGCTAACATTCTGCATTACCTCAGGAATATTGGTCAGTATAACATCTAAAATATTATTATCTTTTGTAGCCTCTCTTACGCATTGTTTAACTCCCCCGCCATCAGTTCCTCATGGACTCTACATGCTAAATTATTGCCAAGCTAGGTTTCTTTCCCACTCAAAATAATATTTGTTGTCTCTGCCTGGTTTATAATATCTTTAATATAGGCCTCAGTTTCTCCCATACCAACGTCAGGTGCCCTATAAAAAATGGAGATTCTGCATTTTTATAACCTTACTAACAGCTCAATAGTTACTATTTCAATTCCCTTTAAGTTGTTACATTGTTCTATTTCCTACCTCTATTCCTTCTCTAATAAAAAGAGCCACACCACCTCTTATTTTCTCTTCTCTGTTTTTTTAAAGAGAATATATATATATATATATATATATATATATATATATATATATTTAAAGTCTTCTGGGATCCAAGGCCAGATGAGCCAAGGCACACATAAAACAACAGACCTTGCGTCGAAATGCGACAAAGTTTGGGGTTCCAAGGCTGGACAAGCCAAGGGCACACTTAAAACAACAGAGTGTCACTAGGAGAACTGGAACTGATGATTTGGATGGTACTCTGATGCAGATGTCAAAACAAGAAAATGGACAGCAGATTCTGCACCGGGCCAAGCTGTACTTGGGGAACTGTCAGAGGAGAACAATAAACAGGGCGATGCAACTTGAGATGACTGCAGCACAGTTCTCTATGGAGTTGCTGTTGGCTGCTTCTGGGACACACTAGAAGATGATTCCTGAAGAACTGATGAAGATTGATAGGGATACACATGGGTTAAATGACTGGAGATTGCTGAAGACTGATTCAGGTACTTTCCCAGCACTGAAATGCTGGAACAAAGCAATGCAAAGACAGTTCTGGCACTTAACACTGTTTGTAGGGTGCATAGCAATCCAAAAAAATGTTATTTATTAATTTTGGTAACTGGGTAGACCCACTGGGCCCCGGAAGTCCCTTTTTCAGGGGCAACCCGGGTGAAACATTACATATTATGGACAATTCAGTTATACAGACGCAGAACATTACCTTGATTACAGTAATTATTGTACATATACAAGGTATTCAGAGGTATATATGGTTATACAAGATATTCAGAGGTATATACAGTTATTCACAGTAATACAATATAAGTAACTATTTAGGAGTTGGGAGAGGAGGAGGGAGGGTGTGTAGGGGGTTGGGGGAGGGAGCCTGAGGAAGGATTTCCAATCTAAGGTTGGGCGGGGGGGGTATCAGGTGCCCTGGCAGAGGCATTGGCTAGGTGTGAACAAGTGGGCCTTGAGTCTAGTGTGGAAAGTATTTGTAGATGGGGCTTCCTGCACCATGGGATGAAGTTTGTTCCACAGTAGAGGGACCGTGTAAGAGAAGGACTTTTCACCAGCCTTAGTCCTTAGCCTGGGTATATTGCAAAGGGTTCTCAAGGAAGTCCGGAGGTTCTGTGGGTTGTGCTTGGGGGCAATGAGCCCAGCGAGACTGGGAGGAGGGGATGGACCCATGAGCTTGCGTGCTAGGATGAGTAGCTGGTACTGGAGCTGAGCTTCAAGAGAGGGCCATTTTAGCATTGCTTGGGTGCACAGTGGTGGCTTCTGGAGTGCACCTGCATGGCGAATCGAGCCACCTTGTTGTACAAGACTTGCAGTCTGGTGGTCTCTAGCTTGTCTAAGCTGTGCATGACAGGGAATGTATATGTGAGTGGTAAGAGCACGCTTTGGGTGATCAAGATCCGAGATTGGGGATCAGCTGGTCCTTGAGGCGGTAAAGGAACCAAGTTTGTTATAGATGGTTTTGGCCACTTGGTTGACGTGGTTTTTTTTAAGGTAAAGCTTTGGTCGATTGTGAGGCCTAGGTATTTGAGGGAGTTCACGACTTCAGTCCCATTGCCAGAGGCCGAGGTAAGCTGGAGTGCTTGTGTGCTGTCTTGGCCAAGGGATCTTGGTCCAAACAGCATGGCCTTGGTTTTGGCAGTGTTTAGGACCATTTTGTTCTCTATCAGCCAGTTTTCCAGCACTGTTAAGTCAGATTGGAGGAGGTGGCCGAGGTCAGCCAAGTCATCTAGGGAGCAGTAGATGACTGTATCATCAGCATACTGTACCACCAAGATGCCTCCACAATTCTCTGTTAACTCGTTAATGAACAGGAGGGCCCAGTATTGACCCCTGTGGTACTCCCTCTTAGTGAGAGTGGGTCCAATACCGCATTCCTCCACATAACTGTTTGTGTACACCTTGTCAGGTAGCTCTCAAACCATTTCAGAGCATGGGAATTGAGGCCTAGCCTGCTCAACTTCGTCAGTAGGAGTTTATGGTCAACCAGGTGGAACGCCTTGGAGAGGTCAATGAAGACTGCTCCCATGGGTACTCCTTGGTCAATAGCAGTGAGAACATTGGCCAATAATTTGGTCAGAGCTGTGTCTGTGCCATGGTTTGTTCTGCAGCCGTGCTGTGAGGGAGCGAGAAGCTGATGAGAGTCGAGATAGTCCCTAATCTGGCCGTAAACAAGTTTTTCCTGTATTTTCACCAGTATACACAGCAGGGAGATGGGCTGGTAGTTGCCAATAAGTTGCTAAGGGCCTCCCTTATGGATTGGGACTACATGTTACAGTTCCTACTGTAGTGGTCAGCTGCACAGTCTGAATGTCCAGACCACAGTAAATAAACATGCGCTGCACTATCCTGGGTGAACCCTAGCTTTCAGTGAACCTAACTAACAAGGGGACCCTTTTAGCTAAATCGGGTTCTCCTGTTACTGTGGATATATTCCAGTTGGGAATAGGCTATCTGGAATGCTATAGTCTCTGAGGTCTGATCAGGCTCCCTTTAACACTTGTGGGCATATGTAGCTAGCTAGGGTTTCTTGACATCTGAGGTTGATTATGCTGCTGGGCCCTATAACACCTGTAGGCCTAAATGGCTAGCTATGGGTCCTGGACCTTGTGTTGCCCATTTAAGTGGCTGTGGGCCTACTTGCCCTTTATGACCTGGGCCAAGTCACCCTTTTTACCAACAGTGGGCCTAACTTGCCCCTTACAGTAGTGGGCTTATGGCAGGACCCAACAACTTGGCCTATATGGCTGGCCCTTTAACACTTGGGCCTGTATGGCGGGCCCCTTTAAATCTCTCTAGGCTTTTGCTGCTCCTTGAAAACCTTTGGGCCTACATTGCCCTCTTAAGTACCTGGGGCCTGATGTTGTCACTTTAAATCTTTAGGCCTGACCAGGACTTGGCTGTCAATCACTCTCGGGTGCCCCTCATAAATATTCAAAAGTTTCCCCTATGGGCCTATGGCAGGCCCCTCCGTGTGGGCATTGCTGTGCCTGGAATAAATATTTAAATTAGCCCTCTGGCCCACCCCACGGCTTTTGGCCATCTTTTTTGAAGTGCCTTCTGCACTTAAACAATTATTTTATTTTTATTTAACTCATTTATACCACAAGAGCTCTTTGAGACTTCCACCACTTGTGCCCTGTATACTCTTAGCACTGCATCCTGGGCCTTTCTAAGCCAAATCAAGCCATAATCAGCATGCCACAAACAAATGTGACTACCTCTTGAACCGTAAGTGCTACACACAAAGTGTAAGTGGCAAAGTTGTTTAGCACAAAGTTACCTTTCCAATGGTGCTATGCAATCAGTTGAAATCGATTTAGTTTTTATTTTATACTAGCTGAAATACCAAACAACTGATTTTTTTCTGATTTTTTTCAAGTTGCTTAGGTGAGGCTTGAGAGACAAATGTCAGCCATGCACACCATACCTTAAACAAATGCAAATAACTCCTAAAGTATACATGATAGACAGAAAGTATCAGTGGCAAATTGTTCAGCACAAAATAGCCTTTCTAATGGTGCTATACAATCCATTGTAATCCATTTAGTTTTTAACTTATAGTAGCTTGATACCAAACAACTGTTTTTTTTCAGATTTATTCAAGGTGCTTACGTGAGGCTTGAGAGACAAATGTTAGCCATGTACACCATACCTTAAACAAATATGAATAGCTCCTAAAGTATACATGATAGACACAAAGTATCTGCAGCAAAATTGTTCAGAGTAAAATTACCTTTCTAACGGTGCTGTGCATTCAGTTCTATGCAATTCGGTCTGTTTAATAGTTAGGTAAAAACTGCTGACTTCCTCAGATGTTTCTAGGCCTGAGTGAAAGTCAGTTGAGTACGTCTACAGGCGTTATTGTCCTGAGTGGCTATGCTTTCAGACGCCACCTACAGATGTCTCTAGGCCTGAATGAGTTAATAAAAAAACTCTCTGGTGGTTAGCACCTGTCCCATGGTGCTGCCGCCGACTCACCGCCCTGACCTGGGGAGAAGCAAGCTGCTGTGGGAGGTGGGAGGCTTGCTCACAGAGGGAGGGACATTTCTGCAGGCAGGACTTGGGTGACTGAGGGCCTTGCAATGCCTGACGCTCCCTCTGAACTGACGCTCACTCTGAGATGCAGCCCCACTTGTCGGCACCACTGACGAGGGACTGAAACTTTACTTTCAATAAATAAAATAATAAAACAGGGCATCAAGCCCTTACGATGAGGAGTGGCATCCAATGGCACTACGGATCACACACAACATCAGGCAGGCAGTCTTCAGTGACTGGAGACAGCGGAGACATGCAGGGAAGCCCTCAGGGACAGCTTCAATCCACTAGGTAAGCTTTTCTCATCCCTCCACACTTCTTGCATCCTCTCTTCTCCATAGCCACCAGGATCTCCCTAACATAACAACTTTCAATTTTTGAACAGCAACACTCTGGATTCTGGTTCTGGAATGCTGTGCATGTGCAGCTCAGCACAGCATTCTATCTTGAGGCACATTGTTTACTTTTGACACGTGCTGACATAGCAACCTTAGCTTGCATTATTTTCAGTCTGTGAATTGGGCACCTTTACTGGGGTACACTAGGAAAACTGGGGACTACGGGGAACTGCTGGGGAACCCCAACTTTGGGGTATTACAATACTACTCACACCTACTACTACTGCAGGGAGTTTGTTCCCAACATTCAGCACCCTTTGGTTAATCTACCTTCCTCTCTTGCTGGTATTATACATTTTGCCCTTCAGTTGCATCACGTGACCCCTGGTTCCCATTCTGGTCTTCTCCTTCCAGCATAACCCTGCAGATTCCCATAACAAATAATTGTTTATTGCTCTATATACATATCAAAGATCCCCTCTGATTTTCCTATGGAATACAATCCCAGGTGCTGTAATCTGGAATTATAGTCCTGATTTTTAACTGAATGTATCTTTTTGGTAAACCTATGTTGTACCCTGTGCCAGAATGATAACACACCTACAGGCTTTGTTTGGTTTTTCCTAAATTACTCTCTCCTATCCTCTTTCTTTTCTTCTATCCTTTTCTTTTTCATATCAGGGTGGCCAACCTAATATTTCTTCTCTCTTTACTGTTCTAGCCCTGCTTAATATGAAAGCCTGTTCCACCCATTCTAAGAAAGCACAAGAAAGCACCCAGATATATTACCTTGTTTGATTATGAAGGTAGTAATCCTCAGCTGATAAATTGCTAAAGACTGCACAGGTAGGATGGAGGGGCAGTATTCTGCAGTGTTAACGCCGATGTAAGGTACGCACGATCACACAGTTCCAATGTGTGCACAATTGCGCAGAGACGTGTACGCACGATCGCTAGGTGCATGATCGTGCAGGATGTTAATAATAAAAAAAACAACTTTTGAACCGCCGGTTGCAGTTTCTAATCGCATAGAATGGCTGATAGAAAGGAAATGAGCCACGCATCCTGAAAACAAGCCACTCTAAGCTTGAGTGGTTCGGCGCTCAAGATTAGTGCTCAGTAGCTGGAGACTTCATTGAGGGTCTAGGAAGTAAAGTCACGGGAAAGTAAAATAAAGAAAACTAACCGCACTGGTGGGAGAAGAAAACGGGGGAAAATGTCCCTAAACCGATGTTGCCCATATTTGGGCATTAAGGTGCGTAGTTCAGTCCAGAGAGGTGCACTGGCTATCGAATCAAATAAGATGGCCAAAATGCAAAGTGTTACCGGTGGCTGAAAGATTTCAATCATCAGTCTTGTATGAGGCTAATTTAAGATAAAAAGGAAGGGGCATTGTATATCCGTGTCAAAATAAATTCATTAAACTGCAAGAAGTGTTGACAGGAGACTGCAGAGTTAATTTATGCCCAGGAAATGTTTTTTCATCTGTTTCAGTAGAAATGGTTATTGCAACAAAAGAGGTTCCTATGGCTTGCAAGAATAAATAGATAAGGAGCACGCCCTTATCTTTGTCTGTCTTCCAAGGTCAGAGATACTGCAGGATAATTATGGTATAGTGGAAACCAAGCGAAATAATAAAAATATAAACACCAGTCAATGCAGTGAATACTAGGAGGTCCTGCAATAGGGCTGGCAGCCCCTGAAATGCCTGGTTATATGATACACTGCGGGAATGATGTCACATCAGTTGGAGGAGCTAAAGTCTTGCTGTGATGTCATACCCTTATAATTAAGGCTTTTAGCCCACTTTTAATGCAGTCTGTGTTCTGAAAGGTATCCTAAATGATTGATATGGAGGACAGCATTGTGCTAAATGTGTTAGAACATTTCTTCAATAAACAGAGGAGCTATAAAGGGCCTCATTCTGTTAACACAGCATACCGGCGGTCGGGGGGCTGCTCGACTAAGCTCTCCCAGCTCTGAAAGCGGGCCAGGTTAAAGATTGCCCCAGGTATTAAAGGAGCTGCGCGCCTGATTGTGACTGTTTTCTTTGTTGGAGCACTGACTTTGAATTCTTGGTGCCTTTTTCAGATATTACTAAATTACATCGGCCCAGCTGTGGAGATAGTCTATTTTCTATAAAAAGTGTAGCCTTATTTTACCTCTGCTTTCCGACTGTTGCTTTTTACATGAAATCCCTTTAAAAAGTTTACGTAGCTTTACTGAAAATGAATAGCATAAGTTTGTTTTAGTTGTAAATAATCTTACACCTGCATTGCTTTACATGAAATCCCTTTAAGAAATTACTGCAGCTTTTACTGAAAATGAATAGCATAGTTTGTTTGGTTGCTAAATAATTCTTAAACCTCTGCATAGCCGTGTGTCATTGTAAATTAACTTGCTAGCTGTATTCAGACAAAGGCACTCCTGATACAGTCCTGCCCACACCCCACCCCCACCCCACAGTGAAACTTCCTCCTCTGACCATTATTAATTCACTGTGTCTTTCTCCCTCTTCCACAGCATACCGGCGGTCGAGAGGGCTGCTCGGCTAAGCTCTCCTCCACTCTGAAAACGGAGCCCAGGTTAAGGATTGCCCGAGGTACTAAAGGAGCTGCACGTCTGATCACGACTGTTTGTTGGAGCAGTAGCGTTCGGCTCCCCACCGCCCCCACCAACATCCTTGGTTGGCATTCGAATATATAGCTTAATTTCTACCCATCTGTCCACTTTCCCATCTGCAGCTTATCTTTTCCTACCACTAGAGGCCTCCTTGCCTTTTTTTTTCTTCTTCTTTCTCCAGTCCTTTCACTCACTGCCTAACTCTGTATCCTACCATGCTCCCATTTACCCTCATCACTCTCCTCATGCAATTTACTCAGGCACTTTCGCCCAGCCACTCACAATACAAAACTGGGATGCAAAATGAAACCTCTTGTAGGCACGCAGCCTGGCACCCCAGCCCTGCGTTTCCCACCCCACTGCACCTGAACTCCCAGCCTTTAGAAACCCAGAACGATAAACCATCGTCTATACCCCTCCGTCTTCAACACATACATAGACACCTCCACCCCCATCCCTGGATACCATCTCCTGGGCCAAGTAACCCACTGGAGCCCCCCATCCCTAGCCAACCTTTCCACATCTGTAACACAATAAATCCCCCACTTTCCCCACTTACTCCTCCTACCTGCCCCCTTACCCTGAAACTACCAATACCCACCATCGGCCACGCAGCATAAATGCCAAAGACCTACTACTCGAGCTGACAGAAACTGCCTCAGGTCACTCATTCTCCTCCTTCTTCTAACAGGCAATGTCCACCCCAACCCTGGCCCTCTAAATTCCCCACCATCCCACCTATCTCCAGGAAATGGCCTGTGCATCGCCTCACTAAACATTTGCAGTCTTCAAAAAAGATGGGACTCCTTTCAGGGTTGGGTACTCCAGAATCATCCTGATATCATTGCACTGAGTGAAACCTGGCTCTCCCCATCTGTCCCCGACTCGGCAGTCAACCTCCTTGGTTACCACCTCTACCATGCTGACTGAGTGGGCAAGCGAGGGGGTGGCTGTGCTGTCTACCTCATGGACTTGCTCTCTGGGCATCTTCTCCATCTGCCCATACTAATGTCCAGGGCTCAGGCCCTCACCCTAAAATCAACCCTAGGTAAGTCAACATCCCTCTCCTCCTCACCATGGCCATGTCCCTCCCAAGGACCAGAAGCCAGCCTTCCAAGCCATCATGTCCTACCTCACCACCCTACCCCAAAGTACGGAAAAATACTACTGGGGGATTTCAACATAAATTGGCTGGTCAAAACAGCTGCCCCATACATCAACAAGGCGTCAGCTCTCGATCTCACTAAGGTCATCAAAACCCACACCCGGCTGCATGCCCGCACTGGGTCATCCTCCCTACTAGACATAGTTTTCACAAACCACCTCCACAAAATAACCAGCACCCAAGTCCTCCCAGACACCCTAAGTGACCACTCCCCAGTTCTCTGCAACTGGTCTGGTACCCCCCCAAAAACCTCACCTAAAATTATTGCAAAACACAAACTAGGGCTTGGTAAACTAGCTCTACTCAAGGCCAACCTCAGAGAATGGGACTGGACACCCCTAATTAACACCCTTGACCCGGACCATGCCCTTGAACTATTTACCAACACCTTTAATGCAGCCTGTGACAAGTTCGCTCCCCCTCACCAAAACAATAACCAAAGGTAATCATGCACCATGGTTCTCGGACCACTTCCAAGGCCAACTTCATCAGTGTGATGCACTATGGCACCTTGCCAATGAGACCCAATGGCCTCTGGACAGGCAACGTTATTGGGAGTCCTGAAACAGGTGCACCTGGGCCATACGACCGCCAAAGTGAACTATTACAAAGCCACCTTAACCTCCACCTGGGGCTGGGTCGCAAGTTCTGAGAAAACATTATGAACTCTGTGGCAAAGCCCCAAACCTGCCACCTGACCAAATTCTAATAGATGGATGCCTCTCCTCCGACCCCTTCAGAATAGCCTCGGCCCTTAACACTGCTTTCACTGATCTCTCCCATGTGCTGTCTCCTAATTTCTTCGATCCCCCGCCTGCCCATAACGCCCTGCATCCTCCTCTTGCTCCACCCTTCTACCTGTGAGTCCTTACCCCGGATTCTGCCAAACCCTACCTAACCAAAGGTATTAGCCAAAATCACTATAGTCACGACTCCCTGGACCTCAGACTTCTCCATCTCACCCTCCAGGAATTCCTAGCCCGACTCACCCACATTCTAAATGCTCCCTCTATCAAGGGAAATTCCCTACCCACTGGACGTTGGCCTACATCACACCCATCCATAAAAGTGGTGACCGCACATCCACAAACAACTACCGCCCCATCTGTATCCTACCCCCCTGTCTAAGGCACTAGAATGCATAGTCTCCGACCAACTTACTGACCACCTTAACAAATATAACCTTCTATCCGGACAGCAGCATGATTTCCGTAAGGGCCACAGTACCACCACCACCCTCCTTGAATTTACCTCCCATGTCCACTCAGCCCTGGACCACGGCCACCTCACAGGTGCCATCTTTGTGGACCTATCTAAGGCATTCGATACTGTAAACCATGCCCTCTTGCTTAACACCCTGGCTTTCACAGATTTCTATGGTGACACCCTAAACTGGTTCACCATCTATCTCTCTGATAGAATGCAGATAGTCAAGGTAGGCCATGTCCTCTCCCCCTGCCTCCCTATCTGCTCCGGTGTTCCACAGGACTCCATACTTGGCCCCCTACTTTTCAGCCTATACCTCAACTCCCTCCCAGCGTCATGCCCTGGAAATCTACTCCTATACGCAGATGATGCGGTCTTGTTCACCTCTGATCTGTCACCCCACAAGCTCCACCAAACTCTCCAACACTCATTCCATGAAGTTGAAGACTGGCTCACCACCCAGCGTCTTATTATCAACTACAATAAGACAAAAGTCATGCTCTTCGCCCACCCCCAGAACCCACTCAAGAACCTCTGCCCCAATTCTCACTGCCAATCAGAACCCATTAGAACAAGTAAGCAGCTTTAAATACTTGGGATCACTCTAGACCCGCCCCTCAGCTTTAATCAACATATCCTACACCTATCAACAGCCCTTAGCTCCAGACTAGGGATACTATACCGGTAAAAACACTGCCTCACCGTGAAGCATTACAACTTACCATAAACTCCTCGATCCTCTCCTGCTAGACTACGGCATCCTTATCTACAGTGCCACTCCATCCACCACCCTAAGCAGACTCGACTCATTTTAAACAAAGCCTGCCATCTCATCCTTGGATGTGATCATTTACACACTTCTGCTCCTTTACAGCAGCACAAACTGGCTAAACCTAGATAGCAGAATCAGGTACCTCACCTGCCTTATGACCAAAAAGGTACTACTAGGCCTCACCCACCTACCCTAAGCAAATCATCTGCCCAACTCCCCCAGTCAAAACAACCCGCAGCTCAAACAAGCAGCTGCTAAGGGTACCCCATGGCCGGACTTCCCAATTCCAGCGAACCTTCACTTACAGGGCCTCCTCCTGGACTAATGCCCTCCCAAGTCATATAACAAACAAACTAAGGCTTGGCCCTTATATATCCAAGCTACGGAAATACCTGCATGCCTCTAGCCAATGTGACTGCCCTTGACACCAGATTGACATATGCAGCTATCAAACTAACTATTGTCGGACTCCCCGTACCAAATTGTAACTATGAAACCCTATGACCATCAGCCTCTGCAGAACCTCTGTAACTATTATGGCTGTTCTAAGTTACGAAACTTGCTGTTATTCAACAACTACACAATTATGTAACCTCACTGACTGTTATTTATAATTGTACTGTAATCTGTATTCCAAGTTCTGTCCGTGTATCCTTTTATGAATGATGTGAAACCTTTGTACATGAGTCGCTGACTCAAATGTCTTTCTGAATATTTCAATAAATAAAAAAAATTAAAAAATTAGTTTATCACATGTCATTTGATGTCAGCCTAGGTTGCTATAAAAAGCAATCCACCAGAGGGCTGAGGCAGATAGGTGGTCAGTAGTCTTCTGACCACAGAGTGTGTAGGAGCTGAGTGTGCGAGGTTTCACACTAAGTAAAGAAAGGCAGTTCAGGAATTCTTTTATAGTTGATTCTTTTGTAGAAGAATAATATCCGATGTTTTTTTATGGTGTGAAGTACTAATACCAATTTTCCTTTCGGTACATATTGCAATTTCTTTGTTTTGATTTGGACTTTTTTTGAATAAAATGATGAACGCAGTCCTTGTGCTTTTTATGCATTTTAATCTTGTCTGTTGGTCTGTCATTT